>AP025052.1:9480558-9550593 GCA_036186865.1 Eustoma russellianum
AAAGCTCATTATCAGGCCTCAGCTTCTTAGCATTTGGATGATTTCCCGCAACTAGTGCTATAACACCACATTGAATACTTACGAACAACACATATGATGTCACTGTGGTCATCTCTGATGGATTCTCTTTCAGAACTGGCCCCTTAAAGCAACCAAAAGACATCAATTAGCTTGAACCGAGAAGAAGACAGAGTATAGTCTATAACCTAGAATAATACAAGATCGAGTGAGTGCATGTCTCTAGCTGTTTTAAGATGGCCCAAAACTATACTCCCTCCCCTCCATCCCAAAAATATGTTACAATTGATTTTTTTAATATAGTGTAACTTACACAAGGTGAAAAAAGTTAATTACGACAAGATTTTAGAAACGGACGAAGTATAACTTTTATTTTTCTTAGTGTCACCTGAGCAGTAAGCCATATTGAATTACATAAAGAACCAATAGCAAGGATGAAGCAAACAACGGATTCAAAACACAACACGTATAAATCACAACTCACTTTATTATTCGGAAAAATAACTCAAAACCGAACAACTATTCTAGGCACTCTAGCAATTACGCAAACACGCCTCACCTTTTGGTTTTGCTACTCATGTTGCTCACTTGTCATCTATGGCCAGCAACCTTTTGCTTATATAGGCCAACTATTCTAAGCAAAACCAAACTCTACTTGGACTAGGTAATCATCAATTCTAATATAAAACAAATCCTAACTAGAATAGATAAAGACAACTAAGGAATCTTAAGATAATAACTCTATCTTTAGTTCCTACAATTTATGAATTATGATCCTAATCCAATGAGGAAATTATCCAACAATCTTCCCCTTAATTTCCGAATGTAACCTCGGAATTTCTTCCCACAAGCAAGCTTCGCATCTCCTTGAACCTTGTCCGCGCCAACGGTTTTGTCAAGATATCCGCTCTTTGCTCGTCGCCACTTACATATTCAATCGCTTGACATAAGCTGATGTCTGGCTGTTAGTATTCTCTTCACTGCATACTTCCCGCATGATTCACAGAAGTTCTTGCCATGCTGGCACACCTCCTTCTTCTTAATCTGCGTACGTCGATTAGCTCCATACCTTGTGCTATTTTTTTCCAACAAGCTCTGCCTTCTTGATCCACTTTATCTTACTAGAATTCCGAGCTAAGGTAGTGAGCTCTGCTGCAACTGCTGAGGAGAGACGACGACTATCCTTTGTATGGTCATACGCCTAGGCATCATTTCTGGGGTCAGGCTTTAGCTTGACTGATTGCACGTGCTTCTGAGCTTGTTTGGACTTCCTTTTATACTTGAGTCCGAATGTCTTGTCCTCAACTATTTTCTGCTTCTTAGCCATATCCGGTTTTTTTGCTTCGGAGGCTTCTTTCCTTTGTCTCGAAGTTGACATGCCCAATTCGAGCATGCCACTTCCAAGCATCATCATCCATTTCTTCTCAGTAGTGTTCTTAACTAGACAATCAATAGTTGGATGCCCACCATCACACATATTTTACAAAGAACATTGCTCTTGAAAGTTGATTTCTTTGAAGGACAAGCATACTGCCTATGGCATGGTTCTCCACACAACCTACAGATTTCTTCGACTTTAATTGTCATCGTCCCATTAGAAATCTATTTGGTTGCAGACTCGGGTACAGACCCTCCTAACTCAGCAAGAAAATTTTGATATTCATCATCCATTTTAGCATGAAGACATATCGGAGCACCCGGCTTTATACAAATCTTGTACAACCAATTCGGACTCCTTTCAACCTTCATCAATAAACGGCCGCCCCTATCATACATCATCAAGTACTCGCCCTTCAACCTCACCTCACAACCGACATATGTGGCTTGTCCGAGGCTAAGAATATTGCTTCGTAGTTCCGGTATATAATAGACCTCAGTAAGCAGCTTTTTCCCCTGTCTTACCTTGAAGAAGTACCGTTCCTTTGCCTTTAATTTCAACGCAAGATCCATATCTAAATCTTACTTTGCCTTTCATATTTTCATTCAACTTGGAGAAGTAAGATTTATTTCCCGACAAATGATTGCTCGCACTGTTATCCAGATACCATATATGATCTTCCATAGGCTCAGAAGACAATTTACTCGGCATCAAGCTCCTTTCATTCAAGCACACTTCTTGAGGTGCGTAATCAACACCTTCGTGAACAAACACCGCTTCATCTACATCATGCTCATCAGCGATAAATGCCTCATCCGTTTTCGTTTTTCTCTTGGGACACTTGCTCTCAAAGTGTCCGGGTTGTCGCAACGAAAACATATTAACTTCGAGCGCTCCTTCTTCGTCTCTCTCTCCTCGACCTCGGCCTTTTCCACGTGAGTCGTGGCCTCTATCCCTCTGATCCGAAAATCCCTTATTTTGTTGATCGGAAGAAGATGAATATAACAAAGTTCTATCTGACGTAGTATTGAAACTTTCTTCTTTAATTCGTTCTTCGTACGCTTTCAAGCGACCAACAAATCTTCGAAATCGATCTTGTTCAAATCCAACACTTGTTCTAGTGACGCAACAATGTGTATAAACTTCGATCTCGACAAAACCCTTAAGGAATTTCTTGACCATTTTTGAGTCATTTAGAGGCTGCCCAAGGGAGGCCGACTTTGCTGAAATTTCGGACAACTTTCCAGCATAAGCATCGATAGAATCTGTTTCTGCCATCTTGAGTCTATCGAACTCGACCGCTAGGGTTTGGAGCCGCGCCTCTTTTACCCTATCAACACCTAAATATCGTAGTTTAATTGTCTCTCAAATTCCTTTTGACGTTTCTTGATGGCCGACTTGCAAGATCAAGTTTTCGGGGATTGCTTGAAACAAAAGAGCGATTGCTATGTCATTCTTCTCGGCATCATCCGAACCTGGATCAATCGTATCCCACACTTTGTGAACTCTTAGAACAACTTTCATTCGCATAGTCCACACGGTATAATTGGTCAGAGAAAGCATCGGCACTGTACGACAGTTGATCCAACCTCTCTCACACGCGGTTGTAATGTGTTGCTTGATGGTCGAGCGCTACTCTCACCAGTTTCGCTCATTGTCTCGAATTGAAGATTCTTTAGTTTCAGCCGTGTCACTGGTTTCGGCAGCTACCAAACTTTTCGGACCAACCTCACGGCGCCACCAATTCTTTTAAAATTTCAAGTCGGTATTTTTTTTCTTTACTTTTCAAAATTCCAATAAACCACGGCACCAAATCTAAAGCACAACTATCTTACAGTTTGCCCATCTTCCTCTAGATGGATCCCGTTTGGGAAATATTGAGATCCCAAGTGCTAGACTTCCCACGGTTCTTCAGAATGGCGATGACTGTGGTAGATCTGAATTAACGACCAACGGAAATCCCACTGGATTCAAGGGAAAGGCTCTGAATTGAAGAAAAACAACGATTTATACAGGACTTAACGACACAGTTTTCAGTTTCAGGCGAACGAATTTCGTCTGAACCAGCAATCCCGGTGACTTCCGAGAACATCGGCTGTGTTACTGTTAACAGTCCTTCTACAGATGGCAAGTTTGGTGGAGAGGCTTCGGGTTCGTTCAGATCGTAGAATTTGGGATCGAAGGTGCCCTGCCTCCTACAACGATAACATCTGTTTTCCAGTCCCCAATGCCGATGTCTGCAGCTGCAATAGCGGTTCCCAGCAACGGCGCCAACCAGTGTTTCAACCAACCTTGGCTATGATACCAATTGAAGTAAACAACGGATTCAAAACACAACACGTATAAAGCACAACTCACTTTATTATTCGGAAAAATAATTCAAAACCGAACAACATTCTAGGCACTCTAGCAATTACGCAAACACGCCTCACCTTTTGGTTTGCTACTCACGTTGCTCACTTGTCATCTATGGCCAGCAACCCTTTGCTTATATATGCCAACTATTCTAAGCAAAACCAACTCTACTTGGACTAGGTAATCATCAATTCTAACATAAAACAAATCCTAACTAGAATAGATAAAGACAAGTAAGGAATCTTAAGATAATAATTCTATCTTTAGTTCCTACAATTTGAATCCTAATCCAATGAGGAAATTATCCAACAAAGGAGGAAGCCTCCAATAACTCGATTGCTTCCCTTTGACATTAGAATTAGACAAGAGTTGTTTTTCTGATGAGCCAATTGGAGAACCATTGTAATGGATCAAAACTAAAGCTCCAAAAATTGTTAACAATGTTGCGGTTATCTTCACTTGACTTGTTCAGATCAGTTTTTAGCTTTTCCATCCTGAGAAAAAAAAGGAGAAACAGAAAGCATAACATCTATATCAAAAAGAAGCCAGGTGAAAAAATTACTTCAACTTTAACCCTTAAGTCAATCCTTGATTATTTACATAACCGCACCTTACCTTACTTTTGATCTTGGTTACCCAAAAGAAAGGTGATCCCAAAAGAGAATCTTAAATATGCAAGATCATTTCATATTAAATGAGATCTATTTCTCTGTAGATGCTGAGGCTACAAGGAAAAAAGAGCAGCCCTGATCTCAACACTCATATAATGTTCATGAAAATAACAGCAATCAGGAAAGTGAAAGCTGGGATTAAGTTCCTAATGGCAGAACCAAGAGTGGGAGAGCTGTAGTCTAAACCGGGAGTGCAGTTGGGACCAATTGTAAGTCAAGATGTCATATCCTTTCTAAGAAGTCTCAAGCCTCCTTATATGACGCCATATAAACATGTAAAAGACCAAATGTCTAATCCCGACAGCCAATGCCGCTTTCTCAACAAATCGACAGCCCCACCACCTTTCGGGTGAGTCGTCCCGAGTCCTAGTATTCCGAACGACTCACTCGTCGTATTCCGCTAAGGAAGATGTTAAGCGCCGATATTGATGCAAAACACGTCAACAACGTGACACAAATCAATGTCAGCAGAAGTCAAAAAAAACCTCAAATCATCATAAATAATAAATGCGTATAATAGTCTAATCAATGGTCAATAGTACATTATCGAAACTAAAGTTGAATATCTAAATCCCCAACCACTACATCAAATGAAACAGTGATCTCTAGTCCAAATATCAATAATGCCTTCGGTCCAGCAGTAAACGTCCTCACTCAGCATCATCCTCGACATACACTAAATCGTACTACTGTTCATCTGAAAAATGATAAAGGGTGGTATGAGCGACACTTGCCCAGCAAGTAACCTTAACATATTTATATGGGATCATGCACAGAGAAGCAAGGGTAATAATAGTAAATAACAATACAGAAAATAACATGCTTCTCATTTGCAAATGATTTTACAGTTTTAACCCTAACATCCAAAACAACGATAGCAAATAGACCCAACAAAGACATACAATGAAATCGACCAATAACCAAGCCAAACCAACGATATCCAAGTAAAGGTTAGTCCAAGAAAAACGTGATGCAATTTTCCAAAACAATGCAATGCCAATGTTTCAACATTTCAAAATCAAAGTTTCCGATTTCAATGTCCAATGTCCAATCTAATGTCCAAAAAAATGTCCATATCCGATTAAACCGGTCCAAAAATCCAAATGACCAAAATTTGGTTTAATCGGTCCAAAGTCCAAAATCAAATGCAATGGCTATAGCGTTTTTTCTAAAAGTGACTTATACTGTAAGACTTACAAATTGGTCCCACAATAATCAATATGCCCCGGCGTTCTATATCACAATAGCCAATATGTCGGGCCGGTCAACAGCCCAATATGTCCGGACGCTGTATATCCAAAATAGCCAATATGCCCAACGCTCCGTTCAATTGGAATCAATCCAGCTTATCAATATATTTCACGTTGTAGGGGTAAATTTTGAAATACGAATGCAAATTTCTAAAATCATTTTCAAAGTCTAAAAGTTAGTCAAATTACCAAAAAGGACCAAATTCAGTATAATCCAAACAATAGTCCAATATTTTTCTAAAAAATTACCAAAAATACCAAAAACTCAACCTCAGTCGTGTTCATATACACGTCTATATGCTGAGTTCATTTGAGGCACATAACCCAAATATGTCGATCTATCTAAGTGCCACGAAGATGTATAATGAACTGAAGAAGCATTACTGGTGGAGTGGCATGAAGAGACATAGCTGAGTTCAATAGAGGTGTCTTTTATGTCAGCAGGTTAAAATAGAGCATCAGAAGCCGGGAGATTTGATGTTACTGTTATATATTGATAACATCGTCAGCTTACATGGAGCTCCAGTTAGTATTGTCTCAGATCGAGACCCGAGGTTCACTTCTAGATTTTGGTCAGCACGTCAGAGAAGGATAAGGATTGAGCTACATTTGAGTACCGCATTTCATCCCCAGAACGATGGTCAGCCAGAGAGGATGATCCAGAGGTTGGAGGATATGTTGAGAGCATGTGTGTTGGACTTCAAGGGGAACTAAGACGACATGGTTAAATTGATTGAGTGTAGGATATGCAAGGCACCACTGAAGGGGGGGGGGGTTGAATAGGTGGTGCGGAAAGTGTGGTTTTTAAAATTGTTTAAACTAAACAATTCAACTCTGAAAACATTCTGTTTTCAGAACCAGTTTTAAAACGTTTTCAAAACCAGGTTATAGGTCTCCAAAAATTCTGAAATTTGAGAGAACTTAGCCTCAGATATTATGAGGGTCCCCTAAAAATTTCAATTAAAATTCAACATTTAACCCCTTCAAAAACCGTTGATGATCAGATTGCGCGAATTTGCCAGAACGGTAGACGGTTTTGAAAAATTTATTCCTATTTGTGTGTAAGTCCAAATGCTCTGAAATTTAACCACTAACTCCTTATATACTATATTTACGTGGGTTGAAACAGTTTTGCAAAATTCTTTTGGGAAGTATGTCAATTACAATCAAAGTCTCAACCTTGCAAGTCTGAAAATCAGACTACACTAGTCTCAGATCTTTTGATGTTTGATTGACTTATACTTACCAAGGGTTAAAACTTGTGCCAAATTAACCCTAGAACGTGTGGGTATATTCTGGAAAGTTTCGTGATTTTTGAAAATCCTTTACTATTTTTACGGATGCGAATAGAAGGGTAACATGCAGTACTGAAAAGTAATGCAGAAGTAAATGGCACCAAGAATTTTATACTGGTTCGGTTATAAACAACCTACTCCAGTCTTCAAGGAACACCTTCTTGGTTCCACTATCACACACACGCAGTACACCTACCGCAGGGTTGATAGAGTTACACCTTAACTCCACCCTTTACACACCTTGTATGACAAGTACAATTTGCACGAACACCACCACCTCGCAAGAATGAAGATTGATCACACCTTGATCAATATTTTACAAAGATATAATGAGTGGTGGTCTATCTTAAGCCTATTCAAGATTGAAGAATATGAATACAATAGGATTACAAGAAAAGAGAAAGAAAGAGGATGTAGAAGAAGAAGAGCTAGGCTTTTTGATCACTTTGATTTGCAATGCTTGTGCTTGTTTTTGTTTGCTCTCTTCTTTCCTTTTAACATGGTCCAGCCATCCCCTTGGGTAGCCTCCCCCTCTTGAAAATTATCTTTTAAGTCCTTGAGAGAGTGTAAGACATCATTGTGACAATGTCTTGCTTACTTGGCATCTTCATATTGGATGATAATTTAAGCTTCGCTTACTTGACACCTTCTTATTGGATGAATGTTGTCATCATTGATGACTTGGAAAAATCTGAGAATTTCACTTAAACATGTGCCAAAAATCATCACAAAATAACTTCCATAAATCATAAGATATATCACATAAATTGCAAGACATCAAATCCTTCCTTGCTAAGCCAAGAAATCGGCCATAATAGATATTACCATGCTGAATTTTCAGCATGTGACACATGGTTGAATAGTTCAAATCATTACCATTTTTCTTTGATTTTTCTCATTAAAATGAATCACCAATTAATGGTAAATATTCCTATCACATGAGAAATGAATTTGGATATCTTTATGCTCTCAAATTCGGCCACCATGTCTTCACACATGCTGAAAAATTTTTCAGCATGTGTGATATGTAAAATATCACACTTTATTAATTTAAATAATATTCAAATCATTTCCATAACATCCTCAATTAATCCTCATGATTCAAGATAGTAAAATATTGCATTTCTTAGTGCTAAAAATCGGCCATAATACAACACACATGCTGAATTTTCAGCATGTGTCATATATGTGACATCGTTTGAAATGTTACCTTTTGTAGCTCCTTCCTTTATGTCACCAACATCGTGTGATTGATTCTTGACCAATCAAGATGGCAACAAGGCTCCACATATGCTCCAAAATGGCTGTTGTAGGCGTTGGAAATGATTGTGTATGTGCTGAAATTTATTTTGCTAACTTTGTAAAATAATGCACATTTAGTAGTACACACATGTTATATTCCAATCAGCCCTTAATTTAATTTTCTAGAACACTTTAAGATGTGTATTATATGTAAAAAGTATCTAGATATGTGTCACATGATGTACCAAAAATGTTCCATGTGTTGTGTGCGTAGAAAACCGAATTTTCGATATTTATCGATTATCCGATTTTTCTATAATTTAAATTCCAACTTTTGCACATGTTATATATATTATGTTATGCATATATATATAATATATACTTTAAATCTCAGCAATAGGCTGGTCTAAAGTGGTACCATTAACATGTGACAAAATTAAACTTGGAATCTTCACATTTTGGCCTTAATGTGGAGTAATTTGTGTGTGCCAACATGGAAAGTATTTTTGGCTGAATTTTCTGTCATGTGCACGAAATTTTCATCAATTTTTGAAGTATAGGGGCTGGCCATTTATTTATGGCAAGTACGTGACACGTTGGCGAAGTTTCGGTATTCGCCCGATACGACAATTTTCGGTTTAGAACCTTTTATCGTGTCATATTTAATTTGTCATCACCATATCTTATATCATATGATATAAGACCTGAATATACTCATAAATATGAGTTAAGTATAGTGGTGTGACGTTAACGTACATACATAAAATATATAACGTGTCGGTAGTACGTTGGAATACATGTGTATGTGCCTTTTTCAAAAATTCTGAAACTATATGTAATATATATGTGTATAGGCGTATATAATTAAGAATGGAAGGAGGAGAAAACTTTCCTTCCTTAGCTTTGTTGCCTTTGTGCCTTTTCCAAATGTGGCTTCCTTTAATGAACTACTTAGTTTAATAAACTAAGTACTTCACTTAATGAACTAGTCTAGTTCAATAATGGTGGCACCTGAAAATAGTATAAACACAACAAATGTTTGCCATATGATGTAAGCTTTAACGCTTCATGGCTCGTTAATCCGGCAACATTATATATAAGCTAAATAAGGCAAGTACTGAGCAATATCATACACACGTTTGTTTATATCATGCACGTTTTATCTTATGCTCGTTTTTGTGCACATTTAAATCATGTATTTGAAAATCACTCAAACCCCTTTTTCTCTACAATCTCCCCCTTTTGATGATTTTCAAAATAACTTATGCACATGATTTAAATCCTATCGCTCCCCCTTCAATTATGCATAAATTCAAAATTCGAAATTTAAATTTCGAGTCCGCTCCCCCTTGATTTATGCAATCAATATCTCTCTACCCCTTAAATCATGCTTTCTCTCCCCATTTATTTTGGAAATCAAATCAAAAGATGCCTGAAAAAAAATCATGCATTTCATATACGTGCCTTCGTAAGGGTTATTTATTCAACCCTTTGAAAATGTCCCTTTTGGTACCCACATTTGGGTGACCTTTCTAGGTCTTCCAAAAGGTGAGAAAGATGATGAGAACGCAACATAATATATGTTAGGGACAAATGCGTTTGGCCTTTGGCCAAGAATCCCATCATGCATGTAGTATGGTTTCTGTTTTTGATAAGCATTTCGGTTTGCATGCACGGGACGTGATTTAGATGCATTTTTGTGATATGAGTGTCGCGTATGCATTAGTGGCTTTCTATATGGCATGTGATTTCTCTTTGTATGATAAGAAGCACGATAAGATGAGATAAATGGTGTTCTAGTCTTCTTCTCATATTTATACGGCACATAATTATACTTCGTATGAGATGAAGAAGAGATATGACGAGATGTGGGGAGAGGGGTTTTTTGCTTTATTTTAGGCGCTACGTATGCCTTTGATGTGTCTACTTTCTTAGACAAAACAAACTTGGATGGTTTAGATGATGCTTCGTTTGTCTCGCTGTATCCTAATCCAGTTTTATCACTGTCATGTTTTTGTGATAAAATAATGCGATCTAGCATGTTGGATCCCGTATCAAATTGTTTCATCATTTTCTCTAAATCAGTATTCCTTGATTTCAAACTTAAAATCTCGGATTTCATTTCATTATTCTCGGATGTCAATGATGAAATTTCAGATTTTAATGAATTTATAATGCATGACGACTCTTCTTTTGAATCGTTTAATTGAGACACAAGATCTTTGTTAGAAGATTCTAACAATTTCTTGTCTTCAATTAATCGCTTCTTTTCTTTTGCAAGAGTCTTTGAAAACTTATGCAATTCTAAATATTGACTAAATAAATCATCATATGAACATTCAGAATCGGAATCAGAGTCGGAAGATACCTCATTTGATGCTTTAGATGTAAAGCATACTTGTGCCTTGTGTTCTTCCGTATCATCAGTCTCAGAGTCAGATGTGTCACTCCAAGTGGAGGCTTTGAATGCTCTTCTCCTTTGCTTAGGTTCTGAGACAGGTCTATTCTTGTTCCGATCCTTGTCAGGGTATTTATTTGTTTGTTTTTCTTTATTAGGGCAGTCATATGTTAGATGTCCAAGTTTGCCGCATTCATAGCACTTTATTTTCTTATTTTTATTTTTATGATCCTTAGATGATGTAGACTTATGTTTAATCGATTTTTCAATATTTTTATTAATCTTTTAGCCATCGTGATTAAGTCCTCATCATCGGAATCTATGTCACTATCATCTACGACGTATTCATTTGATTTAAATGCTATATCCCTGTCATTATTAGAAATGGACTTAGAATGTCTTAAAGAAAGTTTGTTTTCATATACCTTAAGTGATCCGATTATTTCTTCCATTTTAATTGATTTGGTCTCTTTGCTTTCTTCTATGGCCGTTACTTTAGGGTCCCACTCAGATGGAAGGCTTCGCAAAACCTTTTGTACCTTTTCCTGCATAGTGAAGGCTTTGCTAAGAGACTCAAGAGAATTGTAAATGTTAATCAAGCGTAAATCCATCTTAACAATAGACTCATTTGGCAATAATTTAAAGGACTCAAGTGTGGATATAAGCATATTAATTTTGGACTCCTTTACTTGGCTAGTCCCTTCATGTTTCATTTCAAGAATATGCCACATCTCTTGAGCACTAGAACAATTAGACACGTAACTAGACTCACTTTTACTTAGGCCGTTTAGGAGCAATTGCATAGCCCTAGCATTCATACTAAGTTTCTTTTTATCATCACTCGTATATTCTTGTCTCGATTTAACAACTTCTAATGTGACTCCGTCTACGGTGGATAACTTAGATGGGACAAAAGGACCATCTTCTATTATCGACCAAAGATCAATATCTATAGCCATAAGAAAAAGCTTCATTCTAAGTTTCCACTGAATAAAAGACTCACCGTCGAAAAGAGGAGACCTTACAGTTGACATTCCTTCTTGCACGGTTGTGGTTGCCATCTCACGGAATCGTTGGATTCTTTGAAGTGAGTGTTCCTGCGCTCTGATACCAATTGTAGGATCTGCAAGGCACCACTAGAAGGGGGGGGGTTGAATAGGTGGTGCGGAAAGTGTGGTTTTTAAAATTTGTTTAAACCTAAACAATTCAACTTCTGAAAACAGATTCTGTTTTCAGGACCAGTTTTAAAACGTTTTTAAAACCAGGTTATAGGTCTCCAAAAATTCTGAAATTTTGAGAGAACTTAGCCTCAGATGTTATGAGGGTCCCCTAAAAATTTCAAATTAAAATTCAACCTTTAACCCCTTCAAAAACCGTTGATGATCAGATTGCGCGAATCTGCCAGAAACGGTAGACGGTTTTGCAAAATTTATTTCTATTTGTGTGTAAGTCCAAATTCTCTGAACATTTAACCACTAACTCCTTATATATTATATTTAAGTGGATTGAAACAGTTTTGCAAAATTCTTTTGGGAAGTATGTAAATTACAATCAAAGTCTCAACCTTTGCAAGTCTGAAAATCAGACTGCACTAGTCTCAGATCTTTTGATGTTTGATTGACTTATGCTTATCCAAAAGGGTTGAAGCTTGTGCCAAATTAACCCTAGAACGTGTGGGTATATTTCTGGAAATTTTCATGATTTTTGAAAATCGTTTACTATTTTTACGGATGCGAACAAAAAGGGTAAACAGTGCAGTAACTGAAAAGTAAATGCAGAAAGTAAATGGCACCAAGAAATTTATACTGGTTCGGTTATAAACAACCTACTCCAGTCTTCAAGGAACACCTTCCTTGGTTCACACTAATCACACACACGCAGTACACCTTACCGCAGGGTTGATAGAGTTACACCTTAACTCCAACCCTTTACACACCTTGTATGACAATTACAATTTGCACGAACACCACCACCACCTCGCAAGAATGAAGATTGATCACACCTTGATCAATCTTTTACAAAGATATATAATGAGTGGTGGTCTATCTTAAGCCTATTCAAGCTTGAAGAATATGAATACAATAGGCTTACAAGAAAAGAGAAATAAAGAGGATGTAGAAGAAGAAGAGCTAGGCTTTTTGATCACTTTGATTTGCAATGCTTGTGCTTGTTTTTATTTGCTCTCTTCTTTCCTTTTAACATGGTCCAGCTGTCCCCTTGGGTAGCCTCCCCCTCTTGAAAATTATCTTTTAAGTCCTTGAGAGAGTGTAAGACATCATTGTGACAATGTCTTGCTTACTTGGCATCTTCATATTGGATGATAATTTAAGCTTCGCTTACTTGGCACCTTCTTATTGGATGAATGTTGTCATCATTGATGACTTGGAAAAATCTGAGAATTTCACTTAAACATGTGCCAAAAATCATCACAAAATAACTTCCATAAATCATAAGATATATCACATAAATTGCAAGACATCAAATCCTTCCTTGCTAAGCCAAGAAATCGGCCATAATAGATATTACCATGCTGAATTTTCAGCATGTGACACATGGTTGAATAGTTCAAATCATTACCATTTTTCTTTGATTTTTCTCATTAAAATGAATCACCAATTAATGACAAATATTCCTATCACATGAGAAATGAATTTGGACATCTTTATGCTCTCAAATTCGGCCACCATGTCTTCACACATGCTGAAAAATTTTTCAGCATGTGTGATATGTAAAATATCACACTTTATTAATTTAAATAATATTCAAATCATTTCCATAACATCCTCAATTAATCCTCATGATTCAAGATAGTAAAATATGGCATTTCTTAGTGCTAAAAATCGGCCATAATACAACACACATGCTGAATTTTCAGCATGTGTCATATATGTGACATAGTTTGAAATGTTACCTTTTGTAGCTCCTTCCTTTATGTCACCAACATCGTGTGATTGATTCTTGACCAATCAAGATGCCAACAAGGCTCCACATATGCTCCAAAATGGCTGTTGTAGGCGTTGGAAATGATTGTGTATGTGCTGAAATTTATTTTTGCTAACTTTGTAAAATAATGCACATTTAGTAGTACACACATGTTATATTCCAATCAGCCCTTAATTTAATTTTCTAGAACACTTTAAGATGTGTATTATATGTAAAAAGTGTCTAGATATGTATCACATGATGTACCAAAAATGTTCCATGTGTTGTGTGCGTAGAAAACCGAATTTTTGATATTTATCGATTACCTGATTTTTCTATAATTTAAATTCCAACTTTTGCACATGTTATATATATTATGTTATACATAATATATAATATATACTTTAAATCTCAGCACTAGGCTGGTCTAAAGTGGTACCATTAACATGTGACAAAATTAAACTTGGAATCTTCAAATTTTGGCCTTAATGTGGAGTAATTTGTGTGTGCCAACATGGAAAGTATTTTTGGCTGAATTTTCTGTCATGTGCACGAAATTTTCATCAATTTTTAAATTATAGGGGCTGGCCATTTATTTATGGCAAGTACGTGACACGTTGGCGAAGTTTCGGTATTCACCCGATACGACAATTTTCGGTTTAAAACCTTTTATCGTATCATATTTAATTTGTCATCACCATATCTTATATCATATGATATAAGACCGGAATATACTCATAAATATGAGTTAAGTATAGTGGTGTGACGTCAACGTACGTACGTAAAATATATAACGTTTCGGTAGTACGTTAGAATACAAGTGTATGTGCCTTTTTCAAAAATTCTGAAACTATATGTAATATATGTATAGGCGTGTATAATTAAGGATGGGAGGAGGAGGAAACTTTCCTTCCTTAGCTTTGTTGCCTTTGTGCCTTTTCCAAATGTGGCTTCCTTTAATGAACTACTTAGTTTAATAAACTAAGTACTTCACTTAATGAACTAGTCTAGTTCAATAATGGCGGCACCTGAAAATAGTATAAACACAACACATGTTTGCCATATGATGTAAGCTTTAACACTTCATGGCTCGTTAATCCGACAACATTATATATAAGCTAAATAAGGCAAGTACTGAGCAATATCATGCACACGTTTGTTTATATCATGCACGTTTTATCTTATGCTCGTTTTTGTGCACATTTAAATCATGTATTTGAAAATCACTCAAACCCCTTTTTCTCTACATTGAGTTCTTCAATAATAAGGGTCACCATAGTGCCATCGCCATGGAACCAATCAAGGCTCTCTATGGATGCAAGTGCAGGTCCCCTGTCTACTGGGATAAAGTTGGAGAGAGAGTTATCACTGGACCAGAGTTAGTCGAGCAGACCAAAGAGAACGTGAAGATTATTCGTGATATGCTCAAAACTACTCAGGATTAGAACAAGAGTTGGATAGATTATAAGAGACGTCCCTTGTAGTTTGCAGTTGGAGAGAAAGTTTACCTTAAGATGCCACCCATGAAGGGTGTGATTTGGATTGGAGAAAGATAAACTAAGTCATCGTTATGTAGGTCCATACGAGTTACTTGGTCGAGTTGGCACTTTGGCATATCGTTTGGCTCTACCCCCTGCCTTGGCTCAAGTGCATAGCGTCTTCCATATTTTGCCATTGAGGAGATACATTCCAGAATCGAGTCATCTGTTGGGTGCTTGACCACTACAGGTGCGTAGTGATACTTCTTATCAGGAGACCCCTATCCAGATTGTGGATAGTAAGGATTAGGTATTGAGGCATTGGGTCATTCCTTATGTGAAAGTTCAATGGACTAACCATACGGAACGTGAAGCAACTTGGGAGGTCGAAGAGCTTATGCACGAGCGCTATCCACATCTCTTCGAATTAGGTACATAAGTTTCAAGGATGAAACTTTTTGTGAAGGGAGAGGAGTGTTATAATCGACTTGTTTTTTTAAAAAAGAATATAAAACATTGTATTAGGTTTCCTAGTTAAAAGAGGATAGGAAGATGGAAGATAATATTACAATTTGGATACACATTGGAGACCAAAACCTAACCCCATATAGGACATACAATTTATACCTATCCAACTACATATCATCTATCTATATATGCACACAACACACAAAAGAATAAAAACCCTACACCTGCAAGACAATTTGGCCGCCCCTAAAGAAAGAAAAAAATATATTCAAACCCTTCCTAGCCACAAGATGGCTGAGAGGTGTAGGAAAGGAGGAGGAAGAAGTATTGCATAAGAATTATTCGCCAGAAAAGGTAAGTTACCTTCCTCTCTTCTCGGAATGACCACACTTTGTGTGTTGGATCATGCTTGCTTAGAATTATTGTGTGCTATTTGTATGTGATTTCCTTTGTATGTTCCATATGTTTGTTTGTGGGGTATATGTGTGTGCCATGCTGATGATTTGTATGATTATATGAAAAGAAAACAAAGAATGGATTTTTATGTGATTTGATAGAAAATTGCATGAATAGCCTTAGATTTATAATCATGTAGCCCGGAAATTAGGTTGGAATTGGACTAGAAATTGAAAACGGAGGCTCACGTGGTGCCGCATGTATCAGGTTTAGTGGCAATGCGTGAGGGCCATGTGTGGTCATAGGGTGCAGTGTGTGTGTGGGTCAATTTTGTGGTTAAATAAAATTAATTGGAGTTAATTTAGATTTAAATTGGAAGATTAATTGAATTGGGGAAATCGAAATTGATTTAGAGTTTTTAGAATTAATTTGGGGATTTTCTAGAAATTGGGTCGGGTCGAGTTTGACCCGAACTGGGGTATGACCTCAATTCAGGTGACTCGGTCACGAGCATGTGACCCTTCAGAGCATTGAACCATTGGGGGCATGTGACTCTACAGAGCGTGCAACCCTACGGGGCGTGTGGCCCTACGGTGCGTGTGACCCTACAGGGCATCTGACCTGACGAGGCGTGTGATGGATCTATGGAGGGTCCGAGCCACCTATATTTGGTAAGACCCGCGACATGCATAGTATATCATAGATAGAGGAGCATGTTTGTGAGACAATAATATTGTTGCGTGTTCACGATAGTGAGAAGGAGCATGTCATGAAGTTGCGTTGTATTTGAATGTGTGAGTTTGTTTTTTATCTTATGCTTCGGTTGTTGCGAGTTATAGAAAATCTTACTTTGCAAAACCGGATCGGGTATGTTTTGTTTTCCTTATCTATTTGTATAATTACTGTTGTTGAGAAGCCGGAGTTTAAGTGATTTGAAAATGCATGATTTAAATATTACGTGTTTACGAAATGCATGAATAAATTGTTACTTGACATGCTTATGTGTTAAATATGCTTTACATGCTTATATATATTGTTGTCATACTAACGTGCCATGAAGCTTTAAAGCTTACATCATATAGCAAACATTTGTTGTTTTTATACTATTTTCAGGTGCCATGTTTAACAAACTAAACTAGTTCATTAAGTGAAGTATTTAAGGAGATGAACAATCTAGTTCACTAAATGGAGATATATTTGAAAACAACTACTTGGCAACAAACTTGAAATGGAAAGCCTCTTCTTCTCACATAAACACACGTCACATTATATATTTCATATATACATATTTTCTTTATAACGACGAATTATACGTTTCTATCTCGACATTCCAACGACACGTCATACACATCAAACATACGTCGACATCACATCACCGTATATATGTCATATCTATGAGTATATACAGGCCTCACATCATACATTACAAGTCATGTTTCTACAAAAAATTATATCGACATGTCACGAGTCTATAAACCAAAAATTGTCGTATCGGGTGACTACCGAACCTTCATCGACATGTCACGTACTTACCATATAAAGATGGCCAGCCTATATACACTCAAAACAGTGAGAAAATTTGTGCTCCACATGTCAAATTCTGTCCCAATGTCATACCATGTTTACACACATCAATCACCCACATTTTGGCTTGAATTGTGGAGAATTCACACTCAGATTCCTTTTCGCACATAGCGTTTTTTATTCAGCCATAAAAGCTGAAAATAAATTTTATTTTATATATATTATGTGTGACATAATATATTACATGTCTAAAAAGTTTGAGATTAATCGGAGAAAAATCGCGTAATCGACGAAAGTCAAAAATTCGGTTTTCTACATCTCTATATACACGGGATGGTTTTGGTGTGTATGTAACATGTATCTAGACACTTTCTACACATTCAAGACATATTAGAGTGTTCTAAAAAATCAATTTAGGGCTGACTACAATTTACCATGTGTATCAAGATTATGAATTATTATTTGACAAAGTTTACCAAAAGAGAATTCAGCACATGTGCATGTGAGATCACACGCCATTTACACCCTCTTGGAGCCTAGGTGGACCTTTTTTGGCACTATGATTGGTGGAGGATAAACCACATGTGATTGGTGACATTGAAGAAGGCAAGAGACACATGGAAATATTTCCAAATCAACAAGTGCTGAAGTTTCAGCACATGTTTTATTGCTGGCCGATTTTTTTTGGCTTGAATGTCTTCTAATTTTCTTCCAAATTAAGAGGGAACCATGTCATGATTAATTGAATACTAAGGAAGGTGTCCTCAAAGACTGGAGTAGGTTGATTTAACCGAAGCAGTATAAAAATCTTGGTGTTAGTTACTTTCAGCATTTTTACTTTCAGTTTTCAGTTTTGTGTATCGTTTTCATACGCATAGTAAAAATAGCAAACATTTTCCAAAAATCACCAAATGTTGTAGAAACATAGCCAAAGGTCTTATCTTTCACTTGAAACAAGTTTCATCGAATTTGGATAAGTATAATCATTCAAACGTTCCTAGCCCTCAGACTAGTGCAGTCTGATTTTCAGATCTGCAAAGGTTAAGAACATCAACGTGGTTGGCATACTTACCAAAGAAATTTTGAAAAACTGTTTCAACCCTTTAAATTACGCATCCTAAAGGTCATACCATAAAATTTTCAGATGATTTGTCAATTAATATGAATAAAATTTTCATTTGAAGAGCAATTTCTCGCAGATTGACGCAATCTGAGTAAAAACATTTTTAAAGGGTTACACTTAGAATTTTAATCTGAATTGTTTTTGACACATTCAAAACATTTGGGAGTACATTTTTATCAAATTTCACAATTTTTGGAGGTCTCTAACCTGATCATCTATTTAATCTAAAACAGGATTTGAGAACAGAATCTATTTCCAGAAGTGAGTTATTGGGTAATAAAATTTTTTAAAAAACCAATTTCTCCACACTTACTATTCAAACTCCCTTCTAGTGGTGCTATACAGGTCCTACAAGTGGTATCAGAGTGAGTTACACTCACAATAAGAAGATTTAACAATCTTTGTGAGATTGCATCCACTAGCCACAAAACCGAGCAAGAAGGTATGTCAAGCCAAAGGCCTCCACTTTTGATGGCGAGGTAAATTCTGATTCTGAACCATCTTGTCATGATTTATATCTTCAATATCTTGAGTTACATAAGTTTTCTAAGACTCTTGCAAAAGAAAAAAAAACGGTTAATTGAAGACAAGAAGTTGTTAGAATCTTCTAACATGAATCTTGTATCTCAAATTAAACGATTCAAAAGAAGAGTCATCTTTCAAGATTAATGCATTAAAATCTGAGATTTCATCATTAACATTCGAAAATAATGAGATAAAATCCGAGATTTCAAATTTGAAAACAAGAAACATGGATTTAGAAAAGACGGTAAAACAGTTCGATACAGGTACTTGCATGTTAGATCGTCTTACCTCTTCTCAAAAGCTTGAAAATGATAAAACTAGATTACGGTACGTTGAAGATAAAAAGTACAAAATAATTCGACCAACTTTATTCTATCTTCATCTAAGAAACCGCATGTATTTAAGACAACTATACAGCCTAAGAAGATGTCTAGTGCACCACCGATCATATCTCATCACACTCCTTTTTTATAACATGCAAAATATAAACATGTACCATATTGATACGAAAAGAAACCTTTGATGCATATGCTACATTCATACAATACCAATGCATGTAGATCATGCACCATGCACACTAACAGAAATACATACCAAAACCGAAAACCATATTATGCACACCATGATGATTTCGACCATAGGCTAAATAGAAATACTCCTAACATATGTTATATTGCATCTTCATCTTTCTTCTCACCTTTTGTAAGACCAAGAAAGGTCACCCAAGTTTGGGTACCAGAAGGTACTCTTGCAAAAGGTTGAATTAATAACCTTTAAGAATGCACTAAAAATACATGATTTCTGTTGATAAGGTATAAATTGCTCTTTCTTCTCATTTTTACTAATGCTTTTGATGTGTTTTACAAAATCAAGGGGGAGAGAAAAACATGATTTAAGGGGGGGGGGAGATAGATAAAGTTAAGTAGGAGCACGATATTATGAAATTCAAAATTTTTAATTTGTGCATAATTGTGGGAGGAGCAATCACATTTAAATCATGGATAAAGGTTATTTTGCAAATCATAGAGATTGTTGAGACACCGAGGTTTGAGTGATTTGAAAATGCATGATTTAAATATTACGTGTTTACAAAATGCATGAATAAATTGTTACTTGACATGCTTATGTGATAAATATGCTTTACATGCTTATATATATGTTTCCGTACTAATGTTCCATGAAGCTTTAAAGCTTACATCATATGACAAAAATTTGTTGTTTTACACTATTTAAGGAGATGAACTATCTAGTTCATTAAATGGAGATATATTTGAAGACAACTACTTGGCAACAAATTTGAAATAGAAAGTCTCTCCTTCTCACATAAACACATGTCACATATATATATATTTCATAATACTATTCTTTATAACAACGAATTATACGTTTCTATCTCGACGTTCCAACGACACATCATACACATCATAAACGTATGTCGACATCACATCACCGTATATACGTCATATTTATGAGTACATATAGGCCTCACATCATACATTACAAGTCATGTTTCTACAAAAAATTATATCGACATGTCACGAGTCTATAAACCAAAAATTGTCGTATCGGGTGACTACCGAACCTTCACCGACATGTCACGTACTTACCATATAAAGATGGCCAGCCTATATACGCTCAAAACAGCGGAAACATTTGTGCTCCACATGTCAAATTCTGCCCCAATGTCATACCATGTTTACACACATCAATCACCCACATTTTGGCTTGAATTGTGGAGAATTCAAAGTCAGATTCCTTTTAGCACATGGCATTTTTTTATTCAGCCATAGGAGTTGAAAATAAACTTTATTATATATATATATATTATGTGTGACATAATGTATATTACATGTCTTAGAAGTTTGAGATTAATCGGAGAAAAATCACGTAATCGACGAAAGTCGAAAATTCGGTTTTCTACACCTCTACATACATGGGACGGTTTTGGTGTGTGTGTAACATGTATCAAGACAATTTTTACACATTCAAGACATATTAGAGTGTTGTAGAAAAATCAATTTAGGGCTGATTTCAATTTACCATTTGTGTCAAGATTATGTATTATTATTTGACAAAGTTTACCAAAAGAGAATTCAACACGTGCAGGTGAGATCACACGCCATTTACACCGTTTTGGAGCCTAGGTGGAGCGTTTTTGGAACTTTGATTGGTGGAGGATAAGCCACATGTGATTAGTGACATTGAAGAAGGCAAGATACACATGGAAATCAAACAAGTGCTGAAGTTTCAGCACATGTTTTATTACTGGCCGATCTTTTGGCTTGAATGTCTTCCAATTTACTTCCAATATTGTGGGGGAATCATGTCATGATTAATTGAATACCGAGGAAGGTGTCCTCGAAGACTGGAGTAGGTTGATTTAACTGATTCAGTTATAAAAATCTTGGTGTTATTTACTTTCAGCTCTTTTACTTTTAGTTTTCAGTTTTGTGTATCGTTTTCATACGCACAGTAAAAATAGCAAACGTTTTCTAAAAATCATCAAATTTTGTAGAAGCATAGTCAAAGGTCTTAGCTTTCACTTGAAACAAGCTTCATCGAATTTGGATAAGTATAAGTGATTCAAACGTTCATAGTTCTGAGACTAGTGCAGTCTGATTTTCAGATCTACAAAGGTTAAGAACATCAACATGGTTGACATACTTACCAAAGGAATTTTGAAAAACTGTTTCAAACATCTAAATTACGCATCCTAAAGGTCATACCATAAAATTTTCAGATGATTTAGATTATTTTTCAATTAATAGGAATAAGTATTTCATTTTGAAGAACAGTTTCTCGCAGATTGACGCAATCTGAGAAAAAATTGTTTTTAAAGGGTTACACTTAGAATTTTAATCTAAAATTTTTTGACACTCTCAAAACATCTGGGAGTACATTTTCACCAAATTTCATGATTTTTGGAGGTCTCTAACCTGATCATCTAGTTAATCTAAAATAGGATTTGAAAACAGAATCTGTTTTCAGAAGTGAGTTATTGGGTAATAAAATTTTTTAAAAAAACAATTTTTTCGCACTTACTATTCAACCTCCCTTCTAGTGGTGCTACACGGATTCTAAAAGTGGTATCAGAGTGAGGTACACTAACAACAAGAAGATTTAACAACCTTTGGAGATTGCATCCACTAGCCACAAAACCGAGCAAGAAGGTATGACACGCCAAAGGCCTTCACTTTTTGATGGTGAGGTAAATTCTGATTCTAAACCATCTTATCATGATTTGTATGTTCAATATCTTGAGTTACATAAGTTTTCTAAGACCCTTGCAAAAGAAAAGAAACGGTTAATTGAAGACAAGAAGTTGTTAGAATCTTCTAACACGAATCTTGTATCTCAATTAAACGATTCAAAGAAGAGTCGTCTTGCACGATTAATGCATTAAAATCTGAAATTTCATCATTAACATATGAAAATAATGAGATGAAATCCGAGATTTCAAAAAGAAATAATGAAATCAAGAAACACGGATTTAGAAAAGACGGTTTAAAACAGTTTGATACGGGTACTTGCATGTTAGATCGTCTTATCTCTTCTCAAAAGCATGAAAATGATAAAACCGGATTACGGTACGTTGAAGATAATAAAGTACAAAATAAATCGACCAACTGTATTCTATCTTCATCTAAGAAACCTCATGCATTTAAGACAACTATACAGCCTAAGAAGATGTCTAGTGCACCGCCTATCATATCTCATCGGACTCCTTTTTTATCACATACAAAATATAAACATGTACCATATAGATATGAAAAGAAACCTTTGATGCATATGCAACATTCATACAATACCAATGCATCTAGATCATGCACCATGCACACTAACAGAAATGCATATCGAAACCGAAAACCATATATGCACACCATGATGATTTCGGCCATAGGACAAATAGAAAAGCTATTGCATATTCGTCTTTCTTCTCACCTTTTGTAAGAACAAGAAAGTCACCCAAGTTTAGGTACCAAAATATACTCTTGCAAAAGGTTGAATTAATAATCCTTAAGAACGCACTAGAAATGCATGATTTCTGTTGATATGGTATATATTGTCTTTCTTCTCATTTTTACTAGTGCTTTTGATGTGTTTTACAAAATCAAGGGGAGAGAAAAACATGATTTAAGGGGGAGAGATAGATAAAGTTAAGGGAGTGCACGATAGCACGATATTATGAAATTCAAATTTTTTATTTGTGCATAATTGTGGGTGGAGCGATCACATTTAAATCATGGTAAAGGTTATTTCACAAATCATCAAAAGGGGGAGATTGTTGAGAAACTGGGGTTTGAGTGATTTGAAAATGCATGATTTAAATATTATGTGTTTACGAAATGCATGAATAAATTGTTACTTGACATGCTTATGTGATAAATATGATTTACATGCTTAAATATATTGTTGTCATACTAATGTTCCATGAAGCTTTAAAGCTTACATCATATGGCAAACATTTGTTATTTTTATACTATTTTGAGGTACCTTGATTAATAAACTTGACTTGTTCATTAAGTGAAGTATTTAAGGAGATGAACTATCTAGTTCATTAAATGGAGATATATTTGAAGACAACTACTTGGCAACAAACTTGAAATGGAAAGTCTCTTCTTCTCACATAAACACACGTCACATGTATATATTTCATATACATATTTTCTTTAAAACGACGAATTATACGTTTCTATCTCGACATTCCAACGACACGTCATACACATCATAAAAGTACCTCGACATCACATCACCGTATATATGTCATATCTATGAGTATATACAGGCCTCACATCATACATTACAAGTCATGTTTCTACAAAAAATTATATCAACATATCACGAGTCTATAAACCAAAAATTGTCGTATCGGGTGACTATCGAACCTTCACCGACATGTCACGTACATACCATATAAAGATGGCCAACCTATATACACTCAAAAAAGTGAGAAAATTTGTGCTCCACGTGTCAAATTCTGTCCCAATGTCATACCATGTTTACACATCAATCACCCACATGTTGGTTTAAACTATGGAGAATTCACACTCAGATTCCTTTTCGCACATGGCCTTTTTTATTCAGACATAGGAGCTGAAAATAAACTTTATTTTATATATATTATGTGTGACATAATATATATTACATGTCTAAGAAGTTTGAGATTAACCAAAGAAAAATCGTGTAATCGACGAAAGTCATCCTAGTCTAAAGTCGACACTCTTCAAAGATCATGACTTAGGTCTAAGATCAAAATTAGGTTTCTAGAATCATAATTTAGTTCTATATTCTGCCCGAATCTAGAGCTTGGGCTCTGATACCACCTGTAGCGCCCCGTACTTGGCCTATCTGCGTATGGTGCACCCGCCGTACTTCGCTACGGAAAATACCAGGTGTCAATGCATAACATGTCACAATCCCTACCAAAATCATGGACTACAATGTCATCATCTTAACAGGTAAGCAAACTTTAAGCAGATAAAAAGTTTCAAAGAAAACATTTCCGAATATCCGACATAGAGTTTACAACCAAGTTCGCAAGATAAAGACAAATCCAAAATCAATGTCCGCAAAATAAGTCCACAAAACATAAACCAGCATAAAAGTCCTCAAGCTGCAATCCACTCTATTGTCTATGGATAAGGATTTCGAGGCTCATCATCAACCCACTCTACACCATTCCCTGCAGGCTCTGGGGGAAAAAATAAAAGGGTGAGTGACAAAGTCACCAGCAAGTATACCATAAACAACCATGAATTAAGTGGAAACTGTACACAAGAACAAAACCCCAAGAATCTCAACTTTCCCGACATACCTGACCTTCAACCTAATAGCCACAATGGTAACAAGATCGTAACTTTAGTGACAATAGGTTAAGCATTCTACTCACAATCATATGCAATGCGTATGAATGTGCAAATGTAATGCATGATATGATGAGAACCATTTTCGATCATTCTTACTTTCAAAACATAATCGTAATAAAACAAGGAGTAGAGAGGGTTCAGATCTATTATCTCCGGATCTGAAATGATCATACCATTCCCTTCAGATCTATTATTTCTGGATCTGAAAACAGTCATACAATCAATAATCATCATCAAGTCTATTATCTCTGGGCTTGGACGGTCATAAATCGTCATCATCAGGCCTATTATCTCCGGGCTTGGACGGTCATAAATCATCATCATCAGGCCTATTATCTCTGGGCCTGGACAGTCATCAATCATCATACTCACATCAATTACCCAGGGATCTGGAGCGGGTTGTGATGGCTAGAAAGTAATGGTACCATAGGAACTTTTCTTTGAAAACCAGAAAACTTAACTTCACAAAAGAGAACTTTCTTACAATTATTTGGCATAAAATCAGTCTCACAAGTCGCATGAACATGGACAATGCAATGCATGATATGCAACATGTAATTCATGACTAAACACATCGTAGAAGACATGTTCGAACTTGTTTCTTAAGCTGGAACACGGCCTCAAAATTACCAATTTAGAGCCTATTTCTAGAAACCTTTGCCACAAACATGCATAATAGAATCTTAGATACATGCCATAAAAATTTCATAACATTTCAAGATATCTAAGGTCCTCAAAACATTAACTTACTACCAAGGGGTACTGTAGAATTCTGCAGCGCAATACCCGCCTCACCTCAGTTCCAAGGGTCATAAAACCACATTCAGTTAGGACTATCACCTGGAAAACATAGCCAACATACTAATGAACAATATCCATATGCCCAAACATCGCATGTAAGTCTAAATAAATAAAATCAAGGCCTTACAATGCATAACATTAAACTGCCCTGTTTTCCAGATTATGTACCGCAACCTTCATCTTAGTTGTTAGCCCTTAAAACAGAGGTTTGAAGTCAATTTCTTTACATGGACGTGTGCACCCATGCCTTAGGTAAATACCATAAAAATTTCAAGGCAATTCAGGGTCAATTAATTATTTTTCTCAGTCTAGGTACCTGCAAAATCTGCAGTAACCTGTTTCTACTAAAAATTCCATTAAGGCCAAACAACAAGATTTTTTGCAGAATTTCCACCACACAAACTCACTACACATATCAAGCTACCAGAACACCAAAATTTAGCTTAATTGCACATTGCTAAGGTTCATTTTAAGGCCAAGCAAATTGCTACCAAAACAGTCTAGTTTCAGAAAATCTTACATATCAACACTAATACTCTTCAAACATTTCCCAAACCAACTCCAACTCCTAAAATAACTTGATAACCACCAAGTACACATTTTAACATGAACCTTTCCGGTCTAATGGTATTCTTTAGGCTACACAATATCCCCACGCCAAACAGGCCCGTAAGCTTGACATTTTCATACATTTTATGCCTCATAAAGTCTATTCCTAACAAGAATTCGTTCAATATTCAACTAATCATCAAAACAACCCTTTTTTGTGAAGAATAGGTCTCATGTCACGTCTAAGTGAGGCACATAACATATCCATAGAGAAAATCACTCAACATGCCAACAATTTCCCTTATAAAACATCCAATTTTTCATGCTTTGCACTTAGTACTTCATCTAAGGTTCATAACTTAAAATAACTAGACATTCAAGCATACAATTTCACAAATAAGTCAAGAGTGTCTAGAGTATACTTGCCTCTTTTGAGCTTAGTAATTTTTCCTAGCTTGAGCCTTGGGTTGAAATGGATTGAAGTTTCCTTCAACTTTACCAAATAGGCACACAGTTTTGGGAGGGGAAAGAAAGGTGAACATTAGATACCTTTTTAATGAATAAAAGAGCAAGATTGAAGCTAGATTTTCTTACCAATATAGAGCTTAAATAGAGATTGAAAGAGGTCCAACCCACCAAGATGCTAGTACCACCTAATAGCTTGAAAATCTTCACCTAGTGACCATTAGGGGTCACAGTTTTTATGGAAAGAAAAAGGCACAAGGTGAGTTTTACAATTGCAATTTGCAATTTACTTTGGATGCAACTTACCTAGATGAGTTTTAGAGCTTAAGATGAAGATGGTCTTGAGTCTCCTTAGTCCAAGCTTGCCGAATGAAGTGATGAAGAGTAGCCTAAGTATGCAAAAGACCTTTAGGGATAAGCTTGGGATGAGTCCTTGAGAGAATTTTTAGAGAGAAGAATGAGATGAAGCTTCTAGTATGAACTTGAAGGAGGTTCCATGGGGTACAAAAAGGGGTACCCGGCGGTCTAAGATAAAGAAGAAGAAGAAAGACTCTTCATGTGCATGAGGCATAATCATGAAGGGGTATTTAGTGTGTTAGGCTATTTACTCCTTGGTTACTTTTGAGGATAGTTTAAAGAAAAGCTACTAAAATAGTTAGTTGGGTATTAAGGATAAAAGAGGTTTCATGGAATACACCATGGTACCCGGCGGGGTTTAAAGAAAAAGAAGAGGGAGACTCTTCAAAATCTTGGAGCACAATCATAAGACTATTTACTACATGTGTAATCTTTTTAGAATGATCTTAAGAGGGCTAATAAAGTAGTTAGTTGGCATTAAGAAGTAAGATGGTTCTAGAGTCTCCAAGACTCTATGTAGGTTGGCTTTTTCTAAAAGGGTTGGGAGGCTACAATTGTCATTTCACTTGCGTTTAGGACATATTTATATGATTATCTAATTTCTCATAATATTTTCTTTTAGGAAATTTAATTGAAGAAGTAAAAATGGAATTCAATAAAATGTACTTGGAGGGACTAATATTTCAGTAACTCAGCTTATAAGAGTGGGAGATACAGAAT
Source organism: Eustoma russellianum (assembly GCA_036186865.1). Taxonomy (NCBI): domain Eukaryota; kingdom Viridiplantae; phylum Streptophyta; class Magnoliopsida; order Gentianales; family Gentianaceae; genus Eustoma; species Eustoma russellianum. Next base: position 9,508,361 of record AP025052.1, read on the forward strand.
GATTTCTATTGGGTACAATATAGACACTTTTTAGAGTGTTTTAGAAAAATCAATTTTGGGCTGATTGCAATTTACCATGTGTGTGAAGATTATATATTATTATTTGACAAAGTTTACCAAAAGAGAATTCAACATATGTGCAGGTGAGATCACACGCCATTTACACCATTTTGGAGCCTAGGTGGAGCTTGTTTGGAACTTTGATTGATGGAGGATAAGTGATACGATCTTGGATCGTATGGAATTGATGATAGCTTCTTTCAACTCCAAAAGACACCTTTGATCACCCTTGCGTGGGACAATGACGCCAACACCACCTTCTTGGACAAGAGAAATCAACAACGTCTACGTTGAGCAATTCGAATCTTCCAATCCAACACGTCGTTCCGTATCCTTGGATTGTGATTCACCAACTAGGTTTGCTCAAACCTTGATTGGATCTAGCCTTGATTTTACTTTGTGAAAACCAAAGGAAAAGCACAAACAAGCAACACACGGTTGCAATCAAAACAAACTGAAATTTTTTATTCTGAAAAAAATTCTGCACCTTCCTGCCTTTTTTTCTTGACCCTAATATAATACTATATTTTGATATTCCTAAAATTTAACTAATCAATCAAGTCCTTAGATCACTATTTATCAAGCTAAATCAAATTTACACAAAAGATAAGTCAAAGCTAATCAAGGAAAAATTACATAACTCAAATCCCTAAAATTTCGTACTGGAATTACACCCTGTCGGTTAAGGGCTTATAGCCGCTTCTAGACGCCGCATTAGGGTTTGAACTCTTCATCAAAGTTGTAGATCATGAAATTACCTTGAATTTGGACTTTTGAATCACCTCATTTGGACTCTTCTTGACAGAGATACAGGCCTCCACAGATTAGGTATCCATCCAGTGATCTTCAGTACTTTCCATTCTGGACTCCCAACTTGCACCTGATTTTGGTCCATTTTGTAGCCCGAATGAGCAAAAGTGTAAAACATAAAAAGCCTCACAAATGGAGTTATCTGAAACCTCCAAGTGGTTCGAACCCATTTGGATCAGTACTCCGACCTAGGTGTCCAAAATACCGACTGGTGTCCGGTTGCCTTCCTGAAAAATAGGGACTCTTCAAGCCATTTTTCTTATTTAGCCTTGTCACCTTAGAAAACACTCAAAAACGATAATTAGTACTATAAACACATATTAAAAGTCTCTACAAAATATCCTAGACCTAAAACAAAGACTACGAAAACAACTAGACTCGATATTACAACGACAACGCATGAAATGACCATCCTGCCCTCCCACCAACCCTTACATCATATGATATGCCATAAACTCAAGGACAATCAAATTATGGCATCAATAAACATAGAAAAATCATGCACCTACATTCCTTGGTTCATCTTGCACATGTTTGAACAAGAAGCTCTTTAGTTTACATCTTCTATTTATGCAAAAGCTTCTTGTTTGTGGAGTTAGTATGTTCAAGGCCCTTGTTTGTGAAGTTCACAAACAAGGAGCCCTAAATGTACAAACTTCACAAACAAGGGCCTTGAACATACTAACTCCACAAACAAGAAGCTTTTGCATAAATAGAAGATGTAAACTAAAAAGCTTCTTGATCAAACATATGCAAGATGAGCCAAGGAATGTAGGTGCATGATTTTTCTATGTGTATTGATGCCATAATTTGATTTTCCTTGAGTTTATTTCATATCATATGATGTAAGGGTTGGTGGGAGGGCAGGATGGTCATTTCATGCGTTGTCATTGTAATATCGAGTCTAGTTGTCTGTGTTGTCTTTGTTTTAGGTCTAGGATATTTTATAGAGACCTGTAATATGTGTTTATAGTACTAATTATCGTTTTTGAGTGTTTTCTAAGGTGACAAGGCTAAATAAGGAAAGTGGCTTGAAGAGTCCCTATTTTTCAGGAAGGCAGCTGGACACCAGTCGGTATTTTGGACGCCTAGGTCGGAGTACTGATCCAAATGGGTTCAAACCACTTGGAGGTTTCAGATAACTCAATTTGTGACGATTTTCATGTTTACAATTTTGCTAATTCGGTCTACAAGATGGACCGAAATCAGGTGCAAGTTGGGAGTCCAGAATGGAAAGTACTGAAGATCACTAGATGTATACCTAATATGTGGAGGCCCGTATCTCTATCAAGAAAAGTCCAAATGAGGTGATTCAAAAACCCAAATTCAAGGGAATTTCATGAGCTGCAACTTTTCTGAAGAGTTAAAACCCTAATTTGGCGTCTAGAAGCAGCTATAATCCCTTAATCGACAGGGTGTAATTCCAGTACGAAATTTTAGGGATTTGAGTTATGTAATTTTTTCTTGATTAGCTTTGACTTATCTTTTGTGTAAATTTGATTTAGCTTGATAGGTAGTGATCTAAGGACTTGATTGATTAGTTAAATTTTAGGAATATCAAAATATAGTATTATATTAGGGTCAAGAAAAAAACGGCAGGAAGGTGCAGAATTTTTTCAGAATAAAAAAATTTCAGTTTGTTTTGATTGCAACCGTGTGTTGCTTCTTTGTGCTTTTCCTTTGGTTTTCACAAAGTAAAATCAAGGCTAGATCCAATCAAGGTTTGAGCAAACCTAGTTGGTGAATCACAATCCAAGGATACAGAACGACGTGTTGGATTGGGATATTCGAATTGATCAACGTAGACGTTGTTGATTTCTCTTGTCCAAGAAGGTGGTGTTGGCGCCATTGTCCCATGAAGGGGTGATCAAAGGTGTCTTTTGGAGTTGAAAGAAGCGATAATCAATTCCATACGATCCAAGATCGTATCAATAAGCCACATGTGATTAGTGACATTGAAAAAGGCAAGACACACACGGAAATATTTCAAAATCAAACAAGTGCTGGAGTTTCAGCACATGTTTTATTGCTGGCCGATTTTTTGGCTTGAATGTCTTCCAATTTTCTTAAAAATTTTAGGAGAATCATATTATGATTAATTGAAACTTAACTTATGTGTAATTGAGCATATGTTTCAGATTTTAAGTTAAATTTCTAGCTCATTTTATGGAGTGCCAAGATGGATTAAAGATGACCACCATGAAGTGGCAACTAGGCAAAGACAAGTCGTTCGTCCAATTATATTTTGCCAAGTAAGCAAGGGTGTGTCACCATATCATACAAGGCAATCTTCCAAAGCATTCAAGAAAAATTCTCAAAGGAAGAACACAACCCTAGGGGTGGTCACACCATCTATGAAAGGAGGCAAGATGATTCAAGCAAAGAGAAGCCAAAAAGTTCTTATTCTTTCAAGATCAAGCATGAATATTCTCTTCTTCTCTTCTTTTCTCTTGCTCTTAGCCTCAAGCCTATAATTCTTATATTCCATATACTATATAGCCTTTGCTCATACCACCCACATACGTTCATCTCTTGTACAAGGTTGATCAAGATGTGATCAAACCTTTATTTGTTCGGTGGTGGTGTTCGTGTTGTTATTTTTGTTTGTTTGATTGTAAAAGGGTGGAGTCGGTATTTAACTCCAGTCACCCTTGTGTCAAGGTGTTATTTGTAATTAGTGAATACCGGAGAAGGTGTCCTCGAAGATTGGAGTAGGTTGATTTAACCAAACCAGTATAAAAGTCTTGGTGTTATTTACTTTCAGCAGTTTTACTTTCAGTTTTTAGTTTTCTGCATCATTTTCATACTCACAGAAAAAATGGAAAACGTTTTCCAAAAATCATGAAATTTTTTAGAAACATAGTCAAGGATCTTAGCTTTCATTTGAAATAAGTTTCATCGAATTTGGATAAGTATAAGTCATTTAAACTGTCATAGCTCTGAGACTAGTGCAGTCTGATTTTCAGATCTGTAAGGTTAAGAACATCAACGTGGTTGACATACTTACCAAAAGGAATTTTGGATAACCGTTTCAATCCTTTAAATTATGCATCCTAAAGGTCATACCATAAAATTTTTAGATGATTTAGAGGAGTTATCAATTAATAGGAATAAATTTTTCATTTTGAAGAACAGTTTCTCACAGATTGACGCAATCTGAGTAAAAACGGTTTCTAAAGGGTTAGCTTAGAATTTTAATCTGAAATTTTTTGACACATTCAGAACATCTGAGAGTATATTTTCACCAAATTTCATGATTTTCGGAGGTCTCTAACCTGATCATCTAATTAATCTAAAGCAGGATCTGAAAGCAAAATCTGTTTTCTGAAGTGAGTTATTGGGTAATAAATTTTTTTAAAAAACCAATTTTTCCACACTCACTATTCAAAACCCCTTCTAGTGGTGCTATACAGGTCCTACAACTGCAACTTTATGGGTTTTATCCTTAATTTGCAAGTGTGATTCCTTTTTGGAAGAAGTGGTAACCTACGAGTCATTCCATATCACAAACCCCTACCATTTCTTTTTCATGTGAGGCAGACTATTATTATATCTTTGCTGAGGACGGGTCACACCGCTAGCTGGGATGATTGAATCCTTACGAGGGATTTCTTGTGGACTTGACGCTATACACTTAGGGACTCTGTTAAACTTTCATATTATGTTATTTCAGACTTTTAGACTTTAGTTTTGACATGTCGGATTTTGTCAGCCCAGATATTCATTTATTTTCGTATTGAGAATATTTATAAATCAGAATTGAATGTTTAATTATCGTTTGCACAAGAAAAAAATTTCTACGTCATCACTGACGTGTAAGAAGTTTGATCGACGCCTTTTAGTTCTCGTAGTAGACTACGACGGCTACACCGTTATCAAAGCTAGGGCTCGGGAGCGGAGCGCTACAGTTTTATTCCAAATATGATCATTTGGGAAAAAATAACCAGAAGAAGTGCTCAAAATAGGTAATCATACCTGCTAAAGATGAACAAGATGAGGAGAAAAGCCAGGGAATTTGCGTAGAACACAAGCAGAAAATGGTTCATCCTTTACTCATTGCGGATTCGCTTAATGTGTCTAAGCTCACCGTAATACATTCCACTCGATCAATATGTCTGCGTATGACACCACTTCAACTAACCATGAACTTAATTCCATTGCTTCTCAGATCCCAGTGAATCAGTTTTTGGTTTCCCCACCACTACTTATGCTCCAACAAGAGGCTGTAAGAGTCAACTCCAATGAAATGATTTAAGCAATCATATAAGAGCACACAAATACATACATACACATATACATATATACACACACATGCACACACAAACACACATACATATATGTATGCACACACGTAAGAATATATATACACACCCCCACACAGTATACATATACACGCACGTGTCTATACACACATATATGTATACACGCGTGCATCACACAATATTATACCTACATCTGATACATATATTTCTGCACATACAAACACATACACATATATATACATGCATGCACGCACACACATGTATAATACACATATATATACCTACATATGTATGTACATATATTTATGTGTGTGCATAAATATATGTATATACATATGCAGGTATACATATACATATTATTAGGAGAAACAATCCTGTACCAAGCCACAATACTGGTGTGTGAGCATGTAAAAGACAATAAGTAGTAGATTAAACCTGAGGCGAGTCGAGGACTCTGTCCTTAAGACTTATTGCTCCGGTATAGTGTGCCCAACCGGTGTTAGCAATCTTCTCTCAGGATACAATGGTACCTGTTCAGTCAGCTCCACTGCTGCAACTTGAACCTTATCAATTATTCGACCGTCCCGATTTCTCATGGACATGATGCAGAATGAAGAAGGAGAAGAGAGCCGTAGACATTGAAAAATTGTGTGTTCTGGATTGTACCCAAGCCTCAGTTTATATAGAGGAGTTAGAGAATTGGTTGAGCAGATTAAGCTGTGACTGTCGGATCAAAACCGCAGATCAACCCGAGCCATCATATCAAAATCGAACCAACATTTGCTGGGTGATTTCTGGACGGTTTATCAACAGCCGTTGGATGAAAGCCGCATTGCAAGATTGATCCTGAAGCATCAGATTATAACCACATATTGTTGGGCAGTTATGTCAGTTTGAACTATAGTTGTTGGATCAAAACTGACACCTAACTGACATCGTTAGATCAAAACAGACGAACTGTTTGATCTTACCGCATGCGGTTCGGTCAGTTTAAACTACAACCGCTGGATCAAAAATAACACTGTAACTGACATTGTTAGATTAAAATATACGAAGGAAAAGGCCTGTGACTGGGCTGGACCGCTCGGAGACATTCTGTTTGGGCCGCTGCGCAGCCAGGACTGGAGCCTTTTACAAATAATCAAAGAAACTCTCTCCAAAAAAATAAGAACCGGCCCGAGCCTGCAACTCGCACCTGCACAAGAGTAGAATCGAGCCAAGCCGAGCCGGCTGGACAAGCGGGCAGCGGCATGCATGCGCCACTTCCATAGGTCTTCCCTCCGATCAAAACTTCTCATGCATTCTAGATATGGTGGCTAACTCACCTCATTTGTCCAATGTGGTATCCTCAAAGTGATGATTGTCTCTCCTTAAGGAGGTCACATCATCACTTTTTCAACCTATTTTACTCCTACTTTGCATTAATTTCTCATTCATCTGGTATTGTAATTTAGTTATTTCAAAGCCTAAAATCATATACTCGTTACGTAGATAATTAAGGGTTCATTAGTTTCTATTTGTCATTAATGAAACTAATTATAATTAAGCTCAAAGTATGTTTCCAACCAAAGTTTGCAACTTGGGCAAACCCATTTCCTTCAATTTTCTCCAACAATCCCTCCATGAATTGATGAATGCAAATGTAGATGCAGACTCTAACGGAAGTCAGACAAGAAAATGTTACATCAGTAGAGATAGCTTCTGGATTTGAACATTCCATAGTGACGTACTGTTGGATCCACTTGGATAATTAGTGACTTGATGTCCTAAATTAGTCAGCCTTTACTTTGAACCCAGACAATATTACTCACACAACATTTCCTTTAACACTCTTTTGGTTCTCATGGTTGTGTTCGTTTTATCCATGAACAGCCTAGTTTTAGAAAGTGTTTTAGAGAATTCTTGCCTTACAGAGCTCTCATAGAAGCGGCTCCACTTCACACTTACATGTGTTTCCTATAGAGAATATTCTGCCATACTCCATTTGATGTACCAAGATATGAAAAACATGAAAAACATTAGCTTATCCTGACTCTTTCTGCCGACATCACTTTTTTTCAATTGAATGCATAAGTTCTCTACGGAAACTTTTACTTAGTTGTCCTATTGAAAAGGGATTCTAGGATCTCCAGTCAACAAGGTTGGGTTTGTTCAGAAATGAGGGTTTGAGTGATTTGAAAATGTATGATTTAAATGTTACATGTTTACAAAATGCATGAATTAAGTGTTGCTTGACATGCTTATGTGATAAACATGCTTCATATGCTTATACATATTTTTGTCATACTAATGTGCAATGAAGCATTAAATCTTACATCATATGACTAAAATTTGTTGTCTTTATCCTTCGCAGTGTGTTTTTTGCTTACAGCATTCGGAAACAAAGGATCATTTATTTTACAATGCTCAGAAATCAAATCTTTATGGGTTGAGGTAGCGGTATTGTTTTCGGGTCCTTTACCTCGTCAATCCACCATTCAAGCTTAACTTAATTGTTGGTGGCGTCAAGCTTCGGCTGCTACCATGCTGGGTAATTTAGGTGCAGTGATTCCGGCCTTGGTAGTTTGGGTTATTTGGAAAGAATATACAGCCATCAGATTTAGTGACATCAACTTTTCTTATCGGCATCTATTTGATCGTGTCCATATCCATATCTATTCTTGGTGTGCTTCCATGCAGGGTCGTAAATTTGTGCAGCCATACCACATTTAATTGTTTAGGGATTTTCCCCACAATTACAGGTTCACCGTCACAGGTTAGTGAGGTGGGTATTGTCGTCCTCTGGTAGAATGAAATTAAATATGGATGCTACAATTGGCAGAAATGGCGCAGCAGCGGGAGCTGTGCTACGTAATGATTCAGGGACATTAATCTCAGCGGTTTGCTTTACTTTACCGCGTGTTACTCCTATTTAAGCTGAACGTATGGCCTTGCTATATTCTCTTCTCTTCTATGTCATGACATATGATGGGCTATATGTTGAAACTGATTGCCGCATGTTGCTTAATATAGTAGCCAATCCTTCACAATATACTGGGTCTTGTTCTGCGGATATACGAAAGACTGTCATGCTGCTATGCCTCAATGCGTCTACTCTCAGCTATTGTCCACGTGAGGCAAACAATGCTGCACATATGTTAGCGCGGTATGGACTGCGGGCTACAGGAGCAGCAATATATACATCAGCAAATTCTCTGCCTTGCGATGTGTGAGGATCCTTGAGCTTAGATACCACACTTCCTAATTACCGTCTATGAGTCTCATGATGGATTGGCGTTCAGAAGGGGTGTTGCCTATGTCCGTTATTGGCATAGGCAGCCTTGGTATGTTTCCTTAACATTATATTTAATGTGTTTGCTACTACATTGCGTTGTTCAATTTCATGTATCTTTGGATAACACCTTCTATTTTTTGAGAGATACAGAGAAGGCAAACAACAAGCATTGGTGCCAGTTTGGCGTGGACTATATAGCAACATCTTTTGGGGGTTGTCGTGGTCTTTTGGCTACGGACAACTTGGGTATGGTTTCTTTCTTCCGTTATGCTTATTATCTGAATCGCATTTCTCGTGTTTACATATATTTTGTGGACTTTGCACGAGGTGTTGGCTGCCGATGGCGAAGGGACGAAGCGTTATGTTGCTTGCTGTTGACACGAAGGATACTGCTGGCTTTTCTGCGTAATTACATCACTGCCGATCACAGACGCTGTTTCTTCTTACATGGAGCACAAAAGCTGTTTTTTCTTTCTGTCATTGCATTCACACTTGTACTCATTATTTTCTCAATCATCTACTCATATAAATATGTACGCTTTTTCCTTCGTCAAGGTTTTATCTACAAGGGTGGTTTTACTTGACAAGGTTTTAATGCGGCATATCGTATATGACTAGAGGTTGAGCATACTTACATTCTTTCACTGGCTCTTCTCTTTCGATGACGCTTGTTTTTATGATGTAATATGGTTTCCCTCCACCATAAGCGAGGCTTTTGAATAAAATTGCTTTATAATATATATATATATATATACAATATATAACAGATAAAAAAAACGCTCTGGCGAAATTTGACGGCGCCGCCGTCACTGAATTTGCGGCTTCTGCCGCCGCTGTTGCTGCCGGAGTCAACTCGCAGTTCCACCGGCATCATTCTCACCATATAGTACTCCATTATTGATTACATTATTTCACCTTTTGATCGGTTTACCATTCGGCGATCATCATGACTTCATCCGCGCCGACCTTCGCAGACATTGTCGCCGGCTCTTCTTCGGCTCAAGCCATCAGCATTTCACCCAAAACTGTTTCTCGATATAAAGGTATTCCTTTAATCTCGTTTTCGGATTCAGAAATTGATGACCTTGCTGCTCCTTTCAAATATTCACTGGTGGGTACTTTTTGGTATGGGAGACCTCCATTGAAGGTGATTAGAGATGTTTTGAGAAAATCGGTTTTCATCAAGATCTTCGCATTACTCTTATTGATCAGTCGCATATACTGCTAAATTTTACCAATGAGGCGGATTATTACGATGCTTTTATCGACATTCATGGCTTATTTCTGGGTGTCATATGCGTATAACAAAATGGACTGTTGACTTTGATCCATCAACGGATGTGCCGATAGTTCCGGTTTGGATTGCCTTGCCAGGTCTTCCCATCCATCTTCATCGCAAAGAGGCTTTGTTTGAGATTGTTAAACCCATAGGATGTCCAATCAAACTTGATGTTGCAACAACAGATGGTCTGCGACCTTCGGTTGCTCGTGTATGTGTGGAAGTTGATGTTTCGAAAGACTTACCGCCAAAGATCTATCTTCAAGCGAAGGGCCGGTTTATATTACAAACCATAATTTACGAAGACTTGCCTTTGTTTTGTACATCCTGCCGGCGTTTAGGTCATGCAACTGTGTCATGCACACCACCATCAGAGTCCGCCATACCACCTCCCCCTCCGCCCCCTCCGCGGCGACAACCAGCTCAGCGCTGGACTCCGGTTAAGAAGCGCCCCTCTACACAGCAAAATCTTCCAGAGACTACTCCACCATCTTCGGACACACCAGCTCCTCCGAGCTCCATCACTCCAGATGCAGCTCCTCCGCGATCCCTCGATCCAGATGCAGCTCCTATTGTAGATCCTCTCGACGAGCTATGGAGCCTCAGCGTGATATTCAGGATTCTGGGGAATTAGGTCATTCGTCGGATAATGATTTACCAGAGACAGCTCCTCAAGAGATACCCACGGTTCCAGCAGAGGTTGCCTGCCGCATCCAGCAGTTACCTCCTTCGCCTGACACGGACACTTTAATCTCTCGCCTACAAGATTCCACAGAAGACTTTATACAGGTGGTTCCTCGTAGAAAACGCCGAGCTAAGAAGGATCTTCCTCCACTGCCTCCATCATCCATTCTTACGCGCAGTGCATCACATGCGATACAGGGAAGTGACTCTACACTTTTACAATGAATATTATGATATGGAACATCAGAGGCTTACGGGCCTCCAAGCCACGTCTGCATCAATTAATTCATGAGCATCGATTAAACATACTTGTTATTATAGAACCTAAACATACATCAGTCACTATTTCTCGTTATGCTTTGGAGTTCGGCTTTTCAAATTCCTATGCATCGACTTCTGAGCGTATTTGGTTTTTCTGGCGTAACTCTCACTTTGAGCTGGTCACAGTGCAGGATGAAGAACAGGTGGTACACTTTACTTTGACATATCCTCTACAGTATACTTTTGTTTTGTCGGCAGTATATGGCAATCATACTCCATCTCTACGTCGATCTTTATGGTCTTCTTTATGCACTTTCTCTGCGAATTCAGCATTGCCTTGGGTTCTCGGTGGTGATTTTAATACATTCCGATCTCTATCCGACCACGAAGGACGTTCGCGACCATCCTTATCTGTTTACAAGATTTCAATGATTGTATAGAGGCATGTGCTTTGATGTCACCACCTTTCCAGGGCTCTAGATTCACCTGGACAGATGGTCGCGGTCTCGGTCGGGTTCGCCGGCGTCTTGATTGGTTTTTCCTGAATACTGATTTCCATGATAAATTTGACGATATTCAACTTACACATCTTCCCAGAATTACTTCAGATCATACCCCGCTGTTGCTCAAATGCCGAAACATTGCAGCTACATCTCATCGTTCGTTCCGCTTTTTGGACTCTTGGCTTCTTCATCCAGATTTCTATACTTACATGCGAGATGCGTGGGCTTCATATCCTACAACGGGTGGTATGCATGGCTTCTACACAAAGTTATTTAAGTTCAAAAAGGATGTGCAGCAATGGAATAAAGATATATTCGGCAATATTTTCTCTAGAGTTCAACAGGCTGAAGTTCTCCTTACTCGTGCGGAAGAACGTTGGGAAACGCAACCCACAGAGGCCAATCGGATGGAGTACAATCGTGCTAAGGCAGATTTCCTGCAGGCTTCCTCTTATGAGATGCATTTTTGGAAACAAAAGGCGAGAGTTAGATGGTTAAAGGAGGGAGATGCAAACACTCGCTATTATCATACTATGGTTAAGGGCCGCAGATTACATCTTCGGATTCAACAAATACAAACAGCGGGTGGCACGATTTGCACAGCCCCTGAAGATATCAGCGCAGAAGCTGTGTCCTTTTATACTGCTTTATTTGCACATGAACCTGTTATCAACTGTGAGCAAATTATTCGGCACATTCCCATACTTGTCTCGGCAGATGATAACGCTGCCCTAACGCAGCTTCCATTATCAGATGAGATAAAAGATGCAGTTTGGCACTTGGACCCCCATAGTGCATCGGGACCTGATGGTTTTGATGGAAATTTCTATAGATCTTGCTGGTCCATTATTCATAAGGATGTTGTTTTGGCGGTATAGGAATTCTTTCTTGGGGTGCCCCAGCCTAGAGTTTATGGCTAGAGCATTGATCACTTTGATTCCAAAAAAATCTGCTCCGGTAACATTCGGTGATTATCGTCCCATATGCCTCACTAATTTTATTCAGTAAAGTCTGTACTAGAATTGTTGCTAACCCGCCTGTGTAAATTATTGCCAAGACTTATCTCTCCAGAGCAGACATGCTTTTTACCAGGTACGGACATTTCTACGCAGGTTTTACTAGCTCGTGAAATGATCCATATGCTAGACAGAGGTGGTTCACAGTTATGCCTCAAATTGGATATGATGAAGGCTTTTGATAGAGTCAGCTGGGAATATTTGGAGCTAATATTACAAGCGTTTCGGTTTCTCGGGATTTTTCACTCGAATAATTTTGAATCATTTGCGGGCTACAACTTTAGCGGTGTTAATTAATGGACAGCCCTCATCATACTTTCGGCCACATCGGGGGGTTAAACAAGGTGATCCTTTGTCTCCTTTATTGTTTATTTTAGCAGCAGAGGGTTTTAGCCGGGGCTTGAAAAGCATTGACAGCAGCAGGAGAGTTGCAAGCCTTTTCGCTTGGGCCCGCGTTCCCTTCACCATTACTCATTTAGCATATGCAGACGACTTATTGATATTTCTTCGAGGCACTCAGCGAAATCTCCAACGTTTCCACACATTTCTTACGCAATATGAAGCTGCTTCTGGTCAGAAAGTTAACTTTCAGAAAAGCAGTATTATTCCTTCTGCTGCAGTAACGCCCACATCAGAGTCAAATATTTGCGAATACTCTGGGTATGCGTCTTTCCAGTCTTCCATTCCGCTATCTTGGCTCTTATTGCACAAAGGCATTCCACGAGCACATCACTGTGTTACGTTTCTCCCAACATATTGATGATAGGCTTCAAGGGTGGCACTCCAAATTATTATCCACTGCAGGCCGCCTAGTCTTACTTCAAGTCAGTCATCGCTGCATTACCCATTCACATTATGGCGGGAGGTGGTATACCAAAGTCGGTTATTAAGATTATCCATCGTAAGATGGCCACTTTTTATTGGGGTCCTCGACATCATTGGGTCTCTTGGTCTAAGCTTACTAAACCACAGGCAAGAGGGCGGCATAGGACTTCGAGATTTGAATAGTTTGCAACAGGCTTTCTATTGCCGCATCTGGTGGTCATATCATCAGAATGCCACCCTATGGAGCCGATATATGCATGCAAAATATGGACATCGTCGTGATTATCTTCCTCGCTTGCCAACTCTCCTATTTGGAAACTTATATGTCGGATTCATCCCTTTTGTTTAATATACACCGATCGGCAGAATGATCAGTTATCATGGTTGCCGAATCAGCTGGGCGAATTCTCGCTCAAAAGTGCTTTATGAGATATGCAGAACTGTGGCTCCAAAGCTCCTTTCGGCCTCTTTTATTTGGTCGAAACATCATTCTCCGGCCATAAAATTGTTTCTATGGCGTATTTTCAATTCTGCTTTGCCTTTTGAGGATTATCTTGGTCGATACATAATGGCTCGTCCGACACAATGCCCCTTCTGCAAGAGTGAGTCGGCTACGATGGATCATGTGTTTTTATATTGTCCTTTTGTGCGTTCGATTTGGTGCTATTTTGCAAGTGAGTTACATTGTCCACTTCCCACATCAATACAGCTTCGTCAATATCTTCTCTCATGGTGGTATCGCTCGTCCCTTTCCACACTAATTGGAGTTTATAAAATCGTGATCCCAGTGATAATAGTTCATCGTATCTGGTGTGCTTATACTTCCCTGATCTATGGTGACAGTGCCACATATCACAGCGTCTACTCTTCGGTTCTCTATACAATATGAGATTACTTTGTGGCATAAAAGATTGCGGGCTCTCAGTTGTCTGCTACATCACGGCATATTTTCAGTTGGCTGCCTGTTGTTCGGCCTCCTCGTCCATTGATTGTTCGCTGGATCACGCCACCCACAGGTAGATTGAAATTAAATGTTGACGCAGCTGCGGGTCGCAGTTACGCAGCTGGAGGAGCAATACTGCGTGATCACAGAGGGTCCTGCGTTGGAGCACTTTCTTTTGCCTCCCTTTAAGCACACCCTTACAAGCAGAGATACAAGCAGCAGTTTTGGTCTCTTTTATTTCTTACCGCTCTACCGATCCATCATACTGGAATCGGATTGCTCCCAATTGCTAGACCGGTTGACTCGACCATCCATTGTTCATGGTAATCCACATCTTCAACGGCTACACTCACTTGTTCATACACATCATCTCCCTTGCTATCACGTTTATCGCGAGGCGAACATGCCAGCACATTATTTAGCGCAGCATGCAATGATACACCCATGCACGGAACGTTTTGCCTCGAACACTCTACCTTCATTGGTCCGTGCGGCGGTCACACTGGATCTGACTTCTGTTAATTTGGCGGGTGCCATGACTACAGTCTTCCATAAGGATTGGCCAGAGTCCCCTTCTACTGCCTGTTACCTTAGAGTGACAGGCAGGCACGGTATGGTTGCACATACATTACTCTATGTTTTATACTTTATACTTTTCATGTGTAACGAGCCTTTTTGTTTCATGGGAGTATTTTGGATCTATCATCAACTGCATTCTTACTTATCGCGCGTGGACAAACTAAATGGCTGGGTGCATCGCTGCGTAAGGCTTGCTCTCATAATGGATCTTTTTGGGCTTCATATGGCGGGGTTCTTACCATTGTCGCCTTGGCCTTTTGGTCAAGGCGACTCGGGTAATCATTTTCATACTTGGTTCATGTTTCTTCTTTTGGACACTGTTGCTCTATTCATGTTCTATTCCTGTTTGTGCGAGTTTCAAATCACAATGGCGAGCCTCATTCCGGATGTGGACACTGCATTTTTGGACCTCATAACGTGGCAGGCAATGACTATTATTTCTTCTTTGTCGCCTTGGCACTTCAACTGCCAAGGTGGCTCCGGTACGTGCTTGCTCTATCAGTCTTTGATTGCTACGGTTTCATGCTTATATTGACCACTACTCTCTCTGGATGTCTTCTGAGGTTGGACTTTCAAGTATGCTACAAGACACAGATGCGGCCACCTAAACTCAATCAGCTTTTTCCTGTACACGCCAACGACATTCAAGGATTTGTACCACAAATTATATTCTCATCATATCAATGACATTCATATAAATATGTACGCTTTTTCCTTCGCCAAGGTTTTATCCACAAGGGTGGTTTTACTTGGCAAGGTTTTAATGCGGCATATCATATATGACTGGAGATATGTCATTATTGTTTCATTATTTTATTATTTCGAGTACTCTGCCAATGTAATATGGTTTTCCTCCGCCAAAAATGAGGCTTTGCATGAATAAATACAATTTCGTTTTAAAATATATATATATATATATATATATATATATATATATATATATATTATATATATTCATAATAATAGCGCGATGAAGAACGGCGATCGCAGGCAATCTGCGGCGTGAGCCGCCGCCGCTGGAAAGATTCTTCTTTTCATTCTTAACTGAATACCGATTCACTAAAAATCTGTCTTGCTGTTTGTTTACCCGGAAAGCATTCATCTTTACTCACGTTGACGATCACATGGCTGCGCCATCGTTTGCCGCAGTTGTTTTCGGATCGCAGTCCTCATGCCAAATTGACATTTCTCCGAAGACAGTATCACGTTACAAAGGTATCCCCCTGGTCTCATTTCCAGACTCTGAGATTGATGCCTTAGCAGCTCCATTCAAATACGCCTTGGTAGGTACTTTTTGGTATGGACGCCCATCATTGAAAGTTATTCGTGAGGTTTTTGAAAAGATTGGTTTTCATCATGATTTGCGAATTACCCTACTTGATCACGCACATATCTTGTCAAATTTTCGCAATGAAGCAGATTATCTCAGGTGTTTCTATAGACGTTCTTGGCATATTTCGGGTTGCCATATGCGCATTACCAAATGGACCGTTGATTTTGATCCTATAGCAGATGTTCCAATCGTCCCTATATGGGTTGCATTTCCTGGCCTTCCGATTCATTTGCATCGTCGGGAGGCGCTTTTTGAGGTTGCTCGGCCAATTGGTATGCCCATCAAATTAGATGTGGCCACGTCCGAAGGACTACGACCTTCTGTTGCTCGCATTTGTGTTGAGGTAGATGTATCTCAGGAACTTCCGCAAAAGATTTATTTGCAGGCAAAGAATAGATATATTCTACAGCAGGTATATATGAGGATCTTCCGATGTTTTGCACTACATGTCGCCGATTAGGACATGCATCTGGGACATATGCTACCCCGCTTATCTCTTCTGCCTCGACTATTCCACCACCACCCGCCGCCGCCTCCACCTCGTTCAAAAGCTAAATGCTGGACACCCGTTAAAAAAGAGGCCTGTGGCTGAACCACAAGTAATTGATCCATCATTTATGGCACCTTCGCAGGATCCAATGCTATCCCCCATCCAATGAACTACATGAGGCTGACACCCCAGCAGAAATATTCTGTGATGCTCCTGACCTTCCGCTCCAGCTAATCAGCTGCAATCCGATATTGCCATTCTTCGGACATGGAGATACCCGAGAAGGTGCAGCTGTGGACTTAACGGATTGTGCCAGAAGATGTCACCTCGTCGTATACAATTAATGACTCCATCTCCGGAGGAAGAGATTTTAATTTCACGCCTTCAGGAGACATCAGAAGAAACTGAATTTATACCAGTAGTTCCACGAAGGAAACGTCGTGCACGAAAAGATTTGCCACCATTACCGCCTTCCACTATACTCACACGCAGTGCATCACATGCAGTCCAGGGAAGTGCTTCCACTCTTCCTTAATGAATACATTAATTTGGAATATCCGAGGCATGCGTGCCTCCTTACCACGGTTACGACATTTAATTATGGAACATCGCTTGCATTTACTTGCTATTATAGAACCTAAACATGTTTCTTCACATATTGATACGTATGGTTTGCGTCTTGGATTTAACAGTAGTTATGCTTCTCAGTCTGAAAGAATTTGGGTTTTCTGGCGTGACTCAGAATATCGTTTGCTAGCTACACAGGATCAAGATCAAGTTGTACATTTTACCCTACTATTTCTTCCACTGCAGTTCACGTTCGTTTTTTTGGTTGTGTATGCGAAGCACACCTTCGTTACGTCGGCCCCTTTGGAACTCTTTATGTGACTTCGCAGGCTTATCTACTCTTCCCTGGTTAATTGGTGGTGATTTTAATATATTTCGGGAGCTTGATGACCATAGGGGCCGTTCCCATCCTTCGTTGGCTACTTTGCAGGATTTTAACGACTGTATCGAGACTTGTGCACTTATGGCACCGTCATATCAGGGGTCTAGATTCACTTGGGCTGATGACAGAGGTCTAGGTCATGTTCGTCGCAGATTAGACTGGTCGTTTACAAACTCAGATTTTCAATATGTATTTGAAGACATGCAATTAACGCATCTTCCACGAGTTACTTCGGACCATTCCCCACTTTATTTGTCTGTCGGCTTGCTACAACGTCTGGCCCACGCTCTTTTGTTTCTTGGATTCCTGGCTACTTCATCCAGACTTTCATTCTTACATGCAGCATGCATGGTTGTCCTATCCAACTACAGGAGGTATGCATGGATTTTACTCAAAGTTATTCTCACTGCGACGTGACATTCAACGATGGAATAAAGATATATTTGGTAATATATTCACAAATCTTCGGCATGCGGAAACCCAGCTTAATCATGCTGAGTCTAGTTGGGAAAAGACCCAACTGAGGTGACGCGTGAGGCATATCAATGTGCCAAAGCTGAATACCGGCAAGCATCTGCTTATGAGCTACATTTCTGGAAGCAAAAAGCGCGGGTAAAATGGCTTAAGGGGGGTGATGCAAATACCGGTATTTCCATTCTATTGTTAAGGACGAAGAGCTAATCTCCGTAACAAAAATCATCAACTGGAGAGTAGTAGTACTAACATCATCAGATATAATGTCCGAGGCTGTTTCTTTTTATACAGGCTTATTCGATCGGGAAGCTACACAAAATCATTCGTCTATTTTATCACATATACCATGTCTAATAACAGCTGAGGATAATCTTATGCTAACGCACTTACCATCGGCAGTCGAGGTTAAGGATGCAGTATGGCAGCTAGACTCACAGAGTGCGGCAGGACCGGGATTTCATGGACATTTTATCGCTTGTTGGACATTATACATTCCGATGTGATCAAAGCTGTGCAGGAATTTTTTCTTGGGGTACCTCAACCATCAGTCATGGCGAGTGCTTTGATCACTTTAATCCCCAAGACTCAGTCTCCAACTTTCAGCGACTTTCATCCTTGTTTGACGAATTTCTGAGTAAAGTATGTACGCGGATAATTGCTACGCGTTTAAGCACCTTGTGCCTAAATTAATTTCTCCAGAACAGACAGGCTTCTTGCCTGGGCAGGATATTTCTTCCCAAGTTCTTATGGCACGAGAGATGGTTCATATGCTTGATAAAGGTGGGTCCCAGTTATGTTTAAAATTGGATATGATGAAAGCTTTTGACCGGGTTAGCTGGGAGTACTTGGAATTGTTGCTGCAGCAATTCGGTTTCTCCCCCTTCTTCATTCGCCTCATTCTAAATCACTTGCGTGCTACTACACTATCGGTTTTGATTAATGGCCAACCTTCGGCATCCTTCAGGCCGTACAGAGGTGTCAAGCAAGGTGACCCACTGTCCCCACTACTATTCATTCTGTCCTCTGAGGGTTTTAGCAGGGGGATCAAATTTAGTTGACTCTGGAGATCTCCAGCCGTTTCGTCTGGGCCGCGTACCATTTACCATCACTCATTTGGCATATGCAGATGATTTGCTGATTTTTTTACGTGGTACAAAACGCAACTTACGGAGGTTTCATTCTTTTCTATCTCGTATGAAACTGCATCAGGACAAAAAATAAACTTCCAAAAGAGTAGTTTCATACCATCAACAAACATTTCCACTCATCAATGTCGCTCTTTTGAGACAATATTAGGCATGCGGAGCACTGTTTTACCATTCCGGTATCTTGGATCATATTTGCATAAGGGTATCAATCGTGCAAGATATTGTACAACCCTACTGCAGCATATTGATGCTCGCTTACAAGGCTGGCATTCACGTCTTCTATCAGCAGCAGGCCGCTTGGTGCTTTTACGCTCAGTAATTGCATCTCTCCCACTGCATATTCTAGCCACAGGAGGTTTGCCCAAGTCTGTTATTAAAGTCATTGAAAGGAGAATGTCATCCTTTTATTGGGGTAATCGGTATCATTGGGTTTCTTGGTCTTCCATCGCGATGCCAGTTGACGAAGGTGGCTTAGGGCTGCGCAATCTCAGTAGTTTACAGCTGGCATATCACAGTCGTATATGGTGGTCATATCATCGCCAGGATACATTATGAGTAAATATATGCGGGTAAAATATGGCACTCGAGGTGATTATCGCCCGCGCCTTCCGGACTCACCAGTTTGGAAGCTCATTTGTAAAATTCATCCTCACTGCACTGCTCAGACGGAGGGCTCTGGACACCACCTCACATGGACGCCGTCGGTGTCCGGAGAGTTTACTTTAAAATCTGCTTATGATTGTTGCCGTTGCAAGCCCCACATTACTCTCTGCTAAATTTATCTGGTATAAACATCATTCTCCTTCCACCAAATTATTGTTATGGCGCATTTTCCATAACGCGTTACCTTTTGAGGATTATATCCGCAAGTATTCTACGGCTCGGCCCACGCAATGTCCATTTTGTAAACAACACTCTGCTACGGTGGACCATATTTTCATATATTGCCGCCCAATTTGGACAATTTGGAATTTTTTTCAACTGAGTTACGCTGCCCTTCGCCAAACTCCCTGCCCCTGCGGCAATACTTGCTCTCTTGGTGGTATCGTTCATCGTTTTCCTCACTTTTTGGAGTTTTAAAAATTAGTCCCGGCTATTGTGATCTTCAATTCATGGCGTGCCTATACAGCACTACTATATGGGACTTCGACATCATTCTCTCCTGCAGCACTTCGGGCATCCATCCACTATGATATTGACATGTGGGCTAAATATATGAAAGGATCAAAACTTGCGGCAGGGCCTCCTTTACGTTTGTCGTGGGTTCCAAGCATACAATCCCCCCGTCTTCAAATAGTCCGATGGCAAACGCCGCCCTCTGGTAGGCTAAAGTTGAATATTGATGCATCAGTTGGCCGTCGCAATGCCTCCGGTGGAGCAGTCTTGCGTAATCACCTTGGAGTCTGTGTGGCTGCAGTTTCCTTTTGGCTTCCGTATTGTCCTCCACTCATAGCTGAGATTCAGACTGCGGTGTTTGGATTGCTACATTTCCTTCCTCTCTATCGCACTATTATCCTAGAATCAGACTGTGCACAATTGATCACAAGACTAAAGCAGCCGCAACCAGTTTTTGGGAATTACCACCTTCGCCTATTATGGCAATTATTGCACCAGCATGACCTCGAATATGTTCATGTATATAGAGAAGCAAACATGGCGGCACATTATCTAGCTCAGCATGCGATGAGGTTCCCACAAACACAGACATATTCGCACATAGTCTACCATCGCTTGTCCGTAGTGCCATAACTTTGGATCTCTCTTCAGCAAATTTACGAGTTCCTTAAGCTACTGTCTTCCAAATGGATTGGCAACTTTTTGCAATCTCTGCTGCTCCCTAACTGGGGCAGGCAGGCCTGGTATTGATCTTCGTTTATTTTGTCCCAGACACTCCTCGATGTTACTTTTATTTATTTCTTTTGATGCTTGGTATCCATACTGCATGGCTTGCTTTACAACCCCTATATCTTTACAATGATTATTGCAGATTTATGCATGCTGGCACGAGGTCTACATCGCAGCAGATAAGTTGCTTCCCTGCGTCACAAGTCTTCCACAATGGATTGGCATTTTTTATTACAGCTGCCTGTGCCATATTTGGTGTAGGCAGGCCTGGTATGATCTTATTCCGATTTGGCTCACAAATTTCCATATGCTTCATATTGCTTCATCACTCAGCAGTTTATTCCTTTTGTGCATGTGCGAGGAAATGGCTCATCTTTGCTGGATCCGCCATCATTTCATTATGTGCTGCAAGGACAGCGGACAGTTATCACGGGGCAACCATTCCATGGACTCAAGTTTGTTTGGTTCACGTAGACATGTCTTTGTATTGTATTTTATTATTTTACAGACGGACAAGCATATCAATACTCCATTTATATAAATATGTACGCTTTTTCCTTCGCCAAGGTTTATCCACAAGGGTGGTTTTACTTGGCAAGGTTTTAATGCGGCATATCATATATATTACGGATGTTGATAATCGTATACTACACTTATCATCATACTTTCATTCTTTGTAATATGGTTTTCCTCCGCCATAAGTGAGGGCTTTTACTAATAAAATTCGCTTTCACCAAAAAAAATATATATCATAATAATACTACATGAGTGAGGTTTTTTTAGTTAATAAAAGACTGGGTCTTGACCCATTTATCAAAAAAAATATGTGTGTATGGGCGGGCTGTA
This sequence comes from Eustoma russellianum, assembly GCA_036186865.1. NCBI lineage: Eukaryota > Viridiplantae > Streptophyta > Magnoliopsida > Gentianales > Gentianaceae > Eustoma > Eustoma russellianum. The sequence continues at coordinate 9,529,942 of AP025052.1, forward strand.
TTGTCCAGTGTTTTATTTATTAAAATCCCTTACTTGTGGCGGATGAATACCGTGGTTACATATGTTGTTAGCCTCCCTAGGACAATAGCATACCGTAGAGGTGTTGAGGCATAAAATATTCGTTTTGCAATGTAAGTCTGCCAATAATGAACCCGTATAGCGTTCATGATGAGAAAGAGAAGTAAGCAACTGTCGGCAATTTGTTTCGACAATAAGCCGGTCGTGATTTAGCACATAAAAAATTAATGCGTACAATATCGCCATTAATTCAGCACGGAGTGGCATAGTAGGTGGTAAAGTAAAGCAAACAGCTGAGACAAAATCTCCATGATCATTACATAGTACCGCGCCCGCTGCTGTAGTATAGCGCCCTGTTGATGCATCAACATCTAATTTCAACTTATCCTATGGCGGTAATTCCCAATGTACCACTCGATGGAGACGAACACATAACGGTGGAGAGAAAGAAAGCACAATTAAATGTGGGATGGGCTGTGAGAATTTGCGACCCTGCGTAGAAGTACACCAAGTGTATATATGATCACGCACTCTCTCAAATAAATGTCTATATGAAAAGATGTTGTCACCAAATCGGATAGATGTGTACTCCTTCCAAATAACCCATGTTACCAATGAAGGAGCTACCTGATGAGGATCAAGGGTCCGATGAGGATCAAGGGCCCCATCAAGAGGTCAAAGGTCCTATGACAAGAAGGAGGGCAAGAGAACTTTGTCATCAAGTTGACACCTTCTTGTACAAGCATGTTCAAGATGAACCTAAGATTCCTTGGGTTCATTTCATTGAACCTTCACCTTGAGTGTGTGTAAACGTGTGTGCTTTCTTCATCTTGAAGTTTATCTTGTTTTCTTGTGATCTTTGTTTTATGTGTTTGCTTTGTAGGTAAATTAGGTACATGGAAAATCCAAATAAAATGAAGGCCTAAAAAGAGCAAGATAGCCGGTGTGTTACAAAAGAAGAGACAAAAGGAATGTTGTCTTGAAGGGAATGTTTGTCTCCACAAAGACAAATTCGAATATGTCCAAGATGGAATACTCTTTTCAAATAGAAATCAAAAATCATCTTCAACATACATCAAGGGGTCGGCAAAGTTGAAGCAAAAAGGATGAGGGTCAAATTGAATTTTAAATTCGAATGTAAACTTGAATTTAAATTCAACCATGATTTGAATTCAAGTTTCAACCAATTTGAGGCTTACATTTCAAAAGGAATTCAGCTATCATACCTTGCAACCTACACGCCATCTTTAAGGAGAAAGGAAGGATAAAATCCAATTCAAATTGAATCCAAGTTTGAATTCAAATTCAAACTCAATTTGAATTCGAACTCAACCATCTTTTGAATTCAACTTCAGCCATATTATCATCATCAAAATCAGATTTCAAGACCTCTCTTGGACTTGTTATACACGGTTGGACAAAGGAAAGGATGTGCAAGAAACAAATTCAAAGTAAGCTCAAATTCAAACTCAACTTCAATTCAAATTGACCCAACTTTTTGAATTCAAGTTCAGCCCTATCCTACTCATCAAATCAGGTCAACAATGCCTCATTTGCTGAAAAAATACACGGATGGATGAAAGAGCAATTCAACCGGATTCTAGCTAGGATTTTTAAGTTATTTTTGAATTCAAATAATTAGCAATTTCAAGTTCAATTCAAATGTTTTCCTAGCTATTTCTTTTAGATAATATCTGATTATTTTAAGTGTCTTAGGCAGCTATAAATAGGCCCTTTGGCCGATTTGTAAAGCACAAGTTTGATGAATAACAATTCTTGATATTTCTTTCACTTTGTGTGAGACTTTGTTTTCTTGGTTTTGCATTAAAAACCTAGGTTAAGATCCTTCAAAGTTGAGCATTTTGAAGGTGTTGCCAGTGCTTAAAGGTGCCGTCCAGGAGGGCCATATTGGTTTGCCTGATCAACGACCATCTTGAAGTGTTGGTCTTGCTCATTTTAATCCACACGTTTTTTAATCACTAAGGAAGCAAGGGGAAGTCTTCTTCCTTGTGCCTAACCCTTTGTGAAAGACGTTTGGAAGGTGGAATTGTTGGAACCCACGAGTTGCACGCATCAAATTGGTATCAGAGCCAGGTTACTCTATTCCACCATCTACATTTCTTTTTTTTATTTGAGTCTAGTCATTTTAAGTTCAGTTGTGTCCTTCTTCTACTCCTCACTCTACACACTCTTGTCTTGCATTTCAAAAAAAAAACGTCCAAAACAAACATTGCTTTGAGTCCTTGCATGTTGCTGCATTTTGCTTTTCATCATTCAAGTGTCATTTCTTTTATTTCCTTTTCGCATCACAATCTGATTTTGAGACGTTCAAACTTGAACAAATTAGGGTTTGTTGCATTTTAGGTTACATTCAGCCTTCTTTTAAATATTCCCACCATCAGCCTATAAAGCTACCTCGGTTTCAAATCATCTTGTTGCTACCAAAGCTTTTAGTTGGTGATGATTGTATGCAACTTGTGATTCGCATTGTGATTGATTTCATGCTTTAAGTCAAGTAGTCCTACGTGTGCTTGTCTTCATAACCCATTTTCAACAACCAACAAAACCCTAATCCTAGCCCTACACCCCACGGCCCAACTAGCACCCACCCAACCCAACCCTAAAATTCACCAACCTGGTTCCAAACAACCTTATTTATACCCTTAACAAAAAGCCCCAAACTAATTTTACCAAACAAAATCCGAATCAAAAGACCCCAACCCATTCAAAAAATCCCTAACCCCAGAATTTGAATTTTGTTCAAATTCTGCCCTAAACCAACCAATATCTGAATTGACCACATCAATCATCAATTACCAACCACAAATAGCCATATACACCAAACAATCAACTCCCAAACCCCAATCCAGCAAATACCCAAAGCGTTCAAAAACACCTTAGCTTGAAAACCCTAACCCTAATTCCAATTCTGTCCAACCTCCATTTCCCTCACTTTCCAAGGTTATTTTCTTGCAATTCAAGGTTGCAAACAGCAATTTAAAAACATTGCACCATTCAGTCCAAAAACGAAAGTGCTAAGTGCAAAACGCGTGAGATTTTAAACTCTGCCCTAATAAAAAAAAGGATATCTGAACCTTGCCTACATTGAATTAGCAAGGAAAGAAAGAAAAACAAAAGAACAAGAGAAAGAAAAAGGGCAACACGCTTGAGCATTACGTAGAAAATTTTTGGTGCAATTTGAGAACCTTGGATACCATATTTCCTTTTTACCCCACATTGCCGTCCCCCTATACCCTATTTTCCATCTCCTGATCTTCTTGAGCCAATCACACACTTGGTTGCTCGATTGTTGCATGACTTGAACCATTTTGTGGATAGTAAGTGCATAGAATAAAAATTAACTAAAGATTGCCCACGACAACCCTTAGTTCATCTTGGTTCAGACTTATACATCAACTTTGGTTGATTATTTTCTTTGAATCTTAGTAGAAAGTTCAAGTTTGTGTTCATTTCAATTGATTCTACTTTGATACTAATTTGTGCAACTTGAACGCAAAAAGGAAGAAACAATTGGAGAACATTGTGATTTGAAGAAGCATTGACAATACACTTTCTTATTGATCACTTTGAGCCTTCTTAACTTCAGGTTATCCAAGAAGCAAAGGGGTAAGAGAGTGGAAAGAAGAGAAAGCGGAGTGTTCATAGTTTGTTTTTACTAATCCCTTAACGTTTGCTTGTCTTTATGTTAGTTTGCTTCTTTCCTTTTTGTTTCATTCCTTATATAAAATAGAGAGAAGCAATCATTCCGCTTCTAGCAAGTCAAAGGAGGCCGAAACTGTTGACGATACACAACAACAAATGTTGGAGATGTTAAAGAAACTCATGCATGACAACGAAGTAATCAAACATTGCTTGGAAGATGTTAAACGGAGCTACAAAACAAGTGATGGCCAGGGCCCATGCCACCATCAAGGTGCCATCCACCAGAAGAAGTTGAGGACGACAACCTTAGACCACCACACATCGAGGCAAGAAGGTTTGTTCCCCCCACACAACTGAGAAGGTACGCTCCAAGAAGGTAAAATGATGATTACATTCCATTTGAGCATGATGATTATGACTTTGATGACCACCCTCCCCGTGGTTACTAATGTCGTATCCCGAACATTTGCAGGTACTCTTATCTCTCGTTGATCTATAAAAGCCTTATCATCCTTCGGTGAAATATCCCATACTTTATTCCTATCGATTATCTTAATATTGCCAAGCTTGTTAATGTCGAGTATTCACATATTTAATTCAAGTATCGTTTATTCGCCGTAAATTATCCGATTCATAATATGTAGCATAACACCTTTTATTTAATTATGTTCCATGTTGTGTGATATGTGAGAAAATAATTTCCCTCCCCACACACAAATAAAAATTCGGCCATAATAAGTCTCCAAGAGACTAGAAGATTCTCCAACCAACCACCAACACCTTCTTAATTGTTGTGTGCTAACAACCTTCTTAATTCCTTATCAAAAGTTGTAAAAGACAACAAGTAATTAGCCTACCCTAATTAAGTCTTATTTCCCCTCTCCCAACCATCATAAAAATCGGTCCCCCATAGCTCTTCAAGACTCCATTTGATTTTCAAACTCATCTTCACAAATACTCTAAGTTGTAAACCCTAAAATATATCTCCAAGCAAGAATGATATCTCAAGTGCTCCTTCCCCAACAAATCATCCAGGCCGAAAATTTTAGGAGTCAAGGGAGGAATAGAAGTCTCATCAACCTAAGCTCATAAGCATCTCAATCAAGTAAGTAATGTCTTATTTTATATCTCCATTGATGGAATTTTAGTATAGTAAGCTTGAATGGTAACCTATGTTAATTTTCCAAAAGCCGTGAGTTAGGAGGGCTCAAGTGGGAGTTCTAGTTCATCAATCTCATCTAAGAAGAAGAGTTAGAAGAACCTAGGCTTGATTCTAAGTCTTGAGGTAAGTTTCTAAGCATTTTGTGGTTCGTTAGCATTCTTTTAATGTTGGCCTTGAGTTGACCCAAAATCCTTGTGTTATGGCTCAAGTGGAGGGAATCCCAAGTGATTCAAGCTACCTTGAAGTTAATCTATCTTCTAAAGCTTCATTTCAAGGCAAGTATACTTTAACCCCTTACAATATATGTAATTATGTGCATACTTGAATGTCTAGAAGCTTAAGACATGATTTTAGTAAAAAATATGCCTAAGTTGTTACCTTTTCTTATGCTTTGAAAGGTGGATGATAGACCTCTCTTATGTTGCAATATAAAGCATGTTTAAACTTGGAATAAGAGTTAAAAGTGATGGATTAGGGACTGCCCTATGTTTGATATTGAATGAGACATGATTGGTATGAAACCTAGCATTTTTAGTGATTTTAATATGCGAAATTGTTGGGCTAGAGGACTGTTTTGTTTAGGAAGGAATGAACAGCCCATATGAACGACTTTTTCATGCTAAAAAGACTTGAATTAGTGTAGGTAAGCCTTATTACGTCTATTGAATGACCATTAACTTGGATTATAGGCTAAAGAACAAAATTAGGAAGGAAAGGATACTTCTATGCATGATTGGTTGAAAAACAGAGTTCTGGACAGATTTTATGCTAAATTCATGGACTTAGTTAAGGACCTTCTAAACGTTGGATTGAGCTTATTTTTGGTGTGGTCGTAGATAATCATGTCTATTTTATTGTGGAGTTGGAATTTCTGGAAAATCATTTGTGGATGGTCAGAATTGAATTTTTAGTATCAAGGGGTCAAAACAGTTTCTGGTTGTACCACCTTAGGGAGAAACTTATTTAAGTACCTTAAACATCTTGGATTGACATGAAATCTTTACAAGAAGTACCTAAGACATAGAGTTAAATATTCATGTAAAGAAATTGATTTTAGCTATTGATCTTGGTGGTAAACCATTGAGGTTAAAGTTGGTGTAACATTCTGGAAAACAGGGCAGATTGACCCTTGTGCTTGTATGACTTGTATTGTATTTATTTTGACTTGTTTTGGTGAATGGGCATTTGGATATTGTTCATGAAAGAAATAGAAAAGATTTCCAGGTGCTAAATGAGCCCCATAATGAGTTTATGGATAGAGACAAGGTAAGGAATAGAGTTGAGGGTGCAGCAGGTGTCATACCCCGTAACTTTTAAGCACGACTTTCAATACGTTAGGTCAACCTTAAACGCAATTTAAGTAATGAAGTAGGATGTGCTAATTAGTTACTTAAAATATAGGAAAATAAGAAAAGGGGTTAGAAGTAGAATTAAAGGTAATTAAGGGTAATTACATAAAAAGCCCTACTAAAGATAGGGGAGTTACACCACACTTTGGTATAACTCCCCATTCACCTAAAGGGGGACGGTTTAAACAGTGCCAAAAGGGGGAGAGAAACCGCAGGTGAAAAGAGAAGGAGAAAAGGAGAGGAAGAAGAAGAAGAAGAGAAGAAGGAAAAGGGAAGAAAGAAGGCCAATCTAAGTGCAATCTTTACCGAAATTCTGCAGTAAATCCGTAAGCTTAACTAGAAACAAAGGCAAGTAATCTTTCTATACGCTTTACGCAAATTTTGTTACTTTAGGCCCTATGTTCTTACAAAGAGAAAACTTGGATCACACATTAGTAGTTTTGACTTGTTTATGTTAAATGCTTTACTATATGTAATTGTTGTTGCTAGTTGCATAAAGTCTTGTTCTTTGGGCCATATTTCTGAAAATAGTTGTGTGGTGCTTTGTTGTTTGTCAAGCATGCCCATGAAAGTGTATATTTTGATGTGCTTATTGTCTTGTTCTATTCTTGTGTTGATTGTCTACATTAGACGTTTGAGAGTAAGTGCAGGGAATTGAAGGATGAGTGATGGCATTGTTGTAGACTTGTTGTGTTGGGAATGTTGATGATAACTTTTGAAGGTGGTGTGAATGATTGAAGGTTAAGAGTGGATATTGTTAGACATAACTAAGCATCAATTCATGATTAGATGTGTGTTAAGAACGATGAATCTAGATGGTAAGATGGACCTTGAGAGGCTTAACATGAAAGGGTTGAAGGGAGGAAGATGATGGGAGGAAGTTACTGCAGGAAAACTGCAGTTTAGAAACCGTCAGAACACTTCGAACACCTACATTAGGCGCTCTATGTCACATTAGGTGCCTAATGTAGCGTTCAATGTGTCCTGAAGCATCTCCGAACACTTCGAACACCTACATTAGGCGCTTCATGTCACATTAGGCGCCTAATGTAGCGTTCGATGTCACATTAGGCGCTTCATGTTGGCGTTCAATGTCAACGGCACATCCCCGAACACTTCGAACGCCTAGTATAGGCGCTCTATGTCACTTAGGCGCCTCATGTAGCGTTCCAAGTATACTGGAAGTCTTTTTGACCCCTTAGGCGCCCTATGTAAGTTGTAGCAACTTTATACACTTCCTTTGAACATAAAATTCAAGGGTATTTGAGGTGTAATTGCGGAATAGATGGTAAGATTGACTAAGTAAGAATAAGATTGAATCCCAAGTGAAAATAGTGAGACGAACGGACTTGGAAAGATACAAACATGGAGTGTTTGAGGTGCAAGACTGTATACTTGATATGTAAGATGTGTGTGTGAGATACCTTTATTATCTTCCATTGCTCATAAATTACAAAGTGTTTTGAAAGTGTGCTAGAGTTGTAAACATTAAGTGTGAATGAGTAGGGTTAAGTATGAATTCGAAGTGGATTCGTGATATGAAAGGGCATGAAGTGGTATGAATGAGGTGTATTTGAGTAGTAAACGTTAAGTGTGAATGAGTAAAGTTAGGCGTCTAATGTGACATAGAGCGCCTAATGTAGGTGTTCGAAGTGTTCTGACGGTTCCAAACTGCAGTTTTCCTGCAGTAACTTCCTCCCATCATCTTCCTCCTTCAACCCTTTCATGTTAAGCCTCTCAAGACCACCTGTAGCGCCCTGGCCCGATACCGTCATCGGAACCAGTGCACCCGTCGTAGTCTACTATGAGAACTACGAAGTGTCAAAGCAGATCAAGTGTACATCATTCACGACGTAAGATAAATCAGCGGAAACGTCATCAAATTTAAAACTTTATCATCATTAATACAACCAGAAAGTACAACGGAACTAAAAGGGTGTTCAGACAACTATCTGAGTTATCCTCCAGTACATCATAATAAACATGGAGTTTTCCAACATAAAGAAAGTAAGCAACCATCTATCTACTTCCATGTCCATCATCCCACTGAACCCAATCGCCATCGTCTTCGATAAATATCATTTCATATTCTGGCTCACCTGAAAAGGAATAGAGTATCTGTTCTTAGCAAAATTATCGCCAGCAAGTAACCCGTCTATACACCTTACGGAATCACACACGACGAGTCACCAGTGTATAAATCATTGCCCAAATATAGGCGCTCGAGTTAGCAAATAGCATCTCAATAAGAATTTCTCAAAACAAATAAAGCACATATATGGTACATGGGTACGAGAATAAGCATGTATTAAAACAACGTATCACATAAGCAAGTCATAACTAACCACGTTTCTTGCATATCAAGTCTTATGCTTCGTGTATCATGATGCATGTACTTCTTTAAAATCACACACAAAACCCATGCATATGTCTTCTTTCATAAACATGTCATGCATGTCATTTCACAAAACATTTCATCACTTTACATATCATATTCTTCGCGTAGCAGAACTTTATACCCTGTGGGTGATCAGTCCACAACAAACAGAACTTTATACCCCGTGCTGAAAGGTCCACGGCACCATAACATATAACTTTATACCCCGTGCTGAAAGGTCCACGGCCCCATTACATATATCATATATCCGTGCTGAAAGGTCCACGACCCCATTACATATATCATATATCCGTGCTGAAAGGTCCACGGCCCCATAAAATAACTTTATTTTCCGTGCTGATAGGTCCACGGCCCCATAAAATAACTTTATTTTCCGTGCTGATAGGTCCACGGCCCCATAAAATACTTTATACCCTGCTGTTGATTCACAGATCACGCTTTTATACCCTGCTTTCGCAGGCGTGACTTTTATACCCCTGCGATCAACCAGCAGCCATCTTGTCTTTCGAAAACTTCAAACTTTTCTTGTAAACACATGTTCTTTCGCAAAGCAATTCTCAAATCAAATGCAAGTGCCCATGTCATGATGCAGAATGCTCATTTAACATCATATCAAACGTGTAAACATGCACACACACTTTACATATCAAGTACAAAGTACTGAACCCCTATCACATTCTGCTCGTATCATTTCATGTCCCTTCGTATTACGAAATCATCTTGAGTTCACACTTAACCTTGCTCGTTCATACTTCCTCAAACACACCCTTTTCGTACCATTTTGTGCTCTTTCATATTGCTAACTCACTTTGGATTCATACCTAACTTTACTCATTCACACTTAACGTTTACTACTCAAACACACCTCATTCATACCACTTCATGCCCTTTCGTATCACGGTATCCACTTCGAATTCATACTTAACCCTACTCATTCATACTTAATGTTCACAACTCTAGCACACTTTCAAAACACTTTGTAATTTATTAGCAATGGAAGATAATAAAGGTATCTCACACACACATCTTACATATCAAGTATACGGTCTTGCACCTCAAACACTCCCTGTTTGTATCTTTCCAAGTCCGTTCGTCTCACTAATTCACTTTGGATTCAATCTTATTCTTACTTAGTCAATCTTACCGTCTATTCCTCAATTACACCTCAAATACCCTTGCATTTATGATCAAAAGAAGTGTATAAGGTTACTACACGTACATAAGGCGCCTAAAGGGTCAAAAAGACTTCCAGTATACTTGGAACGCCACATGAGGCGCCTAAAGTGACATAGAGCGCCTATACTAGGCATTCGAAGTGTTCGGAGATGTGCTGTAGACATTGAACGCCAACATGAAGCGCCTAATGTGACATCGAACGCTACATTAGGCGCCTAATGTGACATGAAGCGCCTAATGTAGGTGTTCGAAGTGTTCGGGGATGATTCAGGACACATTGAACGCTACATTAGGCGCCTAATGTGACATAGAGCGCCTAATGTAGGTGTTCGAAGTGTTCTGACGATTCTAAACTGCAGTTTTTCTGTACGGGAAAGCTTCAGGACACATTGAACGCTACATTAGGCGCCTAATGTGACTTGAAGCACCTAATGTAGGCGTTCGAAGTGTTCTGACGATGCCAAACTACATTTTTTCTGCAGTAACTTCCTCCCATCATCCTCCTCCTTCAACCCTTTCATGTTAAACCTCTCAAGATCCATCTTACCATCTAGATTCATCATACTTAGCACACATCTAATCATGAATTGATGCTTAGTTATGTCTAACAATATCCCCCTCTTAACCTTCAATCATTCACAACCTTCAAAAGATATCATCAACATTCTCAACACAACAATTCTACAACAATGCCATCACTCATCCTTCAATTCCCTGCACTTACTCTCAAACGTCTAAGTGTAGACAACCAACACAAGAATGGAACAAGACAATAAGCACATCAATATACACTCTTGTGGGCATATTTAACAACAAAGATCACAACATAATTATTTTCAGATATTGGCCCAAAGAACATAACTTTGCTCAACAACAACAACAATTACACATATAATAAAGCATTTAGCATAAACAAGTCAAAACTACCAATGTGTGATCCAAGTTTTCTCTTTGTAAGAATATAGGGCCTAAAGTATCAAAATTTGCGTAAAGCGTATAGAAAGATTACTTGCCTTTGTATCTAGTTAAGCTTACGGATTTACTGCAGAATTTCGGTAAGGATTGCACCTAGATTGGCCTCTCTTTCTTCCTTTCCTTCTTCTTCTCTTCTTCTTCTCTCCCTTTCCTTTCTCTCCAGCGGTTTTGCCCTCTCCTTTTGATGTTATAACCGACCCTCTCAAGATGATGGGGAGTTATACTAAGTATTGTATAACTCCCTTATCTCTTAGTAGGGACTATTCCGGTAATTTCCCTTAATTACTTTTAATTCTACTTTTAACCCCTTTTTCTTGTTTTCCTATATTTTATGTAACTAAGTCTCAATCCTATGACATTACTTAAATTGCATTTAAGGTTGACCATTAAATATTAAAAGTCGTGCTTAAAAGTCACGGGGTATGACATTCCACCCCCCTTACAAAATGTTTCGTCCTCGAAACTTGCATACCTTAGTCAAAGAGTTGAGGATACTTCTCCCGCATTTGTTCTTCGAGTTCCCATGTGGCTTCACGTTCCGTGTGGTTGCTCCACTGGACCTTCACATACGGAATCACTCACTTCCTCAACACTTGATCCTTTCGGTCCACAATTTTTTACGGGTATCTCCTCGTATGTAACATCTTCCTTAAGTTCCAAAGGTTGAGCTTCAAGTACATGACTTGGATCCGTCACGTACTTCCTTAGTTGCGACACGTGGAAGACATTGTGAACTTGCGCCAACACTGGAGGTAACGCTAACCTATATGCCAAGGCTCCCACTTTCTCAAGTATTTTGTAAGGACCAATAAAACGAGCTTAACCTGCTTTTGATTCCAAATCTCACAATACCCTTCGTAGGTGATACTTTTAAATAAACCTTTTCACCTACGTTAAACTCCAAAGGCCTTTGTTTATAATCAACCCAACTTTTATTGCGGTCCTGAGCCGACTTGAGTCTTTCTCGAGTGACTCTCGTGCTTCCTAATGTCTTCTCGAGTCATTCATGTTCGGTTATGGTCCTCCCACCGAATTCATCCCAATAAACTGGGGAGCTACACTTATTTCCATATAAAGCTTCAAAAGGAGCCATATCAAGTGCACTGTGGTGACTATTATTATGATAGAACTCCATTAACTTCACCATTACATCCCCAAATCCTTTTGAAATCTAGGACACCAGCTTTTAACATGTCTTTTAGGGTATGCGTATTCCGTTCAGACTGTCCATGTCTGAGGGTGGTAGGATGTACTCATCCCTAACTCCTTACCCAGGGCTCTCTAGAATACTATCCAGAGCTTGGAAGTGAACCGTTGGTCTCAGTCAGACACTATACTTATTGGAACATCGTGTAGGCTGACAATGTTGTCCATATCTAAATTTACCAACTTCCGAGAGATACTTCCCTCGAGACCGATTAAAAATATGCAGATTGATCGATCGATCCACAATCACCAAAATCATGTTATATCCACTTATTGTTCTCAGTAAACCAGTCACAAAGTCCATTGTGACACATTCACATTTCTACTCTGGAATCTCCGACAGCATGGATAATCCACCAGGTCGTTGGTGTTTATCTTCACTTACTGACGCACCAGACATCCCTCAAATCTCCACAATATGCCTCTTCATCTTACACCACCAATAGTATTGTCATAGATCCCTGTATATTTTGGTGCTACTAGAATATATCGATAACCTTGAGCTGTGAGCCCCTTGCAATATTTCTTTCCTTAGCTCATCTAAATCAGGCATACACACATTTTTTTCTAAACATAAGCGCCCGTCCTCATTGGTCTGAAATCCATCAACCTGACTATGCCTCAGTTTCCAAGCAATATCACCCACAGTCTTATTCTTCTTTTGAGCTTCTTCCACCTAATTCACCAAACTTGAGATGACAGTCTATAATGCAAAAACATTAACCATAGAGTCAACCAAATTCAAGCCAAATTCTTCTATTTCTCTCTCAAGTGATGAGTGTCGCGCATTGTTAGATTCTCTGCTTAATACATCTACCACTTTATTAACTTTTCCGGGATGGTAACTAATGGTCATGTCGTAGTCCTTTAGTTGTTCCCACAATCTTCGCTGCCTCATGTTTAGCTATCTCGAAGCATGCGCGATAACTCATTCGTGTTGTACCAAAACACAACCTACAAGTGAAGTATCAAACTAAACTTGATTTGGATGGAAAATCATAACCTATGTTACAGTTTACGTACCTAAGCCTTTTTTTTGGCGCATCACTATAGGTCACAAACCCTTCAGTTCCAGAGGGTTGAGCCAATACTGGGGATGTGGTTAATCTCTTATTAAACTCCGTGAAGCTTTTCTCACATTCCGCCGTCCACTCAAGCTTGAACTTCTTTTGAGTACGACGACTGAGAGGCATTGCTACTATCGAAAATCTCTCGACAAACCTCATGTAATTACTAGCTAGACCCAAGAAACTCCGCACATCGATGACATCCATGGTCTAGACCAATCGGTGGTAACTTCAACTATCTTTGATTCAACGACAACGCCAAACCCTTTCAAAGATTACATCTTCCATCTCATGATTCTTTCCTGACACTTGCTTCAATCAATAGTAAGTGTTGTGTAAAATCATAATTTGTTCTTGGGTGCTTGGACATGGTGCTGAGTTTCTAACTATTCCGATGAACCATAAAGGCGCTTAACGCATCCGTTTGCCATGAAAGAGTGGTTCACTCCGCTATTGCAAAGTACATTGGCCAATATCTTATTCACTAAAATTGTACCTCATACTCGTCGATAGCTTCTTAGTTATCCGCATCAGTCATAACATGGACGCGGTATTCATTCTCGGCTGCCGAGTCGCCTCTTCCCGAGCATTCTTCCTCATCTCTGGAAATCTCTAATGAGACAACCCAGCGGTCTGTGTTGGTAACATACTCTTGCCAACTTCCCACATTCCCATCATGACTCTTATTGCAATGCAGCAACTCCTATGGCCTGTCACCAACTCCACTCTCCTCTTTTGATCTCTAACCTTTGTCAGAGTATCCTGCATCGGCCATCTCCTGCCGCCACTCTGCGGAAATCACTCTCGACGTGAAAGCACGTGTCCATCATGTCCTCTTTGGTTCTCCTCCCAGCACTTACAATTGCGGACTGGATTCTTGAGAACAAATCTCGCTCGAACTTCATCATCTCTAAGCGATTATCTTACATAATCGTAGGAGCGAATTAACCCAACGCATGGAAATAGTCGGCATACTCCGACACTGTCATCCGACCCTATTTCAGCCTGTCGGACATCCTTATCTTGTCTAAGCTTGCTATCTCGGGCACGTAATACTGCAGAGAGGCATATCGCAGAATTGTGTCCCAGAGATCAATGGGGTCTGAAAATTTAAATTATTATAGAAATTTAAATAATATACGCGCTCGCACACACCCAACCCAGATCATACTTATACTCTAAGAAATCATCACTTATACCTAAGGGTCAAACTTAAGGGAAAATTACATCTTAATTTGCTATAAGATCATGAACCTAAGTTTCCGAGATAGATTTGAAGCCTAGGCTCTGATACCACCAGTAGCGCCCCGGCCCGATACCGTCATCGGAACCAGTGCACCCGCCGTAGTCTACTATGAGAACTACGAAGCGTCAAAGCAGATCAAGTGTACATCATTCACGACGTAAGATAAATCAGCAGAAACGTCATCAAATTTAAAACTTTATCATCATTAATACAACCAGAAAGTACAGCGGAACTAAAAGGGTGTTCAGACAACTGTCTGACTTATCCTCCAGTACAGCATAATAAACATGGAGTTTTCCAACATAAAGAAAGTAAGCAACCATCTATCTACTTCCATGTCCATCATCCCACTGAACCCACTCGCCATCGTCTTCGATAAATATCATTTCATATTCTGGCTCACCTGAAAAGGAATAGAGTATCTGTTCTTAGCGAAATTATCGCCAGCAAGTAACCCGTCTATACACCTTACGGAATCACACACGACGAGTCACCAGTGTATAAATCATTACCCAAAATATAGGCGCTCGGGTTAGCAAATAGCATCTCAATAAGAATTTCTCAAAACAGATAAAGCACATATATGGTACACGGGTACGAGAATAAGCATGTATTAAAACAACGTATCACATAAGCAAGTCATAAACTAACCACGTTTCTTGCATATCAAGTCTTATGCTTCGTGTATCATGATGCATGTACTTCTTTAAAATCACACACAACACCCATGCATATGTCTTCTTTCATAAACATGTCATGCATGTCATTTCACAAAACATTTCATCACTTTACATATCATATTCTTCGCGTAGCAGAACTTTATACCCTGTGGGTGATCAGTCCACATCAAACAGAACTTTATACCCCGTGCTGAAAGGTCCATGACCCCATAACATATAACTTTATACCCAGTGCTGAAAGATCCACGGCCCCATTACATATATCATATATCCGTGCTGAAAGGTCCACGGCCCCATTACATATATCATATATCCATGCTGAAAGGTCCACGGCCCCATAAAATAACTTTATTTTCCGTGCTGATAGGTCAACGGCCCCATAAAATAACTTTATTTTCCGTGCTGATAGGTCCACGGCCCCATAAAATACTTTATACCCTGCTGTTGATTCACAGATCACGCTTTTATACCCTGCTTTCGCAGGCGTGACTTTAATACCCTGCGATCAACCAGCAGCCATCTTGTCTTTCGAAAACTTCAAACTTTTCTTGTAAACACATGTTCTTTCGCAAAGCAATTCTCAAATCAAATGCAAGTGCCCATGTCATGATGCAGAATGCTCATGTAACATCATATCAAACATGTAAACATGCACACACACTTTACATATCAAGTACAAAGTACTGAACCCCTATCACATTCTGCTCGTATCATTTCATGTCCCTTCGTATTACGAAATCATCTTGAGTTCACACTTAACCTTGCTCGTTCATACTTCCTCAAACACACCCTTTTCGTACCATTTTGTGCTCTTTCATATTGCTAACTCACTTTGGATTCATACCTAACTTTACTCATTCACACTTAACGTTTACTACTCAAACACACCTCATTCATACCACTTCATGCCCTTTCGTATCACGTATCCACTTCGAATTCATACTTAACCCTACTCATTCATACTTAATGTTCACAACTCTAGCACACTTTCAAAACACTTTGTAATTTATGAGCAATGGAAGATAATAAAGGTATCTCACACACACATCTTACATATCAAGTATACGGTCTTGCACCTCAAACACTCCCTGTTTGTATCTTTCCAAGTCCGTTCGTCTCACTAATTCACTTTGGATTCAATCTTATTCTTACTTAGTCAATCTTACCGTCTATTCCTCAATTACACCTCAAATACCCTTGCATTTTATGATCAAAAGAAGTGTATAAGGTTACTACACGTACATAGGGCGCCTAAAGGGTCAAAAAGACTTCCAGTATACTTGGAACGCCACATGAGGCGCCTAAAGTGACATAGAGCGCCTATACTAGGCATTCGAAGTGTTCAGAGATGTGCCGTAGACATTGAACGCCTACATGAAGCGCCTAATGTGACATTGAACGCTACATTAGGCGCCTAATGTGACATAGAGCGCCTAATGTAGGTGTTCGAAGTGTTCGGGGATGATTCAGGACACATTGAATGCTAATTAGGCGCCTAATGTGACATAGAGCGCGTAATGTAGGTGTTCGAAGTGTTCTGACGCTTCTAAACTGCAGTTTTTCTGTACGGGAAAGCTTCAGGACACATTGAACGCTACATTAGGCGCCTAATGTGACTTGAAGCGCCTAATGTAGGCGTTCGAAGTGTTCTGACGATGCCAAACTGCAGTTTTTCTGCAGTAACTTCCTCCCATCATCCTCCTCCTTCAACCCTTTCATGTTAAACCTCTCAAGATCCATCTTACCATCTAGATTCATCATACTTAGCACACATCTAATCATGAATTGATGCTTAGTTATGTCTAACAATATCCCCTCTTAACCTTCAATCATTCACAACCTTCAAAAGATATCATCAACATTCCCAACACAACAATTCTACAACAATGCCATCACTCATCCTTCAATTCCCTGCACTTACTCTCAAACGTCTAAGTGTAGACAACCAACACAAGAATGGAACAAGACAATAAGCACATCAATATACACTCTTGTGGGCATATTTAACAACAAAGATCACAACATAATTATTTTCAGATATTGGCCCAAAGAACATAACTTTGCTCAACAACAACAACAATTACACATATAATAAAGCATTTAGCATAAACAAGTCAAAACTACCAATGTGTGATCCAAGTTTTCTCTTTGTAAGAATATAGGGCCTAAAGTATCAAAATTTGCGTAAAGCGTATAGAAAGATTACTTGCCTTTGTATCTAGTTAAGCTTACGGATTTACTGCAGAATTTCGGTAAGGATTGCACCTAGATTGGCCTCTCTTTCTTCCTTTCCTTCTTCTTCTCTTCTTCTTCTCTCCCTTTCCTTTCTCTCCAGCGGTTTTGCCCTCTCTTTTTGATGTTATAACCGACCCTCTCAAGATGATGGGGAGTTATACTAAGTATTGTATAACTCCTTTATCTCTTAGTAGGGACTATTCCGGTAATTTCCCTTAATTACTTTTAATTCTACTTTTAAAGCGCTGTGGTAACTATTGTTATAAGAAAACTCCATCAGCTTTACCATTCCTTCCCAACTCCCTTTAAAATCCAACACGCAAGCCCTTAGCATATCTTCCAAGGTCTGAATAGTCCGCTTGGACTGTCCATCGGTTTGTGGATGATAGGATGTACTCATCCTTAACTCCTTACCCAGGGCTCTCTAGAATACTATCCAGAGCTTGGAAGTGAACCGTTGATCTCGGTCAGACACTATACTTATTGGAACACCCTGTAGGCTGACAATGTTGTCCATATCTAAACTTACCAACTTCCGAGAAATACTTCCCTGGAGACCGATAGAAAATGTGCAGATTGGTCGATCGATCCACAATCACCAAAATCATGTTATATCCACTTCTTGTTTTCGGTAATCAACCACAAAGTCCATAGTAATAAGTTCCTATCTCTACCCTGGAAGCTCCAACAGTATCACTAATCCACTAGGTTCTTGGTGTTTAGTCTCAACTTACTGACACGCCAGACCCCTCCCAATGAACTCCGCAATGTGTCTCTTCATCTTACACCACCAATAATATTGTTAGCGATCCTTGTACATTCTGGTGCTACAATGATTTATTGATAACCTTGAGCTGTAAGCCCCCTTGCAAAATTTCTTCCCTTAGCTCGTCTAAATCATGTACACACATTTTTCCTCTAACATAAGTTCCTGTCCACCTTGGTCTGAAATCCATCAATCTGACTATACCTCAGTTTCCCAGCAATATCACCCATAGTCCTATTCTTCTTTTGAGCTTCTTTCAACCAATCCATCAAACTCGGGGTGACGGTCAATGATGCGAAAACATTACTATAGAGTCAACAGAAACCAAGCTAAATTCTTCTATTTCTCTCTCAAGTGGTGACTGTCGCGCATGGTTAGATTTTCTGTTTAATACATTGGCCACTTTATTAGCTCTTCCTGGATGGTAATTAATGGTTAAGCCGTAGTCCTTTTGTAGTTCCAACCCTCTTAGCTGTCTCATGCTTAGCTGTCCTGAGGCATACGCGATAACTCGTTCGTATTGCATCAAAACACAGTATACAAGTGAAGTATCAACTAAACTCAATTTGGATGGAAAGTCATAACTTACGCTACAGTTTATGTACCTAGACTGTTTTTTTTGACCCATCACTACATATCACAACCCATCAATACCAGAAGGTTGAGCCAATACTGGAGCTATGGTTAACCTCCTCTTACAACACGAATGAGTTATCGCGCATGCTTCGAGATAGCTAAACATGAGGCAGCGAAGATTGTGGGAACAACTAAAGGACTACGACATGATCATTAATTACCATCCCGGAAAAGTTAATAAAGTGGTAGATGTATTAAGCAGAGAATCTAACGATGCGCGACACTCATCACTTGAGAGAGAAATAGAAGAATTTGGCTTGAATTTGGTTGACTCTATGGTTAATGTTTTCGCATTATAGACCGTCATCTCAAGATTGATGAATTAGGTGAAAGAAGCTCAAAAGAAGAATAAGACTGTGGGTGATATTGCTTGGAAACTGAAGCATAGTCAGGTTGATGGATTTCAGATCAATGAGGACGGGCGCTTATGTTTAGAAAAAAAATGTGTGTATGCCTGATTTAGATGAGCTAAGGAAAGAAATATTGCAAGGGGCTCACAGCTCAAGGTTATCGATATATTCTAGTAGCACCAAAATGTACAGGGATCTATGACAATACTATTGGTGGTGTAAGATGAAGAGGCATATTGTGGAGATTTGAGGGATGTCTGGTGCGTTAGTAAGTGGAGATAAACACCAACGACCTGGTGGATTATCGATGCTGTCGGAGATTCCAGAGTAGAAATGTGAATGTGTCACAATGGACTTTGTGACTGGTTTACCGAGAACAATAAGTGGATATAACATGATTTTGGTGATTGTGGATCGGTTGACCAAGTCTACACATATTCTACCTGTCTCGAGGGAAGCATCTCTCGATAAGTTGGTAAATTTGGATATGGTCAACATTTGTCAGCCTGCATGGTGTTTCCATGAGCATAACGCCTAACCGAGACCAATGGTTTACTGCCAAGCTCTGGACAATATTTTAGAGAGCCATGGGGACGGAATTAAGGTTAAGTACAGTGTATCATCTCCGAACCAATAGACAATCTGAGCGGACTATTCAGACCTTAGAGGACATGTTAGGGACTTGTGTCCTATACTTCAAAGGAAGTTGGGATGGAATGATTAAATTAATGGAGTTCTCTATAATAGAAGTCACCACCATGCAAGTGACGTGGCTCTTTTGAAGCTTTGTATGGAAGGAAATGTAGGTCTCCGGTCTATTGGGACGAAGTGTGCGTGAGGACCATCACGGGACCTGAGCTATTGGAGAAAACGCTAGAGAAGGTGAAAGTCATCCGGGAAAGACTCAAGGCGGCTCAGGATCGTAACAAGAGTTAGGCAGATTCCAAACGACGACCATTGGAATTTGATGTAGGTGAAAAGGTCTACTTGAGAGTATAGCCTACAAAGGGTGTCATGCGGTTTGGAGTAAAAGGCAAGCTAAGCCCTCGCTTTATTGGTCCCTATGAAATACTGGAGAAAGTGGGAGCCTTGGCATATAGGTTAGCGTTACCTCCCGTGTTGGCGCAAGTTCACAATGTCTTTCACATGTCACAACTAAGGAAGTACGTGACGGATCCAAGTCATGTACTTGAAGCTCAACCTTTGGAACTTAAGGATGATGTTACATACGAGGAGATACCCGTGAAAATTGTAGACCGAAAGGATCAAGTGTTGAGGAAGCGGGTGATTCCTTATGTGAAAGTCCAGTGGAGCAACCACACGGAACGTGAAGCCACTTGGGAACTCGAAGAACACATGCGGGAGAAGTACCCTCAACTTTTTGTCTAAGGTATGCAAGTTTCGAGGACGAAACTTTTTGTAAGGGGGTGGAATGTCATACCCCGTGACTTTTTAGCACGACTCTCAATAATTAAAGGTCAACCTTAGACACGATTTACTCAATGGTATAGATTAGGAGCTGAGTGAAAATAAAATATAGGAAAAGGAAATAAAGGGGTTAAAGGTGAGGATTAAGAAATTAGGGTAAACTACCTAAAATACCCCTCAACCCACTTAAATGAATGGGGAGTTACACATGGGAGCATAACTCCCCCACACACACTTCAATTGGCGGTTCCAAACACCAAAGAGAAAGGGGAAAAAACGGCTGAAGAGGGGAAATGA
>AP025052.1:9550603-9590545 GCA_036186865.1 Eustoma russellianum
AATGAGAGAAAAGAGAAAGAGAGGAAGAAGAAGAAGAGAAGAAAGAAAAAGGAAGGAGGAAGGACAATCTAGGTGCAACCTCTACCGAAATTCTGCAGTAAATCCGTAAGCTAACTAGAAACAAAGGCAAGTAATCTTTCTATACGCTTTACGTAAATTTTGATACTTTAGGCCCTATGTTCTTACAAAGAGAAAACTTGAATCACACATTAGTAATCTTGTCTTGCCTATGTTAAATGCTTTATTATATGTAAGTTTTGTTGCTAGTTGCGTAATGTCTTGTTCTTTGGGCCATATTTCTGAAAATAGTTGTGTGGTGATTTGTTGTTTGTCAAGCATGCCCATGAAAGTGTATATTTTGATGTGCTTATTGTCTTGTTCTATTCTTGTGTTGATTGCCTACACTTAGACGTTTGAGAGTAAGTGCAGGGAATTGAAGGATGAGTGATGACATTGTTGTAGACTTGTTGTGTTGGGAATGTTGATGATAATTCTTGAAGGTGGTGAATGATTGAAGGTTAAGAGTGGATATTGTTAGACATAACTAAGCATCAATTCATGATTAGAGGTGTGTTAAGAACGATGAATCTAGATGGTAAGATGGATCTTGAGAGGCTTAACATGAAAGGGTAGAAGGAGGAAGATGATGGGAGGAAGTTACTGCAGGAAAACTGCAGTTTGGAACCGTCAGAACACTTCAAACACCTACATTAGGCGCTCTATGTCACATTAGGCGCCTAATGTAGCGTTCAATGTGTCCTGAAGCATCTCCGAACACTTCAAACACCTACATTAGGCACTTCATGTCACATTAGGCGCCTAATGTAGCGTTCAATGTCACATTAAGCGCTTCATGTTGGCGTTCAATGTCTACGGAACATCCCCGAACACTTCGAACGCCTAGTATAGGTGCTCTATGTCACTTTAGGCGCCTCACGTGGCGTTCCAAGTATACTGGAAGTCTTTTTGACCCTTTTAGGCGCCCTAGGTAAGTGTAGCAACTTTATACACTTCCTTTGAACATAAAATGCAAGGGTATTTGAGGTGTAATTGAGGAATAGATGGTATTGACTAAGTAAGAATAAGATTGAATCCCAAGTGAATTAGTGAGACGAACGGACTTGGAAAGATACAAACAGGGAGTGTTTGAGGTGTCATACCCCGTAACTTTTAAGCACGACTTTCAATACGTTAGGTCAACCTTAAACGCAATTTAAGTAATGAAGTAGGATGTGCTAATTAGTTACTTAAAATATAGGAAAAATAAGAAAAGGGGTTAGAAGTAGAATTAAAGGTAATTAAGGGTAATTACATAAAAAGCCCCTACTAAAGATAGGGGAGTTACACCACACTTTGGTATAACTCCCCATTCACCTAAGGGGGGACGGTTAAACAGTACCAAAAGGGGGAGAGAAACCGCAGGTGAAAAGAGAAGGAGAAAAGGAGAGGAAGAAGAAGAAGAGAAGTAGGAAAAAGGGAAGAAAAAAGGCCAATCTAAGTGCAATCTTTACCGAAATTCTGCAGTAAATCCGTAAGCTTAACTAGAAACAAAGGCAAGTAATTTTTCTATACGCTTTATGCAAATTTTGTTACTTTAGGCCCTATGTTCTTACAAAGAGAAAACTTGGATCACACATTAGTAGTTTTGACTTGTTTATGTTAAATGCTTTACTATATGTAATTGTTGTTGCTAGTTGCATAAAGTCTTGTTCTTTGGGCCATATTTCTGAAAATAGTTGTGTGGTGCTTTGTTGTTTGTCAAGCATGCCCATGAAAGTGTATATTTTGATGTGCTTATTGTCTTGTTCTATTCTTGTGTTGATTGTCTACATTAGACGTTTGAGAGTAAGTGCAGGGAATTGAAGGATGAGTGATGGCATTGTTGTAGACTTGTTGTGTTGGGAATGTTGATGATAACTTTTGAAGGTGGTGAATGATTGAAGGTTAAGAGTGGATATTGTTAGACATAACTAAGCATCAATTCATGATTAGATGTATGTTAAGAACGATGAATCTAGATGGTAAGATGGACCTTGAGAGGCTTAACATGAAAGGGTTGAAGGAGGAAGATGATGGGAGGAAGTTACTGCAGGAAAACTGCAGTTTAGAACCGTCAGAACACTTTGAACACCTATATTAGGCGCTCTATGTCACATTAGGCGCCTAATGTAGCGTTCAATGTGTCCTAAAGCATCTCCGAACACTTCGAACACCTACATTAGGCGCCTAATGTAGCGTCGATGTCACATTAGGCACTTCATGTAGGCGTTCAATGTCTACGGCATATCCCCGAACACTTCGAAAGCCTAGTATAGGCGCTCTATGTCACTTTAGGCGCCTCATGTGGCGTTCCAAGTATACTGGAAGTCTTTTTGACCCTTTAGGCGCCCTATGTAAGTGTAGCAACTTTATACACTTCCTTTGAACATAAAATGCAAGGGTATTTGAGGTGTAATTGCGGAATAGATGGTAAGATTGACTAAGTAAGAATAAGATTGAATCCCAAGTGAATTAGTGAGACGAACGGACTTGGAAAGATACAAACAGGGAGTGTTTGAGGTGCAAGACTGTATACTTGATATGTAAGATGTGTGTGTGAGATACCTTTATTATCTTCCATTGCTCATAAATTACAAAGTGTTTTGAAAGTGTGCTAGAGTTGTAAACATTAAGTGTGAATGAGTAGGGTTAAGTATGAATTCGAAGTGGATTCGTGATACGAAAGGGCATGAAGTGGTATGAATGAGGTGTATTTGAGTAGTAAACGTTAAGTGTGAATGAGTAAAGTTAGGTATGAATCCAAAGTGAGTTAGCAATACGAAAGAGCACAAAATGGTGCGAAAAGGGTGTGTTTGAGGAAGTATGAACGAGCAAGGTTAAGTGTGAACTCGAGATGATTTCGTAATACAAAGGGACATGAAATGATACGAGCAGAATGTGATAGGGGTTCAGGACTTTGTACTTGATATGTAAAGTGTGTGTGCATGTTTACACGTTTGATATGATGTTACATGAGCATTCTGCATCATGACATGGGCACTTGCATTTGATTTGAGAATTGCTTTGCGAAAGAACATGTGTTTACAAGAAAAGTTTGAAGTTTTCGAAAGACAAGATGGCTGCTGGTTGATCGCAGGTTATAAAAGTCACGCCTGCGAAAGCAGGGTATAAAAGCGTGATCTGTGAATCAACGGCAGGGTATAAAGTATTTTATGGGGCCGTGGACCTATCAGCACGGAAAATAAAGTTATTTTATGGGGCCGTGGACCTATCAGCACGGAAAATAAAGTTATTTTATGGGGCCGTGGACCTTTCAGCACGGATATATGATATATGTAATGGGGCCGTGGACCTTTCAGCACGGATATATGATATATGTAATGGGGCCGTGGACCTTTCAGCACGGGGTATAAAGTTATATGTTATGGGGCCGTGGACCTTTCAGCACGGGGTATAAAGTTCTGTTTGCTGTGGACTGATCACCCACAGGGTATAAAGTTCTGCTACGCGAAGAATATGATAAGAAGTATTATGAAAAGTTTGTGAAATGACACGCATGACATGTTTATGAAAGAATACTTATGCATGGGTGTTGTGTGTGGTTTTAAAGAAGTTCATGCATCATGTTACACGAAGCATAAGATTTGACATGTAAGAAATGTGACTAGCTTATGACTTGCTTATGTGATATGTTGTTTTAGTACATGTTTGTTCTCGTATCCGTGTATCATTTATGTGTTTTATCTGTTTGAGGAATTCTTATGAAGATGCTATTTGCGAACCCGAGCATCTTATTTTGGGCAATGACTTATACACTGATGGCTTGTCATGTGTGGTCCCGTAAGGTGTATAGACGGGTTACTTGCTGGCGATAATTTCGCTAAGAACAGATACTCTATTCCTTTTCAGGTGAGCCGGAATATGAGATGATATTTATCGAAGACGATGGCGAGTGGGCTCAATGGGATGACGGACATGGGAATAGATAGATGCTAGACTACTTTCTTTAAGTTTTGGAAACTCAATGTTATTATGTTGTTCTGGAACTTATGTTAGCTAGATGACCAAACACCTTTTATTTCCGCTGCATTTTCTGGTTGTATTATTGACGAGGAAGGTTTAGATTTTATGACGTTTTCGCTGATTTATCTTATGTCATGAATGATGTTCGCTTGATCTGCTTTGACGCTTCGTAGTTCTCATAGTAGGCTAAGGCGGGTGCACTGGTTCCGATGACAGCGTCGGGCCGGGGCGCTACAAGCAGAATTCCTGTTGTACACTTGTTGGGAATTATTGTTGTTGAGGTACCTACGCTTGTCGGAATCGCATGAAATTTGTACAGAATGTAGTTAAGATCATGTGGTGCATGTCTATATTTTTAGTTTCTGGAAAATAGGCTCAAAAGGTTGATTTTGAGGCCGGGCAATACAGGACATGCTGCTGGATTGTTTTCCAGCCCATGAAGAAAGTTGTTTATGATGTTATAAGTGCATTTTACCATGTTGCATCCCGTGCACTTGCATTGACATGCTCATATGTTCCATGCTCATGATTTTATTGATGTTTTATATAATGTTTCTGTTTTGAAAGAATTCCGTCCCTTCTGGCCAGCTTAACCCGCTACCGATCCGGGGATAATTGATCTGAAGAAGTATAAGAACCGATCCAGGCCCGGTATAATAGGTCTGATGAAATATAAGAACCGATCCAGGCCCGGTATAATAGGTCTGAAGAGTATAAGAACCGAGCCAGGTCCGGTATAATAGACCTGAAGGTGATCATGTTATAAGAACCGAGTCATGCCCGGTATAATAGGCTGACACACTCTCTTGTTTTATGATGAGCATGATTTAAAAGAAAGAAAGAAAGTTCAAGTATTTTTATGAGCATGTCTAAATTAAAGAGATAATGTTTCCTGTTGCATTTGCATCGCATTCACATTTTCATACGCATTACGCATGATACCTATTCATAGAAGTAAGGGTTGGCTATAGCACGTAGAATCTAACTAAGTGATAACATTTAGATCTTAGCAAAGTGATTGATATGACTTTAAGTATGATGCTTCAGAAAGGTATTGGCAGGTATGTTTTAACTTAAGGAATTGGGGTTTGATCCTTGTATGCCGTTTTCTCTTTATTGTACGGTGTTATTGTATACTTGCTGGCGACTTTGTCGCTCACCCATTTATTTTTCCCCCCAGAGCCAGGTAATGAAGTCGAGTGGATTGATGATGAGCCAAGGGTGCCATACCCATAGGTTATTGAAGTCGCTGTTAAGAGAATGATGATGGAAGCTTTTGATGAACCTTTGGGACATTTTGGGACTTAGCTATTTTCGGATTCTTTTCGGATAATGTTTGTATAATTTTGCGGTGTAGTTTGCTATCGGTTCAGTTTGTATAATTTTGCTATGTATTCGCAATTTGACGCTTTCGGATTAAGGTTGAAATTCTGCCGTATTTTTATCTGTCTGTTAAGATCGTGACTTTGTAATCCATGTTTATCCATGGGTTTTACGAGTTAAGTATCGACGCTTTGTACTTTTCTGAAAGGGAAAGTATGGCGGGTGCACCGTACGAGGGGTAGCCGAGTACGGGGCGCTCCAGGTGGTATCAGAGCCAAGGCACTAGATTCGGGCAGAACGTAGAAGCTAAGTTATGATCTTAGAAATCTAAGAATTGATCTTAGACTTAAGTCATGATCTTAGAAAAGAGATGACATTAGCTTAGACAACTTAGGCTGGAAATAGGGTTCCCTGGTTGATCTGCTAGCCTGAGATGTCGCATATTAACTCTTTTTCCTGCTTTAAATTCCTTTTTCCAAGCATGTCTAAATTCAGTCAGTCATTTCGATCCATATATACATATATACATCTTTCTGCTCCGTATACAGATGATTCGGACTTGTGGTCGTGGTAGACCTCGCAGAGATGCTGCCCATGCACCCGAACCAAACCCTCCACAACCTCAAGATCAAGTCCCTCCACCTCCTCCTCAGAATCAAAATCCACCGCCTCCTCCTCCACCGCAGAATGAAAATCCCCCACCAGCTCAAGGAAACCCTCTTCCGCAAGTGCCACTTCTTATTCCAGATTTCCAAGCATTCTGTCAGACCGTAACTCAGATTGGCCAGGGAATGATTCAGCAAGTTGCCCCTCCTCCCCCTTATGAACCGATAAGAGATGCGCAGTATTACTTTGAGAAGCTCATGCGAGCGAATGTACCGCCTTTTGAAGGCAAGTCTGACCCCGATATGGCTGAAAAATGGCTAGATGAAGTGGAGAACTGTTTTGAACTGAATGGAGCCCCTGACAATATGAAAACCCAAGCTGTGAGGCCTTTCCTCTTTGGTGAGGCGAATTAGTGGTGGAAGGCTAAGCTGCAACCTTTGCCCTGACCCATTCCATGGGAGAGATTCATCCAAGAGTTCAACAAGTTTTATTTTCCCCCGTCAGTAAAGATGCAAAAGAGGCATGATTTTGAAATGCTGAAGCAAGAACCTGGTATGACTGTGTCTGAATATGTGAGCAAGTTTCTGGCTTTGGGTAGATTTTCTCCGGCTACGATGAATGATGAAGAATCTAAGATGGTGAAGTTTGAGAGTGGGCTGAACCCAAGGATTCGCACTTGGTTGGTAAATGTTATCTCTGCTAAGGATATCATTCGTCGCGATGCGACAGTGGGCCAGAAAAGAGGAAGGGACACTTCCGGTGATAAAGGAGCGAGGAAAATGACTAGACAGAAATTTCATGGGAGGCAAGGTAGACAGCAGAATCAGACCAAAGAGGAAATCAGAATCGTGGACAGCGCCGTGGGCAGAATCAGAATAATCAGGGAAATAATCAAGGAAATCAAAGACAGCAGCAGCAGGCCATTCCCATGTGTCCCCATTGTCAGAAGAATCATTTGCGCGAGTGCTATGTACAAGCTGGTAAGTGTTTTGATTGCGGCAAGACTGGTCATATAATTAGGGATTGTCCTGATAAGGGAGCTGCTTGTGTTGGATGTGGAAAGACTAGGCATATTCTGAGAGATTGTCGTGAGCGTGGTGGTCAGCAGCAGAGGAACCAACGTCAGCGTTCGAATGCGCGTGTGCATGTGATGACCGATGCTGCAGTTGAGGAAGCTTGAGACGTCGTGGCTGGTATGATTTAAAATTATGCAATGCTAAGTTGATAAATATTATATTGCTGCGTAGTTAAAGCTTTGCATGATTCAGGCGCTATTCTTGTATGTTGTATGCCCGCAAATGTATTGTTTGATAGTGGCGCCAGCCACTCCTTTATATCTAAGAAATTTGCAAAAGGATTAGACCATGATCCCATCCGGCTGAAATCACCCTATCGAATCCAAGCCGCTGGTGATCAAGTGCTTACGTCTCATTATCTGTATAAGAATTGCGCGGTCGAGCTCGATGACCATCAGTTCGTGGCTGATCTGATCCCGATTGCTATGAGTGACTTTGAAATTATTCTTGGTATGGACTGGTTGTGTAAGAACCATGCCCATATTGACTGCAATCAGAAGAAAGTCACTTTCAGAGTCCCGGAGCAAGAGGAAGTATCATTTCAAGGAGGTCCCAAGTTGAAGAAGTCAAAGAATATTTTTGTGAATGCAGCTCGTGCTCGTCAAGCGTGGCGAAAGGGATGTCAAGGCTATCTTGTTTATGCCCTTAGTGCCGAGCAGGCAGCGGTGGACATTTCGCAAGTTCCAGTAGTTCAAGAGTTTCTTGATGTCTTTCCAGAGGAACTACCAGGACTTCCCCCTGATCGAGAAATTTCCTTTGAGATAAACCTCATCCCCGGAGCTGAGCCCATTTCTAAAGCTCCTTACCGCATAGCACCCGCTGAGCTGAAGGAACTAAAAGAGCAATTGCATGAGTTATTGGAAAAGAAGTTGATTCGTCCAAGTGTAACGCCATGAGGTGCCCCAGTTTTATTTCTAAAGAAGAAGGATGGAGGTATGCGGCTGTGTATTGATTATCGGGAACTCAACAAGATCACCGTGAAGAATAAGTATCCGTTGCCTCGGATCGACGATCTGTTTGACCAGCTTCGGGTCAGTAATTACTAAGTCTTAGTTCAATATAATAATCATGAATAATATCTAAAGTATCCTAATGCAGGGAGCTCGGGTGTTTAGCAAAGTGGACCTAAGATCTGGATATTTTCAATTGAAGATAAGAGCTGAGGATATTCCTAAGACAGCATTCAGGACGAGATATAGACATTATGAATTTCTCGTGATGCCTTTTGGACTGACCAACGCCCCTGCAGCGTTTATGGATCTTATGAATCGGGTGTTTCGGGACCAGTTGGATAAGTTTGTGGTAGTTTTTATTGACGATATCCTGATTTATTCGCCTGATGAGGAAACCCATACAGCCCATCTGAACACAATACTTGGTATTCTAAGAAAGCATCAGCTCTATGCAAAATTCAGTAAATGTGAGTTTTGGTTGCATAGTGTGTCATTTCTGGGCCATATTATTACTGAAAATGGGATTTCGGTTGATCCCAGAAAGATTGAGGCTATTACTGAGTGGCCGAGGCTGACCAATGTCACTGAAGTAAGGAGTTTTCTCGGACTGGCCGGTTACTACCGCAAGTTTGTTGAAGGATTTTCAAGGATAGCTATGCCACTCACTAGATTGACTCAGAAGAAGACAAAATTTGTATGGAATGAGGATTGTGAAAGTAGTTTTTCTGAACTGAAGGCAAGGTTGACGTCTGCACCAGTTTTGGCTCAACCCATTTTAGGAGAACAGTTTGTGATCTACAGTGATGCTTCCAAGAATGTATTGGGTTGTGTTCTTATGCAGAATGGGCGTGTGATCACGTATGCGTCTCGCCAGCTTAAGCCGTTTGAGCAGAATTATCCAGTACATGACCTTGAGCTTGCAGTAGTTGTATTCGCTCTGAAGAGTTGGCGTCATTATCTGTACGGAGAGAAGTGTGAGATCTTCACAGATCATAAGAGTTTGAAATACCTCTTCACTCAAAAGGAGCTGAATATGCGCCAAAGGCGATGGCTTGAGTTGCTCAAGGATTATGATATCTCTATTCAATATCATCCAGGTAAAGCTAATAGAGTTGCTGATGCTTTGAGTCGTAAGACGAGTCATCCCCGTCAACCACCTCTACAGCGTGATATGGAAGAGTTTGGTCTGGAAGAAGTGAATTCGATTTCCGACGTGCTTGCAAAGTTAGTAGTGGTTCCTTGTTTGATCGATAGCATTAAGGAGACTCAAGTTAAGGATGATGCATTGATGAAAGTTAAGAGCAAGCTGAAGGAGAAGCCATCTGACGATTTTGAAGTCCGTAGTGACGGCAGTTTGTGGTTTAGAGGACGATTGTGTGTGCCTAATGATGATGCGATAAAGAGTGAAGTGTTTCAGGAAGCCCATAATTCACGCTTGTCTATTCACCCAGGAGCAAATAAGATGTATCATGACTTGAAGCAAAAGTTTTGGTGGCCAGGAATGAAGAATCAGATAGCAGAGTTTGTTGAGAAATGTCTTGTATGTCAGAAAGTCAAAGCAGAAAAAGAACATCAGAGGCCAGCTGGATTATTGCAACCACTTGAGGTTCCTGAGTGGAAGTGGGATCACATCGCTATGGATTTTGTGACCGATTTACCTAAGACAAGAAGTGGATATGACACTATTTGGGTTGTTGTGGATCGTCTGACGAAGAGTGCTCATTTCATGGCGATGTCGATTAAAGCACCCATGGAAAAGTTGGCTTCTATGTATGTTGATCAGATTGTATGTTTGCATGGAGTTCCTATGAGCATAGTTTGTGACCGAGACCCCCGCTTCACATCAAGGTTTTGGACGGCATTTCAGAAAGCGATGGGTACGGAAGTTCGCATGAGTTCAGCTTTTCATCCCCAGACTGACGGTCAATCATAGAGAACAATTCAAACATTAGAGGACATGTTGCGTGCTTGTATGTTGGACTTTGGAGGTAGCTGGGATAAGAGTTTGAAGTTGGTTGAGTTTTCATACAATAACAGCTATCACAGATCTATTGGAATGGCTCCTTATGAAGCTCTTTACGGAAGAAAATGTCGATCGCCATTGTATTGGGATGAGATTGGAGATAAGATTTTCACAGGACCTGATTTAGTGGAGCAAACCAAGGAAAAGGTTATGATTGTAAGACAAAGATTGAAGGCTGCTCAGGATAGAAGCAAGGCGTGGGCCGACGTGAGGCGTCGACCACTTGAGTTTCAAGTAGGAAATAAGGTATTCTTGAAAGTATCTCCATCGAAATGAGTAAAGCGGTTCGGAATTAAAGGTAAGCTTAGTCCTAGATTCATTGGACCATTTGAGATCTTGGAAAGGATTGGAAAAGTTGCTTATAGACTTGCACTACCACCATCGTTGTCTCAATTACACAATGTGTTTCATATATCTCAATTGCGTAAGTATGTGCATGATTCGAGCCATATTATGGATGAACAACCTTTGAGGATTGAAGCTGATATATCATATGTTGAGGAACCCGAAAGGATAATTGATAGGGAAGTGAAAGCATTGAGAAATAAGTCTATTCCTATGGTTAAGGTGCAATGGAAGAACCATTCAGTTGATGAGGCCACCTGGGAGTTAGAGGAAGGCATGAAACAAAAGTACCCGTATCTCTTTGACAATTCATAAGTTTCGGGGACGAAACTTTATTGAAGGGGGGAAGGATGTCGTATCCCGAACAGTCGCAGGTACTCTTATCTCTCGTTGATCTATAAAAGCCTTATCATCCTTCGGTGAAATATCCCATACTTTATTCCTATCGATTATCTTAATATTGCCAAGCTTGTTAATGTCGAGTATTCACATATTTAATTCAAGTATCGTTTATTCGCCGTAAATTATCCGATTCATAATATGTAGCATAACACCTTTTATTTAATTATGTTCCATGTTGTGTGATATGTGAGAAAATAATTTCCCTCCCCACACACACATAAAAATTTGGCCATAATAAGTCTCCAAGAGACTAGAAGATTCTCCAACCAACCACCAACACCTTCTTAATTGTTGTGTGCTAACAACCTTCTTAATTCCTTATCAAAAGTTGTAAAAGACAACAAGTAATTAGCCTACCCTAATTAAGTCTTATTTCCCCTCTCCCAACCATCATAAAAATCGGTCCCCCATAGCTCTTCAAGGCTCCATTTGATTTTCAAACTCATCTTCACAAATACTCTAAGTTGTAAACCCTAAAATATATCTCCAAGCAAGAATGATATCTCAAGTGCTCCTTCCCCAACAAATCATCTAGGCCGAAAATTTTAGGAGTCAAGGGAGGAATAGAAGTCTCATCAACCTAAGCTCATAATCATCTCAATCAAGTAAGTAATGTCTTATTTTATATCTCCATTGATGGAATTTTAATATAGTAAGCTTGAATGGTAACCCATGTTAATTTTCCAAAAGCCGTGAGTTAGGAGGGCTCAAGTGGGAGTTCTAGTTCATCAATCTCATCTAAGAAGAAGAGTTAGAAGAACCTAGGCTTGATTCTAAGCCTTGAGGTAAGTTTCTAAGCATTTTGTGGTTCGTTAGCATTCTTTTAATGTTGGCCTTGTGTTGACCCAAAATCCGTGTGTTATGGCTCAAGTGGAGGGAACCCCAAGTGATTCAAGCTACCTTGAAGTTAATCTATCTTCTAAAGCTTCATTTCAAGCCAAGTATACTTTAACCCCTTACAATATATGTGATTATGTGCATACTTGAATGTCTAGAACCTTAAGACATGATTTTAGTAAAAATATGCCTAAGTTGTTACCTTTTCTTATGCTTTGAAAGGTTGGATGATAGACCTCTCTTATGTTGAAATATAAAGCATGTTTAAACTTGGAATAAGAGTTAAAAGTGATGGATTAGGGACTGCCCTATGTTTGATATTGAATGAGACATGATTGGTATGAAACCTAGCATTTTTAGTGATTTTAATATGTGAAATTGTTGGGCTAGAGGACTGTTTTGTTTAGAAGGAATGAACAGCCCATATGAACGACTTTTTCATGCTAAAAAGACTTGAATTAGTGTAGGTAAGCCTTATTACGTCTATTGAATGACCATTAACTTGGATTATAGGCTAAAGAACAAAATTAGGAAGGAAAGGATACTTCTATGCATGATTGGTTGAAAACAGAGTTCTGGACAGATTTTATGCTAAATTGATGGACTTAGTTAAGGACCTTCTAAACGTTGGATTGAGCTTATTTTTGGTGTGGTCGTAGCTTATCATGTCTATTTTATTGTGGAGTTGGAATTTCTGGAAAATCATTTGTGGATTGGTCAGAAATGAATTTTTAGTATCAAGGTGTCAAAACAGTTTCTGGTTGTACCACCTTAGGGAGAAAAATTATTTAAGTACCTTAAACATCTTGGATTGACCTGAAATATTTACAAGAAGTACCTAAGGCATAGAGCTAAGTATTCATGTAAAGAAATTGATTTTATCTATTGATCTTGGTGGTAAACCATTGAGGTAAAGTTGGTGTAACATTCTGGAAAACAGGGCAGATTGACCCTTTGTGCTTGTATGACTTGTATTGTGTTTATTTTGACTTGTTTTGGTGAATGGGCATTTGGATATTGTTCATGAAAGAAATAGAAAAGATTTCCAGGTGCTAAATTAGCCCCATAATGAGTTTATGGATGGAGACAAGGTAAGGAATGGAGTTGAGGGTGCAGCAAAATTCCTGTTGTACACTTGTTGGGAATTATTGTTGTTGAGGGACCTACGCTTGTCGGAATCGCATGAAATTTGTACAGAATGTAGTTAAGATCATGTAGTGCATGTCCATATTTTTAGTTTCTAGAAAATAGGCTCAAAAGGTAGATTTTGAGGCCGGGCAATACAGGACATGCTGCTGGATCGTTTTCCAGCCCATGAAGAAAGTTGTTTATGATGTTATAAGTGCATTTTACCATGTTGCATCCCGTGCACTTGCATTGACATGCTCATATGTTCCATGCTCATGATTTTATTGATGTTTTATATAAAGTTTCTGTTTTGAAAGAATTCTGTCCCTTCTGGCCAGCTTAACCCGCTACCGATCCGGGGTTAATTGATCTGAAGAAGTATAAGAACTTATCCAGGCCTGGTATAATAGGTCTGATGAAATATAAGAACCGATCCAGGCCTGGTATAATAGGTCTGAAGAGTATAAGAACCGAGCCAGGTCCGGTATAATAGACCTGAAGGTGATCATGTTATAAGAACCGAGTCATGCCCGGTATAATAGGCTGACACACTCTCTTGTTTTATGATGAGCATGATTTAAAAGAAAGAAAGAAAGTTCAAGTATTTTTATGAGCATGTCTAAATGAAAGAACGAATGTTTCCCGTTGCATTTGCATCGCATTCACATTTTCATACGCATTACGCATGATACCTATTCATAGAAGTAAGGGTTGGCTATAGCACGTAGAATCTAACTAAGTGATGACATTTAGATCTTAGCTAAGTGATTGATATGACTTTAAGTATGATGCTTCAGAAAGGTATTGGCAGGTATGTTTTAACTTAAGGAATTGGGGTTTGATCCTTGTATGCCGTTTTCTCTTTATTGTACGATGTTATTGTATACTTGCTGGTGACTTTGTCGCTCACCCATTTATTTTCCCCCCTAGAGCCAGGTAATGAAGTCGAGTGGATTGATGATGAGCCAAGGGTGCCATACCCATAGGTTATTGAAGTCGCTGTTAAGAGAATGATGATGGAAGCTTTTGATGAACCTTTGGGACATTTTGGGACTTAGCTATTTTCGGATTCTTTTCGGATAATGTTTGTATAATTTTGCGGTGTAGTTTGCTATCGGTTCAGTTTGTATAATTTCGCTATGTATTCGCGATTTGACGCTTTCGGATTAAGGTTCAAATTCTGTTGTATTTTTATCTACCTGTTAAGATCGTGACTTTGTAATCCATGTTTATCCATGGGTTTTACGAGTTAAGTATCGACGCTTTGTACTTTTCTGAAAGGGAAAGTACGGCGGGTGCACCGTACGAGGGGTAGCCGAGTACGGGGCGCTCCAACCAAAGATGCCAAAATCCCCTTTTCCCGCAAGATGACGATTTTCTCAAAACCAAAATAAATATTCCCACGTTTTGCGGTAAAAGTAATACGGAGGAATATTTAGAATGGGAAACGAAAGTGAATCTAATCTTTTCTTGTACCAA
The DNA here is from genome assembly GCA_036186865.1 of Eustoma russellianum. Classification (NCBI taxonomy): domain Eukaryota; kingdom Viridiplantae; phylum Streptophyta; class Magnoliopsida; order Gentianales; family Gentianaceae; genus Eustoma; species Eustoma russellianum. The sequence goes on from AP025052.1 coordinate 9,564,799, forward strand.
TTACAGTGAATTACAAAAAGTGAGGTACGCATCTATTGAGTTTTCTGGTTATCCACTAAATTGGTGGACAAATTTGTGTCGTAATAGAACTAAGACGAGGCAACCTCCAATTGCCACTTGGAAAGAAATGAAGTTTGAAATGAGACAACATTTTATCCCAAACAATTATGAGAGTTCTATTTTCACGAGTTTGCATAATTTACGACAAGGTTCCAAAAGTGTAGATGAGTATTATAAAGAGTTAGAAATTTTGTTGGAAAGGTCTAACTTGCAGGAACCCGAAGAAGCCACCAAGGCTCGTTTCTTACATGGTTTAAACAGGGAGATTGCGCAAAGGGTTGACCTTCAACCTTATCTCGACCTCACAACCATGGTCCATATGGCTGAAAAGATTGAAAACCAATTAAAGGCACGTAGTTCCTCCAATTTCAATTCCAATTATCTTGCTAATCAATCTTCATCAAGATTTTCCAGCAAGCCTTCAGGAACGGGAAGTTCACGGCCTACAGGAGGCCAAGCATGTGACCAAGGTGTGTCACAAAGAATGGACAATCGTGTGCAATCCACACAAAGGAGAGATGAACGCAACCAACAAAAGGCTCCTACCGGAAATTCTTCTGATCTCTCAAACAGGTTTAGAGACATTAAATGCTATAAATGTCAAGGATGTGGTCACATAGGAAAAGAGTGTCCTAGTGCAAAACAAATCATGTTAATTGAGGAGACAAACGAATATGTGTCTGAGTCCAAGCATGAAAACGAGTCTGAGCATGATAATGATATTGAACCTGAAGAAGATCTAGGCGCATTAGATGATTTTGACACTAAGGAGTTTATTGTTGTGCGTAGAGCTTTAAATGCATATCTGAAATTAGATGATCACAAACAACATCGAGAAAACATTTTCCATATTCACTGCATGATAAATGGTAAAGTGTGCACCATGATCATTGATTCCCGTTCTTGTGCAAATGTGGCTAGTATCGAATTGGTAAGAAAACTGAATTTACCTATGACTAATCATCCGCATCCTTACAAACTTGCATGGCTAAATGATTGCGGTGAAGTTAGCGTAAGTAAACAAGTTTTGATTTCTCTTAGCATTGGTAGTTACAAAGATGATGTTTTATGCGATGTTGCACCAATGCATGCTAGTCATATCTTACTTGGTGGCCATGGCAATTTGACCGACATGTGACATATGATGGTTATTTGAATCGTTATTCTTTCAAATTGAATGGAAAATTGTACAAATTGCATGCACTTCCACCACACAAAGTACACGAGGATCACCAACGCATGTCTAAGTCTAGGGCCAATCCTAAGGAAAAAGAAGCCAAGAGAAAATTCGTGGAATGCATGAAAAGTGAGAACAAAAAACTCGAGAGCAAGGGAAAAGAGGTAGTGCCCCTAAGTGTCAACGAGTCCAAAAAGAAGTGTGGGTATTTCGCAAAGAAAATAGAGGTCACACGTGCCCTTTATAATAACCAAACTGTCCTCATCTTCATCCCAAATTCATGTCACCTTGCCCTAGAAGAACCCTACCAAACTTACCTACCTCAGTTGCGTCCCTTATCCAAGAATATGAAGTTCTATTTCCCTCCCAACCACCATCCAGATTACCACCCATTAGAGGAATAGAACACCAAATTGACTTTGTCCCAGGAGCCGTGTTACCCAATCGCCCAGCCTATCGAGCAAACCCCGAAGAAACCAAAGAAATCCAAAGGCAAGTAGATGAGCTCCTAGCGAGTGGATAAGTCCGAGAGAGCCTAAGCCCATCTGCCGTCCTAGTCATTTTAGTACCCAAAAAGGATGGAACGTGGAGAATGTGTACCGATTGTCGAGCCATAAACAAAATTACCGTCAAGTATAGGTACCCCATACCTAGACTGGATGATACGTTGGATATGTTGCACGGATCTAAATTCTTCACCAAAATCGACCTTAAGCAAGGGTACTTCCAGGTACGCATTAGAGAAGGGGACGAATGGAAGACTGCATTCAAAACCAAGTTTGGGCTCTATTAGCACCTTTATGAGGCTAATGCATGAAGTCTTACGTGCGTTCATAGGATGATTTGTCGTTGCCTATTTCGATGATATCCTAATCTATTCCCAAACCATATAAGATCATCTTGACCACATTAGAGCCGTTTTTGAAAAGCTTAAGCAAGAACAACTTTACGCCAACTTTAAGAAGTGCTCCTTTTGTTTAGAACGCATAGTTTTTCTAGGCTTTGTCATTTCGGCTGAGGGAGTAGAAATGGATGAGGAAAAGGTAAGGTCAATTGTGGAGTGGCCTATACCTAAGACTGTAGGGGAAGTTTGCAGTTTCCATGGACTAGCAAGTTTTTATAGATGCTTTGTCAAAGATTTTTCTTCCATAGCTGCACCCTTAAACGAAATTGTGAAAAAAGATATGCCTTTTAGGTGGGAAGAGCCACAACAATAGGCATTCGATGAGCTTAAGCATAGGCTAACCACTGCACCCATACTTAGACTACAAAATTTTGACGAGACTTTTGAGATCGAGTGTGATGCGAGTGGAGTGGGTATAGGCGCAGTTTTAACCCAAGGTAAGAAACCCATAGCCTATTTTAGTGAGAAATTGAAAGGAGCTGCATTGAATTACTCTACCTACGATAAGGAACTTTATGCCCTCATGAGATCCCTAAAAACTTGGCAACACTATCTTCAACCTAAAGAGTTTGTGATCCACACTGACCACGAAAGCCTTAAGTATCTTAAAGGGCAAGGAAAGTTGAACAAAAGACATGCCAAATGGGTAGAGTACATAGAACAATTCCCTTACGTGATTAAGTACAATCAAGGAAAGTACAATATAGTTGCCGATGCACTCTCTAGGACATACACGTTAGTAACTACATTATCCTCACGATTCTTAGGATTCGAATCACTTAAGGAATTGTATCCAAACGACCATGACTTTGGCACCATTTTTGAGGCTTGTAAAGACACACCCTTTGGGAAATTTTACATACATGAGGGTTATCTTTTCAAAGAACATAAGTTGTGTGTTCCCCAAACATCCCTACGAGAAGCATTGACTAGAGAAGCCCATGGGAGAGGTTTAATGGGTCATTTCAGAGTGTTGAAAACCCTTGAGACTCATAAAGAACATTTTTATTGGCCCCACATGCGCGTAGATGTCGAAAGGTTATGTGGTAGTTGCATCACTTGCAAACAAGCCAAATCCAAGTCCCAACCACATGGCCTTTACACACCTTTACCTGTCCCTGATGCCCCTTGGATTGACATCTCCATGGACTTTGTTTTAGGACTTCTTAGGTCTCGGGGAGGACGTGATAGCATTTATGTTGTGGTTGATCGATTTTCAAAAATGGCACATTTCGTTGCATGTAGGAAAGTTGATGATGCCACACATGTTGCTGATTTGTTCTTCAAAGAAATTGTGAGATTGCATGGCATGCCACGTACAATTGTAAGTGATAGAGATACGAAATTTTTGAGTCATTTTTGGCGTGTTTTGTGGGATAAACTTGGTACACAATTGTTGTTTTCAACCACCGCACACCCACAAACTGATGGATAAACTGAAGTCGTTAATCGTACTCTTTCTCAACTTTTGCGTGCCATTTTGCAAAAACACATTAAACATTGGGAAGATTGTTTACCATATATCGAATTTGCATACAATAGGAGTGTCCATCATGGTACTTTGCATAGTCCATTTGAAATCGTGTATGGCTTTAACCCCTTGTCTCCCCTCGATTTGATTCCTATTCCCGTGCATGAACGTTCTAATCTTGATGGTAATCAAAAAGCGGAAAAGATAAAGAAACTGCATGAGCAAGTTAAAACACAACTTGAAAAGAAAAACAAAGCTTACGAAAGACGAGCTAACAAACATCAAAAAAACGACTTGTGTTTAAACCTGGAGATTTAGTGTGGTTACATTTACGCAAAGAAAGATTTTCCAATGAGAGAAAGTCAAAACTGTTACCTTGAGGAGATGGACCTTTCAAAGTTTTGAAACGTATAGGTGACAATGCATACATCCTTGATCTTCCCGAAAGCTATGGTTCAATTTTGCCTACTTTTATTGTTGCTGACCTCACCCCTTTCACCGATGACCTTTTTGATTCGAGGACGAATCCTTTTGAGGAGGGGGGCGATTGATGATGATCAAAGGTCCGATGAGGATCAAGGGCCCCATTGAGAGGTCAAAGGTCCTACGACAAGAAGGAGGGCAAGAGAACTTTGTCATCAAGTTGCCACCTTCTTGTACAAGCATGTTCAAGATGAACCTAAGATTCCTTGGGTTCATTTCATTGAACCTTCACCTTGAGTGTGTGTAAACGTGTGTGTGCTTTCTTCATCTTGAAGTTTATCTTTTTTTCTTGTGATCTTTGTTTTATGTGTTTGCTTTGTAGGTAAATTAGGTACATGGAAGATCCAAATAAAATGAAGGCCTAAAAAGAGCAAGATAGCCGTGTGTTACAAAAAAAAGAGACAAAATGAATGTTGTCTTGAAGGGAATGTTTGTCTCCACAAAGACAAATTCGAATATGTCCAAGATGGAATACTCTTTTCAAATAGAAATAAAAAATCAACTTCAAAATACATCAAGGGGCCGGCCAAGTTGAAGCAAAAAGGATAATGGTCAAATTGAATTTTAAATTCGAATCTAAACTTGAATTTAAATTTAACCATGATTTGAATTCAAGTTTCAACCAATTTGAGGCTTACATTTCAAAAGGAATTCAGCTATCATACCTTACAACCTACACGCCATCTTGAAGGAGAAAGGAAGGATAAAATCCAATTCAAATTGAATCCAAGTTTGAATTCAAATTCAAACTCAATTTGAATTCGAACTCAACCATCTTTTGAATTCAACTTTAGCCATATTATCATCATTAAAATCAGATTTCAAGACCTCTCTTGGACTTGTTATACACGGTTGGACAAAGGAAAGGATGTGCAAGAAACAAATTCAAAGTAAGCTCAAATTCAAACTCAACTTGAATTCAAATTGACCCAACTTTTTGAATTCAAGTTCAGCCCTATCCTACTCATCAAATCAGGTCAACAATGCCTCATTTGCTGAACAAATACACGGATGGATGAAGGAGCAATTCAACCGGATTCTAGCTAGGATTTTTAAGTTATTTTTGAATTCAAATAATTAGCAATTTCAAGTTCAATTCAAATGTTTTCCTAGCTATTTCTTTTAGATAATATCTGATTATTTTAAGTGTCTTAGGCAGCTATAAATAGGCCCTTTGGCCGATTTGTAAAGCACAAGTTTGATGAATAACAATTCTTGATATTTCTTTCACTTTGTGTGAGACTTTGTTTTCTTGGTTTTGCATTAAAAACCTAGGTTAAGATCCTTAAAAGTTGAGTATTTTGAAGGTGTTGCCATTGCTTAAAGGTGCCGTCTAGGAGGGCCATATTGGTTTGCCTGATCAACAACCATCCTGAAGTGTTGGTCTTGCTCATTTTAATCCACACGTTTTTTAATCACTAAGGAATCAAGGGGAAGTCTTCTTCCTTGTGCCTAACCCTTTTTGAAAGACTTTTGGAAGGTGGAATTGTTGGAACCCACGAGTTGCACACATCACTATTGCTCGCAAGTGAACGATCATGGTGCGAGATGATGAGATGCATCACCAGCGAAGTAAATACGCACAAATGGTCGATTGACGACTCATCAGGCCAGAGAGCGTAACGGTGATTTCATGCCATAATGTTTTAATCGCTGGGCAAAGAAGGAAGATGTGATCTCGTCGATCTGATTGTGTCTTGCAAAAGATGCACTGAGATGAGTATATTGTCTGCCAAACTCAAAGGTTGTTGGCTAAGGGCAAAGATCGCCACCAAAGCTTCCAAAGAAATATACGTGACCCCAAGGGAGAGCCAGGCCACTAAACATACTTAGCACAATCAAACAACAATGAGTCTGAATAAAGCAGATTATAAGCTGACTTTAATGTGCATGGTCCTGAAGGATCAGCTATCCAAACAGATGTATCATAAATATTTGCATAAACCATACCTCTATTGTAGGATCTGCAAGACACCACTAGAAGGGGGGGGGGTTGAATAGTTGGTGCAGAAAGTGTGGTTTTTAAAATTTGTTTAAAGCCAAACAACTCAACTTCTGAAAACAGATTCTGTTTTCAGGACAAGTTTTAAAACGTTTTTAAAACTAGGTTGTAGGTCTTCAAAAATTCTTAAATTTTGAGAGAACTTAGCCTCAGATGTTATGAGTGTCTCCTAAAAATTTCAGATTTAAATTCAACCTTTAACCCCTTCAAAAATCGTTGGTGGTCAGATTGCGTGAATCTGCCAGAAACGGTAGACTGTTTTGAAAAATTTATTCCTATTTGTTCTTAACTCCAATTGCTCTGAAATTTTAACCACTAACCCCTTATATGTTTTATTTGAATGGGTTGAAACAGTTTTGAATAATTCTTTCGGAAAGTTTGTCAAATATACTCAAAGTCTCAACCTTTGCAAGTATGAAAATCAGACTGCACTAGTCTCAGATCTTTGGATGTTTGAGTGACTTATACTTATCCAAAAGGGTTGAAACTTGTTCCAAATTAATCCTAAGACGCGTGAATATGTTTCTGGAAATTTTCGTGATTTTTGAAAATCGTTTACTATTTTTACGAACGTAAACAAAAAGAGTAAACAGTGCAGAAATAGAATATAAGTGCAGAAAGTAAATGACACCGAGAATTTTATACTGGTTCGGTTATAAACAACCTACTCCAGTCTTCGAGGAACACCTTCCTCGGTTCACACTAGTCACACACACGCAATACACCTTACCATAGGGTTGATGGAGTTAAACACTAACTCCAACCCTTTACAAACCTTGTATGTTCAATACAATGCACGAACACCACCACCTAGCAAGATTGAAGATTGATCACACATTGATCAATCTTTTACAAAGATAAAGAGTATGTGGTGGTCTATTACAAGCCTATTCAAGGATAAGAATATAAGTACAATAGGCTTTCAAGAAGAAGAAAGAAAGAGAGTGTTTAAGAAGAGAAGGCTAGGCGTTTTTTTTTCACTTGAAAATGCAATGCTTGTTCTTGTCTTTGTTTTTGCTCTTCTCCTTTCCTTTTATGCATTATGGCCGTCCACTATAGGTGCCATCCCCTCTTGAAAATTATCTTTTAAGTCCTTGGGAGAATGTGTGGCATCATTGTGACATGATCTTGCTTACTTGTCACCTTCTCATTGGATGATCATTTAACCTTTGCTTACTTCGCACTTCATGATTGGTTGAATGTTGTCATCATTTGATGACTTGGAAAATCTGAATATTTCACTAAAAACATGTGCCAAAATCAACATAAAATAATTGCTATAATTCACAAGATTGTCACATAAAGTTAGCAAGATAATTTCTCCACTAAATCAAGAAGAAAATCAGCCATAACCACTACTTGACATGCTGAAATTTCAGCATGTGTTACTTAGTGAGATAATTCAAATAACTTCCAAATTTCTATTGATTTTTCTTTTAAACTAAATCACCAATTAGTAGCAAATATTCTTATCAAATTGGAAATGAATTTTGGACACCAACAAAGCCTGGAAAATGTTCAAGATACATTCCACACATGCTAAAAAATTTCAGCATGTGTGATATTTAAGATATCACAATTTATGGCTTTGTATTTCATTCAAATTTCTTCCATTTCTTCTTCCAATTATCCACATAATTCAAGACACAAAATATAGGATCATAATTAGTAAAATTCGGCCAGCCTATTTCTTCCACATGCTGAAATTTTCAGCATGTGATTCAAATGAGACAAAGTTTGAAACCTTACCATTTGTAGCTTCTTTCTTTAAATCACCAACATTGTATGATTGATTCTTGACCAATCAATATGCCAACAAGGCTCCACATATGCTCCATCTCAGCTGTAGGTGGCGTGTATACATGTATATGCATGTGCCGAATTTTATTTTTGTTAACTTTGTAAAATAGTGCACATTTAATAATACACACATGTTATATTCAATTCAGCCCTTAATTTAATTTTTTAGAACACTTTAAGATGTATCACATATGTAAAAAGTGTCTAGATACGTGTCATATGATGTGCCAAAAATGTTCCATGTGTTGTGTACGTAGAAAATCGAATTTTCGATATTTATCGATTACCCGATTTTTCTCTAATTAAATTCCAACTTTTTGCACATGTTATATATATTATGTTACACATAATATATATAATATAAACTTTAATTCTCAGCACTTAGCTGGTCTAAAGTGGCACCATTAACATGTGACAAAATTAAAATTGGAATCTCCACAATTTGGCCTTAATGTGGGGTGATTTGTGTGTGCCAACATGGAATAATTTTATGGCTGAAATTAGCATCATAGGCATGAAATTTATAAGTATTTTTTAAGTGTAGGGGCTGGCCATCTATTTATGGCAGGTACGTGATACGTTGGCGAAGTTTCGGTATTCGCCCGATACGATAATTTTTGGTTTAGAACCTTTTAACGTGTCGTATTTAATTTGTCATCACCATGACTTATATCATATGATATAAGACCTGAATATACTCATAAATATGAGTTAAGTATGATGGTGTGACGTTAACGTACGTACGTAAGATATATAACGTGTCGGTAGTACGTTGGAATACATGTGTATGTGCCTTTAAAAAAACTGAAAATATATTTATATATATATGTGTATGGCGTGTAAAATAAATGAGGAGAGGAGGTGGAGACTTTCCTTTCTTAGCCTTGTTGCCTTAGTGTCTTTTCCAAATGTAGCTTCCTTTAATGAACTACTTAGTTTAATTAACTAAGTACTTCACATAATGAACTAGTTTAGTTCATTAATGGTGGCACTTGAAAATAGTATAAACACAACAAATGTTTGCCATATGATGTAAGCTTTAACGCTTCATGGCTCGTTAGTACGGCAACATTATATATGAACTAAATAGGGCATGTAATAAGCAATATATCATGCACACGCTTGTACACGTTTATATCATGCACACGTTTTATGTCATGCTCATCTAAATCACATATTTTGAAATCACTCAAACCCCTTTTTCTCTACGATCTCCCCCTTTTGATGATTTTCAAAATAACTTATGCACATGATTTAAATCCTATCGCTCCCCCTTCAATCATGCTTTCTCTCCCCCTTTATTTTGGAAAGTAAATCAAAAGATACCTGTAAATAAGGAAAGAAAATCAAATTACGTCAAATCAAATCATTTCAACTGAAATCATGCCTAATTTAGAACGAAGAGATTCATACGTGGCTTGATTTAAGGCTTTGGTAAAGATATCTGCTACTTGTGCTTCTGTGCGTACGTGATCTATGATGATATCACCATTGTTTATGTAATCACGAAGAAAGTGATAGCGTACTTCTATGTGCTTGGTCTTAGAGTGTAGTACGGGGTTTTTAGACAGATTAATGGCACTCATACTATCACAATATATAGAAATTCTATTTACGGTAATTCCAAAGTCCGAGAGTTGTTGTTTTATCCACAACAACTGTGTGCAGCAAAGGCTAAGTGCCATGTACTCAGCCTCAGTAGTGGATAAAGCAACGCTTGCTTGCTTTTTGAAAAACCATGAAATGAGTGAGTTTCCTATAAATTGGCAAGTGCCACTCGTGCTATTCCTATCTATTTTGCAGCCACCATAATCTGCATCAGTATAAGCATGTAAGTGAAATTCGGAATCCTTATCGTACCAAATTCCTAAGGTAGGCGTGTGCTTAATATAGCGGAAGATTCTTTTTACCGTATTATAATGAGACACCTTAGGTTGACTCTGAAAATGTGCACACATGCATACACTGAACATGATATCAGGCCCACTAACAGTCAAATATAGCAAAGAACCAATCATAGACCGATATAAAGCATTGTCAAAATCTTTACCATGTTCATCCTTATCCAGTTTGGTGGTGACACTCATAGGGGTGGGGGATGGTTTCAAGTTTTCAAAATTGAACTTTTTAATCATGTCATTTATGTACTTAGCTTGACTTATGTGAATGCCTTTACTCGTTGCTTAATCTGCAAGCCAAGAAAATAGTTAAGTTCACCAACGATAGACATTTCAAATTCGGATTTCATGCAATTTTCAAAATCTTCAACAAGTCTGTGAGGTAGAACCGAAAATAATGTCATCAACGTAGATTTGAATAATAAGTAAATCCGTTTTATCTTGTTTCAAAAATAGTGTACTATTTATAGTGCCTCGTTTAAAATCATTATCTAAAAGGAAAGTAGAAAAACGGTCATACCATGCTCTCGGCGCTTGCTTTAGTCCGTATAGTGCCTTCTTTAGTTTGTACACGTGATCGGGATGTTTCAAATCTTCAAAACCGGGTGGTTGCTTCACGTATACTTCTTCTTGTATAAATCCGTTTAGGAATGCACTTTTTACGTCCATTTGATATAATTTGAAATCTTTCATGCAAGCAATAGCAAGTAAGAGTCGTATGGCTTCTAAACGTTCTACGGGTGCAAATGTTTCGTCGTAGTCAATTCCTTCTTCTTGATTATAGCCTTGTGATACAAGTCTAGCTTTATTCCTAACGACCTTTCCTTCTTCATTCATTTTATTCCTAAACACCCACTTTGTGCCTATTATGGTTGTAGCGCCCCGCACCCAGGCCTCGCCTGGATACGGTGCACCCGCCGTACTTCACTAAGGAGAGTACAAACCGTCGTGCATAACATGCGAAAATCCATAACATAAGCCATGAACTCCCATGCTAACATTTAACATGGTAGTAAAATTTAGGCAGAATTAAAACTTTTCAAATTAAACATGCATTACAAAATAACTAAGTTCCCGAAATTAGTAGTCCCACAAAACAACATAACCGAAATCCAAAGAGTTTAAACATAGTCATAATAAAAATCGTCTTGGCAACACAAAAGTCCTTAAGCTTAGCCCCCTTCATACTCCTCGCCTATGGATAAGGTACTCTCGGCTCGTCTTCGATCCATTCTATCTTGCCATTTTCCGGCTCTGGGGAAAAATAAAGTGTGAGTGATAAAAATCACCCAGCAAGAATACAATAAACTACCATGAAATACGTAAAGAATCATAACATGAATGTATTACCCCAAGACCTCAAATAATCATAATTCATACCTGATCTTGGATCCTGTACTTACTTGACGTTCGGCTTAGGCATGTTTTAGGGAATGCTATACCATACCTGATCTTGGATCCTGAACTTACTTGGTGTTCGTCTTAAGCGTGTTATTAGGGAATGCTATACCAATAATAACTTATAACCATTAACTGTAACAAGCAACATGTCCTCATGATCGTGAATTATGCAAGATGCAATGCATGATGTCATGTCATGTCAAAACATCGTTTTGGTCCCATATAGTAACATGTCATAAAACAGAGTGTCAGATAAATTAACCCTGGATCTGAGCTGGTCCAGAACATATCATCAGACTAATTAACCCTGGGTCTGAATGGATCCAGAACAGATATCAGATCAATTAACTCCGGATCTGAATGGGTCCAGAACAGATATCAGATCAGTTAACCCCGGATCTGAATGGGTCCAGAACAGATATCAGATCAATTAACCCCGGATCTGAACAGGTCCAGAACATATCATGTCATCAGACCAATTAATCCCGGGCCTGGAGTCGTGTTAGTCGCATGCTTGGCCGGCAAAGGAATCATGAAGCTTTCTTTAAAAACATGGGACCGTAAAAACTTTTCATGCATAACGAAAACATAGTCGCTTGTAAAACTTGCTTGCATCATAAAATCCATGAAAATCAGTTTCATGATCATGCATGATACATGCTGTGATATGCAATGTAAGTCATGATATGAATAATCGTATGCATTCCTTATAACATATCAACATACATGAATTTGGAAGCTAAATATTTCCAGACTTTTACTTCATATTCATAGGGCGGTTAAGCTAACCAATTAGGTCTATTTCCATAATTATTTTGTCACAAATACGTTTGGTGGAATCTTAGATACATGTCATAAAAATTTCAGATTATTTCAATAACCGTAAAGGGGCTTATTTACTTACTTTCCGAATTGGGTTAGGTGCTGAAACTAAACTGACATATTTTACTAAAAATTCAATTGCGGCACATCCGTGATTCGTTTTTCAGAAATTCCAACTTGCACCAATCATAAACATGTGGAATCAGTATCCTACCAAAATTTAGCCTATTTTCAAATCTCTAAGTCCCCTTTCTGAGTCCAGAAAGTCGTTACTAAACTTCAGGTTGGTTCCTGTGATTTCAGTTGAGCAGTTTGACAAATTAATTCATATAAAATAATCCAGAACTTGTTTTACCAAAATTCCAGCTGCCGTGTTCACTACACTCATAGGATTATTACCATGCCAAAAATCAGATTTATTGGTCATCTACAAGATCTCTTTTCAAGCCAACCAAAAGAGGCTACAATTCTGCTCAGTTCCCGTTTTTCAAGTCTGACCAGTCTTACCAAATAGTTTATTAAACATTAACCATAACTTATTTTACCAAACTTCAAGTTGGAATCTCTACTACACTCATGGAGCTAGGTTTGTGCCAAAAATCAGATTTATTGAAGGTCCACAAGGTCCTCTTTTAATTCGTGGAAGTCAGTGGTCAAATCTGCCTAGCTCCAGAATTTGCTACTGGAGCAGTTTTACCGCGTAATTTCTTAAAAGTAATACTTAGCTTATTTTAACGAAATTCCAACTCCCACTTGTGCTTCATTCATAAGGCTAACTTTGTGCCAAAAATTAGCTTCATTGAAGGCCTGCAAGGTTAGTTCTCAGGTCGTTGAAAACGTCACTTCATTCAGTCCAGTTCCAGTGGTTTTGCCATTTGTTCTTCTATTCCAGTTAAATACCCATCATTCACCATATTCCCATGAAACATATTATTGGCTACCACTTACACCCTATTGTAACATAAATATCCAGATTGCATGTCTATTGTAAGGTCACATTTTTTGTCAAACAAAACAGTATGTAGATACTGACAAGTAAATGTCACTTATGTACTTACATGGGTTCTCCTTTAAAGACAAACTCACCTCCTCTTTTCTTTCCTTTAGGCCGAAACTTAGGGAATGCTTTTCATCACATTTTCAGCACATAATCAAGCATGCAATCATGTTCAAGATTCATTTTAAACTTATCTTACTAACAACTTCATAAAGCTCTTATCTTACACGTGCATGCTTTTCCATAGATCTTCCAAGTTTCAAATGAGAATCATTCTTGCCTAGACTCACTTGGTTGCATCATAAATCATCTTAAAAACAGCCTTGAATCTTAATGCATGAAATAAAAGATTCCATATTTGAGAGAATAAGCCACATGCAATGCATTATTCTTAAGAAATCACTAAGATGTAATCTCAAACTTAGGATATTCTACTAAAGATCAAATCTTAAGAACCTCTAGTCATTCAAGTCACTAACTCTTTAAGTAAATCATGAGAGATCATTTTATACTTGCCTCTTCAAGCTAAAGCTCTTGTCTTTGCTTGGTTATGGAGTGAGTTGAGTTGAAATCCACTTCCTTTTCCACCCTTGACTACACGGTTTTGATGGAGAGGAAAGAAGAGAGTTAGTCTTCATTCAATAGTGAAAATAGAGTTCCAATTGAGGCTAGAACATCTTACCAAAGTAGGCTTGGAGTGGAGCTTTAAATGTAACAAGATAGCACCACCTAAAAGAGTTGAAATCTTCCAACTAGTTGGACAAGGAGGCCACGGTTTTGGGGGTGGAGGGAGTGGTTCAAGTGAGCTTCATTCTTCACCAAATAAGAATTCACTTAAGGAATTTGGAACAAGACTTACCTAGAGATCTTCTTGAGTCTTGAATATGAGCTTGATTGAGAACTCCTACCTTCAAGAAATGGTGTGGCCGAAAGTTGGAGTGTGGAGGGAGGGAAAACTTCTTAAGTGTTGGCTTGCTTGAGAGGGGTTTCAAGATGAGATTGAAGTGAGCATCTAGGAACAATTAAAACAGAACATGTTGGGGGAAAATAGGGAGGGGATCGGCGGTTCCAAGGGTCAAAGAGGGGAGGAGAAACACAAGACAAGAATTGACCACTTTTTCCCATTCAAGCTTGATTCCTTCTTATTTTATTACTTGTTGTTGCATGCTTTGTCTCCCATGCTTGCTTTTGATCCTTTATTTTATTATTTTACATGCATGATTGTCTTGTATTTTAATTATTTGATTAATCTACAGATTATGTGAACTAATGTGGAGGATTCTAGAATACTTGAGAGGCTTGGCCGAAATTTTTTGGCTATTGGGGGTAGTTTTGTCTTTTCCCATTTATCATATCCCATACTTATATAATTTATAATGTTACTTATTTTATTTAATTATGATTTTAAATCTTGCTTTGTAAGGATCGTTTATGTTTGCATTCTTACAAGAACGAGTTTACTTCAAGGGTGATCAATGGCCTTTGGCCGAATTCACAAGGTGTATCACACACCTTGTGACGTTCGTTTGTATAAATATTTAGTGTTTGTCCTAAATGAACTTAAAGAATTTAAATAAAGAAGCGCTAATTTGACTTAAGTAACATGCACGTGAAGGAATCCTCGCTTTTATTCTGTCACTTAATCATAGTTTTAAGTACATGGTCGTTGGGGTACAACATCCTCCCCCCCTTATCATATGTTTCGTCCTTGAAACTTCAGAACTAGTCAAAAAGGTGTGTATATCTACTCCTCATGTCTTCCTCCGTTTCCCACGTTGCTTCTGGTTCCGAGTGATGCCTCCATTGTACCTTCACCATGGGTATGGTTCTCTTTCTTAAGGCCTTCTCCTTTCGATCAACGATCCTTATAGGCTCTTTCTCATAATATACATCTTCTTCAACCTTCAACTGTTGGTCCTCAAGAATGTGACTAGGATCATATACATATCGGCGAAGTTGGGAAACATGGAATAGATCATGTAACTGGGAGAGAGATGGTGGCAACGCCAAGCGGTATGCAACTTCGCCCACTCTCTCAAGTATCTCATAAGGTCCAACGAATCTTGGGCTTAGTTTTCCTTTGATGCCAAATCTTTTAACACCTTTAGTCAGAGAAACCTTTAGAAAAACTTTCTCTCCTTCTTGGAACTCCAAAGGTCTCCTTCTTTCGTCTGCCCATATCTTCATCCTATCTTGTGCCGCTCTTAATCTTTGTTGGACCAATTTTACTTTTTGTCGTGTATGCTCAACAATGTCAGGTCCTGCGTAGATCTTATCTCCAATTTCGTCCCAATAGAGTCGGGATCGACATTTTCGTCCATACAACGCTTCATATGGTGCCATCCCGATAGACCTGTGGAAGCTATTATTATAAGAGAACTCAACGAGCTTAAGGCTTCTATCCCAGCTTCCACTGAAATCAAGGATGCAAGTGCGGAGCATATCCTCAAGGGTTTGGATTGTCCTTTCTGATTGGCCATCTATTTTAGGATGAAATGCAGAACTCATTCTAATCTCTGTGCCCATTGCCTTTTGAAAGGCTGTCCAAAATCTCGAAGTGAAACGGGGATCGCGGTCACATACGATACTTATGGGAACCCCATGCAAGCAAACGATATGGTCAATGTACATAGAGGCTAACTTCTCCATAGATGCCTTAATCGTCATAGCCAAAAAGTGTGCGGACTTAGTCAAACGATCCACAATGACCCATATAGCATCATTCCCATACTTAGTCTTGGGTAAGTCGGTTACAAAGTCCATGGTGATGTGATCCCATTTCCATTCCGGCACTTCTAAGGGTTGCAATAATCCAGCGGGTCTTTGGTGCTCGGCTTTCACTCTTTGGCAGATCAAACATCGCTCAACATATTCTGCTATTTGATTCTTCATACTGGGCTGCCAGAACTTTTGTTTGAGATCTTGGTACATCTTATTTGCTCCAGGGTGTAAACATAATCAAGAATTATGAGCTTCCATCAAAACTTCATTTTTAAGTTCTTTGCTTTCGGGGACACACAACAGTCCTCGATACCATAAACTGCCGTCGCTGCGAACTTCAAAGTCGTCTCGTGGCTTATCTTTTATCCTTTCTTTGATTTTCCTCAACGCTTCATCATTCCCTTGAGCCTCTTTGATCTTATCAATCAATGAAGGAACAAGAACTAACTTAGCGAGAACTTCCTCGACTGAGTCAACTTCTTCTAGGCCAAACTCTTCTATGTCTCGCTGAAGAGGTGGTTGCCGTGGGTGACTTGCTTTCTGACTCAATGCATCAACAACCTTGTTAGCTTTTCCCGGATGATATTGAATAGAAAGGTCGTAATCCTTTATTAACTCCAGCCATCTGCGCTGCCGCATATTTAGCTCCTTCTAGGTAAATAGGTACTTTAGGCTCTTGTGATCTGTATAATTTTCACACCGTTCTCCATACAAGTAATGCCTCCATATCTTTTATGCAAAAACCACTGCAGCAAGTTCAAGATCGTGGACAGGATAGTTTTGCTCAAATGGCTTCAACTGTCGGGATGCATAAGCTATCACTTTGGCATTCTTTATAAGAACACATCCGAGACCATTCTTCGAAGCATCACTGTATACTACATACTTCTCACCAGGAGTGGGCTGAGCTAGGATAGGTGCGGACGTCAACTTTGCTTTTAGCTCTGAAAAACTCCTTTCACAGTCGGCACTCCACTCGAACTTGGTTTTCTTTTGGGTCAATCTGGTGAGAGGAACAGCTATCCTCGAGAATCTTTCAACAAACTTTCTGCAATATCCGGCCAGTCCGAGAAAACTTCTTACTTCAGTAACATTTGTTGGCCTGGGCCATTCTGTGATAGCTTCAATCTTCTTGGGATCTACTGAAATCCCATCTTCTGAAATCACATGACCAAGGAAGGATACACTTTGCAGCCAAAACTCGCGTTTGCTGAACTTGGCATATAACTGTCTCGCTCTTAGAATATTTAGGACTGTCCTCAAATGGGCTGCGTGGGTCTCTTCGTTGGGTGAATATATCAAGATATCGTCTATAAAAACCACCACAAATTTATCCAGCTGTTCTTGGAAGATTCGATTCATGAGATCCATAAAGGCGGCAGGGGCATTGGTCAAACCAAAAGGCATGACTAAGAACTCATAGTGTCCATATCGGGTTCTGAAATCAGTCTTAGGGACATCTTCCGCCTTTATCTTCAACTGGAAGTACCCAGATCGTAGGTCAATCTTGCTAAGATTTGAGATCCCCTAAGCTGGTCAAATAAGTCGTCAATCCGGGGCAACGGATACTTGTTCTATATGGTAATTTTGTTGAGCTTCCGGTAATCGATGCATAAGCGCATACTTCCATCTTTCTTTTTAACGAATAACACCAGAGCACCCCATGGTGAAACACTAGGGCGAATAAGTTTCTTCTCTAACAGTTCGTGTAACTGTTCCTTTAATTCCTTTAGTTCAGCAGGTGCCATGCGATAAGGGGCTTTCGATATGGGTTCCGCTCCTGGAACAAGGTTTATTTCAAAAGCGATCTCCCGATCAGGAGGTAGTCCAGGCAAATCATCAGGAAATACATCAGGGTATTCTTTAACAATTGGAACTTGTGCAAGGGTAGGGCCTTCTTGCTCAGCACTTAGAACATAAACCAAGAATCCTTCATGACCCTTCCTTAATGCTTGGCTGGTACGAGTTGCGTTAACAAAGACTTTCTTAGAGGGTTTCTTTAATTTGGTTCCTCCTTGGAATGACATCTCTTCTCGAGCTGGGTCCTTAATGATAACTTGCCTGCTTCGGCAGTCGATGTGGGCATGATTCTTGGAAAGCCAATCCATTCCGAGAATCAATTCAAAATCACTCATAGATATGAGGATCAAATTGGCCTCAAACAGCTGGTCATTAAACTCAAGCGCACAATTTCTGAATAGGTGATGGGAAACAAGCACCTGGTCGCCAGCTGCTTGTACTCTATAAGGTGAATCTAATCGGACTGGATCAGGATCGATATTCTTAGCGAACTTCCTGGAGATAAATGAGTGGCTAGCGCCACTGTCGAACAACACATTTGCAGGTATGCTACACACTAATATAGTTCCTGAACCATGTACATTTTACTAATCAATATGATAGACATGCATAAGTGAAATGTATTGAGGGCATAAAACTTTAAATCTTACCAGTCACTACATCAGCAGTCTCCTCGACATCAGCATCTGTCATAGCGTGCACTTTTGCATTTGTACGGGGCCGCTGGTTCTTTTGTTGTTGCTGCTGCTGCGCTCCTTTTTCTGAACAATCTTTAATCATGTGGCCATCTTTGCCGCATCCAAAGCATTTTCCAGTTTTCCACCTGCACTCACCCACATGCCTCTTCTGGCAGTGAGAGCATACCGATATTGCTGGCTGTTGAGATGAGGCCTCATTCTTCTGCTGATTATTTTGGTTTTTCTTATGGCGCTAAATCTGTCCTTGAGATTGTCCCTGACGAGCAGATCCTCTGAAATTCTTCTTTGCCACTTTCTTATATTTCTCATTCTCGGTCACTTGTCTTTTCGTTTTTGACCCACGTCATCTCTTCGGATAATATCTCTCTCTATGCGGTAGCATGCATCTAGAAGTGCTCCAAAATTGTTAGGATTTGCATTTACCAACCACGTCCTAATCCTCAGATTCAGACCTCTTTCAAACTTTAGCATTTTCGTCTCTTCGTCATTCATCGTAACGGGCTGAAACCTCCCAAGTGCAATGAACTTATTTGCGTACTCCGCTACTGTCATGCCCAGCTCCTGCTTCAAAGATTCAAATTCATGTCTCTTTTGTAATTTGACAGATGGGGGAATATAGAACTTATGGAATTCTGGTAGAAATCTCTCCCAGGCAATCGGTCTGGGAAAAGGCTGCAGATTTGTCTTCCACCATTGATTGGCCTCACTAATCAAGAAAGGTCGGATGGCCTGAGCTTTCATCTCCTCTGGGCTTGAATTAGCTCAAAACAGTTTTCAACTTCATCTAGCCACTTTTCTGCGATATCAGGGTCTGGCTTTCCTTCAAACGATGGTACGTTAGCCCTCTTGAGCTTCTCAAAATAGTACTGGGCATCCCTTACTGGCTGATGTGGCTGAGGTGGAGCATTCTGATGAATTAGGCCTTGCCCTATCTGAGTAACAACTTGCCAAAAGGCCTGAAAAGCATTCATGTCTGGGATGACCAGAGGAACAGGTGCCTGTGGAGCTGGTGGTGGAGGATTCTGGTCCGGCTGAGGTGGCGGCGGGACCTGTGCTGGTGGCGGTGGAATAGGCTCCTGAGCAG
This sequence comes from Eustoma russellianum, assembly GCA_036186865.1. Classification (NCBI taxonomy): domain Eukaryota; kingdom Viridiplantae; phylum Streptophyta; class Magnoliopsida; order Gentianales; family Gentianaceae; genus Eustoma; species Eustoma russellianum. Next base: position 9,584,117 of record AP025052.1, read on the forward strand.
CTGGTTGTGCTCTCGGAGGTCTGCCACGTGGCCTCACCATTTGCACTTATGGGTTTAGCATCTATTTAGAATATCGGAATTAAAATCAATTGAATTTGACTAATGACCAAAATCGAAAACTTGTTTTAAGTAAAGGAGATAAAAGGGCACGTCTTATGCCATAGACTTAGTTTTCATAGTTTAGGATTAGTTATTAAATTACATCCTAAACCCGGTCTAAGTGGTCCTAGTCTAAGATCATCACTCATCTAGGATCATGACTTAGGTCTAAGATCAAACTTAGATTGCTAAGATCATAACTTAGTCCTATGTTCTGCCCGAAATCTAAAGCCTGGGCTCTGATTCTACCTGTAGCGGCCCGCACCTGGGCCTCGCCTGGATATGGTGCACCCGCCGTACTTCACTAAAGAGAGTACAAAGCGTCGTGCATAACATGCAAAAATCCATAACATAAGCCATGAACTCCCATGCTAACATTTAACATGGTAGTAAAATTTAGGCAGAATTAAAACTTTTCAAATTAAACATGCATTACGAAATAACTAAGTTCCCAAAAGTAGTAGTCCCACAAAACAACATAACCGAAATCCAGAGAGTTTAAACATAGTCATAATACAAATCGTCTTGGCAGCACAAAAGTCCTTAAGCTTAGCCCCCTTCATACTCTTCGCCTATGGATAAGGTACTCTCGGCTCGTCCTCGATCCATTCTATCTTGGCATTTTCCGGCTCTGGGGAAAAATAAAGTGTGAGTGATAAAAATCACCCAGCAAGAATACAATAAACTACCATGAAATACGTACAGAATCATAACATGAATGTATTACCTCAAGACCTCAAATAATCATAATTAATACCTGATCTTGGATCCTGTACTTACTTGACGTTCGGCTTAGGCATGTTTTCGGGAATGATATACCATACCTGATCTTGGATCCTGAACTTACTTGGTGTTTGTCTTAAGCGTGTTATTAGGAAATGCTATACCAATAATAACTTATAACCATTAACTGTAACAAGCAACATGTCCTCATGATCGTGAATTATGCAAGATGCAATGCATGATGTCATGTCATGTCAAAACATCGTTTTTGTCCCATATAGTAACATGTCGTAAAACAGAGTGTCAGATCAATTAACCCCAGATCTGAGCGGGTCCAGAACATATCATCAGACCAATTAACCCCGGGTCTGAACGGGTCCATAACTGATATCAGATCAATTAACCCCGGATCTGAACGTGTCCAGAACAGATATCAGATCAATTAACCCCAGATCTAAACGGGTCCAGAACAGATATCAGATCAATTAACCCCGGATCTTAATGGGTCCAGAACATATCATGTCATCAGACCAATTAACCCCGGGTCTGGAGTCGGGTTAGTCGCATGCTTGGCCGGCAAAGGAATCATGAAGCTTTCTTTAAAAACATGGGACCGTAAAAACTTTTCATGCATAACGAAAACATAGTCGTTGGTAAAACTTGCTTGCATCATAAAATCCATGAAAATCAGTTTCATGATCATGCATGATACATGCCGTGATATGCAATGCAAGTCATGATATGAATAATCGTATGCATTCCTTATAACATATCCACATACATGAATTTGGAAGCTAAATATTTCCAGACTTTTACTTCATATTCATAGGGCGGTTAAGCTAACCAATTAGGTCCATTTCCATAATTCTTTTGTCACAAATACGTTTGGTGGAATCTTAGATACATGTCATAAAAATTTCAGATTATTTCAATAACCGTAAAGGGGCTTATTTACTTACTTTCCGAACTGGGTTAGGTGCTGAAACTGAACTGACATATTTTACTAAAAATTCAATTGCGGCACATCCGTGATTCGTTTTTCAGAAATTCCAACTCGCACCAATCATAAACATGTGGAGTCAGTATCCTAACGAAATTTAGCCTAGTTTCCAATCTCTAAGTCCCCTTTCTGAGTCCAGAAAGTCGTTACTAAACTTCAGGTTGGTTCCTGTGATTTCAGTTGAGCAGTTTGACTAATTAATTCATATAAAATAATCCAGAACTTGTTTTACCAAAATTGCAGCTGGCGTGTTCACTAAACTCCCAGGATTATTACCATGCCAAAAATCATATTTATTGGTCATCCACAAGGTCTCTTTTCAAGCCAACCAAAAGAGGCTACAATTCTGCTCAGTTCTCGTTTTTCAAGTCTGACCAGTCTTACCAAATATTTTATTAAACATTAACCATAACCTATTTTACCAAAATTTCAGTTGCCATCTCTACTACACTCTTGGATCTAGGTTTGTGCCAAAAATAAGATTTATTGAAGGTCCACAAGGTCCTCTTTTAATTCGTTGAAGTCAGTAGTCAAATCTGCCTAGCACCAGAATTTGCTACTGGAGCAGTTTTACCGCGTAATTTCTTAATAGTAATACTTAGCTTATTTTAATGAAATTCCAACTCCCACTTGTGCTACATTCATAAGGCTAACTTTGTGCCAAAAATTAGCTTCATTGAAGGCCTGTAAGGTTAGTTCTCAGGTCGTTGAAAACGTCACTTCATTCATTCCAGTTCCAGTGGTTTTGCCATTTGTTCTTCTATTCCAGTTAAATACCCATCATTCACCATATTCCCATGAAACATATTATTGGCTACCACTTACACCCTATTGTAACATAAATATCCAGATTGCATGTCTATTGTAAGGTCACATTTTTTGTCAAACAAAACAATATGTAGATACTAACAAGTAAATGTCACTTATGTACTTACATGGGTTCTCCTTTAAAGACAAACTCACCTCCTCTTTTCTTTCCTTTAGGCCGAAACTTAGGGAATGCTTTTCATCACATTTTCAGCACATAATCAAGCATGCAATCATGTTTAAGATTCATCTTAAACTTATCTTACTAACAACTTCATAAAGCTCTTATCTTACACATGCATGCTTTTCCATAGATCTTCCAAGTTTCAAATGAGAATCAATCTTGCCTAGACTCACTTGGTTGCATCATAAATCATCTTAAAAACAGCCTTGAATCTTAATGCATGAAATAAAAGATTCCATCTTTGAGAGAATAAGCCACATGCAATGCATTATTCTTAAGAAATCTCTAAGATGTAATCTCAAACTTAGGATATTCTACTAAAGATCAAATCTTAAGAACCTCTAGTCATTCAAGTCACTAACTCTTTAAGTAAATCATGAGAGATCATTGTATACTTTCCTCTTCAAACTAAAGCTCTTGTCTTTTCTTGGTTATGGAGTGAGTTGAGTTGAAATCCACTTCCTTTTCCACCCTTGACTACACGGTTTTGATGGAGAGGAAAGAAGAGAGTTAGTCTTCATTCAATAGTGAAAATAGAGTTCCAATTGAGGCTAGAACATCTTACCAAAGTAGGCTTGGAGTGGAGCTTTAAATGTAACAAGATAGCACCACCTAAAAGAGTTGAAATCTTCCACCTAGTTGGACAAGGAGGCCACAGTTTTGGGGGTGGAGGGAGTGGTTCAAGTGAGCTTCATTCTTCACCAAATAAGAATTCACTTAAGGAATTTGGAACAAGAATTATCTAGAGATCTTCTTGAGTCTTGAATATGAGCTTGATTGAGAACTCCTACCTTCAAGAAATGGTGTGGCCGAAAGTTGGAGTGTGGAGGGAGGGAAAACTTCTTAAGTGTTGGCTTGCTTGAGAGGGGTTTCAAGATGAGATTGAAGTGAGCTTCTAGGAACAATTAAAATAGAACATGTTGGGGGAAAATGGGGAGGGGATCGGCGGTTCCAAGGGTCAAAGAGGGGAGGAGAAACACAAGACAAGAATTGACCACTTTTTCCCATTCAAGCTTGATTCCTTCTTATTTTATTACTTGTTGTTGCATGCTTTGTCTCTCATGCATGCTTTTGATCCTTTATTTTATTATTTTACATGCATGATTGTCTTGTATTTTAATTATTTGATTAATCTAAAGATTATGGGAACTAATGTGGAGGATTCTAGAATACTTGAGAGGCTTGGCCGAAATTTTTTGGCTATTGGGGGTAGTTTTGTCTTTTCCCATTTATCATATCCCATACTTATATAATTTATATTGTTACTTATTTTATTTAATTATGATTTTAAATCTTGCTCTGTAAGGATCGTTTATGTTTGCATTCTTACAAGAACGAGTTTACTTCAAGGGTGATCAATGGCCTTTGGCCGAATTCACAAGGTGTATCACACACCTTGTGACGTTCGCTTGTATAAATATTTAGTGTCTGTCCCAAATGAACTTAAAGAATTTAAATAAAGAAGCGCTAATTTGACTTAAGTAACATGCACGTGAAGGAATCCTTGCTTTTATTCCGTCACTTAATCATAGTTTCAAGTACATGGTCGTTGGGGTACAACAATGGTCTTATCTTATGGTCGAGGACTAAATCCCATACATCATTTCTAACGAATTGATTTAGCTCATCATGCATAGCGTCAATCCAAGAAGAATCACTCAAAGCATCATGCACATTTTTGGGTTCAATTTCGGAAATCATAGCATGAAATTGATTTATTTCATCCGAAGTAATTCTTCTACGTGGTCGCACACCGTGAGTGATGTCGCCTATGATGAGATCATGTGGGTGATCTCTCTGCCATCTTGGTTGATTGTTTTCTATGTTATCATGCATTTCTAAGTGATCATGCATTTCCAGTGTGTCATTCATGTCATGCATATCAAATGTACCATCATCTTCATTCAACACGGGTTTCAATTCAAAGTCATCATCATATTCTTTATCTTTATCAATCTCACCAAATTCATTAAACTTCACATGGATAGATTCTATGATTTGTCTAGTGGGAGGATCATAACATCTATATGCTTTTTAATTTATAGAATAACCAACAAAGATGCATTCAATTGATTTAGATTCAAATTTATCTAAATTATCTTTTGTACTCAAGACAAAACATTTGCATCCAAACACACGAAAATAGTCAATCTTAGGCTTGCAATCATTCAATATCTCATAAGGCGTCTTGTTTATTTTCTTTCTTATAGATAGGCGATTTACTATGTAGCATGCACAATTTACGGCTTCCGCCCACAGAAATCTAGGCAATTTATTTTCGCATAACATAGTCCTAGCGATTTCTTGTAATGTTTGATTCTTTCTTTCGACTACTCCATTTAATCATGGAGTTCTAGGTGGCGAAAACTCATGCTTGATTCTTTTTTCTTCGGAAAATGAAATCATATCTTTGTTTTTAAATTCACCTCCTCTATCGCTTCTTATCCTTTTCACATTGACACCGTATTGATTTTCAAGTTGTTTAATTAATTTCGCAATTTCAATGGCACTATCATCCTTATGTGCAAGAAATAAAGTCCAAGTATAACGAGAAAAATCAACAATCATGCATGCATAGTGGCGCCCACCAAGGCTTGTAGTGCGACTAGGACCAAACAAATCAACGTGTAGTAGTTCTAAGACTCTAGTCGTGCTTATCTCAATCTTAGGCTTAAGTGACTCACGTGTTTGTTTGCCTTTCATGCAAGATTCACACAACTGAAAGTTGTCTACATCAAGTTTAGGAAATCCTCGTACTAGTTCTTTCGTTGGAGTTTTTCTAGTGTGGAAATACCAATGTGTCCTAAACGTCTATGCCATAAATTCACATTGGGTTCATTTGACATAAAGCACTTAACTTTAGCATCTACCACATCATCCATAGAAAGCATAAAAATGTTACTTTCTCGTTTTCCTTTTAAAACGGTTTCTCCACTTTTATTTATTATATTGCAGTAAGGGTGAGTGAAGCACACATCAAAGCCATTGTCAATAAATTGAGAAATGCTAAGAAGATTGTAAGATAAGTTGCTTACCAAATAGACGTTGGAGATTTGAAGAGTGCTTGGATTTCCTATCGTACCTTTTCCGATGATCTTGCCTTCGTTGTTGTCTCCAAAGGTTACGGATCCACCTTTTGTGACCTTCTTTAATTTTGTGAACAAGCTCGGGTCACCCGTCATGTGCCTCGAGCAGCCACTGTCAAGGAACCACTTTATAGTTGTATCTTTTGATGTGTGGACTCCCTGCAATGTGCAAAAATGATTTAGGTACCCTTTTAACTTTGGGTCCTTGCGAGTTAGTTAATCACCTCTTGGTAAAAGTACCTTTCGGTACCCATACTTGGGTGATCCTTCTCGGTCTAGCAAATGGCAAGAATGTAGATGAAGGTGCGATATAGCAGACATGTGGTGAATGCACTTTGGGCCTTTGCCAAAGAACTCCTTTATACTCATTGAATGAAGGACGTTTTTGATATGTCCTTGTGTGTGTGTGCGTAGTGCGTGGATGATATGAATGTCGTGTATGCATCACTCTTTTCTTTTCATATCTATATGGTACGAAATTATATTTCACATGATATGAAGAGGAAGTGGGGCGTGATGAGGGAAGAGGC
>AP025052.1:9590555-9701538 GCA_036186865.1 Eustoma russellianum
AAGAGGCGGTTTTTGCGTCATCTTAGACGCCACTTGAGGCTTTGGGGTGTCTACTTTCTTAGACATAACAAACTTAGTTGGTTTGGTGGATACTTCATTAGTATCAACGTATCCCAAACCCGTTTTGTCACTATCATGCTTTTGAGATAAGATAATACGATGCATCATGTTAGATCCCGTATCAAATTGTTTCATCATTTTCTCTAGATCTATATTCCTTGATTTCAAATTTGAAATCTCGGATTTCATTTCGTTATTTTGAGTGGTTAAAGATGAAATCTCTGTCTTTAATGTAGTAATGATGCATGATGACTCTTTCTTTGAATCGTTTAATTGAGCGACAAGATTCTCGTTAGAAGATTCTAACAGTTTCTTGTCTTCAATTAATCGCTTCTTTTCTCTAGCAAGAGTCTTAGTGAATTTATGCAATTCTAAATACTGACTAAAAAGATCATCATAAGAAGGCGCAGAGTCAGAATCAGAATCAGATGATACCTCATTAGATGCTTTGGACACAAAGCATACTTGTGCAGTCTCTTCTTCGGTTTCTGTCTCGGAATCCGATGTATCACTCCAGGTGGAGGCCTTTAGAGCATGTTTCCTTTGCTTGGGTTCTGAGACGAGTCTATGCTTGTTCCGCTCCTTGTCAGGGTATTTATTTGTTTGCTTTTCTTTATTGGAACAGTCATATGATAAATGTCCAAGTTTGCCACATTCATAACATTTAACATCTTTATCATTTGACTTGTGCTTATTTCTTTTAGTTGTAGTACCCTTCTTTTTGTTTCTAAATGACTTTCTCATAAATTTTCTTAATCCTTTAGGCAATAGAATTAGGTCATCGTTATCCGATTCAGAATCACTATCATCTACGTGATCGGAAGAATTAGAGACGTATTCATTTGATTTAAAAGCAATAGCTTTACCTTGTTTAGATGATTCCGATTTCCGTATGGTGAGTTTATTTTCATACACCTTAAGAGATCCAATTAACTCTTCCATCTTTATTGAGTTCGTTTCTTTGCTTTCTTCTATTGCAGTTACTTTAGGGTCCCATTCTGATGGAAGGCTTCGTAAGACTTTTTATATTTTTTCCTGCATGGTAAAAGCTTTACCAAGAGACTCAAGAGAATTATAGATGTTAGTCAAATGAAGATCCATATCAACAATAGATTCATTAGGCAATAGCTTAAACGACTCAATGTGGACATAAGCATGTTTATCTTTGACTGTTTTACTTGACTCGTGCCTTCGTGTTTTATTTCTAGTATCCTCCACATTTCTTGTGCACTAGAACAGTTTGAGACATAACTGGACTCACTCTTACTTAATCCATTTAATAGAAATTGCATAGCCCTAGCATTCATGCTAAGTTTCTTTTTATCATCACTTGTATATTCTTGTCTAGGTTTGACAACTTCTAGTGTGACTCCATCTACGGTGGATAACTCAGATGAAACAAAAGGACCATCTTCTATAATCGACCAAAGATCAATATCTATATCCATAAGAAAAAGCTTCATTCTTAGTTTCCATTGAATAAACGACTCACCGTAAAAAAGGGGAGGCCTTTGGCTCGACATACCTTCTTGCTCGGTTTTGAGATTTGTGGTTGCCATCTTACTGAATCATTGGATCCTTTGTTGTGAGTGTTCCTGCGCTCTGATACCACTTGTAGGATCTGCAAGGCACCACTAGAAGGGGGGGGGGTTGAATAGTTGGTGCAGAAAGTGTGGTTTTTAAAATTTGTTTAAAGCCAAACAACTCAACTTCTGAAAACAGATTCTGTTTTCAAGACAAGTTTTAAAACGTTTTTAAAACTAGGTTGTAGGTCTTCAAAAATTCTTAAATTTTGAGAGAACTTATCTTCAGATGTTATGAGTGTCTCCTAAAAATTTCAGATTTAAATTCAACCTTTAACCTCTTCAAAAATCGTTGGTGGTCAGATTGCGCGAATCTGCCAGAAACGGTAGATTGTTTTGAAAAATTTATTCCTATTTGTTCTTAACTCCAATTGCTCTGAAATTTTAACCCCTAACCCCTTATATGTTTTATTTGAATGGGTTGAAACCGTTTTTAAAAATTCTTTCGTGAAGTTAGTCAAATACACTCAAAGTCTCAACCTTGGCAAGTCTGAAAATCAGACTGCACTAGTCTCAGAACTTTGGATGTTTGAGTGACTTATACTTATCCAAAAGGGTTGAAACTTGTGCCAAATTAACCCTAAGAGTGTGGGTTTCTGAAAATTTTCGTGATTTTTGAAAATCGTTTACTATTTTTACGAATGTAAACAAAAAGAGTAAACAGTGCAGAAACAGAATATAAGTGCAGAAAGTAAATGGCACCGAGAATTTTATACTGGTTCGGTTATAAACAACCTACTCCAGTCTTCGAGGAACACCTTCCTCGGTTCACACTAGTCACACACACGCAATACACCTTACCACAGGGTTGATGGAGTTAAACACTAACTCCAACCCTTTACAAACCTTGTATGTTCAATACAATGCACGAACATCACCACCTAGCAAGATTGAAGATTGATCACACCTTGATCAATCTTTTACAAAGATAAAGAGTATGTGGTGGTCTATAACAAGCCTATTCAAGGATAAGAATATAAGTACAATAGGCTTCCAAGAAGAAGAAAGAAAGAGAATGTAGAAGAAGAAAAGGCTAGGCATTGTTTTTCACTTGAAAATGCAATGCTTGTTCTTGTCTTTGTTTTTGCTCTTCTCATTTCCTTTTATGCATTATGTCCGTCCACTATAGGTGCCATCTCCTCTTGAAAATTATCTTCTAAGTCCTTGGGAGAATGTGTGGCATCATTGTGACATGATGTTGCTTACTTGTCACCTTCTCATTGGATGATCATTTAACCTTTGCTTACTTGGCACTTCATGATTGGTTGAATGTTGTCATCATTTGATGACTTGGAAAATCTGAATATTTTACTAAAAACATGTACCAAAATCAACATAGAATAATTGCCATAATTCACAAGATTGTCACATAAAGTTCGCAAGATAATTTCTCCACTAAATCAAGAAGAAAATCGGCCATAACCACTACTTGACATGCTGAAATTTCAGCATGTGTTACTTAGTGTGATAATTCAAATAACTTCCAAATTTCCATTGATTTTTCTTTTAAAATAAATCACCAATTAGTAGAAAATATTCTTATCAAATTGGAAATGAATTTTGTACACCAACAAAGCCTAGAAAATGTTCAAGATACATTCCACACATGCTGAAAAATTTCAGCATGTGTGATATTCAAGATATCACAATTTATGGCTTTGTATTTCATTCAAATTTCTTCCATTTCTTCTTCCAACTATCCACATAATTCAAGACACAAAATATAGGCTCATAATTAGTAAAATTCGGCCAGCCTATTCCTTCCACATGCTGAAATTTTCAGCATGTGTTTCAAATGAGACAAAGTTTGAAACCTTACCATTTGTAACTTCTTTCTTTAAATCACCAACATTGTATGATTGATTCTTGACCAATCAATATGCCAACAAGGCTCCACATATGCTCCATCTTAGCTGTAGGTGGCGTGTATACATGTATATGCATGTGCTGAATTTTATTTTTGCTAACTTTGTAAAATAATGCACATTTAATAATACACACATGTTATATTCCAATCAGCCCTTAATTTAATTTTCTAGAACACTTTAAGATGTATGACATATGTACAAATTTTCTAGATACGTGTCATATGATGTGCCAAAAATGTTCCATGTGTTGTGTACGTAAAAAACCGAATTTTCGATATTTATCGATTACCCGATTTTTCTCTAATTAAATTCCAACTTTTTGCACATGTTATCTATATTATGTTACACATAATATATATAATATAAACTTTAATTCTCATCACTTAGCTGGTCTAAAGTGGCGCCATTAACATGTGACAAAATTAAAATTGGAATCTTCACAATTTGGCCTTAATGTGGGGTGATTTGTGTGTGCCAACATGGAATGATTTTATGGCTGAAATTAGCATCATAGGCACGAAATTTATAAGTATTTTTGAAATGTAGGGGCTGGCCATCTATTTATGGCAAGTACGTGACACGTTGGCGAAGTTCCGGTATTCGTCCGATACGACAATTTTTGGTTTAGAACCTTTTAACGTGTCGTATTTAATTTGTCATCACCATGACTTATATCATATGATATAAGACCTGAATATACTCATAAATATGAGTTAAGTATGATGGTGTGACGTTAACGTACGTACATAAGATATATAACGTGTAGGTAGTACGTTGGAATACATGTGTATGTGCCTTTAAAAAAACTGAAAATATATTTATATATATATGTGTATGGCGTGTAAAGTAAATGAGGAGAGGAGGTGGAGACTTTCCTTTCTTAGCCTTGTTGCCTTTGTGCCTTTTACAAATGTAGCTTCCTTTAATGAACTACTTAGTTTAATTAACTAAGTACTTCACTTAATGAACTAGTTTAGTTCATTAATAGTGGCACCTGAAAATAGTATAAACACAACAAATGTTTGCCATATGATTTAAGCTTTAACGCTTCATGGCTCGTTAGTACGGCAACACTATATATGAACTAAATAGGGCAAGTAATAAGCAATATATCATGCACACGTTTGTACACGTTTATATCATGCACACGTTTTATGTCATGCTCATTTAAATTACATATTTTGAAATCACTCAAACCCCTTTTTCTCTACATCTATGACCATATTTTGTACGACAATAGACCGCCCATAATGAATCCAATTGGTGGTATTTCAGCCATAAAAGACTATCATAGGTATGCTGCACCATTTCAAAGTTACGAATCAATAAGCCTCTATACTCTGTCGGACGACAAATGCGCTCCCATGATTTCCAGTGATGGCGACCATTCCAAAAGAAATTTGCCATTCTTTGATTCAAAGCACTCAAAAAACTCTTGGGCAATCGTGAGCTAGCAATTATATATAAAGGAATAGAACAAAGAACATGGCATATTAAGACAAGGCGACCAGCTGAAGAGAGTAACTTAGACAAGCATGAATTCAATTTTGAATCAAAATGTGTCATCAAAGCAGGACAATAAGCGACCCTATTAATACCATTATATAGGAAAGATCCAAGATACTTGATTGGCAAAGATGCTAAATGCATGCCCAACTCCTGTGATACACATGAGCCTAACACACCAGAGTCAACCACCACTTGACTTTTATGGAAATTTACTAGCTGCCCTAATGCTTACTGGTAAGAGTCTTAGAAACTTCAAAATCGTCGCAGATTTTGGAGAGATCCATTTAAGAATATTGCAAGGTCATCTGCGAATCCCAAGTGCGATATCTGTGGAACTCGACCTGCTTGAATTCCATTTATATCCCCCATCATCATAAGTGATTTAAGGCCTCGCGAAAAGCCTTTAGAAGCCAGGATAAACAAAAGAGGCAATAGAGGGCCACCTTGTTTAACCCTTCTCGAAACTGGAAAGTAACCCACTGGCTTTCCATTAATTAGTACCGAGCATCTCGTGGCAAATAAATTATTCAAGAGAATCCTCTCTAGTCGTGAGTGAAAACCCATTTTTAGCAAAAGCTGACGAAGATATGACCAACTTACCCTGTCAAAAGCTTTGGCCATATCCAGTTTGACAATAACGTGGCTTCCGTGAGCTGGTCTATCTAAGATATGCACCATTTTATGTGTTGAAAGAATCAGCTCTGTGACATCTCGACCCTTCATGAATCCAGCCTGCTAGGGGGATATAATCCTCGGGAGCGAGATGGACAGACGTGTAGCGACCAGCCATGTGATAACTATAGATAGAAAATTTGTCAAATAGATAGGGCAAAAATAAGAAAATGTTTGTGGATTTGCTACCTCAGGAATAAGCGTAATGAGGGCTGCTGCAACCTGACGAGGGGGGCGAACACCAATGAAAAACTCCTGAACTGCTTTAAGTACATCCGAGTGTATAACAGACTAACAATACCTATAAAACAAATGCAAAAAACCATCTAGACCAGCTGCACTCATGGGACTAAGATCCCAAACGACTTGCTTAACTTCCTGTAAATCTGGCAAAGCTAAAAGCAGGTGATTGTCCTCAGCCAATTATAAGGCAAGAATATATTGAAGTTGCGATTCAGATGTGGAAGTTGGAGCAGCAAAAAATAATTCCTGATAATGTCTTATCACATCCTGTTCAATATCGTGGAGAGTGCTACTCTCCACCCCATCCTCTCGTACAATTCTGCGAATAGCCTGCTTGCATCGTTTGTCCTTTACCGTCTGATGATAAAATCGAGTATTGGCATCTCCTTCCTTCATCCATTTGACATTTGCTTTTTTGCTTCCAAAACAATAGTCACCAAGATTGTGCCAGGCGCAAACTAGCCATACTCCAATGATATGCCATCCGCGTGTCATTCGATGGGCAATATCCAATTCTCCTTCACACCTTATTGCCTCAGACTCTGCCATTGCCACCGCATCAAAAATATTGCCAAATACATCCTTGTTCCACTGTCGTAAATGGTGCTTGAGTTGGCGTAGTTTGGAGTAAAATCCTTACATACTGCCTACCGTCCTATACGACTTCCAGTGATGACTGACAAAACTATCAAAATCAAAGTGTGTTGCCGAAACATCCAAGTATCTGAAAGCGGCCGAGGTAGAACAACTATCAGTTGAACACTCAAGATACATCGGACGGTGGTCTGATGTTGTGCGATTTAGATGTTGATAAGAAACCTCCGAAAATAAATCAAAGAAGCCAAAAGAGCAAAGAAAACAATCCAAACGATGCCAAACTCTGCCCAATCCCTGACCATCACACCAAGGATAAGGGGACCCTTGAAGTTAATCGATTGGAGGGAGCAAGCAGAAATGCAATCATTAAAATCCTGTAAGGTACGAAGGGGAGGAGTAGATCGGCGCTTGTGTTCATCAAGTGATAGAAAAGTATTAAAGTCACCCCCAAGAAGCCAAGAAAAATCAATCGATGCATGAATAGAAGAAATGTCCGTGCAATGGGGGCGACGTGATGCGATGGAGTGAAGGCAATAGACAAAAGTGCACCAAAATGAATCACCTGAAGGCAACCAACAAAACTGCATAAAATGATTTTGAATACCTGTACGCTCCCCTTCTAGCCGAAAGAAAGCATCTCTCCAAAAAATCCAAATATGCTCATTACAAACTGACACTACTTGAGAGAATCCAAACTTAAGATGATAGGAAACCAACGACGAGGTCCCAGACATAGGTTCAAAAATAACCAATATATGTAAATGATATCGACGAACTAATGAAAGAAGATGATCAGCAGAGGTACAAGTACCTCTAACACTCCAAGCCATAGTCTTCATTGGGATGATAAACTGTCAAAGGAGTTAGAGAGTGCTACGCTTGACAGTGTATATGGTGGAGAAAGTGGATGTATATTTCGGTGTTAGCGCCGCAATAGCTTCGGCGGGACCTGAAAGTTTCCTTTGTTGCTTGACTCTGGAGGCGTTGTTGGGCGGCCCGGTGCATCTTCACGAGCTAGCAGATGTGTATCATCAATAACTACCGTTTGAACATGAGCTAGCAGATGTGTAGTATTGGGAACCAATTCAGGAGAAAATAATGCCGAAGGATGCGATGACGTAGGCAAAACACGAGCATGCTGTACATCCTGATGAATATGATCAGGCTGCAATTTCTTTTGAGTCTAACATTGCATATACACCGCCTTTGACTGTGTCTGCTTCTCCTCAGGGGCGTGAATAGTGTCTGAGTTTTTGGCTGTGTCGAGCATTCCATAATTTGCTGCCTTATGTCCCAAACGATAGCAGGAGGTATAATACAATGGAAGGTCTTCATAAATTACCTGCTGAGAAATCATTCGATTGGATGCCTAAATAAAAACATGTGTTGAAGTTCTTGTGAGACGTCAATCTCCATATATAGATGAACAACAGATGGCCAAAGAACCTCAGATGTAGCATTGTCTAACTTCATTGGCGTACTCAGAATACGGTCGATCTGGTGCAAGGCCGCCCGTTGATGAAAATGGACAGATAGAACTGGCAGCAAAACCCAAACCAGAACTATTGGAATATCAACTTTGGGATCATATGTTCGTGTCCATTTGGTAACTCACATATATTTCCTTGCGATAGTCCAGCTTTGCCTCGCAAAGCATCTCAGATAATCCTGTTCTTGTGTAAAATGTACTATGACGTGAGTCGAATCAAGGAGGCAAATATGTACTGTGCCTGTAAATGCAATCCGATCAACTATGCAGCAAATCACAGCCATTGGCGGCTTCTATACCAAAAAGTGCCAACCAATGAAAACTTATATGGCTCGGCTAGAGTGGGGATGTTGTACCCCCAACGAAAAGACATATTGTACTTGAAGATTCGTATAAGTGAATTAATAAAGTGGCGTCCTTCAAGTGCATTTCACTAAGTTTTTTTAGTGCTTCTTTTATTTTATGTTGATAAGCAAACAATATAATCATTCACGAGTGAGTTATGGACCATGACCAATTCAAATTCACCCTAAGGGCTTAAGAGATTTTAGCCACAAGGTTTAAAAAGGGCCTTAGAAGGTTTTTTCAAATCTATAAGAAGGCTAATCTTAAGGGCTTTCTTAAAATAAGCCCAAATGGAAATTAAGGAGTTTTAAGTAGTGGGACAATTTTCCCCCAACTCTCACAAAATTTTGGCCCCTTTAGCCCAAAAGGAATCAAGATTTCCCTAATTTCATTTTTAAAACAAAAGGGGAAAATAATTAGTAAAAAGAGGGCAACTACCCACATGACTTTTCATTAAACTCACTTGGGAAGAGATTAAGCTTGGTAATGGCTATTGAAGGCCATAACCGCCGGTTTTCCTCTATGGTTAACCAAGGAGAATTTCAAACTCTTATCATGTGCCCAAGAGATGTAGAGAATTCTTGAAATGAAACATGAAGGTACTAGTAAAGTTAAAGAATCCAAAATAAACATGCTTATGTCTACTCTTGAATCTTTCAAGTTGTTACCAAATGAATCTATTGTTCATTTGGATTTATGCTTGACTAACATTTACAATTCCCTTGAGTCTCTTGGAAAAGAATTTTCTACACAGGAAAAGGTACAAAAGGTACTAAGAAGCCTCCTATCCGAATGGGATCCTAAAGTCACGGCGATCGAAGAGAATAAGGAAACAAGATCAATATAAATGGAGGAATTAATTGAATCATTAAAGATATATGAAAACAAACTCACTGTAAGAAATTCTAAATCTACTTCTAAACAAGATAAGATTATAGCATTTAAATCAAATGAATGCGTCTATACTTTTTATGATCGCATAGATGACAGTGACACGGATTCGATAATGAAGATCTAATCACGTTGGCTAAAAGATTAAGAAAGATCATGAAAAAATCACTTAAAGACAAACTTAAGCCTACTTCACATAAGATTTAAAGAAAAAAATAAAGATATAAAGTGCTACGAATGTGGAAAACTTGGACACCTATCATATGACTACATCCGGCGTATCTTGAGCGTGCATGATGTTGTAACCCAATAAGAGAATCCTTCTTATACCTAAGGTTGAGTTAGTGAACATGTGGCAATATACGCTTGCGTTTGAAATTGTTTAAGTCAATGATCATTATAAGTATATCATGAAGAGTACTATGTGCATTACAAGAAAGGATCCAATTTTCCCATGGCCTTTTAGGGTTTCAGCCACTAGCCAAGAAAGGCTATTTCTTACATCACAATTTAAGAAATAAATAATGAAATGGATATGTATCTTAGAAAAAAAAGGGGGAAACAAAGGATTTATTAAGGCTTAGTTGGGGTCATTAAAGACCCCAACCGCCGGTTGATTTTAGAAGGAAGGGGGGAGGGTAATTAAGAGAAGGGTTGCTAGAATTAATGAAATGTAACCTAACTAGACCTAAAAGAAACTAGGGTTAGTCAAAAGTAACTATGATTAGCATAAAGTAACCGGAGTTAGTAGAAAAGTAACCTTGGTTAACTAGAAAGTAACCAAGGTTAAGAAACCTAATTTGAGTAGCTAAGGCAAAACCCTCACCCCACCCTTATACCCCAACGGCTAAACCTTGCCAAAAGAACAAGAATTCCCTCCAAAACACACTTGAGAACTCTCTAGGCTTTTCAAACACTCCAAGGAAACACAAGTGAGCTCCTTCTCTTCCTTTCTCTTCCAACCCCACGGCCAAGAGAGCAACCAAGAAGGATTAGGTTCATCCAAAGCTAAGTGACATTAGGTAAGTGTTCTTAGCCTCTTGAGAAGACATTTACACTTTCATGAACATGAAACTCATGGTGTTATCTCTTTTTGCCCCAAACCGTGACCTTTAATGGTCTCTAGGCTCAAGGATCTCAAGCTTTCAAGGGCTCTAGCTTAGAGAAGCTTGGACACTACTCAAACTCCTTTTTGGTAAGCCATTTAGTTTTTTTTAAAAAGGGGATATTGAGTTAAAGATATAGACTAACTATGTTCCTTTCTTCCTCTCCACCACCGTGGGAATGCTTGTGTAGAGAAGAGAAAGACTTCAACTTTTTCACCTTTCCAAGAAGAGTAAGCAAAGAAGGCAAGTACACTATACTCTTTATGGTTTGGATGTGAAAGTGTGTGCATGAATGGCTAGATATACTTAAGATCTAATCTTAGTTGTAAAATAGTAAGTTGAATGCCAAAACTTTCGGCCTAAGCCATTTGGGTGTGTAGGAGTGAGACTTTGTTCTAAAGATGTGTTGTTTTTGGATTACATGCATTATTATGGGCTAATCTAGGTTGAATGTGTTAAAGATTCTTTCTTTCCATGATGAGAGGCTCACGGTGGAAGGATCAAGGGAGACATGTGTGATTTTACATGAAAAAAATGTCAACTTAGTAATGAAGTGGAGACAAGCTTTGATCTTGTTGTGTGTTAAGTGTAATATGCTCTTAGTTACATCATTTTATTGCATGCACCGAAGAATGAGGCTGTTGGTGAAGGGTGCGTGTGTTCCTCCCAAAATTGTGGCTAAGTGTTGGTGACAAAAATGTAAGCTAAGGACATTTAGGAAGAATATATGATCACTAGAAAAATTTCTGGAGCTGGACTAAACTTTGGACTGTATTGTGAGGCCAGAAAAGGGACCTTAAGAACCTCCAATTCCATTGATTTTTAGTATGCTATTAGTTTCATGTGTTTTTTAGATGTGAGAGTTGGAATCTTATTAAAATGAGCCACGGTTTATTTTTAATGAATTTTCTACTGAGATTGGTCCTGCTGGAAAATGTTGTACTGGACAGAATTTAAGTAACGTGTTTGGTAGCCTAAAAATGGGCCTTAGAGGTGTGAAAATCCACTAATTTTAGGTATGATACTAACCTCATGAATAAAGCAAAGGTGACAGTTGGAATTTTGTCAAAATAAGTTGTGGTTTAGTTTTAATTAATTTTCTAGTAAAACGGGTCAAACTGAAATGTGCTGGATGGACAGAATTTGTGTAACAAGTTGCATGATCTGGTACAGGGCCTTAGGAAATTGTATTTGGGCTAAATTTTGACAGGATGCTAGCCCAATGAGTTTGTTAAGATGGAGAGTTGGAATTTCCAGAAAAAGATTAAAGGATTGGTCACAATCAATTTTGTAATAAAATGTGGTCATTCCAGAATTCAGGTTGCACCGCTTCAGGAAAAAGAACCAACGATTCCCTTATTGACATCGTAATTCCATAAAACTTGCATGACAATCACTTATGACATTTACAGAAAAGTACATGCGAACCAATGTGTCTAGAATGTGAATTTTAATGAGAAATCTCTAAGGAGAAGTAGACGCCACTAAGCTGGAATTTTCCAGCCTAGTAACGAGACGTATCTACTCATTTATGTTAAGCATTATGCCGTGATTTGCATATTACATGTCATGCATTGCATCATCGTCACGTACATGATTTACAGCATGTCTTGTTATGAGAAAGAAAGATGAAAAGCGTTTCAAAAGATGATTTTGTTTTGTAAAGAATGATTCCCCACCGGTACTGTGTGTGAGTATGAACTTGGCCAGTATGATGACGTTACCGTTCTGAATCCAGGAATAATAGATTCGAAGGGGAGACGTTATCGCCTCAGATCCGGGAAGATAGATCTGAACATAAGAAAGATGACGTTACTGTTCTGAATCCGGGAATAATCGATTCGAAGAGGAGACGTTACCGCCTCAGATCCGGGAAGATAGATCTGAACATAAGAAAGATGACGTTACCGTTCTGAATCCAGGAATAATAGATTCGAAGGGGAGACGTTACCGCCTCAGATCCGGGAAGATAGATCTTAACACTATTGTTTTACGACGACGATGATTTTTAAAGAAAAGCATGAAAGTTCATATTTCCCTTATCATCTCTATGCATCACACGTACATATGCATGCATATTACACTCATGAAGTGACACATGAGATTTATGCTGTGACGACCTCGTAGACCCTAAGTGAAGATTCTTATTGTGTTATTCATCGATACGAGTTACGATCCTTTAATGTTATATTCTGCTTTGGGTGATGATTTTAATTAAGTTATGATCTTGCTATCCTAAGTGATGATCCATACCGAATATTGGACGGAGGGCAGGTATGCTTCTAAACCATAAATTTTTGGGGATTCGGTTCTTGTTCGCACTTTCAATTTAACTCATGATTATTTATAGTATACTTGCTGGTGACATTGTTCACTCACCCTATTTTTCCTCCCAGAGGTGACAGGAGACAAAGTAGAGTGGGATCGAGGACGAACCTTGGGTTCCCTACCCGTGAGTGCAGTGAAGGATGCCAGCTTTATAGGACCGACTTGCCAGCTTAAGGGGTGACTGAGTTATGTAATTAAGATGGAAAAACAATTGGTTTTTGTCGCTTCCTCCGGCTACATTTGATGTGGGTTGTAAACATTAAATGGTTGTGATGACGCTTCTAATTTGAAGTTTTAAATTCTGCCACGGTTTCGCTTATTAGTTTGCGCGTAAGCACGAAAATCCATGCAATTCTATCATGGATCACGATGCGTATGGATGACGCCTAGTACTCTCCTTAGCAAAGTACGGCGGGTGCACCGACTTCGGCGGGGCCGGGGTGCGGGGCGCCACAGGTGGTATCAGAGAGAAGGCTCCAGATCCGGGCAGAATGTAGAACTAAGTTATGATTATAGTCGATTAAGTTTGATCTTAGACCTAAGATTGGTTTTAAATGAGAGTTGACCTTAGAACAAGAACGACTCGACCGACAAATTAGGGCACGGCCAAGTGATATGCCCCAACTAATGACCTATCCTAAATTTTGAATAATAATGTATGTACGCATATGTTCTTCCGATATGCCAAGTTAAATTCTGTTACTAGTTGTGACATTCCTGTATTGAATAAAGCCGACACTGCGTGTTGCAGATGGTACGACCCAGAGGGAGACCAGCCAGAGCTAGGCCCGAGGTGCAAGAGCCTATCCACCCCACCCGCCTCAGGCTCCTCCACCCCCACCCCACCCCAGCCTCAAGGCCAAAATCCACCGCCAGTTCAGAACGTTCCTCCACCACAAGGACCTTTCCCACCCATGATGCCGGATATCAACGCTTTTCAGAACATCTGCCAAACAGTTACCCAGATTGGACAAGTGATGCTACAGCAGATAACCTCAACCTCACGAGCCATCAGAGATGCTCAATATTACTTTGAAAAGTTGAAAAGACCAATGTCCCCCATTTGAAGGAAAGTCAGATTCTGATGTTGCTGAGAAGTGGCTCGATGAGGTAGAAAATTGTTTCGAACTAATTAGAGCCCCAGAAGAAGTGAAGACTCAAGCAGTTAGACCTTTTCTGCTAGGGGAGGCCAACCAATGGTGGAAGGCCAATCTACAAAACTTTACCAAGACCAATTCCCTGGGAAAGGTTCCTCAAGAATTTAACAAGTTCTACATACCCCTTCAGTCAAACTACAGAAAAAAGACATGAGTTCGAATCCCTGATACAAGAGTCGGGAATGACGGTTGCCGACTACGCCAACAAATTTATAGCTCTGGGAGATTCCATACCATCCACTATGAATGATGAAGAAACCAAATGTTGAAAATTCGAGAGAGGACTGAACCCTAGAATCCGAACACGGCTGGTTAATGCCAACCCAGCAAACTTTGGTGCCCTTCTAGATGCCTGTTATAGAATGGAAAGTGATATCATCCGTCGGGACGAGTTTAGACAAAAGAGGGGAAGGGAGATGTCTGGAAGCGGAGGGCCCCATAAGTCCGCCAAGCAAAACACAAGGGGGCCAGGGCGTCATGGGAAGAACCGATTTCAATGCCGTTCC
Organism: Eustoma russellianum; assembly: GCA_036186865.1. Classification (NCBI taxonomy): domain Eukaryota; kingdom Viridiplantae; phylum Streptophyta; class Magnoliopsida; order Gentianales; family Gentianaceae; genus Eustoma; species Eustoma russellianum. Next base: position 9,604,910 of record AP025052.1, read on the forward strand.
CAGAAAATCAATCACAGAATCAAGGACCACAATCTGCCATTCCAAACTGCTCTCATTGTGGTAAGTGCCATGTAGGAAAATGTTATATCCAGGCTGGGAAATGTTTCGGATGCGGCCAGACAGGGCACATCCTTAAGGACTGTCCGGACAAAGGGAACACCTGTTTTGGATGCAGGAAACCAGGACATATGGCCGAAGAGTGTCCGGAGAAGGGCGAGAGGGACTCAGCAACAACAACAGCCACCAAAACCCCACCGTCAGCGTACCAACGCACAAGTCCACGCTATGACCGACGCAGCCGCTAAAGAGGCCGACAATGTGGTAACAGGTAATTTTAGAAAACCGTACTAATTTTCTTTTACAACGTCGTTGCCTTATGGTTGCTTAGTAAGAATTATATGATTCAGGAGTTATACTAGTATGTTCAATACCTGCCAACGTACTATTTGACAGTGGCGCCAGCCACTCTTTCATATCCAAGAGATTCGCAAAGAATATTGAGATTTGCCCAACCCATAGTGATGCACTTTATAGAATCCAAGCAGCTGGGGAGCAGGTGCTTGTAGCTCACCATGTATTCAAAAATTGTGAACTTAAGTTTAATAACCATCGGTTTGACGCCGACTTGATTTCCATACCCACAGACGGACTTCGATATATTCTTGGGATGGACTGGCTCTCCAAGAACTATGCCAACATCGATTGTAGTGAAAAACAAGTTACCTTTAAGGACCCAACACATAAAGACGTAACATTTCAAGGAGGATCAAAGTTACGAAAGAATCCTAAGAACATTTATGTAAAATGCAATTCGCGCCAGTAAAGCTTTAAAGAAAGGACATCAAGGATATCTCGTTTATGCCATAATCACTGATCAAGCACCCACAGACTTAACCCAAGTTCCAATAGTTCGAGAATATCCGGAAGTTTTTCTAGAGGAATTGCCAGCCTTCCCCCGGAGCGGGAAATATCTTTTGAGATCAACCTGATTCCAGGGAGCTGAGCCAATATCGAAGGCTCCCTACAGAATGGCCCCCGCAGAACTGAAAGAGCGAAGGAGCAGCTACGTGAGTTATTGGAAAAGAAGCTGATACGCCCAAGTGTTTCACCTTGGGGAGCTCCGGGTACTGTTCGTCAAAAAGAAGGACGGGAGTATGCGACTATGTATTGATTATAGGAACTCAACAAGATCACTATAAAGAATAAGTACCCCTTGCCAAGGATCGACGACTTGTTCGATCAGCTTCGGGTAAGCAAACAAAACATTTTATTTTAGTAATAAGTTTCTTATAAACCCTACCTAAAGGTATCATGATGCAGGGGGCAAGAATTTTCAGTAAGATTGATCTTCGCTCAGGATACTTCCAGTTGAAGATCAAGGCTGAAGACGTCCACAAAACTGCATTCAGAACCCGTTACGGACATTACGAATTCCTAGTAATGCCATTCGGACTGACCAACGTCCTGCCCGCATTCATGGATCTAATGAATCGAGTTTTCAAGATCAATTAGACAAATTCGTCGTAGTCTTCATAGACGACATCTTGATATATTCACCCAGATGAAGAGACCCATGCAGCCCATCTAAGGATTGCTCTGGATATCTACGAAGGGAACAACTATATGCGAAGTTCAATAAGTGCAATTTTGGCTACGAAGGTAGCCTTCCTAGGGCATGTGATATCCGAAGAAGGAATATTAGTAGATCCCAAGAAAATCGAAGCAATCGCAGAGTGGCCCCAGACCAACAAATGTTACGGATGGTACGAAGTTTTCTCGGTACTCGCTGGTTACTATCGAAGTTAGTAGAAGGATTCTCTCGGATTGCTATGCCCACGACCCGATTAACCCAGAGGAAAACCAAGTTCGATTGAACCTCAGACTGTGAGAATAGCTTTACTGAATTGAATAAGAAATGACCCCGCCCCTAGTCCTAGCACAGCCCAGCCCGGAGAACTTTGTTGTGTATAGTGATGCCTCTAAGAACGGGTTAGGATGTTGTGTACTAATGCAAAAAGATGCGTAGTAATTGCATAGCATCCCGAGAGTTGAAACCATTTAACAAAACTATCCTGTACACGACCTTGAGTTGACAGCTGTGGTCTTCGCACTAAAAAATATGGAGGCACTATTTCATACGGCGAAAAGTGCGAAATTTTCACGGACCACAAAAGCCTCAAATCCTTATACACCCAAAAAGAGCTGAACATGCGACAACGAAGATGGCTAGAATAATAAAGGACTATCACCTATCAATTCAGTATCACCCGAGGAAAAGCCAATAAGGTGGCAGACGCATTAAGTAGAAAAACAAGCCATCCACGCCAACCACCTTTGCAGCGTGACATGGAAGAATTTGATCTAGAAGAAGGTCGATTCAATTGCGGGCATGCTCGCAAAGTTGATGATAATTCCTTCACTAATAGACAGAATAAAGAGGAAGCAAGAAAAGGATGAAACCCTAAGGAGATAAAGGGACCGAGTACAAACGGAACCATTGGAGGAATTAAGGTCGAGACGACAACAGTCTATGGTTTCAAGAAAGATTGTGCGTACCCAATAACGAAGAAATTTTGAACGAAGTTCTTAAGGAGGCACATAACTCGCGATTATCCATCCACCCTGGAGCCAATAAAATGTACAAGATTTGAAACGACGATTCTGGTGGCGCTGGCATGAAAGGACAGATTGCAGAATTTGTGGGAAAATGCCTCGTGTGCCAAAAGGTGAAAGCAGAACACCAGAAACCGCGGGGTTTTTGCTACAGCCTCTCGAAGTTCCCGAATGGAAGTGGGACCATATTTTATGGATTTTGTTACTGACCTGCCTAGAACGAAAGCAGTTACGATGCCATTTGGGTGGTATGTTGATGTCCTAACCAAGTCCTGCCATTTCATGGCTATGGACAATCAAAGCCTCCAATGGAAAAGTTGGCTACGATGTACGTGGAACAATCGTGAGTCTTCATGGTACCCCTAAGTATCGTGTGTGATCGCGACCCTCGTTCACATCATGATTTGGACAGCTTTCCAGAAAACAATGGGCACTGAGATTCACATGAGCTCGGCATTTCATCCCCAAATGGATGGTCAATCAGAAAGAACTATTCAGACACTGGAAGACATGTTGCGATTCTTGCACACTTGACTTTGGGGAAAGTTGGGATCGAAGTCTCAAGCTAGTAGAATTTTCATATAACAACAGCTACCATCGATCTATAGGAATGGCCCGTACGAAGCACTCTATGGAAGAAAATGTCGCTCTCTCTACTGGGATGAAATAGGAGACAGGATCCTCACTGGACCCGACCTAGTAGAGCAGACCCGGGAGAAAATAAAAGTCATAAAGCAAAAATTACAAGCGGCCCAAGATAGAAGCAAGGTTTGGGCAGATGAGAAGCGGCGACCTTTGGAATTTCAAGATGGGGAAAAAGTGTTTCTAAAAGTGTCGCCAACAAAGGGAGTTAAAAGATTTGGCATTAAAGGGAAGTTAAGCCCAAGAAGGCCATACTTGAAAGGATTGGAAAAGTGGCTTATCGACTCGCTCTACCGCCCACCTTATCTCAAATACATGACGTGTTTCATGTATCTCAACTGCGACGATATGTACACGATCCTAGCCATATTATAAAAGATCAACCTTTGAAGCTGGAAGCCGACACGACCTATGAGGAGGAACCAGAAAAGATAGTCGATCGTAAGGAAAAGGTGCTAAGGAAACGAACTATACCAATGGTTAAGGTGCAATGGAAGAACCATTCTGTGGATGAGTCTACCTGGGAACTAGAAGAGAACATGAAGAATTTGTACCCTCACCTCTTTGATTAGCACTTTCAAGTTTCGAGGACGAAACTTATAATAAGGGGGAGAATGTTGTAACCCAATAAGAGAATCCTTCTTATACCTAAGGTTGAGTTAGTGAACATGTGACAATATACGCTTGCGTTTGAAATTGATTAAGTCAATGATCATTATAAGTATATCATGAAGAGTACTATGTGCATTACAAGAAAGGATCCAATTTCCCCATGGCCTTTTAGGGTTCGGCCACTAGCCAAGAAAGGCTATTTCTTACATCACAATTTAAGAAATAAATAATGGAATGGATATGTATCTTAGAAAAAAAAGGGGGAAACAAAGGATTTATTAAGGCTTAGTTGGGGTCATTAAAGACCCCAACGCCGGTTGGTTTAAGAAGGAAGGGGGAGGGTAATTAAGAGAAGGGTTGCTAGAATTAATGAAATGTAACCTAACTAGACCTAAAAGAAACTAGGGTTAGTCAAAAGTAACTATGATTAGCATAAAGTAACCGGAGTTAGTAGAAAAGTAACCTTGGTTAACTAAAAGTAACCAAGGTTAAGAAACCTAATTTGAGTAGCTAAGGTAAAACCCTCACCCCACCCTTATACCCCAACGGCTAAACCTAGCCAAAAGAACAAGAATTCCCTCCAAAACACACTTGAGAACTCTCTAGGCTTTTCAAACACTCCAAGGAAACACAAGTGAGCTCCTTCTCTTCCTTTCTCTTCCAACCCCACGCCAAGAGAGCAACCAAGAAGGATTAGGTTCATCCAAAGCTAAGTGACATTAGGTAAGTGTTCTTAGCCTCTTGAGAAGACATTTACACTTTCATGAAGATGAAACTCATGGTGTATCTCTTTTTGCCCCAAACCGTGACCTTTAATGGTCTAGGCTCAAGGATCTCAAGCTTTCAAGGGCTCTAGCTTAGAGAAGCTTGGACACTACTCAAACTCCTTTTTGGTAAGCCATTTAGTTTTTTTTAAAAGGGGATATTGAGTTAAAGATATAGACTAAGTATGTTCCTTTCTTCGTCTTCACCACCGTGGGAATGCTTGTGTAGAGAAGAGAAAGACTTCAAATTTTTCACCTTTCCAAGAAGAGTAAGCAAAGAAGGCAAGTACAGTATACTCTTTATGGTTTGGATGTGAAAGTGTGTGCATGAATGGCTAGATATACTTAAGATCTAATCTTAGTTGTGAAATAGTATGTTGAATGCCAAAACTTTCGGCCTAAGCCATTTGGGTGTGTAGGAGTGAGACTTTGTTCTAAAGATGTGTTCTTTGTGGATTACATGCATTATTATGGGCTAATCTAGGTTGAATGTGTTAAAGATTCTTTCTTTCCATGATGAGAGGCTCATGGTGGAAGGGTCAAGGGAGACATGTGTGATTTTACATGAAAAAAAGTCAACTTAGTAATGAAGTGGAGACAAGCTTTGATCTTGTTGTGTGTTAAGTGTAATATGCTCTTAGTTACATCATTTTCTTGCATGCATCGAAGAATGAGGCTGTTGGTGAAGGGTGCGTGTGTTCCTCCCAAAATTGTGGCTAAGTGTTGGTGACAAAAATGTAAGCTAAGGACATTTAGGAAGAATATATGATCACTAGAAAAATTTCTGGAGCTGGACTAAAATTTGGACTGTATTGTGAGGCCAGAAAAGGGACCTTAAGAACCTCCAATTCCATTGATTTTTGGTATGCTATTAGTTTTATGAGTTTGGTAGATGTGAGAGTTGGAATCTCATTAAAAGGAGCCACGGTTTATTTTTAATGAATTTTCTACTGAGATTGGTCCTGCTGGAAAATGTTGTACTGGACAGAATTTAAGTAACGTGTTTGGTAGCCTAAAAATGGGCCTTAGAGGTGGCAGTTGGAATTTTGTCAAAATAAGTTTTGGTTTATTTTTAATTAATTTTGTAGTAAAACGGGTCAAACTGAAATGTGCTCGATAGACAGAATTTGTGTAACAAGTTGCATGATCTGGAACAGGGCCTTAGGAAATTGTATTTGGGCTAAATTTTGACAGGATGCTAGTCCAATGAGTTTGTTAAGATGGCGACTTGAAATTTCCAGAAAAATATTAAAGGATTGGTCACAATCAATTTTGTAATAAAATGTGGTCATTCCAAAATTCAGGTTGCACCGCTTCAGGAAAAAGAGCCAACGATTCCCTTATTGTCATCGTAATTCCAAAAACTTGCATGACAATCACTTATGACATTTACGGAAAAGTACACACGAACCAATGTGTCTAGAATGTGAATTTTAATGAGAAATCCCTAAGGAGAAGTAGACGCCACTAAGCTGAAATTTTCCAGCCTAGTAACGGACGTATCTACTCATTTATGTCATGCATTATGCCGTGATTTGCATATTACATGTCATGCATTGCATCATCATCACGTACATGATTTACAACATGTCTTTTTATGAGAAAGAAAGATGAAAAGCGTTTCAAAAGATGATTTTGTTTTGTAAAGAATGATTCCCCACCGGTACCGTGTGCGAGTATGAACTTGGCCAGTATGATGACGTTACCGTTCCGAATCCGGGAATAATAGATTCGAAGGGGAGACGTTACCGCCTCAGATTCGGGAAGATAGATCTGAACATAAGAAAGATGACGTTACCGTTCCGAATCCGAGAATAGATTCGAAGAGGAGACGTTACCGCCTTAGATCCGGGAAGATAGATCTGAACATAAGAAAGATGACGTTACCGTTCCGAATCCGGGAATAATAGATTCAAAGGGGAGACGTTACCGCCTCAGATCTGGGAAGATAGATCATAACACTCTATTGTTTTACGACGATGACGATTTTTAAAGAAAAGCATGAAAGTTCATATTTCCCTTATCATCTCTATGCATCACACGTACATATGCATGCATATTACATTCATGAAGTGACACATGAGATTTATGCTGTGATGACCTCATAGACCCTAAGTGAAGATTCTTATTGTGTTATTCATCGATACGAGTTACGATCCTTTAATGTATATTCTGCTTTGGGTGATGATTTTAATTAAGTTATGAGCTTGCTATCCTAAGTGATGATCCATACCGAATATTGGATGGATGGCAGGTATGCTTCTAAACCATAAATTTTTGGGGATTCGGTTCTTGTTCGCACTTTCCATTTAACTCATGATTATTATAGTATACTTGCTGGTGACATTGTCACTCATCCTATTTTTCCTCCCAGAGGTGGCAGGAGACAAAGTAGAGTGGATTGAGGACGAACCTAGGGTTTCCTACCCGTGAGTGCAGTGAAGGATGGCCAGCTTGAGGGGACCGGACTTGCCAGCTTTAAGGGTGACTGAGTTATGTAATTGAGATGGAAAAACAATTGGCTTTTGTCGCTTCCTGCTACATTTGATGTGGGTTGTAAACTTTAAATGGTTGTGATGACGCTTCTAATTTGAAGTTTTAAATTCTGCCACGGTTTCGCTTATTTGTTTGCGCATAAGCACGAAATCCATGCAATTCTATCATGGATCACGACGCGTATGGATGACGCCTAGTACTCTCCTGAGTGAAGTACGGGCGGGGTTTCACCGACTTGGGCGGGGCCGGGGTGCGGGGCGCCACACATGACACAAGAACAATGGAGACGACATAAGCTTTCCAGTCAGAGGAATCATAACAAAATGCACGCCATCTCGTGCCAGTCCCATATTTGTGTCTTACATAACGCACCCAAAATGGAAGTCCAAGTCTTGTAGGTTCCACCACATTTTACATTCGTAAGCCTTCTGTAGCACATCGAGATTGCAGATCCCCTGACCACCCTCCTTCTTCGGGTGACAAACAGCTGTCCATGCGCGCCAATGATGTCTTGGTTCACCACAAAAAATTATGACAATCTTTCTATTTAGTCCGTTGATACCACTTTGGGTATCCGTGCAGTTGCCATTATATGCGAAGGCATTGCAGAGTGAACTGATTGAATAAGTGTCAATCTGCCTGCCATGCTCAAAAGTCTTTGCGACTATCCCTGTCAATGTGCATCGACATGTGCAAGTAATTTTGTACATTATTAGAACGATTGATACCTTTGAAGAGATATGAACCCAAATATTTTATGGGTAATGTAGATTGCCGTATGTAATGGTTTACTTTATATTAACCACAAGGGTTAAAGTAACTCATTTAAACCCATAAAGTAACTCAAGTTAACCCAAATATTTTATGGGTAATAGACGTTTTTATTTTAAAAGTTTTTATTCGCCTCGGTTTTTGCTTACTTGTTGACGTGTAAGCATGAAAGTCCACATATTTTAGTCTGGACTTTTTTATGTTATGGATTGACGCCTGGTACTCTCCGTAGTGAAGTACGGCGGGCTGGCGCACCGTGTCCGGCTGGGCCGTGGGTGTGGGGCGCCACAGGTGGTATCAGAGCTGAGCCTTCAGATTCGGGCAGAAATATAGAATTAAGTTATGATCTTAGTCAACTAAGTTTGATCTTAGATCTAAGTCATGACCTTAGAAAGAGAGTTGACCTTAGACTAGGATTCCTTAGACTGGAAATTAGGGTTTTGACCAGATGATAAAGCCCCATTCGATGGCAATTTATAGAATGTAATCATGCATGCCTGCATGACCTTAAGATCTTATTTGGATTACGAATTAAATTTTGTCTCCTTAATCTGAATATTTATATCTAGAGTAAGACTCCGACGCTCCGTGGTGCGCATGGCATCACGATTCAGTAAAGTGACATCATCACTATCACCCCTGGAAGCACTAGACTTTACTAGCCACAGTTTAGTAAGAGCACGTATTCCAGGGGATCTAGTTCATAGTATGCAGAAAGATGGTTAAATGAAGTTGTAGGTAACTTCATGCGATACTGGTCCCGGATAGGATAAGGACACAATTCTCCGGCCGTTTTTGAACAGTAAGGACAGCCAGTGGTGGAGGATTTGTATCCAGCCACCACCCCGACCGGTAACTTGGGCAGAGTCCTAAGAGAGGAGTTTTGTGAGTTCTTCTTCTTTCAGGACTTAATCACGAGAAGGGCTGTGGAATTCGACACATTAAGGCAAGGGGTAGGCATCACCGTCTCAGAGTACGCTCGTCGGTTCACTACTTTGGGTCCGTATGTTTCCTTGATCGTGGAAGATGAAACGTTTAAGGTGATCAGTCTGTGCACAGTTTAGACCTCCAGGTCGAAACTCGGTTAGTCAGAGCATGGTAAGAGAACGGAAGGACGAAATAAACGACTTAACAAGCGTACTCCGAAACGAAGTAGGAAATGGGAGCCGTATCCGCATAAGGCTACCGTATGCGGATAGCAAAGAAACAACCAAGGTACGCCTAATTGCACAAGTTGAATGTGAAGTACCCATATCATACTTCCTATTAACCAAGTATAAGAAATTATGATATTCTCTTTAAGTTATGATGAGTAGACCATAAGTAAGTGAGATTATTAGTGATAGCATGACCGAGTATAACACCGTGTTTGGGAATCGGGGACTTCGTCATGACGCGTCACCATTAGCACTTGTACACATTTTGTTGTAATATATAAGGGATCGGCATATCATGTGCTATTATCAAGAGTGCTATAGCCAAATTGGAACACGTTATGACATCACGATATGAAAAGCACCAGTTAGGCAAGCTATGGAAAGCAGGTCATGATTATGAAAACCATGTTTTATGAGAACGGGCCACCTTAGGATGATGAGCTTTTAAGGGAGGAATTTATTTCCCCCAACGTTTTGCCTGGGGGTGCCCCCGTATTATTCGTAGAGAAGAAGGATGGAGGCATGCGTCCTTGCATAGATCATAAAGGACTCAACATGGTCACCATAAGAATAAACACACCCTCTGACTAAGATCAATGATCTATTTAACCAGCTTCGGATAAGCAATTGACAAGTGGTGTATTGTTCGGAAGTCAGGTAATTTGCTTAGTTAACTTGCCTGTTGGTATCTCTTAAGGAGGAATTCATAAAAATGTGATAAGATGGTGAACGTTACAGGACTGTTAGAAGGAATCTAAAACAATGGCCACTTGAGAGGCGGAATAGGGAATCCCATAAGATATAGTGTTTGGATCAAGAAGTTATAAGTTGAGAATATCTAACACACTCCAACAGAGACGTTACAACTTGGCATATCCTCATTTCATATGTATAGCATGATGTTTCCAGATGTTTATGAACACGCAATTAGTGATACGTGCACGTTTTCAAGTATCAAAAGAGAAAACAAGGATTTATGATGAACCAGAAACATTTGAAATGTCATAAATAGGACATAAGTTTCAAAGGAGAAACCATAACTTCTAGTTCGATTTTATGAAATGATCGCGAAAGTAAAAGTTATTACGTAGTAAGGCAATCAGCGAGACGGATGAATGCGGCACATACTTTGTGAAGAGCTTGATATATGTACATTATGGGAATCATCCTAGATGTCGTTGGATGCTGTTTCATATGTAGGATGACCGTTACATGATTACAGAAAGGATGTTTACAGAAAAGAGCTAATGATCTATATCCCAGAGTTAATGATCTCTGCCAAGTTTTATGAAAAAGGAAATTATAAGCATTTCATGATCATGCTAACCCGGAAAGGATACCATTATCAGTACGTAGTAACAAGATTGAAAGTACTTAAGATATGAGATGGGGTTACGGTGACACCTCTAGAAAATTAAGAATAAGTTCTGGTGAGACCTCTAAGACGAGTTGAACGAAGCAGTTCTGAGGGAACTAGATAGACACTTTATTCTGTCTTATTTACCTAAGGGTAAGAAAGGAGCCCCTAAAGATAGTTGAGTCGAAGGGAAGAAGTTGAGAAAGTGATCCATACCTATGGTAAAGGTGTTGAGAAAAAGGGGTTTGAGTGATTTCAAAATGCTTGATTTAAATAATGTGTTACAAAGAAATGCATGACATATTTTATGACATAACACGTTGTTGCATGAAAGTTGCCTTATACATGTATGTAGGCTATTTTGAAAATCATCAAAAGGGGGAGATTGTTGAGAAAAAGGGGTTTGAGTGATTTCAAAATGCATGATTTAAATAACGTGTTACAAAGAAATGCATGACATATTTTATGACATAACACGTTGTTGCATGAAAGTTGCCTTATATAGTTCATATATAATGTTGTCGTACTAACGAGCCGTGAAGCTTCAAAGCTTACATCAAATGGCAACATTTGTTGTGTTTGAACTATTTTCAGGTGCCACCATTAATGAACTAAACTAGTTCATTAAGTGAAGTACTTAGTTAATTAAACTAAGCAGTTCATTAAAGGAAGCAATATTTGTACAAGGCACAAAGGCAACAAGGTGAAGAAAGAAAAGTTTTCCACTCTCGTCCCCACATTAAATACATGCCATTCATGCATAAATATATATATTTTCAGATTTTTTGAAAAAGGCACATACACATGTATTCCAACGTACTACCAACACGTTACATATTTTACGTATGTACGTTAACATCACACCACCATACTTAAGTCATATTTATGAGTATATTCAGGTCTTATATCATATGATATAAGTCATGGTGATGACAAATTAAATATGACACGTTAAAAGGTTCTAAACCGAAAATTATCGTATCAGGCGAATACCGAAACTTCGCCAACGTGTCACGTACTTCCCATAAATAGATGGCCAGCCCCTACACCTCGAAAATATCCATAAAGTTCTTGGGTATGATGATATTTACAGCCATAAAATCATTCCATGTTGGCACACACAAATCACCCCACATTAATGCCAAATTGTGGAGATTCCAATTTCAATTTTGTCACATGTGTAAGGCGCCACTTTAAGATCAGATAAGTGCTGAATATTAAAGTTTAATTTATGTATATTATGTGTAACATAATATATATAACATGTGCAACAAGTAGGAATTTAATTAGAGAAAAATCGGGTAATCGATAAACGTCGAAAATTCGGTTTTCTATGTACACGACACATGGAACGTTTTGGCACATCATACAACATGTATCTAGACACTTTTTACATATTCCATACATCTCAAAGTGTTCTAGAAAATTCAATTAAGGGCTGATTGGAATATACCATGTGTGTATTATTAGATGTGCATTATTTTATAAAGTTTACAAAAATAAAATTTAGCACATGCACAACTCTATGTCACACGCCTATATCAGCTGAGATGGAGCATATGTGGAGCCTTGTTGGCATCTTGATTGGCCAAGAATGAAGCATACAATGTTGGTGACAAAAAGAAAGGAGCTATACAAGGTAACATTTCAAACTTTGTCACATTTGTGACATATGCTGAAAATTCAGCATGTGTAGCTATAGGCTGGCTGATTTTCATCTCTAAATGAGCAATATTTACTTCTTGAATTAAGTGAATTAAATGGGAGATTGTATGGAAGTGTTTTAAATATTTAATGGAATAAAGAAAGAGATATTCTTGAATAGCACACATGCTGAAAAATTTCAGCATGTGTGTAATGTATGTTGGCCGATTTTTAGGCCTTATTGGTGTCAAATTATTATTCCAAAATTGATGAAAATATTGTGTACTAAATGGTGATTAAATTCTTCTTTGATTTCTTGGATTAAATCAAAGTAAACTTGGAAAATTTTTGAATAAGAAACAAGTGTAACACATGCTGAAATTTCAGCATGTGCAAGAACATTATGGCCGAAATTTTGATGCCTTTTTGGAAGAAAATTGTCTTGCTAATTTTATGTGATGATCTTGGGAGTTATGGTAACTATTTTATGTTGATTTTGGCACATGTTTTAAGTGTTATTCTCAGATTTGTCTAGTCATCAAGTGATGACAACATCCAACCAATCAATGAGTGCCAAGTAAGTAAGAGCTTAATGATCATCCAATGAAGAGATGCCAAGTAAGCAAAGACATGTCACAATGAGGCCATATACTCTTCCAAGGACTTAGAAGATAATTTTCAAGAGGGGGAGAGCAACATAGGGGGCGGCCATAATGATTAAAAGGAGAGAAGAAGAGCAAACAAAAACAAGACAAGCCTCACAAGTTCAAAAGTGCAAAAACAGTCTTCCATTCCCTTCTTCTTCTACATCTTTCTTTTTTCTTCCTAAAAGCCTATTGTACTTACATTCATTTACTTGAATAGGCTTCTTATAGACTACCACATATTCTTTTCATTGTTGTAAAAGATTGATCAATTTGTGATCAATCTTAGACTTGCAAGGTGGTGGTGTTCGTATGCATTGTATTCAACATACAAGGTTTGTAAAGGGTTAGAGTTGGTGTATAACTCTATCAACCCTGTGGTAAGGTGTTTTTGTGTTGTGTGATTAGTGTGAACCGAGGAAGGTGTCCTTGAAGACTAGAGTAGGTTGTTTATAACCGAACCAGTATAAAAATTCTTGGTGTCATTTACTTTCAGCACTTACTTTCTGTTATAGCACTGTTTCTCGATTTTGATCATGCTCGTACAAATAGTAAACCGATTTCAAAAATCACGAAACTTTTCAGGATCATAGCCATACGTCTCAAGGTTCTTTTGGCACAAGTTTCAACCATTTGGACAAGTATAAGTCATTCAAACGTCCAAAGATCTGAGACTAGTGCAGTCTGATTTTCAGGCTTGCAAAGGTTGAGACATTGATCATATTTGACTAACTTCCCAAAAGAAATTTTCAAAACTGTTTCAACCCATTTAAATACAACTAATAAGGGGTTAGTCTTTAAATGTTCAGAGCATTTGAAGTTAAGGCCAAATAGGAATTAATTTTTCAAAACAGACTACCAGTTCTGGCAGATTTGCGCAATCTCACCACCAACAAATTTTCAAGGGGTTAGAGGTTGAATTTAAAACTAAAATTTTTAGGAGAAACTCATAACATCTGAGGTTAAGTTCTCTCCAAATTTTAGAATTTTGGAAGACCTGAAACATAGTTTTTAAAATGTTTTAATACTGGTCCTGAAAATAGAAACTATTTTAGAAGTAAGGTTTTTGGTTTAAAAATATTTTAAAAACCACATTTTCTACACCTACTATTCAACCCCCCCTTCTAGTGGTGCCTTGCCGATCCTACAAAAGGGTCAGTGGAAGTACCATCCTGGAGGAGAAGCCACATGGGAAAACGGAAGGAGACATGAGGAGTAGATATTCCCATTTTTTAACTAAGTCTCTGAAGTTTCGAGGACAAAACTTATTATGACTATGATGGAACTCTCTGGATTTCGGTTATGTCATTTTGTGGGACTACTACTTTTGGGAACTTAGTAATTTAGTAATGCATGTTTATTTTGAAAAAGTTTTAATTCTGCCTAAATTTTACTACCATGTTTAGTGTTAGCATGAGAGTCCATGACTTATGTTATGGATTTTTGCATGTTACGCATGACGCCTTGTACTCTCCTTAGTGAAGTACGGCGGGTGCACCGTATCTGGACGAGGCCTGGGTGCGGGGTGCTACACACTGTCCATTAAATCTCTCTCCCCCTTAAATCATGCACTCTCCCCCCCTTTATTTTAGAAAGAAAATCAAAAGTGCATGTAAAGGTGGAAAGAAAAATCAAATCAAATCAGCAGAAATCATGCCTAATTTAGAGCATAGATTTTCGTACGTGTCTTGATTTAGTGCCTTAGTGAATATGTCGGCTACTTGTGCTTCAGTGCGTACATGATCTATAACAATATCACCAGTATTCACGTGACCACGAAGAAAGTGATATCGTACTTCTATGTGCTTTGCTTTAGAGTATAGTATGAGGTTCTTAGACAAGTTTGTATCACTCATACTATCACAATAAATAGGAAGCGATGTACCATGATACCAAAATCATAAAGTTGTTTTAACCATAAGAGTTTTGTGCAGCAAAGACTAAGTGCGATGTATTCAGCTTCGGTAGTAGATAAGGCCACACTTGCTTGATTTTTTGAAAACCATGAATTAGTGAATTTCCTATAAACTGACAAGTGCCACTTGTGCTTTTTCTATTTATTTTACATCCACTATAATCCGCATCAGTATAAGCATGAAAGTCAAATTCACAATTTTTATCATACCAAATTCTAAAGTGGGGGTATGCTTAATGTATCGAAATATTCTTTTCATAGAATTATAATGAGACACTTTAGGTTGGCTTTGGAAACGTGCACACATACAAAAGCTAAACATGATATCATGTCTACTTGTGGTAAGATAAAGAAAAAAACAATCATGGACCTATATAAAGCATTATCAAAGTCTTTTCCATTTTCATCTTTATCTAGTTTTGTGGTGACACTCATAGGGGTGGAGGATGGTTTTAAGTTCTCAAAATTGAACTTTTTAATCATGTTATTTACATATTTAACTTGGCTTGTGTGAATGCCTTTACTGGTTTGTTTAATTTGCAAGCCAAGAAAGTAATTCAATTCACCAACCATAGACATTTCAAACTCAGATTTCATGCAAGTTTCATATTCTTCAACAAGTTTATGAGATGTAGACCCAAAAATGATGTCATCAACATAAATTTGAATGAGTAGTAAATCGGATTTATCTTGTTTCAAGAATAAGGTGTTATCTATGGTGCCTCTTTTATATCCATTTTCTAAAAGAAAAGTAGCAAACGATCATACCAAGCCCTAGGTGCTTGCTTTAAAACCGTATAGTGCCTACTTTAATTTGTACATGATTAGGGTATTTCAAATCTTCAAAACCAGGTGGTTGCTTCACGTATACTTCTCCATGTATAAAACCATTTAAAAATGCACTTTTTACGTCCATTTGATATAGTTTAAAACCTTTCATTCAAGCAATAGCAAGTAAAAGTCGTATGGCTTCTAAACATGCTACAGGTGCAAATGTTTCGTCATAGTCTATTATTTCTTCTTGATTATATCCTTGTGCTACAAGCCTCCTAGTTTCTAACAACTTTACCTTCTTCATTCATTTTATTTCTAAACACCCACTTTGTGCCTATTATTGTCTTATCTTGTGGTCATGACACTAAATCCCATATATCATTTCTTACGAATTGATTTAATTCATCATGCATAACATCAATCCTAGAAGAATCACTCAAAGAATCAAATACATTCTTAGGTTCAATTTCGGATATCATAGCATGAAATTGGTTTATTTCATCCGAAGTTATTCTTCTACGTGGTCGGACACCTTGAGTTATATCGCCTATGATAAGATCATGTGGGTGATTCCTATGCCATCTTGGTTGATTTTTTTCTAAGTTCTCATACATTCTAAGTGATCATGCATTTCTGGGGTGTTCGATTCATCATGCACGTCACTCTCTTCGATGTCATCTAACACAGGAATTAGTTCACAATCATCGTCATATTCTTTATCTTTTTCAACCTCGCCAAATTCATTAAACTTCACATGAATGGATTCTAGAATTTGTCTAGTGATGGGATCATAACATCTATATGCTTTAGAATTCACAGAATATCCAACAAAAATGCATTAAATTGATTTAGATTCAAATTTATCTAAATTATCTTTTGTATTCAAAACAAAGCATTTGCAACCAAACACACGAAAGTAATCAATTTTAGGCATGCGATCATTTACTATTTCATAAGGAGTTTTATTTATTTTCTTTCTAATTGACAAACGATTAACTACATAGCATGCACAATTTACAGCTTCCTCCCACAAAAATATAGGCAATTTATTTTCACACAACATGGTTCTAGCGATTTCTTGTAATGTCCTATTCTTTCATTCTACTACTCTATCGTGGTGTTCTAGGCGGCGAAAACTCGTGTTTGATTCCTTTTCTTCGCAAAATGCAATCTTGTCCTTGTTTTTCAAATCACCGCCTTTATCGCTTCTAATCTTTTTCACATTCAAACCATATTCATTTTCAAGTTGTTTTATCAATTTCACAATCTCAACGACACTATCATCTTTATTTGTAAGAAATAAAGTCTGTGTAGCGAGAAAAATCATCAATGATAACACACGCATAATGGCGTCCACCAAGACTCCTAGTACGACTAGGACCAAACAAATCAATGTGTAATAATTCTATGACTCTAGACATGCTAATTTCATTTTTGGGTTTAAGTGACTCGTGTGTTTTGTTTGCCTTTAATACATGACTCACACAACTGAAAGTTGTCTAAATCAAGTTTGGGCAATCCTCATATTAGGCTCTTTCGTTGAAGTTTTTCCAGATTTGAGATGCCAATGTGTCCTAATCGCCTATACCACAAATTAACGTTAGGTTCATTTGACATAAAACACTTAACCTTAGCGTCTAACATGTCATCCATAGAAAGCGTAAAAATATTTCCTTCTCTTCTTCCTTTTAATACTATTTCTCCGTTTTTATTTATTATGTTGCAATGTGGATGAGTGAAACACACATCAAAACCATTGTCAATGAACTGTGAGATGCTAAGTAGATTATAGGATATATTACTTACCAAGAAGACGTTGGAGATTTTAAGAGTACTTGGGCTTCCGATTCTTTTCCAATGATTCTTCCTTCATTGTTGTCTCCGAATGTCACAGATCCATCTTTTGTAACCTTCTTCAATGTTGAGAACAATTTCAGGTCACCCGTCATGTGCCTCGAGCAACCACTATCAAGGAACCACTTGATTGACGTGCCTTTAGATGTATGGGTTCCCTGCAATGTACAACAACGAGTTAGGTACCCTTTTATTTTAGGTCCTTACGAGTTAGTTATTCACCTCTTTGTAAAAGTACCTTTCGGTACCCATACTTGGGTGATCTTTCTTGGTCTAGCAAATGGTGAGAATGTAGATGAAGGAGCAACATAGTAGACATGAGGCGAGAATATATTTGGCTTATGGCCGAGTATTCCTTTATGCAAGTTGTATGGTTGTCGTTTTTGATAAGTTCTTGTGTTTGTGTGCATAGTGCATGATCTAGATGTATTGAATGAATGTCATGTATGCATTAATGGTTTCTTCCCATATCTATATTGCACATAATTATATCTTGTATGATATGAAGAAGAAGCATGATGAGATGAAGGGAGAGAGGGTCTAGGCGTCTTCTTAGGCGCCACATATATCTTTTGTGTTTCTATTTTCTTAGACAAAATGAATTTGGTTGGTTTATTTAATATCTCATTTTTCTCAATGTATCCTAATCCGGTTTTATCACTATCATGCTTTTGTGATGAAATGATGCGATCTAGCATGTTAGTTCCCGTGTCAAATTGTTTCACCATTTTTTCTAAATCCATATTCCTTGATTTCAAATTTGAAATCTTGGATTTCATTTCATTATTATGTGTGGTTAATGATAAGATCTCTGATTTTAATGCATTGATGATGCATGACGACTCTTCTTTTGAATCGTATAATTGAGAAACAAGATTCATGTTAGAAGATTCTAACAACTTCTTTTCTTCAATTAATCGTTTCTTTTCTTTTGCAAGAGTCTTGATGAATTTGTGTAATTCTAAATATTGACTAAAAAGATCATCATATGAAGGTTCAGAATCAGAGTCAGATTCAGAAGATACCTCGTTTGATGCTTTGGATACAGAGCATACTTGTGCTATCTGTTCTTATGTACCAGTCTTAGAGTCGGATGTGTCACTCCAAGTGGAGGCAATGAGAGCTCTTCTCCTTTGTTTATGTTCTGAGACGAGTCTAGTTTTGGCCCTATCCTTGTCAAGGTTTTTGTTTGTTTGTCCTTGTTAGAGCAGTCATATGACAAGTGTCCAAGTTTCCCGCATTCATAGCACTTTACGTCCTTTTCATTTGTTTTATTTTTATTTCTTTAGTGGAAGTTGTTGTACCCCACCAAATAACAGTACAATATCTTTGGCAAGCATGAAGGGGTGTAGCAGAATGATATTCCCAAAGGAGCATATTATAGGAATTACAACGTTTAAATAAAGGAAAATAGTATACTACCCCAAGTATAGATTATTAAATATGTGGGTTGATAGTTTTTCCTCCCTAGATCACTCATAATTTCGGCCTAGGGGATTTGGGGACATTAGTGGAGTTTTTTTTACAATAACTAACCCTTGTTAGATAACATGGGAAATTATCCTAGCATTGGGTATCTTATTTAATGAGATTGAAAAAGGTGAGAAGAGGGAAAAATACCTCTCTTTACCCCTCTTAGCCGCCGGGTAGGGAAGCTCATTAAGAGGCCTTTTAGTATTAGAAAAGAGTAATTGTACCTCTTAATTGCTTACTAAAGCAATTATACAAGGAAGTATCCATGATATACTCACAATGTGATGATGTTATAAGGATAAGTAATTCTTCCCGCTCTTGAGCTTGGAGCGAATTGGATGATCGGGCCAAGGGCTCTCTAAAAATTTCCTAGGAACCGTAACATACATGAAAGGACGAATCGGGGATTAAGATTTGTATTAAGAAATATCTCCTTCAACCACTTAGTAGCTTCCTTATTAATCTCCTAAAGGGCGACTTAAGCTCAATAAGGGTACTAAGGGCAGCCTAACCACCAGGCTTAAACCCATGGTTAGTCCATGGTACTCATTTAATCACAATAGTAAATGACTTAAGGATTAGGAAGGGACAAACTAATTAGGGAGTAATTGCAATTGGGGGAGGGAGGGGAGAGACCCCTCCCACCGCCGACTTTACTTTTTGGAGGAAGCCAAGGGAAAACTTTATCATTAAATATAGCCACTTTTGGGTTTAGCAATTTCAAACTTGATGGAAAATAGGCCTACATGATACATGTAGGTATATATATATGGTATGGACCTATATAGATGTGTATACATACGTATGTATACGTTATAGATGTTGGGTTACGTTGTAAGCACCTTAAAGGATTATAGTCCCATGAAAAGTGTACTTAAAGGCCAATAATTAAGCATACATAAACACGTGTATACACATATTAAAATAAGAAAATGGGTAAGCTATGATCATGAATAAGATGAAATTGAAATAAACTTATACCTGTATAAGTGTACCCACCCATATTTCGACCACAAGGCCTTATTAAGCAAGTAAGTGACTTCAATACTATTAAGGAACCCTAAAAGCAAAATATGGTTAGGCATTTAAGAGGGCTTCACCCCTAACCATGGTCACTTTTGGAGGTAATCACTTTAATCTCATAAAAAGCAGGATCACATGATATTCCCATATGTGCATATTTACTTGCATAGTGTTGGACATATATACATACGTATAGATATATATACCGGTCATACTTACATGCATATATTTCGGTATATGCCTTGATATTGGCCTAAGAAATTTTAGTTACTTGAAGGGTGTAATTAAAGGATAATAGTTGAAGCTACACTTTGAACACGCAGTGTGTTTTGTGTACAAAAATTTAAATAAATAGGCAAGATATGGTCATAGTTAAGATGCAATGGACTTGAAATTATAAATGGGTAAGGGAACACTCATATAATGTTCGGCTAATATGGTTTTAGGAGCAACAAATGGTTTAAGGTTCTCCATACAATCCAAAAACAGGGAAGTATGATTAAGCTTATAATGAAGGGCATCATGGTGTTGTTGCACATGAGAACTTACTCTCCCATCACCATTAAAAACCACCAGCCACACCTAGCAAAAAGGGGACATCTCCCTTCTTTCCTTACTAAAGAGCCCTAAACCCTTTTCTACCTTACTAAATATTCCCGAGAAAGAGTCTTTTCCTCTTCTCCCTCCCAAAGCACACGGCTAAAGAAAACCAAAAGAGTTCAAGATTGATCCAAGTGCAACATTGGTCTAGGTAAGTAAATACTTTACTCTTCAAGGGATTTTTACATCTTACATAGCTTGAAGCTCATGTTACCCCTTTCTCTTGCTCATAAACCATGACCTCCAAGGTCACAAGGTTCAAAAATTTTCAAGCTTTTGCAAGGTGCTAGTCTTAAGAGGCTTGAACACTATTCAAGTTCCATTTTGGTGAGTCCATCTAACCCCTATTTAGTACATCTTTCACTTAAGAACATAGACTAACAATTGTTCTCTTTTTCCTCTTCAAAACCGTGGGGTTCATATGTGAAGAGGAGGAAGACTTCACCATTTCATACACATTACAAGCTAAGGAAAGGAGTAAGTTGAAAAAGGTAAGTACACTATGCATACTCATGACTTGGGTGTGAAAGTGCATGCTTGAATGCCTAGATGGTATTAAGTTTTAATCTTAGAGGTGAAATGCTAAGTTTAATGCATGAAACTTTTGGTTCCTTAAGTAAAGTGGCTTGCATGTGTGAGATTTGCTCCAAAGATGGATTCTTTGCTGTTTTTAAGTATAAATATGAGGTAAACCTAAGATGAATGTGACAAAGATCTCTTCTTTGACATGCATGGGGGACGGTTGGATGAAGAGGGGAAAATAAATGTAGTTCGTGTAAGAAATTGTAACTTGTGGAGTAAAGTGTGAACAAGATGTGTGCTTTATGTGTTAAGCTTAATATGTTCATCATGGAGATATGATTTTTGCCCTTGCATGTGTATAGATGGGCTGTTTTGGGGTTAAGGTATGTATGCACCAATTATACCAAGATTGGATTTTAGTATGAACATGATGTGCACGGCCAAAGGAATGATATATGTATCATTCACACTGTTTTAAAATGATGTGTAGATGACTTTTAGAATGTGTTAGAACCTGCAAATCCACATGCTAAAGGTGTACTTGATGTTTAATAAGGTGCTTAAGCCAAACAACTCACGTTGGGACATTCTAGTAAGGAAATGTGACAAAATTGGAATTTAGTGGAACAGAGCAGATTATTGTGACATTTTGTAGGACCTGAAAAGAGACTTCAGAAGCATTCAATTTAGCTAATTTTTGGCATATCACTAGCCCTATGTGTATAGTAAATATGGGAGTTGGAATTTCGTTAAAAGGAGATACAGTTTATTTATAACAAAATTTTTAGTAGAACTGGTCAAGCTGGAAATTACTGGAATGAACAGATTTTATGGGACATAATGATTGACCCATAAACGGACCTTAGAAACGTGCAATCGGGCTGATTTTTGGCAGGATGTTAGGCCTATGTGTTTGCGAAGTTTGAGAGTTGGAATTTTTGAAAAAGGACTTACGGTTTGGTCACAATAAAATTCGTAGAAAAATTGGTCATTCCAGAATTCAGCAAGAACCCGTTTTGGAAAAAAGAATATATGACCCCTTTAACGATATTATAATTCCGCGAAACTTTTATGACAATTACTTAAGACATATGTGAGTGTTACGATGTAAACCATTTAACTTAGAATGATTATTTTAAGGGGTAATCACCAAAGTAAAGTTGGCATTACTAATCTGGAATTTTGGCAGAATTGAGGAATTTGCTATGGGGCTTTGTTTGGTGGGCTTAGTCTTAATTATATAGTTTGGGCTTATGATCATTGATTATTGGTATGTCTACAGAATTTTTCCAAGGTTGGCCCAAATTAAAAGGATCTTAAATGGGCTTATAGGAAAGATAAAAGAAAGGACACTGCACTGCTGAAGTTCAGCGGTACCTTGTTTCGTATTTAAGTAAATTAAGCGTCTTACACGTCTCGTATCGTTACGAAAATTATATTACGAGTAGAAAAGACACTCTTATGCATATGTATGACAAAAACTCATGATAATGGGCCTAAAACACGAGGTTTTGAGGCCGTGCATATGGAACGATAATTCTGGAAATTTTTCCAGCCTAAAGAATAAGTTGTACATATGTGTATATGTAACGCATCATATCATGGATTGCATCGTACATGTCATACATTGCATCATCGTCATTTACATGATTTGTGGAACTGATTTTATGAGAAAGAAAGATGAAAAAGCGTTTTTCAAGAAAAGATTATGTTTTTAAAAAAACGCTTTCCACCGGTACCATGTGTTTTCTTGCCAGTAAGGACCCGTTCCAATCCAGGGTTAACTGATCTGATGATATGGACCGTTTATGCCCAGAGAGAATAGACCTGATATCGATCGTTCAGGCCCTGAGAGAATAGACATGATAAGTGATGACGTGACCGCTCCGAATCCAGGAATGATAGATTCGGAGAGAAATAAGTGACCGCCTCAGATCCGGGAGAATAGATCTGAATACTCTCTTGTTTTCTTGACGATGATGTTTTGAATAAAATAACGAAAGAACTTATCTTCATTTTATCATGATGCATCACACGCACATACTCATGCATATTGCATTTAATAAGTCATCGAATATGGGTACGTGATACTTAGACTAAGGTGTTATGACTTGTAGCTCATAAGTTATGATCTTTATTGAGTGATGATCTTTTCATAAGTCATGATCTTTGGTATGTTTCAATCTTTGATAAGTTATGAGCTGATTTCTTACAGATGTTGGATGGAAGATCAGGTATGTTCTAATCCGAATTTTGGGGTTCGGTTCTTGTATGTACTTTCCATTTAATTCATGATTATTTATAGTTTACTTGCCGGTGACGTGGTCACTCACCCCCTATTTTTCCTCCCAGAGGTCGGAAGAAATAGAGTGGAATGGATTGAAGATGAACCTAGGGTTCCCTACCTGTAGAAGCGCGAGAGACGGACGACTTAGGAGACGGGACGAGATGGTTATGATTGATGATTCTTTTTATGAAATCGTGATGGAAATATTTATTTTGGGATTTCCGTACTTTATGATCGGGTTGTAAAACTAACGATGGTTGTGTAGACGTTTTTATTTTAAAAAGTTTTTATTCTGCCTCGGTTTTGCTTACTTGTCAACGTGTAAGCATGAAAGTCCACATATTTTATTCTGGACTTTGCTATGTTATGGACTGAAGCCTGGTACTCTCCATAGTGAAGTACGGAGGGCGCACCGTATCCGACTAGGCCAGGGTGCGGGGCGCTACAGGTGGTATTAGAGCTAAGGCTCCAGATTCGGGCAGAATATAGAATTAAGTTATGATCTTAGTCAACTAAGTTTTATCTTAAATCTAAGTCATGAACCTAGATGAGAGTTGACCTTAGACTAGAATGACATAGATTGGAAATTAGGGTCTTGACTTAATGATAAAGCCCTTGTTTACGACATTTTATAGAATTTGACCCATATCATATCTATTTACATGCCACTGAGAATTTTCATTGGGTTACATGTTAAATCTTGTCGCTTATCTTGGTATGACTTTGAAATAAAACCGACGCTATGTGGTGCAGATGACATCACAAACCGGTACGCTGACATCATTACTATCACCCCCGGGAAGCATGGGATTTTATTACCGACAGCTAGTTAAAGCACAAATCCAAGGGTTTGACGGGGAGGCTATCCCAGAGGAGGCAGAGCAATGGTTGAACGAATTTGAGAATAAGCTTTGGTGGGTAAAGGTGCCGGATGAGATAAGGGCACGAATAGTCTGGCCATTCCTGATAGGTAAGGCCGGCCGGTGGTGGAGAACAAGTATCCAGCCACTGCCATGACCAATAGTCTGGGCAAGATTTCTAGAAGAGTTCTATGGGGCTTTCCTCTCTCTGGACTTGGTCATAGAGAGAATTGAAGACTTTGACACGCTAAAACAAGAACCGAACACCACCGTCTCATAGTATGCCCCCCAATTCATAACGTTAGGGCGATACGCTCCCCTGGTTATGGATGATGAAAAGTGGAAGATAACCCAATTTATGTGCGGTCTAAACTTCCAGACTAAGACCCGGTTGGTCAAGGCACACTCAAGGACCTTTGATGAACTGTTGAAGGACTGCTATAAGGCAGAGCTCG
The DNA here is from genome assembly GCA_036186865.1 of Eustoma russellianum. Taxonomy (NCBI): domain Eukaryota; kingdom Viridiplantae; phylum Streptophyta; class Magnoliopsida; order Gentianales; family Gentianaceae; genus Eustoma; species Eustoma russellianum. The sequence continues at coordinate 9,629,373 of AP025052.1, forward strand.
AAAATAAGATAGCGGAAGGACGAAAGAAGAGACGTAATGGACATGATAAGAAAAGGGGTAGAAGGTGGCATTCATACCTACATGGGACTAACTACAAACCAACCAGGAATACTAATCTGGATCAAAGAATGATGAATTTAGGGATCATTGAGGCATCCAAACCACAAACAGGTACATCTGACTACCCAACTTAAAGTACTCATGCTTTACCTTGTTTATTTTCTAAGTATGAATGGTCATGCAATGAGGAGTAGGTGCCTGCCACCTAGGGTCGATAATTTATTGGGTCCACCGTAGGATTATAAGTTGGGATTACCCGACACCCTCTAACAGTGATATTACCATCTAGTGGGATTGGGTGTAGCATAAGACTTTAAATGATTTAGTAAGTACTGACATCTTTATCCAGTTCCTGCCTTGTAAGAGAAATCACGGACTTTATAGAAAAGAAGAGTATCGAAAATGCAATGAGGAGGTATAAGGAGACATGAAAGCTTATACCACTAGCTCCAGTTTCGAGAACGAAACTTATATTAAGGGGGGAAGAATGTTGTACCCCACCAAATAACAGTACAATATCTGGGGCTAGCATGAAGGGGTGCAGCAGAACGATATTCCCAAAAGAGCACATTATAGGAATTACAACGTTTAAATAAAAGAAAATAGTATACTATCCCAAGTATGGATTATGAAATATGTGGGTTGATAGTTTTTCCTCCCTAGATCACTTATAATTTCGGGCTAGGGGATTTGGGGACGTTAGTGGAGTTTTTTTTACAATAACTAACCCTTGTTAGATAACATGGGAAAGTATCCTAGCATTGGGTATCTTATTTAATTAGATTGAAAAAGGTGAGAAGAGGGAAAAATACCTCTCTTTACCCCTCTTAGCCGCCGGGTAGGGAAGCTCATTAAGAGGCCTTTTAGTATTAGAAAAGAGTAATTGTACCTCTTAATTGCTTACTAAAACAATTATTCAAGGAAGTATGCGTGATGTACTCACAATGTGATGATGTTATAAGGATAAGTAATTCTCTAAAAATTTCCTAGGAACCGTAACATACATGAAAGGACGAATTGGGGGTTAAGATTTGTACTGAGAAATATCTCCTTCAACCACTTAGTAGCTTCCTTATTAATCTCCAAAAGGGCGACTCAAGCTCAATAAGGGTACTAAGGGCACCCTAACCACCGGGTTCAAACCCATGGTTAGTCCATGGTACTGATTTAATCACAATAGTAAATGACTTAAGGATTAGCAAGGGACAAACTAATTAGGGAGTAATTGTACTTGGGAGAGGGAGGGGAGAGACCCCTCCCACCGCCGGCTTTACTTTTTGGAGGAAGCCAAGGGGAAACTTTATCATTAAATATAGCCACTTTTGGGTTTAGCAATTTCAAACTTGATGGAAAATAGGCCTACATGATACATGTAGGTATATATATATGGTATGGACCTATATAGATGTGTATACATATGTACGTATGCGTTATAGATGTCGGGTTACGTTGTAAGCACCTTAAAGGATTATAGTCCCATGAAAAGTGTACTTAAAGGCCAATAATTAAGCATACATAAACACGTGTATACACATATTAATATAGGAAAATGGATAAGCTATGATCATGAATAAGATGAAATTGAATTAAACTTATACATGTATAAGTGTACCCACCCATATTTCGGCCACAAGGCCTTATTAAGCAAGTAAGTGACTTCAAGACTATTAAGGAACCCTAAAAGAAAAATATGGTTAGGCATTTAAGAGGGCTTCACCCCTAACCATGGTCACTTTTGGAGGTAATCACTTCAATCTCATAAAAAGCAGGATCACATGATATACCCATGTGTGCATATTTACTTGCATAGTGTAGGACATATACACATACGTATAGATATATATACAGGTCATACTTACATGCATATAATTCGGTATATGCCTTGATATTGTCCTAAGAAATTTTAGTTACTTGAAGGGTGTAATTAAAGGAGAATAGTTGAAGCTACACTTTGAACACGCACGTGTGTTTTGTGTACGAAAATTTAGATAAATAGGCAAGATATGGTCATAGTTAAGATGCAATGGACTTGAAATTATAAATGGGTAAGGGAACACTCATATAATTTTCGGCTAATAGGCTTTTAGGAGCAACAAATGGTTTAAGGTTCTCCATACAATCCAGAAAGGGGGAAGTATGATTAAGCTTTTAATGAAGGGCATCATGGTGTTGTTGCACATGAGAAATTACTCTCCCATCACCATTAAAAACCACCGGCCACACCTAGCAAAAAGGTGGCGTCTCCCTTCTTTCCTTACTAAAGAGCCTTAAACCCTTTTCTACCCTACTAAATATTCCTAAGAAAGAGTCTTTTCCACTTCTCCCTCCCAAAGCACACGGCTAAAGAAAACCAGGGGAATTAAAGATTGATCCAAGTGCAACCTTGGTCTAGGAAAGTAAATACTTTACTCTTCAAGGGATTTTTACATCTTACATAGCTTGAAGCTCATGTTACCCCTTTTCTTGCTCATAAACCGTGACTTCCAAGGTCACTAGGTTCAAAAATTTTCAAGCTTTTGCGAGGTGCTAGTCTTAAGAGGCTTGAACACTACTCAAGTTCCATTTTGGTGAGTCCATCTAACCCCTATTTAGTACATCTTTCACTTAAGAACATGGACTAACAATTGTTCTCTTCTTCCTCTTGAAAACCGTGTGGTTCATATGTGAAGAGGAGGAAGACTTCACCATTTCATACACATTACAAGCTAAGGAAAGGAGTAAGTTAAAAAAGGCAAGTACACTATACATACTCATGACTTGGGGGTGAAAGTGCATGCGTGAATGTGTAGATGCTATTAAGTTTTAATCTTAGAGGTGAAATGCTAAGTTTAATGCATGAAACTTTCGGTTCCTTAAGTAAAGTGGCTTGCATGTGTGAGATTTGCTCTAAAGGTGGATTCTTTGCTGTTTTTAAATATAAATATGAGGTAAATCTAAGATGAATGTGACAAAGATCTCTTCTTTGACATGCATGGGGGACAGTTGGATGAAGAGGGGAAAATAAATGTAGTTCGTGTAAGAAATTGTAACTTGTGGGGTAAAGTGTGAACAAGATGTGTGCTTTATGTGTTAAGCTTAATATATTCATCATGGAGATATGATTTTTTCCCTTGCATGTGTATAGACAGGCTGTTTTGGGGTTAGGGTATGTATGCACCAATTATACCAAGATTGGGATTTTAGTATGAACATGATGTGCACGGCCAAAGGAATGATATATGTATCATTCACACTGTTTTTAAATTATGTGTAGATGACTTTTAGAATGTGTTAGAACCTGCAAATACACATGCTAAAGGTGTACTTGATGTTTAATAAGGTGCTTAAGCCAAACAACTCAGGTTGGGACATTCTAGTAAGGAAATGTGACAAAATTGGAATTTAGTGGAACAGGGCATATTATTGTGACGTTTTATGGGACCTGAAAAGATACTTTAGAAGTATTAAATTTAGCTAATTTTTTGGCATATAACTATCCCTATGTGTATAGTAAATATGAGAGTTGGAATTTTGTTAAAAGGAGATACAGTTTATTTTTAACGAAATTTTTAGTAGAACTGGTCAAGCTGGAAATTACTGGAATGAACAGATTTTGTGGGACATAATGATTGACCGGGAAATGGACCCTAGAAATGTGAAATTGGGCTGATTTTTGGTAGAATGTTAGGTCTATGTGTTTGATAAGTTTGAGAGTTGGAATTTTTGAAAAAGAACTTACAGTTTGGTCACAATAAAATTCGTAGAAAAATTGATCATTCCAGAATTCAGCAAGAACCTGTTTTGGGAAAAAGCATAAATGACCCCTTTAACGATATTATATTTCCGCGAAACTTTTATGACAATTACTTAAGACATATGTGAGTGTCATGATGTAAATCACTTAACTTAGAATGATTATTTTAAGGGGTAATCACCAAAGTTAAGTTGGCGTTACTAATCTGGAATTTCGGGCAGATTTGAGGAATTTGATGTGGGGCTTTGTTTTGGTGGGCTTAGTCTTAATTATATAGTTTGGTCTTATGATCATTGATTATTGGTATGTCTACAGCATTTTTCCATGGTTGGCCCAATTTAAAAGGAGCTTAAATGTGCTTATAGGAAAGATAAAAGAAAGGACACTGCACTGCTGAAGTTCAGCGGTACCTTGTTTCGTAATTAAATAAATTAAGCGTCTTACACGTCTCGTATCATTACGAAAATTATATTACGAGTAGAAAAGACACTCTTATGCATATGTATGACAAGAAATCATGATAATGGGCCTAAAACACGAGGTTTTGAGGCCGTGCATATGGAACGATAATTCTGGAAATTTTTCCAGCCTAAAGAATAAGTTGTACGTATGTGTATATGTAACGCATCATGTCACGGATTGCATAGTACATGTCATACATTGCATCATCGTCATTTTCATGATTTATAGAACAGCTTTTATGAGAAAGAAAGATGAAAAAGCGTTTTTAAAGAAAAGATTCTGTTTTTAAAAGAGCGCTTTCCACCGGTACCTTGTGTTTTCTGGCCAGTAAGGACCCGTTCCAGATCCGGGGTAAACTGATCTGATGACATGGACCGTTCAGGCCCAGAGAGAATAGACCTGATAAGTGATGACGTGACCGCTCCGAATCCGGGAATAATAGATCCGAAGAGAAATAAGTGACCGCCTCAGATCCAGGAGAATAGATCTGAATACTCTCTTGTTTTCTTGACGATGATGCTTCGAATAAAAGAACGAAAGAACTTATCTTCATTTTTATCATGATGCATCACACGCACATACTCATGCATTTGCATTTAATAAGTCATCGAATATGGCTACGTGATACTTAGACTAAGGTTTTATGACTTGTTAGCTCATAAGTTATGATCTTTATTGAGTGATGATCTTTTCATAAGTCATGAACTTTGGTATGTTTCAATCTTTGATAAGTTATGAGCTGATTTCTTACGGATGTTGGATGGAAGGTCAGTATGTTCTAATCCGAATTTTGGGGTTCGGTTCTTGTATGTACTTTCCATTTAATTCATGATTATTTATAGTTTACTTGATGGTGACGTGGTCACTCACTCCCTATTTTTCCTCCCAGAGGTCGGAGGAAATAGAGTGGAATGGATTGAAGATGAACCTAGGGTTCCCTACCTGTAGAAGCGTGAGAGACGGACAACTTAGGAGACGGGACGAGATGGTTATGATTGATGATTCCTTTTATGAAATCATGATGGAAATATTTATTTTAGGATTTCCGTACTTTATGATCGGGTTGTCAAACTAACGACGGTTGTGTAGACGTTTTTATTTTAAAAAGTTTTTATTCTGCCTCGGTTTTGCTTACTTGTCAACGTGTAAGCATGAAAGTCCACATATTTTATTCTGGACTTTGCTATGTTATGGACTGACGCCTGGTACTCTCCGTAGTGAAGTATCTGGCTGTGCCAGGGTGCGGGGCGCTACAGAAGTAGCCTTAGGTTTGTTTTTAAATGACTTTCTCATGAATTTTCTTAAACCTTTAGCCAATAGTATTAAATCATCATTGTCTGATTCGGAATCACTATCATCTACGTGATCGAAAGAAGTAGAGACGTATTCATTTGATTTAAAATCAATAGTCTTACCTTGTTTTGACGTTGATTCCGATTTCTTTAATGCAAGTTTGTTTTCGTATACCTTTGGCGATCCGATTAGTTCCTCCATTTTTATTGATTTTGTTTCTTTACTCACCTCTATTGCTGTGACTTTAGGGTCCCATTCGGATGGAAGACTTCGTAGTACCTTTTGGACCTTTTCCTGCGTAGAGAAAGCTTTGCCAAGAGACTCAAGAGAATTATAGATGTTAGTCAATCGTAGATCCATATCAACAATAGACTCATTTGGCAATAATTTGAAAGACTCAAGTGTGGACATAAGCATATTAATCTTGGACTCCTTTACTTGGCTAGTCCCTTCATGTATCATCTCAAGAATTCTCCACATCTCTTGAGCACTAGAACAATTAGATACGTGACTAGATTCACTTTTACTTAGCCCGTTTAAAAGTAATTGCATGGCTCTAGCATTGATAATTAGTCTCTTTTTGTCATCACTAGTGTACTCTTGTTTTGGTTTTACAATCTCTAGTGTGACACCATCTACAGTAGATAATTTAGAGGGAACGAATGGACCGTCTTCTATAATAGTCCATAGATCAATATCAATAGCCATAAGAAAAAGTTTCATATTAAGTTTCCATTGAATAAAGGACTCACCATCAAAAATAGGAGGCCTTTGACTCGACATACCTTCTTGTTCGGTTTTGAAGCTAGTGGTTGCCATCTGACATAGATCATTGGATCTTCTTGTTGTGAGTGAACCTGCACTCTAATACCACTTATAGGACTTGTAAGGCACCAGTAGAAGAGGGGGGGTGAATAGTGGGTGCGGAAAATTTGGTTTTTAAAATGTTTTGACCCAAAAACCCAACTCCTGAAAACAGTTTCTGTTTTCAGGTCTTGTTTTCCAACGTCTAGAAAACTAGGTTACATGCCTTCAAAAATTCTGAAATTTGGAGAGATTGTAGTCTCAGATGTTCTGAGTATCTCCTAAAAATTTCAGATCAAAATTCAACCTCTAACTCTTTGCAAAATTGTTTGGGGTCAGATTGCGCAAATCTGCTAGAAACAGTAGTCTGATTTTAAAAATTTATTTTGATTACTCTGTAACTAGAGATGGTCTGAAAATTTAATGAAAATACCCTTACTATATTTATTTAAATGGATTGAAACAATTTTGAAAAATTCCTTTGGGAAGTATGCCAAATACGTTCAAGTTCTCAACCTGTGCAAGTCTGAAAATCAGATTACACTAGTCTCAAAACTATTAATGTTTCAATGACTTATACTTATCCAAAAGGGTTGAAACTTGAGCCAAATGAAACTTAAGAGATGTGTATATGTTTCTACAAAATTTCACAATATTTGAAATTCATTTACTATTTTTAAGATTGCGACGAAATAGATGCAAAGTGCTGGAAACTGAAAGTACTGTGCTGTAAAGTAAAGAACACAAGGAATTTTATACTGGTTCGATTAAATCAACCTACTCCAGTCTTCGAGGACACCTTCCTCGGCTATCACTAAACAAAATAACACCTTACCACAAGGGTTGCTAGAATTACACACCAACTCCAACCCTTTACAAACGATACAAGCAATCACAATGATCACGAACACCACCACCGAACGGATGAAGGTTTGATCACACCTTGATCAACCTTTTACAAAAATAAGGCATGTATGGTGGTATGAACAAATCCTATTCAATATGTTTGAATATAGGTACAATAGGCTTGAGAGAGAAGGAGAGGAAAGAAATGTAGAAGAAGAGAGTAGAGAGTCTTTTTGCATTTTGGAAATTGTAAGACTTGTCTTGCATTTGAGTTTCTCTTCTTCTCCTCCTTTTATTTCAAAGTGGCCGACCCCCTAGGGCATCATCTCCATCTTTAGAATTCTCTTTTAAGTCCTTGAAAGAATGCCTTGTATAGATGTGACATCAACTTGCTTACTTGGCACAACTTGATTGGATGATTGTCTTGGCCTTGCTTACTTGGCACTCCTTGATTGGATGAGATTTGTCATCACCTAATGACTAAAAATATGAGAATATCATCTAAAACATGTGCCAAAATAGTATTAAAAACATTTTCAAATAGCATACAATCAATCCCTACTAATTTGGAAAGTAAATTAGTCTTCATTAAGCCATAGAAATCGGCCAGCACCATTGTAACACATGCTCAATTTTTACATGTGCAATAATCTCAAGACTTTGAAATTGTTACCATATTACTACACATCAATCCCTTGAATATTTAGAAGCAAATTGATCACAATTAAGAGACAAAATTCGGCCACATCAATTCACGTATGGTGAATTTTCAGCATGTGTTACATTTGTAACAAAGATTGAAATATTACCTTGTGTAGCTTCCTCCATTATGTCACTAACCTTGTGTGGCTTATTCTCCACCAATTGAGATGCCATCTAAGCTTCACATAAGCTCCACCAAGGCTGAGTAGGCGTGTATATGCATCTTGAACATGTGCTGAATTTATTTTGTAAACTTTGTAAAATAGTTCACAATAATTATACACATATGGTATATTCCAATCAGCCCTAATTTGAATATTCTGGAACACTTTAATATGTATTGAATATGTAAAAAGTGTCTAGATACATGTTACATGTCATGCCAAAAACGTTCCATGTGTTATGTTCGTAGAAAACCGAATTTTCAACTTTTGTCGATTACACGATTTTTTTCCGATTAAATTCAAACTTTTTGCACATGTTATATATATTATGTCACACATAATATGCATAAAATAAGTTGAATATTCAGCTCTTAATGGCTGAGACAAATGGCGCCCACATGTGCTTAAATGATGAATTGGAATCTCCACAATTTGACCCTTAATTGGGGGTGATTTGTGTGTGCCAACATGGAATGATTTTATGGCTGAGTGTATCATTTAAGCCACGAAATTTATGGCCATTTTTGAAGTGTAGGGGCTGGCCATCTATAAATGTCAAGTACGTGACACGTTGGTGAAGATTCGGTTGTCACTAGATACGACAATTTTTGGTTTATAACCTTGTAACGTGTCGTTATAATTTTGTCATCACCATGACTTATATCATATGATATAGGGCCTGAATATACTCATAAATATGAGTTAAGTATAGTGGTGTGACGTTAACATACGTTCGTAATATATATAACATGTCGGTAGTACGTTAGAATATATGTGTATTGTGCCTTTTAAAAAAATCTGAATACATTTTTTTTATTAAACGGAGATTTTATAAATGATAAGCCTCACTTTTGGCGGAGGAAAACCATATTACCATCCTCAGAGTATGCGAATAAATGAAATAATGAACTAATAATAACATATCTCCAGTCGTATATGATATGCCGCATTAAAACCTTGCCAGGTAAAACCACCCATGTGGATAAAACCCTGGCGAAGGAAAAAGCGTACATATTTATACGGCTGTCATTGATATGAATCGAATCTAAATTTGAGTACAAATGTGTGATTGCTGTAGACGGTGGTGCGGACCAAGCTCGCCAGGAGAAGCATTGGAGGTCATTGATGAAGGTTGTCTTGTCCGGAAGATGCCATACCTCGGAAGAAACCTAGGGAGAAGTTATACCATTGATAGAGAGAATCCAAAGAAAACAAAATAGAGATGTCAAGCACATACCGTTGTCGCCTTGGCAAAGTTTGTGCCAAGGCGACGATTTTATGTAAAGACGCTGTGGAGTATTTGCCGCTGAATCCGTCAGTGCCGGATAGAAAATTCTCGCCACCAATATATATAATCCCAGCCATGCGAAGGTTAGCATAAAGAGCCAGTTATGAAGCAGTAGGAAACAGTATAAAGTGCAGGCCAAAAGATAACAATACATACCGAGCCTGCCTGGATCCCGTAGGATACAGGCAGGGAGATTGTTGAAACGCCAATCCATGTGGAAGACTATAGTTTGTCAAACAACACGCAATTGAACGAAAGAAAGATCTAACGAGATAGCAGCGCGCACCAACGAGGGAAGAGTATACGAGGAATAATAATGTGTGATGGGGTCCATCATTGCGTGTTGAGACAATTAATGAGCTGCCATATTAGCCTCCCGATAGATGTGATGATAATCAAGCCGGTGAAGATGTATAAGTGTATGAAGTAGCCGGAGATAATAGTTGCCATGAACTATGTGCGGGCGGGTCAACCGAGAGATCATTTGGGCACAATCTGATTCTAATGTGATGTTACGATGTAGGGGAAGAAAATATAGAAGACCAAATAATGCTGCTTGAATCTCCGCGTTTAGTGGCGTAGTTGGGGGCAGCCTAAATGAGATTGCTCCCACACAAGATCCCATGTGATTGCGTAATATAGCACCCCCTGCTGCATGCTGTCTGCCAACTGCCGCATCTGTATTCAATTTCAATCGACCTGGCGGCGGATATAGCCAGCGAATCAGAGAAGGCCGTGGAGGAGTCAGCGATGGAAGACAAGAGAAATATTGTCTAGGATCACCAGCAAGTTTAGTGCCTGCTATTTTTTTGCACCAAATGGTAATGTCATAGCGAATTGAAGCCTGAAGGGATGTCATTGTAATGTTCGTTTGCTCTCCGTAAACTAAAGACGTATATCCACGCCATATATTGTACAGTATAATCGCTGGAATGATAATTTTGAAAACCCCAAGGAGAGACGAGAATGACGAACGATACCACCAAGCAAGTACATATTGACGCAATTGCAAAGACGATGGCATAGGAAAGTGTAATTCTCTAGCATAATAAAGCATTATTGGGCGGACATGTGAGGAATACATGAATACATGATCTACTGTAGCTGACTCTCTCTTACATAATGGACATTGGGTTGGTTGAGAAGTAATGTACCTGCCAATATAATCCTCTAATGGGATCGCAGAATGGAAAATTCGCCATAAGAAGATCTGAATAACTGGGGAATGCTGTTTATACCAAATGAACCTTGCCGAGAGGATGCGCGGATGAGGCGTGTGGCAAGCATCATAAGCACTGCGCAATGTAAATTCTCCTGTTGGTGTGCGTAACCATGTAAGATGCATTCCTTGGCCAGCAGATTGTGAAAGGCAGAAAGGATGTATACGGCAAATAATTTTCCAGATTGGAGAATCTGGTAAACGAGGTAAGTAATCTCCACAATGACCATATTTAGCGTTCATATATGTGCTCCAAAGTGTAGAATGCTGCTGATATGACCACCAAATACGACAATGATAAGCTTGTTGCAGCTTGTTAAGGTCTCGAATCCCCAAGCCGCCTTCCTCCTGAGGTGCACAGATAGCGCTCCAAGAGACCCAGTGGTATCTACTACCCCAATAAAATGACGCCATTTTCCGATTTATGATCTTAATAACTGATTTAGGCATCCCACCAGATGCAAGAATGTGTAATGGTAATGCTGCTAGAACAGAACGTAGCAAAACTAAACGACCAGCAGAGGAAAGTAATCGCGAGTGCCATCCATGAAGTCTGTCATCAATATGCTGCAATAATGGAGCACAATATCTGGCGCAGGAAATACCTTATGTAAGTATGAGCCGAGGTATCTGAAAGGTAAAGAAGTACATTTCATGTTGATGATGTCCTCTAAATTCCGTCGCTGCCAGGAAGATATATTAGTGGATGGTATCATACTGCTTTTTTGAAAATTGATCTTTTGCCCAGAAGCAGTTTCATATTGAGTGAGGAAGGCACGAAACCGTCGAAGATTGTGCTGTGTACCACGTAAAAATATCAACAAGTCATCCGCATATGCCAAATGCGTTATGGTAAATGGAATTCGCCCTAAGCGAAAAGGTTGCAATTGCCCAGCTACTGTTAATGCCTTTAATCCTCTGCTGAATCCCTCCGATGATAAAATAAACAGTAATGGAGATAGAGGATCCCCCTATTTTTCACCTCTATATGGCCGAAATATTGAGGAAGGCTGACCGTTAATTAGGACTGCTAATGTGGTAGCCCGCAAGTGGTTGAGTATAATGCGAATGAAAAAGTCAGAGAAACCAAAAGAGCACAATAATTTCTCCAAGTATTCCCAACTAACTCTATCAAATGCTTTCATCATATCCAGCTTTAAACATACTGTGAACCACCCTTATCCATCATATGTATTTCCTGAGCCAGAAGAACCTGTGACGAAATGTCGGAGCCTGGAATAAAACCGGTTTGCTCCGGAGATATTAAGCATGGAAGCAAAGTACTCAAGCGACTAGCAACAATACGTGTGCACACTTTACTCAGAAAATTAGTTAAACATATTGGGCGAAAATCACTGAATGTAGCAGGCGACTGTTTCTTAGGAATCAATGTAATAAGCGCAGAAGCCATTACCGTAGGCTGTGGAACACCAAGGAAAAATTCTTGAACTGCTTTAACAACGTCAATATGAATGATAGACCAACAGGATCGATAAAACTGACCATTAAAACCATCGGGTCCGGCTGCACTAGTAGGATCTAAATGCCAAACTGCATCTTTAATTTCAGACTCCATGGGTATTTGCGTGAGTAGCATATTATCATCCGAGGAAATCACCCGTGGAATATGGCAGAGAATGTCAGCGTAATTATGCGTCTGCTCACTGGCAAATAAGGCTGTGTAAAATGATACTGCTTCAGCCATAATCTCACTAGGTGTGGAGCATAAGTCGCCGTTTGGGGTGTGTATTTGTTGAATCCGTAACTGCAATCGTTTTCCTTTGACAATGTAATAAAAATATTTGGTATTGGCGTCACCCTCTTTTGACCATCGGACGCGAGATTTTTGCTTCCAAAATTGCAGTTCATAGGAGGATGCTTGAAGATAATCAGCTTTTGCTTTATGATATACGATCCTGTTTGCTTCAGTAGGGGACGCATCCCAGGCCTCCTCCGCATGTGAAAGTGTCGATTCAGCCTGCTGGACATTTGAAAATATATTGCCAAAGATATCTTTGTTCCAACGCTGGATGTCTTTCTTTAAACTGAATAATTTTGAATAGAAACCATACATGTCCCCCGTAGTAGGATAAGCCGTCCAAGCATTCTTTACATATGTATGAAAGTCCGGATGTAGTAACCATGAGTCCAGAAATCGAAAGGAACGATGAACTGTGGACTGATTTATACGGCAGAGAAATAATAGTGGCGTATGATCAGATGTAATGCGCGGAAGATGAATGAGCTACAAATCCTCAAATTTATCCTGCAAAGCGGAGTTAATAAATAACCAGTCTAATCGCCGACGTACTCTGCCCAGTCCTCTACCATCTGTCCAAGTAAACTTAGGTCCATGAAACTGCGGAGACATCAAAGAGCACGACCTAATACAGTCATTAAAATCCTGTAAAGCTGAAAGAGATGGTTGCGATCGGCCTTCATGATCAGACAAAGACCGAAATGTATTGAAATCTCCCCCAACAATCCAAGGCAATGTAGATGCTTCTGAGAATGTACATAATGAATGCCATAATGCGCGGCGTTGCAAGAGCGTATGCTTGCCATAAACTACAGACAGCACAAACGAATACTGCATTGGCCGAAAAAGTAAAGTGTAGCACTTGATCATCATCCTGCGCCGAAATCAACTGGAAATCTGAGTCACACCAGAAAAACCAAATGCGTTCAGACCTCGATGAAAAAGAATCTGAAAAACCAAAATCTAAAGCATAACGAGTAATATTGATAGAGGAGTGTTTTGGCTCTATCAAAGCAAGTATATTTAAACGATGATCACGAATTAGCTGATGCATTCTAGGGATAGAGGCACGCATACCCCTTATATTCCATATCATAATATTCATTGAGAAAGAGTAGAGTCACTTCCCTGAATCGCATGAGACGCACTACACGCAAGCACAGTAGATGGCGGCCATGGAGGAAGGTCCTTTCTAGACCGACGCTTACGACGTGGGACAACAGGAATAAATTCTGCTGAGTCTGTTGTTTCCTGCAATCGCGAAATAAGAATATCTGTGTCTGGTGTTGGAGGTAGGAGCTGCATACGACGGACAACCTCATCCGGGACTGTCGGAATATCTGAGGGAGGTTCGACGGCGAGAAGATCATTATCCGAAGAATGGCCTATATCACAATGATCATTATCCTTCAAATAATTTATGTCAGGCTCATCCAGGTAGGTCTGCCTGTATATTAGATGGGGCAGCCGATGGGTCACTGTGAGGCTGCGATACTTGAGCAGTCATTGGTTGATCCACAGGAAATGTGGCAGGTGTCGCTGGTGGCTTATTTTTTACGGGGGTCCAACATTGCAATGGGCGGCGTGGTGGTGGGGGAGGTGGAGGAGGAGGCACTGTGGAAGCTTTTTGTGGCGGGCATGAGGCTTCCACATGGCCAAAATGTCTGCATGATGTACAAAATAACGGCAAGTCTTCATATTCAACAGCCTGCAGTATAAAACGATTCTTTGCCTGCAGATATATTTTTTTGGGCAATTCTTGAGAAACATCAACTTCCACACAAACCCTAGCAACGGAGGGTCTTAATCCATCTGACGTGGCAACATCGAGTTTAAGGGGGGATCCAATCGGCCGAACTATCTCAAACAGTGCCTCTTTACAATGAAGATGAATTGGTAAACCAGGCAACGCTATCCAGACAGGGACAACAGGTACATCAGTGGTTGGATCAAACACAACAAATGTTTGTCATTTGATGTAAGCTTTAAAGCTTCATGGCTTGTTAGTACGACAACATTATATATAATGTATATAAGGCAAGTTTGTCGCAAAAACGTGTCAAATAATAGATTGTGTCATGCATTTCTTTAGTACACGTTATTTAAATCATGCATTTTTTTGAATCACTCAAACTTTTTTTCTCAACAATTTTTACAATGATAAATTCGACCATCATAGATCAAATAGAAGTGATCACAACATGTACCATATTCCTTATGCATCTCTATTCTCACCATTTGTAAGACCGAGAAAGGTCACCCAAGTTTGGGTACCAAAAGATATTCTTACAAAGGGGTGAAGAACTAACTCGTAAGGACCCAAAATAAAAAAGGTACCTAAATCGTTGTTACACATTGCAAGAAACACATACATCTAAAGATACATCAATCAAGTGGTTCCTTGACTGTGGTTGCTCGATGCACATGACATGTGACCTACGCTTGTTTTCAAAGAAGGTTACAAAAGGTAGATCGGTGACCTTTTGAGACAACAACGAAGGAAGAATCATCGGACAAGGTACAATTAGAAACCCAAGCACTCTTCAAATCTCCAACATCTTTTTGGTAAGTAATCTATCTTACAACTTGCTTAGCATCTTACAATTTCTTAACAACGGTTTTGATGTGTGTTTCACTCACCTATATTGCAATATAGTGAATAAAAACGGAGAAACGGTATTAAAAGAAAAAAGAGAAGGAAATATTTTTACACTTTCTATAGATGACATGTTAGACGCTAAAGTTAAATGTTTTATATCAAATGAACCTAACATGAATTTGTCGCATAGGCAGTTAGGGCACATTGACACCTAACCTCTTGAGAAACTTCCCTAGTACGAGGATTGCCTAAACTTGATTTAGACAACTTTAAGTTGTGCGAATCTTGTATGAAAGGCAAACAAACTCGCGAGTCACTTAAATCTGAAAATGAAATTAGCACGTCCAGAGTCTTAGAATTATTACACATTGACTTGTTTGCTCCTAGTCGTACTAGGAGCCTTGGTGGGAGACATTATGCATGTGTTATCGTTGACGATTTTTCTCGCTATACATGGACTTAATTTATTGCGAATATAGATGATAGTGCCGTTGAGAGACATTATGCATGTGTTATCGCTGACGATTTTTCTCGCTATACATGGACTTTATTTATATTCACTATAGATGATAGTGCCGTTGAGATTACTAAATTAATAAAACAACTTGAAAATGAGTATGATTTGAATGTAAAAAAGATTAGGAGCAATAGAAATAGTGAATTTAAAAATAAAGACATGATTTTATTTTGTGAAGGAAAAAGTATTATACACGAGTTTTCGCCACCTAGAACACGACAATTAGCTGGAGTAGTAGGAAGAAAGAATAGGAGACTATAAGAAATTGCAAGAACCATGCTATGTGAAAATAAGTTGCCTCAATTTTTGTGGGCGGAAGACGTAAATTTTGCATGCTATATAGTTAACCACTTATCTATTAGAAAGAAAATAAAAAATCTCCTTATGAAATTTTGAATGATCGCATGCCTAAAATTGATTATTTTCATGTGTTTGGTTGTAAATGCTTTGTTTTGAATACAAAAGATAATCTAGATAAATTTGAGTCTAAATCCATTGAATGTGTAGCGCCCCGCACCCAGCCCTCGTTTGGATACGGTGCACCTGCCGTATTTCACTAAGGAGAGTACAAAGCGTCATGCATAACATGCGAAAATCCATAACATAAGCCATGGACTCACATGCTAACATTTAACATGGTAGTAAAATTTAGGCAGAATTAAAACTTTTCAAATTAAACATGCATTACGAAATAACTAAGTCCCCAAAGTAGTAGTCTCACAAAACGTCATAGTCACATTCCATAGAGTTCAAACATAGTCATAATACAACCATCTCAGCAGCACAAAAGTCCTTAAGCTTAGCTCCCTTCATATCTCCTCGCCTATGGATATGGTACCCTCGGCTCATCTTCAATCCATTCTACCTTGGCATTATCTGGGGGAAAAATAAAGTGTGAGTGATAAAAATCACCCAGCAAGAATACAATAAACGACCATGAAATACATAAAGAATTATAACATGAATGTAGTAACGTGAAAACTTTAAATAATAACTCATACATGTCCTAAGTTCTGAAGTCAACTGACGGTATAGCCTAAGCATAATTCTAGATACTGTTAACCACTATTAGCGTATTAAGTCCTTAACTGTATCATACAATATGTTAGCGTGATCATGAGTTATGCAACATGCAATGTTGCATGATGTCATGTCATGTCAAAACATCATTTTGGTCCCATAAATAATGTGTCATAAAAACGGAGTGTCAGATCAATTAACCCCGGATCTGAGCGGTTCCAGAACAGATATCAGATCAATTAACCCCGGATCTACACGGGTCCAGAACATGTAACAGACCAATTAACCCCGGGTCTGAACGGGTCCAGAACATATCATGTCAACAGACCAATTAACCCCGGGTCTGGAGTCGGATTAGTCGCTTGCTTGGCCGGCAAAGGAATCATGAAGCTTTTTAAAACATGGGACCGTAAAATTTTCATGCATAACAAAAACATAGTCGCTTTTAAATTTGCTTGCATAAGTAAAATCCATAAAATCGGTTTCATGATCATGCATGATGCATGCAGTGATATGCAATGCAAGTCATGGCGTGAAATAACATATTAACCTGCATGGTTCGGACTTAGGTAATCCCTAAATTCCTATGTCATACTCATAAGCGGACAAATTAACCCCATTTAATGTATTTCCTTGTTCAGTCTAGATTTCAGCTTTAGTACATCAACTTTGCGTCCGTGATTACCCTTCAAAACGTTAGGGTTAACCTAACTAACTTTCGTGACTTATTCCTATGTTTCTCGAGGATTTTTCATAAAATTTTCAGATTAAATTGATAACCATAAGGGCTCATTTAATTACTTTTCTGAAACGGTTTAAGTGCTGAAACTGATCTAACCCATTTTAGTAAAAATTTAATTGCGCCGCATCCGTAATTTGTTTTCCCGAAATTCCAACTCGCGCAAGTCATAAACATGTGGAACTAGTATCCTACCGAAATTTAGCCCATTTGCATATCTCTAAGTCCCCTTTCTGAGGACTGGAAAGTCATTACTAAATTTCAGGTTGGTTCCAGTAATTTCAGTTGATCAGTTTTACCAAATAATTCATTAAAAATAATCCAAAACCAAGATTCCAGCTGGCATGTCCACTACACTCATAGGATTATTACCATGCCAAAAATCAGATTTATTGGTCATCTACCAGGTCCCTTTTCAAGTCTGTCAAGAGAGGTTACAATTCTGCTCAATTCCCGTTTCTCAAGTCTGACCAGTCTTACCAAATATTTTATTAAAAATTAACCATAGTCATTTTACCAAACTTCCAGCTGGAATCTCTACTACACTCATGGGGCTAGGTTTGTGCCAAAAATCAGATTTATTGAAGGTCCGCAAGGTCCTCCTTTAATTCGTTGAAGTCAGTGGTCAATTCTGCCCAGCTCCAGAATTTTCTACTGGAGCAGTTTTACAATAATCCTTAGCTTATTTTAATGAAATTCTAACTCTCACTTGTGCTACATTCATAAGGCTAACTTTGTGCCAAAATTTAGCTTCATTGAAGGTCTGCAAGGTTAGTTCTTAGGTCGTTGAAAATGTCACTTCATGTAGTCTAGTTCCAGTGGTTTGCCATTTGTTCTTCTACTCAAGTCAAATGTTCATCATTCATCTTGTCCTTATGAAATATATGATTAATTACCAGTTACCCTCCATTGTAACATAAATGTCTAGTTTGCATGCTCATTGTAAGGTCACCTTTTCATCAAGCAAATCAGTTTGTAGATAGTAACAAGTAAGTATCACATATATGCACCAAACAAGTGTTCATCTTCAAGGACAAGATTCTCCTCCTCCTTTCTCCCTTTAGACCGAAACTTAGAGGTGTCCTAACCACATTTTTCAACACATATTCAAGAATGCATTCACATTTAAGATTCATCTCAAGCTAATCTTACTAACAACTTCATAAAGCTCCTATCTTTCATATGCATGCCTTTCCATAAATCTTCCAAGTTTCAAACAAGCATCAATCTTGCTTAGACTCACTTAGTTGCAACTTAAATCATCTTAAAACAGCCTTGAATCTTAATGCATGAAATAAAAGATTCCTTCTTTGAGAGAATAAGCCACATGCAATGCATTGTTCTTAAGAAATCTCTAAGATATAATCTCAAACTTAGGATATTCATCTAAAGATCAAATCTTAAGAACCTCTAGTCATTCAAGTCACTAACTCTTTAAGTAAATCATGAGAGATCATTGTATACTTGCCTTTTCAAGCTAAAGCTCTTGTCTTTGCTTGGTTATGGAGTGAGTTGAGTTGAAATCCACCTCTTTCTTCACACTTGTGTATACGGTTTTTTTTTGAAGGAGAAGAAGAAGAGGGTTAGCCTTCATTCAATAGTGAAAATAGGATATATTTAAGACTAGAATATCTTACCAAAATGAGTTTTGAGTAGAGATTCAAGCACCTCAAGATATCACCACCTAAGAGAGTTGAAGGCTTTGCACCTATTGCCAAAGGGGGGTCACGGTTGGTGGAGGATGAAAAACACCCTTGTGAGCTTCATCAATTTGCATGAAGAATTTACTTAGTGAGATTGGGATGAAGCTTACCTAAACACTCCTTGAGCTTGAAGATGGAACTTGAATTGATTTCTTGGATTCAAGAGGGAGGGCCGAAAGTTGGGTGTATGGTTGGGAGTTGAAGAAATTTCTTAAGTGTTGGCTTGCTTGAGAGGGGTTTGAAGATAAGATTGAATTGAGCTTCTAGGAATAATTAAAATAGAACATGTTGGGGGAAATGGGGAGGGGACCCGGTGGTTCCAAGGGGTGGTCAAGGAGGCAAAGTTCCATGGAAGAAAGAAAAAGGTAAGCCTTTTTGTCCCTCATGCTTGCATTATTTTAATCCTTGTCTAGCATGCATCCATTAATTTATTGTTTTCTTTGCATGCTTGCTTTTCATTTGTTATTTAATTTTTGAATATTAAGATTTGTTTGGAAAAATGTGAGGAGAATTCTAGAACTCTTGGGGGTATGGACGAAAGTTTTGGGTCTTGGGGGTAGTTTTGTCTTTCCCATTTATCATACCCCATACTTATATAATTTATAATGTTATTTATTTTATTTAATTATGATTTTAATCTTGTTTTGTGAGGATCGTTTATGTTTGCATTCTTACAAGAACGAGTTTACTTCAAGGGTGATCAATGGCCTTTGGCCGAATTCACAAGGTGTATCACTCACCTTGTGACGTTTGCTTGTATAACTATTTAGTGTCTGTCCTAAATGAACTTAAAGAATTTAAATAAAGAAGCGCTAATTTGACTTAAGTAACATGCACATGAAGGAATCATCGCTTTAATTTTGTCACTTAATCATAGTTTCAAGTACATGGTCGTTGGGGTACAACATCCTCCCCCTTATCATAAGTTTCGTCCTCGAAACTTCAGAACTAGTCAAAAAGATGCGGATACCTACTTCTCATATCTTCCTCTATTTCCCATGTCGCTTTTGCCTCCGAATGATGCCTCCATTGTACCTTCACCATGGGTATGGTTCTCTTTCTTAAGGCTTTTTCTTTCCGATCAACGATCCTTAAGGGTCCCTTTTTATAAGATACATCATCTTCCACCTTCAACTGTTGGTCCTTAAGAATGTGACTAGGATCATATACATATCGCCGAAGTTGAGAAACATGGAATACATCGTGCAACTGGGAGAGAGATGGTGGCAACGCCAAGCGGTATGCAACTTCGCCCACTCTCTCAAGTATCTCATAAGGTCCAACGAATCTTGGGCTTAGCTTTCCTTTGATGCCTAATCTTTTAACACCTTTAGTCGGAGAAACCTTTAGAAAAACTTTCTCTCCTTCTTGGAACTCCAAAGGTCTCCTTCTTTCGTTTGCCCATATCTTCGTTTTATCTTGTGCTTCTCTTAGTCTTTGCTGGACAATCTTCACCTTTTCTCGTGTTTGCTCAACTATGTCGGGTCCTGCATAGGTCTTATCTCCAATCTCGTCCCAATAGAGTGGGGATCGACATTTTTGTCTATACAATGCTTCATATGGTGCCATCCCGATAGACCTATGGAAGCTATTATTATAAGAGAACTCAACGAGCTTAAGGCTTCTATCCCAGCTTCCTCCGAAATCAAGGATGCAAGCGCGGAGCATATCCTCAAGGGTTTGGATTGTTCTTTCTGATTGTCCATCTGTTTGAGGATGAAATGCGGAACTCATTCTAATCTCTCTGCCCATTGCCTTTTGCAAGGCTGTCCAAAATCTCAAAGTAAATCGCGGGTCGCGGTCGTATACAATACTTATGGGCACTCCATGCAAACAAACGATCTGGTCAATATACATAGAGGCCAACTTCTCCATGGATGCCTTAATTGTCATGGCCAAGAAGTGAGCAGACTTAGTCAAACGATCCACAATCACCCATATAACATCATTCCCATGCTTAGTCTTGGGCAGATCGGTCACAAAGTCCATGGTGATGTGGTCCCATTTCCATTCCGGCACTTCTAAGGGTTGCAATAATCCAGCGGGTCTTTGGTGCTCGGCTTTTACTCTTTGACAAATTAGACATCACCCGACAAATTCTGCTATTTGATTCTTCATACCGGGCCACCAAAACTTTTGCTTGAGATCTTGGTACATCTTATTTGCTCCAGGGTGTATAGACAGTCGAGAATTATGAGCTTCCATCAAAACTTCATCTTTAAGTTCTTTGCTTTCGGGGACACACAACCGTCCTGGATACCATAAACTGCCGTCGCTGCGAACTTCAAAGTCGTCTCGTGGCTTATCTTTTATCCTTTCTTTGATTTTCCTCAAGGCTTCATCATTCCCTTGAGCCTCTTTGATCTTATCAATCAATGAAGGAACAAGAACTAACTTGGCGAGAACCTCATCGACTGAGTCAACTTCTTCTAAGCCGAACTCTTCCATGTCTCGCTGGAGAGGTGGTTGCCATGGGTGACTTGCTTTCCGACTTAATGCATCAGCAACCTTGTTAGCTTTTCCCGGATGATATTGAATGGAAAGGTCGTAATCCTTTATTAACTCCAGCCATCTGCACTGCCGCATATTAAGCTCCTTCTGGGTAAAGAGGATCTGTATAAATTTTACACCGTTTGCCATACAAGTGATGCCTCCATATCTTTAATGCGAAAACCACTGCAGCAAGTTCAAGATCATGGACAGGATAGTTTTGCTCAAATGGCTTCAACTGTCGGGATGCATAAGCTATCACTTTGTCATTCTGCATAAGGACACATCCGAGACCATTTTTCGAAGCATCACTATATGCTACATACTTCTCACCAGGGGTGGGCTGAGCTAGGATAGGTGTGGACGTCAACTTTGCTTTTAGCTCCGAGAAACTCCTTTCACAGTCGACACTCCACTCGAACTTGGTTTTCTTTTGGGTCAATTTGGTGAGAGGAACAGCTATCCTTGAGAATCCTTCAACAAACTTTCTGTAATATCCGGCCAGTCCGAGAAAACTTCTTACTTCTGTAACATTTGTTGGCCTGGGCCATTCTGTGATAGCTTCAATTTTCCTGGGATCTACTGAAATCCCATCTTCTGAAATCACATGACCAAGGAAGGATACACTTCGCAGCCAAAAATCGCATTTGCTGAACTTGGCATACAGCTGTCTTGCTCTTAGAATATTTTGGATTGTCCTCAAGTGGGTTGCGTGAGTCTCTTTGTCGGGTGAATATATCAAGCTATCGTCTATAAAGACCACCACGAATTTATCCAATTGTTCTTGGAAGATTCGATTCATGAGATCCATAAAGACGGCAGGGGCATTGGTCAAACCAAAAGGCATGACTAAGAACTCATAGTGTCCATATCGGGTTCTGAAAGCAGTCTTAGGGATATCTTCCGCCTTTATCTTCAACTGGAAGTACCCAGATCGTAGGTCAATCTTACTGAAGATTCGAGATCCCTGCATTAAGATACTTTAGGTAGTGTTTTGGGAAAGATTTAAATCTTACTCAAGTTAAACTTATGATTTACTTACCCTGAGCTGGTCGAATAAGTCGTCAATCCGGGGCAATAGGTACTTATTCTTTATGGTAATTTTTTTGAGCTCCCGGTAATCGATGCATAAGCGCATACTTCCATCTTTCTTTTTCACGAATAACACCAGAGCACCCCATGGTGAAACACTGGGGCAAATAAGTTTCTTCTCTAACAGTTCGTGTAACTGTTCCTTTAATTCCTTTAGTTCAGCAGGTACCATGCGATAAGGGGCTTTAGATATGGGTTCAGCTCCTGGAACAAGGTTTATTTTGAAAGCAATCTCGCGATCAGGAGGTAGTCCAGGCAGATCATCAGGAAATACATTAGGGTATTCATTAACAACTGGAACTTGTGCAAGGGTAGGGCTCTCTTGTTCAGCACTTAGAACATAAACCAAGAATCCTTCATGACCTTTCTTTAATGCTTGGCTAGCACGATCTGCATTAACAAAAACTTTCTTGGGTGGTTTCTTTAACTTAGTTCCTCCTTGGAATGACATCTCATCTCGAGCTGGGTTCTTAATGATAACTTGCCTGCTTCGGCAGTCAATGTGGGCATGATTCTTTGAGAGCCAATCCATTTCGAGAATCACGTCAAAATCACTCATAGATATGGGAATCAAATTGGCCGCAAACAACTAGTCATTAAACTCAAGGGCACAATTTCTGAGTATGTGATGGGAAACAAGCACCTGATCGCCAGCTGCTTGTACTCTATAAGGTGAATCTAATTGGATTGGATCATGATCGATATTCTTAGCAAACTTCCTTGAGATAAACGAGTGGCTAGCACTACTGTCAAACAACACATTTGCAGGTATGCTACACACTAATATAGTTCCTGAACCATGCACATTTTACTAAGCAATATGATAGACATGCATAAGTGAAATATATTGAAGGCATAAGACTTTAAATCTTACCAGTCACTACATCAGCAGTCTCCTCGACATCAGCATCTGTCATAACGTGCACTCTTGCGTGTGTACAGGGCCGCTGGTTCTTTTGTTGTTGCTGCTGCTGCGCTCCTTTTTCTGGACAATCTTTAATCATGTGGCCATCCTTGCCGCATCCAAAGCATTTTCCTATTTTCCACCTGCACTCACCCACATGCCTCTTCTGGAAGTGAGAGCATACCGGTATTGCTGGCTGTTGAGATGAGGCCTAATTCTTCTGCTGATTATTTTGGTTTTGCTTGCGGTGCTGATTCTGTCCCTGAGATTGTCCCTGACGAACTGATCCTCTGAAATTCTTCTTTGCCACCTTCTTATATTTCTCATTCCCGGTCCCTTGTCTTTCTCGTTTTTGACCCACGTCATCTCTTCGGATAATATCTCTCTCTATGTGGTAGCATGCATCTAGAAGTGCTCCAAAATTAGTAGGATTTGCATTTACCAACCACGTCCTAATCCTCGGATTCAGACCTCTTTCAAACTTTAGCATTTTCGTCTCTTCGTTATTCATCGTAACGGGCTGAAACCTCCCAAGTGCAATGAACTTATTTGCGTACTCCGCTACTGTCATGCCCGGCTCCTGTTTCAAAGATTCAAATTCATGTCTCTTTTGTAATTTGACATATGGGCGAATATAGACCTTATGGAATTCTTGTAAAAATCTCTCCTAGGAAATCGGTCTGGGCAAAGGCTGCAGATTTGTCTTCCACCATTGATTGGCCTCACTGATCAAGAAAGGTCGGATGGCCTGGGCTTTCATCTCCTCTGGGGCTTGAATTAGCTCAAAACAGTTTCAACTTCATCTAGCCACTTTTCTGCGATATCTGGGTCTGGCTTTCCTTTAAACGGTGGTACGTTAGCCCTCTTGAGCTTCTCAAAATAATACTGGAATCCCTTAGTGGCTGATGTGGCTGAGGTGGAGCATTCTGATTAATTAGGCCTTGCACTATCTGAGTAACAACTTGGCAAAAGGCCTGAAAAGCATTCATGCCTGGGATGACCGGAGGAACAGGTGCCTATGGAGCTAGTGGTGGAGGATTCTGGTCCGGCTGAGGTGGCAGCGGGACCTATGCTGGTGGCGGTGGAATGGGCTCCTGAGCAGCTGGTTGTGCTCTCGGAGGTCTGCCACGTGGCCTCACCATCTGCACTTATTGGTTTAGCATCTATTTAGAATATCGAAATAAAATCAATTGAATTTGACTAAGGACCAAAATCGAAAGCTTTTAAGTATGGAAGATAAAAGGGCACGTCTTATGTCATAGACTTAGCTTTCATAGTTTAGGATTAGTTATTAGATTACATCCTAAACCCGGTCTAAGTGGTCCTAGTCTAAGGCCATCACTCATCTAAGATCATGACTTAGGTCTAAGATCAAACTTAGATTGCTAAGATCATAACTTAGTCCTACGTTCTGCCCGAAATCTAGAGCCTGAGCTCTGATACCACCTGTAGCGCCCCGCACCCGGCCTTCGTGCAGACACAATGCACCCGCCGTACTTCACTAAGGAGAGTACAAAGCGTCGTGCATAACATGCGAAAATCCATAACATAAGCCATGGACTCCCATGCTAACATTTAACATGGTAGTAAAATTTAGACAGAATTAAAACTTTTCAAATTAAACATGCATTACGAAATAACTAAGTCCCCAAAGTAGTAGTCTCACAAAACGTCATAGTCACATTCTACAGAGTTCAAACATAGTCATAATACAAACATCTCAGCAGCACAAAAGTCCTTAAGCTTAGCTCCCTTCATATCTCCTCGCCTATAGATATGGTACCCTCGGCTCATCTTCAATCCATTCTATCTTGGCATTATCTGGGGAAAAATAAAGTAAGAGTGATAAAAATCACCTAGCAAGAATACAATAAACGACCATGAAATACATAAAGAATTATAACATGAATGTAGTAACATGAAAACTTTAAATAATAACTCATACATGTCCTAAGTTCTGAAGTCAACTGACGGTATAGCCTAAGCATAATTCTAGATACTGCTAACCACTATTAGCATATTAAGTCCTTAACTGTATCATACAACATGCTAGCGTGATCATGAGTTATGCAACATGCAATGCATGATGTCATGTCATGTCAAAACATCATTTTGGTCCCACAAATAACGTGTCATAAAAACAGAGTGTCATATCAATTAACCACGGATCTGAGCGGGTCCAGAACAGATATCAGATCAATTAACCCCGGATCTGAATGGGTCCAGAACAGATATCAAATCAATTAACCCCAGATCTGAATGGGTCCAGAACAGATATCAGATCAATTAACCCCAGATCTGAACGGGTCTAGAACATGTAACAGACCAATTAGCCCCGGGTCTGAACGGGTCCAGAACATATCATGTCAACAGACCAATTAACCCTGGGTCTGGAGTCGGGTTAGTCGCATGCTTGGCCGGCAAAGGAATCATGAAGCTTTTTAAAACATGGGACCGTAAAATTTTCATGCATAACAAAAACATAGCCGCTTTTAAAACTTGCCTGCATAAGTAAAATCCATAAAATCGTTTTCATGATCATGCATGATACATGCAGTGATATGCAATGCAAGTCATGGTTAAGGCTTGGTTAGGGAATGCAGTGTTTCTGGTCTTATATGTGGATGACATATTGCTTATGGGCAATCCCTACCTTACAAAAGGTTAAGGCTTGGTTAGGCAATTCATTTTCAATGAAGGACTTGGGTGAGGCTACCTATATCCTTGGTATCAAGATCTATAGAGATAGATCTAAAAGGATAATAGGCTTGAGTCAGAGTACATACATAGATAAAATGTTGAAAAGGTTCAACATGCAAGAGTCCAAGAAAGGATTCCTGCCTATGTCTCATGGCATTCATCTTAGCAAGAATCAATGTCCTCAAACATCTGATGAGCGAGATCGAATGAATAAAATTCCTTATGCTTCTGCTATAGGATCGATCATGTATGTCATGTTATGTACTAGACCAGATGTCTCATATCCATTGAGCACAACCAGTAGATATCAAACTGACCCTGGTGAAGGTCACTGGACAGCTGTCAAGAATATTCTTAGGTACCTCAGAAGGACTAAAGATGTATTCTTGGTTTTTGGAGGTTTGGATGATGAGTTAGTTGTAAACGGTTACACAGATGCTAGCTTCCAAACCGACATAGATGATTTCAGATTGTAGTCCGGTTTTGTATTCACATTGAATGGTGGAGCTGTTAGTTGGAAGAGTTCAAAACAAAGCACTGTGGCTGATTCTACAACAGAGGCTGAGTATATAGCAGCATCAGATGCAGCTAAAGAAGCAGCTTGGTTGAAGAAGTTCATTACTGAGCTAGGAGTGGTACCTAGCATTGCAAATCCTGTGGACATTTATTGTGACAACAATGGTGCCATAGCACAAGCAAAAGAGCCTAGGTCTCATCAGAGATCTATACATATACTCAGATGCTACCATCTCATTCGAGACATCATCGATAGAGGAGATGTCAAGATATGCAAAGTTGATACAAACGATAACATAGCGAATCCATTGACTAAGCCTATCTCACGGGTCAAGCATGATCAACACACTAGATCTATGGGTCTCAGATATTTGTAGGCCTAGTGCAAGTGGTAGATTGTTAGTGTATGTGCCCTAGGCCATGATTTGGATATTTATGTTATGCATTTATTATTAATAAAAGAGGTTTTATTATCATTATTGTTGGTTAGTATGTTACACAATTTTGATATGTGTCCCTGATTCATTATTGTTATGGAGATAAAATAATTTATAATCAGTATGAGTATTGATTTGATAATCATGAGATGATTATGTGTATGGTGATACGAATCAATCGCATAGATACTTGTTAGAGAACAATGTATTGGATAGACCCATCATGAGATTGCTACATGGATTAGCGTCATAAGTAAATCTCATGATAGTCATGTTTTAATCCTTTGACTTGAGATTGTCATAGTTTCCAACATAAGGACTATTATATTTTGACATGATCAAACGTTATCCGTAAATGGATAATAATAAAGGTCATGATTGAATGTGATAGAAATTATGTAGAGAATATTGAACAATCAAGATAGAATTTGTCCCTCTCTTTTGAGAGAGATATCTTTGGGCCCCTCGATTAGTGAGACTGTGAAATGCATGGTCGTGCTCAAATGAATTGATAGTGTGATCAATATCATTTGTTTTATCAGTCTACTTAGAGATCGAGTAATCATATGTTTGAACTATATAAGTATGACGCTGACCATGACTTATGTTCAAACTAGATATCGTGTGACAAAGGGATTAATGCATGTACTATTATTAGGCTAGTTGGACTTTACTCGTATTAATTGGGTAGTTGTAATGCCTTGCTAGAGGCCAATTACGACTTGTTGGTTTAATAGAGATTTAATCAACTGCCAATTAATATGGGCCTATCGGGTCACACACAAGAATGCGTGAGGCTGAGATTAATAATATTAATATTGGATATTAATTATTATTATTATTATTATCGTTTTTAACATTAATAATATTAATATTGGATATTAATTATTATTATTATTATTTTTGTTTTTTTGGTGATTATATATACATGTGTATTATCGGATAATAACGAGAGAATCCATATCTGATATGGATTTTGAATATCCTGATAGAATCCGTATCTGATATATATTTTGATTGGCATCAACTAATCCGATTAGGACTCGGATTTTGATGTCTACGTATGTGTATATATACTTGTGTATCTCGTATACACTATACACACGAAAATACACAGAATCATCAAAGAAACCCTAGAGCCGTTTTTGTGAAAAACCGAGTTCTTCAGCGGCGCTGTTTGAAGAGCTAGCACTCCGGACGGAAGCGTTCGTGTGGATACCGACAGAGGGTGATCGTATTTTGGCACCTGCTTCATCTGCGTAACTCGGATCTACAAAGGTAATTTTCGAGTTTCTTCAATCGAATTAAACGAACAACATGGATCCTTGGTAGGAAATCAGAGATCAAGTGTTTGTTTTCCGCTGTGCGTTTTGCAGTGATCTCGGTTGATTTCCTAACAGTGGTATCAGAGCCACTTGTTGTCTCGTTTAAATCGACTATATCATGCTTATGTGTTTACTGTTTTTCGTATGGCATGATATGTATAAAACAGTAATTCGGATTTCATATGATGAGAGAAGAATGGTGTTTTTCAATTCGTTTTCATGAGATGATTTGTATACGGCGGTAATCGTTTGTCATGTGATGATTAAAACCGATTTTGTTTATATTAGATATAATCACACGATATGTGTAAAACCTTATTCGAATCTCATCAGGTGATAGCAGATTGATGTTTTCAATTCATTTTCATCAGATGTTATAATTCGAGATTGTTATATGTGATATAATGTGTTCGTTTTTCATGAGATGATCAAAAACGATTATGTTTATATCGATATGAACAACCGATTGATGGTTCTGTTTTCGTGTTTCGAAAGACAGATTATCAATTCGATGATGATTCTGATTTCTGGTTTCGGATGAAGATTCTCGTTTTGATTGATATTCTGTTTTAAGGTTTGTGAATGACAGCCATCGATTCGATCGATGCTTCTATAAGGGTTTACACGTAATCAAAACAGTAAGATCGTTAATATGATTGACGCGTCTGTGTTCGGGTTTCGAAAAGAAAATTATCAATCAAAACGATTAAGAATGTCTTTGCATACGCCCTATAGTTCGTTACCGTGAAATTAAGAATGTCAATATATATTTATTTGTTATAATATGTTTGTGTAAAATATATTATAATTGTTGATGTCTTTGCATCGTGCATAGCATGGCCTCAGGACCTATGTGATTGACTTAGTCATATTTCTGTTTTGGGTTATTATGGCCTGCGTGCCGCTGTAGTTTTTGTTGTATTTTATTAAACAATGAGTTAGGTTTTTCTTTATTATTGTAATAAATGAATAATCAAGCTACAAAAGTGGTGATGGCGACACATACCAAGGACAAGTGGATTCCATGGAGATGGAGGCACGAGCTCAAGACAAGAAGATATGTATCATTTCAAATGTTGTAATAGGAAGTCTTTCACATAGGGTTTCCTTTATGATCTTCATTTGGTCTCATGAAGATCATATTTAGTTTGGCCATGCTATGTCACGTTTACATATTTATCATTTTGTATGAGATGCGTGGATGATAGATTATATATGCATATAGGATGCTACGATATAATGATATGCAATGCAAGACATAAACTAAATTGAACCCTCATCAATAATTTAAGTCTTTATTCCATCCATGTCTTAAACACCTATTAAAACTGGGATTGTATTAAAGTAGGTATTGCCAAAGCAATGTGCTTTAAACATTCCTAGCTACGTAGGATGAGTAATAGTGCTCCTCATATGTTTAAAATTGGTTAGACTTAATTGGGCTATCAAAACGGTTTTGGGCCCAAGGCATTAGATGGAATCTAACATACAATGATATATGATGTCATTATTCCATAAATTCAAAGAGTTACATGAGATGTAATTGGTAAAGAAGTTACCTACCTAAATAACTTAATTTTAAGCATCATGCCAAAACTGAGTTTAGAATTAAGTCAAATATGGATCTTAGCTCACTAAAATATTTCTTTTGAGGGTTATGTTTTAGTGAGAGTTCTATAAATTTTAACCTCATTATTAATAAAGTGTTACTTTGCATGTTTTATAGATCATAAATGGCTGCTAATAACAATTCCACCTTATCGCTGCGATCAATCCTTGAGAAGGAAAAATTAAAAGAATGTGGGACAAATTTTGTTGATTGGTTTCGAAACTTGAGAATCGTTCTCAAGCAAGAAAAGAAGTCTTACGTGCTCGATGACCCTGTCCCTGAACCACCTCCTGCTGATGCTTCTGTTGCTGTTAAGAACAAGTATAAGAAGCATATGGAAGATTCAAACGACATAGGATGTCTTATGTTGGCAACTATGTGTTTAGGACTTCAGAAAGACCTGGAACACTTAGAAGCTTATGAAATCAGTGTGCATCTCAAACAAGCTTTCCAACAACAGGCTAGGCAGGATAGGTTCGACACCGCTGTTGCACTTTTTGACTATAAGATGTCTGAAGGTGAATCTGTTAGCGCTCATGTTTTAAAGATGAAAGGCTATATAGATCACCTTGCAAGACTTGGATATCCCATGAGTTTGGAACTCGCCACGGATTTGATCCTACACTCTTTGCCTAGCAGTTTTTCTCAGTTTGTTATGAACTACAATATGAATAATATGGAAAAGTCCATTCCTGAGCTACACGGTATGCTCAAAACTGCTGAGGGGAATATCAAAAAGCCTTCCCATGTATTGAGTGTCAATATCAAGCCTATGAAAAAGAAAGGTAAAGGCAAGGGTAAGCCCAAAGGTGCGAAGGGTGCAAAAGGGTCCAAGGGTCAAGCTAAACCGAAACCTGGTCCCAAGGAAAAGGTTCCTAAGAAATGAACTTGTTTCCATTAAAACAAGCCTGGGCAATGGAAAAGAAATTGTGATGTTTATTTGGAGGAGTTGACGAAGATGAAGGGTAGTGCGACTACATCTTCAGGTATTTATGTTATAGAAATTAATTTATCTACTTCTTCTTCCTGGGTATTAGATACTGGATGTGGATCCCATATTTGTACAAATATGCAGGGGCTCAAAAGGAGTAGGATGCTGAAGAAGGGCGAGGTGGACCTACGTGTTGGCAATAGAGCAAGAGTTGCTGCTATAGCTGTAGGGACCTATGAGCTTGTCTTGCCCAATGGGCTTTTGTTAGTTTTAAACAATTGCTTTTATGTTCCTACTATGAGTAGGAATCTTATTTCAGTATCCGTTTTGGATGATGAAGGTTATTCATTTTTAATAAGAAGTGTTCTATTTTTGATAAAAATGACTTGCTTTATTGTATTGCAAGTAGTTATAATGGCATTTATGTCCTTAACCTTGATGATTCCAATGATGGTAATATTTATAACATATCTTCAAAGAGAACTAAGCCAAATGAATTAAACCCTGCATATTTATGGCATTGTTGCCTTAGCCATATAAATGAGAAGCGCGTATCTAAACTCCATCAAGATGGATTAACAGATTCATTTGATTTTGAATCATTTGAAAATTGCGAGTCTTGTTTGCTTGGAAAGATGACAAAGACCCCTTTTTCTGGACATAGTGAAAGGGCTAATGACTTATTGGGCTTGGTACATACAGATGTATGCGGCCCAATCAGCATTAGTGTCAGAGGAGGATTTCAGTATTTCATTACTTTTACTGATGATTTCAATAGGTATGGCTATGTCTACCTAATGAAACATAAGCATGAGTCTTTTGAAATGTTTAGAACTTTTCAAAATGAAGTACAAAATCAACTTGGTAAGACAATTAAAACGCTTCGATCAGATCGAGGTGGTGAATTTTTGAGCCAAGAATTTGACCAACATCTAAGAAATTGTGGAATCGTTTCACAGTTGACTCCTCCAGGAACTCCACAATGGAATGCTGTTTCTGAAAGGAGAAATCGAACTTTATTAGATATGGTTCAATCTATGATGGGTCAAGTAGATCTTCCTTTATCTTTTTGGGGTTATGCCTTGGAGATGGCTGCATTCATTTTTGAACCGTGTACCATCTAAAGTGGTTGAAAAGACACCATATGAGATGTGGACTGGTAAGAGACCCAGTTTGTCTTTTCTTAAGATTTGGGGTTGTGAAGCTTATGTGAAAAGATTAGTGTCAGATAAGCTAGCTCCAAAATCTATCAAATGTATTTTTGTGGGGTATCCTAAAGAAACTAAGGGGTACTATTTCTATATTCCCTCAGAGAACAAAGTGTTTGTTGCTCGAAATGGAGTCTTTTTGGAAAAGGAGTTTCTCTCTAAGAGAACTAGTGGGAGTATAGTACAACTTGAGGAAACTCAAGTTCCACAAGATATCGTTGAACCGTCTTTAGAGATAATTTCAGATTCACAAACAGTTGTGGAGCCTGAAAATGTAACACAAGTCCAACGCAGATCTGATAGGATACATCGTCAGCCAGAGAGATATGGATTTCTTGTTACTGATGATAGTGAAGTTATGCTCATAGATTAAGATGAGCCTACTACCTATCAGGAAGCTGTGTCTGGTCCAGATTCAGATAAATGGCTTGGAGCCATGAATTCTGAGATGCAATCCATGTTTGATAACCAAGTTTGGTCTTTAATTGATCCTCCAGAGGGTATTAAGACTATTGGTTGCAAATGGGTTTTCAAGAAGAAAACTGACATGGATGGAAATGTGCAAACCTACAAAGCAAGGCTTGTGGCTAAAGGTTTGAAGCAAACTCATGGTATAGACTATGATGAAACCTTTTCACCAGTAGCTATGCTTAAGTCTATTCGAATTCTCCTTGCCATTGCAGCATACTATGATTATGAGATATGGCAAATGGATGTCAAAACTGCTTTCCTTAATGGAAATTTGCTCGAGGATGTGTACATGACACAACCTGAGGGTTTTGTAAATCCTGAGAATTCAAAGAAGGTTTGCAAGCTTCAAAGGTCCATCTATGGATTGAAGCAAGCATCTCGAAGCTGGAATCTTCGTTTTGATGAAACAGTTAAGAACTTTGGTTTCATCAAGAATGAAGATGAACCTTGTGTTTACAAAATGGTTATTGGGAGTGCAGTAGTGTTTCTGGTCTTATATGTGGATGACATATTGCTTATTGGGAATGATATCCCTACCTTGCAAAAGGTTAAGGCTTGGTTAGGGAATTCATTTGCAATGAAGGACTTGGGTGAGGCTACCTATATCCTTGGTATCAAGATCTATAGAGATAAATCTAAAAAGATAATAGGCTTGAGTCAGAGTACATACATACATAAAATGTTGAAAAGGTTCAACATGCAAGAGTCCAAGAAAGGATTCCTGGCTATGTCTCATGGCATTCATCTTAGCAAGAATCAATGTCCTCAGACATCTGATGAGCGAGATCAAATGAATAAAATTCCTTATGCTCCTCCTATAGGATCGATCATGTATGCCATGTTATGTACTAGACCAGATGTCTCATATCCATTGAGGACAACCAGTAGATATCAAGCTGACCCTGGTGAAGGTCACTGGACAGCTGTCAAGAATATTCTTAAGTACCTCAGAAAGACTAAAGATGTATTCTTGGTTTATAGAGGTTTGGACATGGAATTGATTTATTTCATCTTGATTTATTCTTCTACGTGGTCGTACACCTTGTGATATATCACCTATGATAAGTTCATGTGGATGATTCTTATGAAATCTTGTTTGATTATTTTCTAAGTTCTCATGCATTTCTAAGTGATCATGCGTTTCTAGTGTGTTGTGTTCATCATGTACTATATTTTCTTCTATATCATCAATCACAAATTCGAGTTCAAAATCACCATCATAATCTTTAGTTGTTTCATGTTCACCGAATTCATTGAATTTCACATGAATAGATTCTAAGATTTGCCTAGTGATAGGATCATAACATCTATATGCCTTAGAATTTACAGAATATCCGACAAAGATGCATTCAATGGATTTAGACTCAAATTTATCTAGATTGTCTTTTATGTTAAGTACAAAGCATTTACATCCAAACACACGAAAATAGTCAATCTTAGGCATTCGATTATTTAAAATCTCATAAGGGGTTTTGTTTATTTTCTTTCTAATTGATAAACGGTTGACTATATAGCATGCACAATTTACAGCTTCTGCCCACAAGAATTTAGGTAGTTTATTTTCACATAACATTGTTCTTGCAATTTCTTGTAGTGTCCTATTCTTTCTTTCTACTACGCCGTTTAATTGAGGTGTTCTAGGCGGTGAAAATTCATGTTTAATCCCCTTTTCTTCACAAAATGCAATCATATCTTTATTCTTAAATTCACCTCCTCTATCGCTTCTAATTTTCTTCACATTTATGCCGTATTCATTTTCAAGTTGTTTTATTAATTTGGCAATCTCAATAGCACTATCATCTTTATTTGCAAGAAATAAAGTCCATGTATAGCGAGAAAAATCATCAACTATGACACAGGCATAGTGTCTCCCTCCAAGGCTTTTAGTACGACTAGGACCAAACAAATCAATGTGTAATAGTTCTAAGATAGTAAATGTGCTGATCTCATTCTTAGACTTAAGTGATTCACGTGTTTGTTTGCCTCTAATACAAGATTCACATAACTTAAAGTTATCCGTATCAAGTTTAGGCAATCCTCATACTAGATTCTTTCGTTGAAGTTTTTCAAGAGTTGATATGCCAATATGTCCTAACTGTCTATGCCATAAGTTTACATTTGGTTCATTTGTCATAAAACATTTTACTCTAGCATCTAGCATATCATCTATGGATAGTGTAAAAATGTTTCCTTCTCTTTTTCCTTTTAGTACGGTTTCTCCATTTTTATTAACAATATTGCAATATGGATGAGAGAAACACACATCATAACCATTATCAAGAAATTGTGAAATGCTAAGTAAGTTGTATGATAGATTACTTACTAGGAACACGTTGGAGATTTGAAGAGTACTTGGATTTCCGATTGTTCCTTTTCCAATGATTCGACCTTCATTGTTATCTCCAAAGGTTACGGATCCTCCTTTTTCAACTTTCTTTAATTTGGAAAATAGAGTTGGATCACCCGTCATATGTCTTGAACACCCACTATCAAGAAACCACTTATTTCCTATATCTTTTGCTACCTACAAAACATAACACTAACTTAGGTACCCTTTAATTTTGGGTCCTTACGGGTTAGTAATTTAGACCTTTGTAAGAATACCTTTTGGTATCCAAACTTGGGTAACCTTTCTTGGTCTTCCAAAAGATGATAAGATATAGTACATGTTGTTTTCATCTCTATTTTGCCTATAGTGGCCGAATGTGCCAATGTGAGTTGATTTGTGATAAGTATTTCGGTTTGTTGGCAATGTGTGTGATCTAGATGTGTTTGAATGTTGCATATGCTTTGATGACTTCCTTTGATATCTATATGGAACATGCTTGTATTTTTCATGTGATGAACTATAGGTAGGGCGATGAGATGCCATTAATGTCTTGCTAGTTTGTATTGTTACCTTCTTAGGCTTCTCAATTGTTTTGAAGACATGTTGTTGTTTGAATGATGATGCAAAAAAGTTTGTAGATTTACTTTGTACATGAGTATCTTTATTATACCCTAATCCGGTTTTGTCATTGTCATGCTTTTGAGAAGAGATAAGATGATCTAGCATGCAAGTTCCTTTATCAAATTTCTTTACAGTATTCTCTAATTCTATGTTTCTTGATCTCAAGTCTACGATCTCGGATTTCATTTCAACATTTTCGGATGTTAAAGAAATAATTTCAGACCTCAATGCACTAATTATACTTGACGACTCTTCTTTTGAATCGTTTAATTGAGACACAAGATTTGTGTTAGAGGATTCTAACAATTTCTTGTCTTCAACTAAGCGTTTCTTTTCTTTAGCAAGAGCTTTTGAAAATTTATGCAATTCAAGATATTCACTAAACAAATCATCATATGAAGCTTCATTATCAGAATCGGAATCGAAATTTACCTCATTTGACGCCTTTGATGCAAAGCAAACTTGAGCCGTTTCATCCTCAGCTTCTTCATTTTCTGAGTCAGATGAATCACTCCATGTAGAAGCTTTGAAGGCCCTTCTTGTATTTCTTTGTTTTGGTTCTGAGACGAGTCTAGTATGTGTCCGTTCCTTGTCATGGTTTTTGTTCATTGTTTTGTCCTTGTTTGGACAGTTATATGAAATATGTCCAGATTTTCCACAGTCATAACATTTCATGTCTTTATCATTGTTCTTATTTCTGTTTGACTTAGATGAAGTGGATTTATGTTTGTTTCTAAATGACTTCTTCATAAATTTTCTTAATCCTTTAGCCAATAGAATTAGATTTTCATCATCCGAATCCGTGTCACTATCATTTACGCAATTAGAAGAAGTAGAGACGTATTCATTTGAATTGAAAGCTATTGTCTTACTTTGTTTGGAAGTTGATTCAGATTTCCTCATAGTAAGTTTATTTTCATATACCTTCAATGATCCAATCAATTCCTCCATTTTTATTGACTTGGTTTCTTTGCTTTCTTCTATTGCGGTAGCTTTCGGATCCCATTCGGATGGAAGACTTCTCAATACCTTTTGTACCTTTTCCTGTTAAGTGAAAGCTTTGCCAAGAGACTCAAGAGAATTGTAAATGTTAGTTAATCTCAAATCCATATCAACAATGGATTCATTTGGCAACAATTTGAAGGATTCAAGAGTAGACATAAGCATATTGATTTTGGACTCTTTTACTTGACTTGTTCCTTCATGCTTCATTTCTAAACTCTTCCACATGTCTTGTGCATTAGAACAATTAGATACATAACTAGATTCACTTTTGCTCAAACCATTTAGTAGAAGTTGCATAGCTTTAGCATTCATACTTAGCTTCTTCTTATCATCACTTGTATATTCTAGTTTAGACTTTGTAACTTCTATATCAACACCATCAACCGCGGTTATCTTAGATGGAACAAAAGGACCATCTTCTATTATAGACCACAAATCAATATCAATAGCTATAAGAAACAATTTCATACGAAGTTTCCAATGATTAAAAGACTCACCATCAAAGAGTGGAGGCCTTTGGCTAGACATACCTTCTTGCTCGGTTTTGTGACTAGTTGATGTCATCTCACAAAGATTGTTATATCTTCTTTTTGTGAGTGTACCTCGCTCTGATACCAATTGTTGGACCTGTATAGCACCACTAGAAGGGGGGGTTGAATAGTGAGTGCGGAAAAAATTGGTTTATAAAAATTTTAAGGACCAATTACTCACTTCTGAAAATAGAGACTGCTTTCAGGACCCGTATTTAAACACTTGGTTGACTGGGTTGTAGACTTCCAAAAATAGTGAAATTTTGACACAATGTACTCTCAGGTGTTATGAAGGTGTCATAAAAATTTCAGATTAAAACTCAAAGGTTAAGTCACTCAAATGTGGTACGTGATCTGACTGTGTCAGTTTGGACAGAACCTGTACCTTAAAATGAAAAACTGATTCCTATTTGGTGACAACTCTAAATGACCTGAAACTTTTATGAGACGACCCTCAGGATGTTTAGTATACTCAGTTAAAACAGTTTTGAAAAATTCCTTTGGGAAGTATGTCAACCAAGTTGATGTTCTCAACCTCTGCCAATCTGAAAAACACATTTGCACTAGTCTCAGAACTATGAACGTTTGGATGACTTATACTTATCCAAATTTGATAAAATCAGTGGGAAATGAACCCTAAGACACAAGGCTATGTTTCTGCAAAGTTTTATGATTTTTGAAAATTATTTGCTATTTTTACCGAGATAATAAAAATGATGCAAAAACAGAAACTGAGAGTAAAAATGCTGAAAGTAAGAACACGAAGAATTTTATACTGGTTCGGCCAACGTGACCTACTCCAGTCTTCAAGGACACCTTCCTTGGTTTTCACTTGTCACCAAAGTCACCTTAGAATAAGGGTGGATAGAGTTATACACCAACTCCTTCAATCCAAACCCTTTTACAATGTTCTACACAAAGAACAACACCAAAGAATCACCAATCAGCACCACCTCACCAAATGAAGGTTTGATCACACCTTGATCAACCTTGTACACCAATGAATCTTATTTGGGTGATGTGTATGAAGCCTATACTGAATATGACATGTAAGTATGATAGGCTTTGGGTATATACAAGAGATGAATATGGAAAATAAAGTGAAGTCTTGCAAACACTAAACAGAATTTTGCACTTGTTGTTCTTGTCTTGTGTTGATCATCTCTTGGCCTTTTATAGATGGTTGGGGCGCCTAAGAGGGTTTAGAGGAGCCTCCCAAATCTGATTTGAATTGTCTTGTAATGCCTTTGAGTAAATTTGAATGCTTTAGGTCATTAATTCCCCCCAAAACTTCAGCCACCAATCTGAAATTTCAGATTCAAAAACAGAATTTTCAGCTTTGTTTGGTCTTGTCTTTGACTCCTTAATTTGTGGATCTTTGTCTTCCATCATTGATTGGTCTTTCTTCATCAATTATATTATATTATGAACTCCTCCAAGGCTCCCAACATGCTGTCCCAGCTGCCCCATCTGGTCACCCAATGTGCTGAATTCAAATCTGAATTTTGCATGGTAACAATGTAGAATTCTTCATGAACATGGTAAATTTCTTTTACCATTTTACCTTGCCTTCTAGAAACTTTCAAGATATGTCTTTGGCTGTGTAATTCATGTATAATACATGAATAAATATATGTGGCATCATGTAGCAAATAAACGTTCCATGTACGATGATGTAGTAACTTCAAATTTCAACTTCCGTTGATTGCCCGATTTTTCTCCGTTTTGTCTCAAACCTCTTCAACATATAAAATGTGTAATGTAACATGAAATATACATATAAATATGTATAATCTCAGCTCCAATGTGTATAAGATGTTAGGCCAAGAGGTATATCAATTTTGAGTTTGATTTTCAGAGAAATAAGGAAGATGATTGAGAATTGATATATGTATTTGTTTTGTGACTTTGGTATTGATCTCTCCATGTAGTGCACGAAATTTTTGAGTGTTGGAAATGTATATTGGCTGGCCATCTTTTTATGATAAGTATATGATGTGTCGGAGATGGCTCGGTAGTCATATGATATGATACATTTCGGTTTTTGCACTTTTGTCATGTCGATGTAATTTTGGAAGTTTGATGACATGAAGTATATGACTTGAGAGTATCATGGATGTGTATATGATGTATATATGACTCTCTTGTCGTTGACATATGTTGATGACATGTTGACGAAATGTCGAGATCGAATAATGTAGCTTGTCGTCTGAGATAGAATATATGTCGTATGTATATCCATGAGATATATGTATATGCCGTGAGACTCCAAGAAATATATATGCCATGAGTATCCATAAGATATATGTTTAGAGTGTATATCCAAGAGATATATACGCCGTGTGTCGAGATATCCAAGAAATATATATATACCATATCCAAGAGTTGTATGTATGCCGTGTATATCACCTGAGAATAAATACAACAATGTTTGCCATATGATTTAAGCCTTAACGCTTCATGGCTTGTTAGTACAACAATGATAGATATAGGCATATGCATTTTGAAATCTCATAACATTTAGATCATGTAATCATGTAACATATAAATCATGCACTTGTAAATCATTCAAACCATGATTTCTCAACATGTTTGTCCTCTCCCACTCGTATTTTTGACACTCAAGGCCTTTACTTCCCCTCTTTAAGTCCTTACAAACCCTTACAAGCCTTTTACCTCTCTTTTCTTGTGCCTCTAATCCAATCGTGGGCTAGAAGCAACCAAGATGAGCAACAACGTGGAGGTCTTCAACAGGTTGCGTAATCTTCAAAATTATTATAACCAAAGTAAGAATGGATACCGAGAAAAGGACTTACACACACTTGGACAAACTCTAAGATTCAAGAACATTATGAAACCAAACGTGATGTAAAGTGCTGAGACAAAGAATTGCTAAGGGGTTGCCTTGGGCAATCCTCAACCACGCTTAGACTCAATGCACTTAATCACATATATGCAATATCGAGATGCATAAATGAAGAAGTGTCCAGAATTGTGTATAAATGGGTTTTTTTGTTGCGGGTGTTGTAGGAAGTTTGTGATTTGATGGTGCATGGATAAATCAATTCAAATAGCCCCCCCTTTTTTTTTTTAAAAAAAGGGCTGTTTTGTACTCTTTTTTTGTAATGCCTTCTTTTTTTGATGATCTTTTTTTTTGTGGTTGAAATACAAGAAACTCAAAGTAGCCAAAGGATTGATCAACAACTTTCTTCCTCCAATTTTTTTTGCTCCAGGCCAAATCTTATACAAAAGGATGTTTAAAGATGTTCTTGTGAAAAGAGGGTCAATCTTTTGTAGTGTAAGGCTTGTATGAGTATGGATCACTTGTATACATCAAAAAACACAACACACAATGCAAGTAAGACACACAATCAAAGTATGATTAAGAGCTTCAAATAGCAACAAGATTTAAAGTCAACAACGATAGATTTTTTAGGCTAGTAGAAGCAATATAAGTGTGGCTGAAACGAAAGCTCTATATGCGACGATCCTAATACCCAAGTATGTATTCAAGCAAGAGTGGATACAAGACAAAGTAACCCAAACAAAAACAGTTGTGAACAACAACAAAGATGCAATCTTTTGAATGTTTTAAGATGTTTTAAAGATTGTCCTTGTACTTGTATAAGGTCCTTGTCAAGGTAACTCCAATATGTCTTGGTCCTCTGTCAATATGTCCAAGGAGTTTCGGTATTTGGTCCTGTCTAATATGTCCAAATTGTCCAATATGGTCCAATGGGTCCAAAGTGTCCAATAGGTCCAATATGTCAAATAGGTCCAAAAGTGTCCAATCAATCCAATATGTCAAGGAAATTTTGGTCCTTTGTCCAATATGTCAAGGTATTAATATTGTCAAGTCCAGAAAGACAAGTTGTTTTATTTTAATAAAACATCGAGTTGGATAAATGTTTTAAGGCTCAATTTTTTTTGGAACAGAAGTTTTTTTTTTGATGACACAAAAATGAAGACAAAAAAGACACGAAATGAATGTTAGATTAAAGGAGAACCTTTGCTCTGATATCAAACTGATGCGTGATTGTCACGTCTCGTACGAATCGTCTCTTTTAACACTTGGATCCTTAACAGTTGTAGGCAAGAGTTTAACTCCCTCCTAGCCGTTGATCACCAAGGTTTTTTTTTGAGCCTTCCTCCTTTAAAAGTTACCCGTTTCCCAAGCAAGTTTGCACCCTCTAGATGGCCACACCTTTGATTTTGGATATTTCTCACAAGGTTTCTAACACCTTGATTGGATTCTAACTTTGATCTTCAATGAAACAAAGAAAACACTCAACTTGTTCTTAAGAAGAATCAAAAACAAAACTCACAAGTGTTTGTGAAGAGAAAATAGGTTGATTTTGCCTAAGAATTCTTATGAATCAATTCTCGAACTTTTCTTCCTTTATATGGACGTCCATACCCCCTTTAAATAGGGCCAAGAAGACTAAAAAAAGTATAGTCTACAAAGCTAAAGAAAAGGCTAGTCAAAAGGCTACAAAAAGGCTAAAAATGTGTAATCTTTTTTCAAACGGTTTGACCCCTTCTAGAAGCCGATTCTGGTCTTTGTCCCTTCTTGAGAATTGTAGCTCACGTTCTAAAATTGAATTTGGTCCTTTGAATCACCTCATTGGGACATGGGACAAGTTAGATATGGCCCTCCAAAGTTTGGGTGTCCTGAATGCTTTCAGTATAGCTGCTGAAAACTGGTATGAATTATGGCCTGTTTTTGGATCACTTGCAGCTCGGATTATGCCTTGACTCCTCTTAGATAATTGTAGCCCATTGAGTGTAGAAAATAAAAATATGCAGTTCTTTGAATTTGGCCCACCCATTGAAGAGATAAGTCCAAGTTACTAAACATGTGTCACAGAATTCTGCAGAAACAGTACTTGAACTTCAATGGAGTTTTTTGGCCATTATAACGACAGATCATGGAAATGTGCGAAACATGAATGTGCTAGATCTTTATCTTGTATTTTCAACGAAACTTGAATCACTTGATTTTCACTTGTGGTTGAAGAGATACGACTTTTTTACGAAAACTGGTCCTGCCAGAAAATTACATTCTGAAATGGGCTTGCTGCTCTTCAACTCATTTGGTCTTCAACGTCTCCAACAACCTTACAAGTCCTTAAAATAATTCTAATAAACATAGAAACATAATAAACAACCCTAAGGCCTAACAAGATAAAAGACTCAAGGTTTGGTTATGCAAGACCGAAAGAACAACCTTTACAAACAAGAAACCTTAAGCAAACGACTCAAGGAATGAAAAAAATAATACAAATAACTCATATATGTTACAACACACAAAAACTCAAAGATTGGGCTCAAGTAGGTGAATCCAATGACATTGTTTGTTTATAGGCTCATCTCGCACATGTCTGAACAAGAATGCATCAACTTCTTGGCTCATACTTTTTGCCATGCTTCTTGTCACTGGGTCTCGACTTGCCTCACCTTTGTTGCTAGCCCGACACATGTACCACATCATTCCCTCCCTCCTCAAAAGGATTCATCCTCGAATCTTGCATGTATGCAATGTGGGAAAAGGAACCACAACAATCCAGTAAATATGCTAGACACACTTAAACAATTTAAACACAACGTTCATGCCATTGTCATCCTAATATGCTTAGGGGGAATAAATAACTCTATAAAGAAGCACACACCCAACAGATAGTAGCACCTTTTGTAATGAATGCTTAACAACCAGCACCTTTTCCTAGTGTGTTTTGGATGCATAAACAAGGAATTCTCAAAATTCAGCTCAAAGAATGATGCAACACATGAAACACTCAAAACATCTTTCTTCTTTATGTGTTTTGGATGCCGAGAATTGTTATCACATGTATTTGAATTTGAACTTCATGTTCATAAAACCATGCAGCAAACGTGGATCCATAAAGATCCACAAACACATAAGATGGACTTTGTAGCAACAAATACAATGGACTGAATTCATGACCATGCAAATTATCATTTTGACTAGATGCAAATAGAGGACAATCTACCTCACGACTTTGAACATAAAGCTTTAGGACCTGCAGGGCACCACTAGAAGGGGGGATTGATTAGTGGGTGTGGAAAATTTGGTTTTTAAAATTGTTTTAACCAAAAACCCAACTTCTGAAAACAGTTTCTGTTTTCAGGACCTATTTTGCAATGTTTTACAA
This sequence comes from Eustoma russellianum, assembly GCA_036186865.1. Lineage (NCBI taxonomy): Eukaryota > Viridiplantae > Streptophyta > Magnoliopsida > Gentianales > Gentianaceae > Eustoma > Eustoma russellianum. The sequence continues at coordinate 9,672,622 of AP025052.1, forward strand.
ACTAGGTTATAGGTCTTTAAAAATTCTGCAATTTGAAGAGATCTTAGTCTCAGATGTTCTGAGTATCTCCTAAAAATTTCAGATTAAAATCAATCTTTAACCCTTTCAGAAATTGTTGATGGTCAGATTGCAAATCTACCAGAAACGGCAGTCTGATTTGAAAAATTAATTCCGATTAAACCGTAGCTCCAAATGGTCTGACAGTTTAATGACAAACTCCTTATTATGTGTATTTAATTAGGTTGAATCAGTTTTGAAAAATTCCTTTGGGAAGTTAGTCAAATACGTTCAAAGTCTCAACTTTGCAAGCCTGAAAATTAGACTGCACTAGTCTCAGAACTTTTGATGTTTGGATGACTTATACTCGTCCAAAAGGGTTGAAACTTGTGCCAAATGAACCTTAAAACGTGTGGCTATGTTTTTGGAAAGTTTGGTGATTTTTGAAGTTCGTTTACTATTTTTAAGAACGTGAGGAAAATGATGCATTGTGTTGGAAACTGAAAGTAAGTGCTAAAAAGTAAAGAACACAAGGAATTTTTTACTGGTTCGGTTAAATCAACCTACTCCAGTCTTCGAGGACACCTTCCTTGGTTATCACTAATCACAAAACAACAAACAACACCTTACCACACAGGGTTGATGGAGTTACACACCAACTCCAATCCTTTACAAACCTTGTAAGCGATTACAATTATCATGAACACCACCATCGATCGAATGCAAGATTGATCACACCTTGATCAATCTTTTACAACAATATAGCGTGTATGGTGGTATATATGAAGCCTATTCAATATGTATGAATATGAATTCAATAGGCTTTGAGAGAGAGAAGAAAGAAAGAAAGGTAGAAGAAGAAGATGTAGGCAACGTTTTTAGCTCTTCGAATTGTAAGACTTGTCTTGTGTTTTGTTTGCTCTCATTCTTTCCTTTTTATCAAGAAGTGGCCGCCTCCTATGTCTTGTTCTTCCCCTTGAAATTATCTTTTAATTCCTTGGAAGAATATCTTGCATCATTGTGACATTCACTTGCTTACTTGGCAACTCCTCATTGGATGATCATTATAGCCTTGCTTACTTGACACTCATTGATTGGATGAAAGTTGTCATCATTTAATGAGTGTATAAATCTAAAAATAACACTTACAAACATGTGCAATTAGTCATAAAAATGTTGCCATAAGTCACATAATAAATTCCATAAAATTTGCAAGACAATTCATCACCATTAAACACCATAAAATCGGCCAACTCACTTTAGCACATGCTAAAATTTTCAGCATGTGCTATATCCAAGACTCATTCAAATTGTTGTCATGTTGGTATTAGATTAATTCCTTGAAAATGAAAAATCAAATATGTTCCAAGACCTAATTTTCGGCCATATACATTCAACACATGCTGAAATTTTCAGCATGTGTGATATTTCAAATATAATCACAATATTTCCTTAACAACTTCAAATCAATCCATTAATATTGAAGAGGCAAATAAATCATCATTTATGTTAAGAAATTCGGCCAGCTCAAGTGCACACATGCTGAAATTTTCAGCATGTGTTACAAATGTGACATAGTTTGAAATATTACCTTGTGTAGCTCCTTCCTTTATGTCACCAACCTTGTATACTTTATTATTGGCCAATCAAGAAGCCAACTAGGCTCCACATATGCTCCATTAAGGCTGAAGTGGCGTGTGATATGGCTTGTACATGTGCTGAATTTTATTTTTGCAAACTTTATAAAATAGTGCACAATAATTATACACATATGGTATATTCCAATTAGCCCTTAGTTGATTTTTATAGAATACTTTAGAATGTATAAAGTATGTAAAAAGTGTCTAGATACATGTTATATGTCATGCCAAAAAGTTCCATGTGTCGTGTTTGTAAAAAACCGAATTTTTTTTGGCTTTTGCCGATTACGCGATTTTTCTCCGATTGAACTCAAACTTTTTTCACATGTTATATAGATTATGTCACACATAATATACATGGAATAACTTGAATATTCAGCTCTAATGGATGAAGTAAAGTGGCGCCCCATGTGCTTAAAAAGTTGAATTTGAAATTTTCACAATTTGGCCTTAATTGAGGGTGATTTGTGTGTGCCAATAATGGAATAATTTTATGGATGAATATAACATGTAGACCACGAAATTTCAGGTTATTTTTGAAGTGTATGGGTTGGCCATCTATATATGGCAAGTACATGACACGTTAGCGAAGTTTCGGTATTCACCCGATACGACAATTTTTGGTTTAGAACCTTGTAACGTGTCGTAATAATTTTGTCATCACCATGACTTATATCATATGATATAAGACCTGAATATACTCATAAATATGATGTACATATAGTGGTGTGATGTTAACGTACGTTCGTAAAATATATAACGTGTCGGTAGTACGTTGGAATATGTGTGTATAGTGTTTTTTTAAAAAAATCTAGATATATATATAAAACGTGTAGACATAGGTGGGAGAGAACTTTCCATTCTTCAATTTGTTGCCTTTGTGCCTTTTCCAAATATGGCTTTATTTAATGAACTACTTAGTTCATTTAACTAAGTACTTCACTTAATGAACTAGTTTAGTTCATTAATGGTGGCACCTGAAAATAGTTCAAACACAACAAATATTCGCCATTTGATTTAAGCTTTAAAGCTTCATGGCTCGTTAGTATGGAAACATTATATATGAACTATATAAGGCAGGTTTCATGCAAAAACGTGTCAAGTCATAAAACGTGTCATGCATTTCTTTAATACACTTTATTTATATCATGCATTTTGTAATCACTCAAACCCCTTTTTCTCAACAATCTCCCCCTTTTGATGATTTACAAAATAATCCTAGTACATGATTTAAATTTGATTGCTCCCCTCTGTAGGATCTGCAAGGCACCACTAGAAGGGGGGGTTGAATAGGTGGTGCGGAAAGTGTGGTTTTTTTTAAAATTTGTTTAAAACTAAACAACTCAGCTTCTGAAAAACAGATTCTGTTTCCAAGACCAGTTTTAAAACGTTTTTAAAACCAGGTTATAGGTCTCCAAAAATTCTTAAATAATGAGAGAACTTAGCCTCAGATGTTATGAGGGTCCCCTAAAAATTTCAAATTAAAATTCAACCTTTAACCCCTTCAAAACCCGTTGGTATCAGATTGCGCGAATCTGCCAGAAACGGTAGACGGTTTTGAAAAATTTATTCCTATTTGTGTGTAAGTCCAAATGCTCTGCAAATTTAACCACTAACTCCTTATATACTATATTTAAATGGGTTGAAACAGTTTTGCAAAATTCGTTTGGGAAGTAGGTCAATTACAATCAAAGTCTCAACCTTTGTAAGTCTGAAAATGAGACTGCACTAGTCTCAGAACGTTTGCTGTTTGATCGACTTATACTTATCCAAAAGGGTTCAAACTTGTGCCAAATTAACCCTAGAACGTGTGGCTATGTTTCTGGAAATTTTTGTGATTTTTTAAAGTCATTTACTATTTTTATGAACGCCAACAAAAAAAATAAACTGTGCAGTAACAGAAAGTAAATGTTGAAAGTAAATGGCACCAAGAATTTTATACTGGTTCGGTTATAAACAACCTACTCCAGTCTTCAAGGAACACCTTCCTTGGTTCACACTAATCACACACATGCAATACACCTTACCACAGGGTTGATAGAGTTACACACCAACTCCAACCCTTTACAAACCTTGTACGTTCAATACAATATGCACGAACACCTCCACCTCGCAAGAATGAAGATTGATCACACCTTGATCAATCTTTTACAAAGATATGGAATATGTGGTGGTCTATATCAGGCCTATTCAAGATTGGAAGATATGAATACAATTGGCTTTCAAGAAGAAAGAAAGAAGGAGAATGTAGAAGAAGAAGAGCTAGGCGTTTTGATCACTTTGATTTGCAATGCTTGTGCTTGTCTTGTTTTTGCTCAACTTCTTTCCTTTTCACCTTGCATGGCCGTCCCCTATGTGTGCTATCCCCCTCTTGAAAATTATCTTCTAAGTCCTTGGGAGAATGTAAGACATCATTGTGACAAGGTCTTGCTTACTTGGCATCTTCTTATTGGATGATCATTTAAGCTTTGCTTACTTGGCACTTCATGATAGGTTGGATGTTGTCATCATTGATGACTTGGAAAAATCTGAGAATCACACTTAAAACATGTGCCAAAATCATCACAAAATAATTTCTATAAAGCATAAGATTATCACATAAATTGCAAGACAAAATTTCTTCCTTCCTTAAGCATAAAATCGGCCATAAAGTGTACATACCATGCTGAATTTTCAGCATGTGACACATGGAGGTAAAGTTCAAAATGTTACCATTTTTCTTTGATTTTTCTTTTTAAAATGAATCACCAATTGATGGTAAATATTCTTATCACATGAGAAATGAACTTGGACACAATTATGCTCAAAAATTCGGCCTACACATGTCTCACACATGCTGAAAAATTTCAGCATGTGATATGTAGAATATCACACTTTATTGAATTTAAATAATATTCAAATTACTTCTATTTCTTCTCCTAATCAATCACAAAATTTGAGATGACAAAATATGTCACATTGAAGGGCAAAAATCGGCCACCCATGCTCACACATGCTGAAATTTTCAGCATGTGTTATAAGTGAGACAAAGTTTGAAATCTTACCATTTGTAGCTTCTCTCTTTAATTCACCAACATTGTATGATTGATCCTTGACCAATCAATATGCCAACAAGGCTCCAAATAAGCTCCATCTTGGCTGTAGGGACGTTAGGCAATCCATATACATGTGCTGAAATTTATTTTTGCTAACTTTGTAAAATAGTGCACATTTAATAATACACACATGTTATATTCAAATCAGCCCTTAATTTAATTTTCTAGAACACTTTAAGATGTATATCATATGAAAAAAGCGTCTAGATACATGTCACATGATGTGCCAAAAACGTTCCATGTGTTGTGTGCGTAGAAAACCGAATTTTCGATATTTATCGATTACCCGATTTTTCTCTAATTTAAATTCCAACTTTTGCACATGTTATATATATTATGTTACACATAATACATATATAATATATACTTTAAATCTCAGCACTTGGCTGGTCTAAAGTGGTACCATTAACATGTGACAAAATTAAACTTGGAATCTCCACATTTTGGCCTTAATGTGGGGTGATTTGTGTGTGCCAACATGGAAAGTATTTTTGGCTGAATATACAGTCATGTGCACGAAATTTTTATCAATTTTTGAAGTATAGGGGCTGGCCATTTATTTATGGCAAGTACGTGACACGTTGGCAAAGTTTCGGTATTCGCCCGATACGACAATTTTTGGTTTAGAACCTTTTATCGTGTCGTATTTAATTTGTCATCACCATATCCTATATCATATGATATAAGACCTGATTATACTCATAAATATGAGTTAAGTATAGTGGTGTGACGTTAACGTACGTACGTAAAATATATAACGTGTCGGTAGTACATTGGAAAGCATGTGTATGTGCCTTTTTAAAAACAAATCTGAAAATATATGTAATATATATGTATATGGCATGACACATTAAAGAGGGGAGGAGGAGAAAACTTTCCTTCCTTAGCTTTGTTGCCTTTGTGCATTTTCCAAATGTGGCTTCCTTTAATGAACTACTTAGTTTAATAAACTAAGTACTTCACTTAATGAACTAGTTTAGTTCATTAATGGTGGCACCTGAAAATAGTATAAACACAACAAATGTTTGCCATATTATGTAAGCTTTAACGCTTCATGGCTCGTTAGTATGACAACATTATATATAAGCTAAAGAAGGCAAGTACTAGCAATGTATCATGCATACATGTATATCTTATGCACGTGTGTATACATATCATGCATTTAAGTCACTTATTTTGAAATCACTCAAACCCCCTTTTCTCTACACCCTCCAATTATGCACAAATTCAAATTTTGAATTTCAAATTTCAAATTTCGAATTTTCTCCCCCTTGATTTATGCAATCACTCTTAATCAAATCTCAATCAATCTCTCTCTCCCCCTTAAATCATCTCAATCAATCTCTCTCTCCCCCTTAAATCATGTATTCTCTCCCTCTTTATTTTGGAAAGGCAATCAAAAGCGCATGTAAGTATGGAAAGAGATATCAAATCAAATCAGAAGAAATCATGCCTAGTTTAGAACGAAGATTTTCATACATGGCTTGATTTAGTGCTTTTGTGAAGATGTCAGCCACTTGTGCCTCAGTGCGTACGTGATCTATGACAATATCACCATTATTTACGTGATCACGTAGGAAGTGATATCGTACTTCTATATGTTTTGCCTTAGAATGTCAAACGGGGTTCTTAGATAAGTTTATGGCGCTCATACTATCACAATAAATTGGAATTTGATTTACCGTAATCCCAAAGTCAGAAAGTTGTTGTTTTAGCCATAGTAATTGTGTGCAACAAAGACTAAGTGCCATATATTCAGCTTCAGTGGTGGATAAGGCTACGCTTGCTTGCTTTTTAGAAAACCATGAAATTAGTGAATTTCTTATAAATTGACAAGTGCCACTCGTGCTTTTACTATCTATTTTACATCCACCATAATCTGCGTCAGTATAGGCATACAAGTTAAATTCACAATCTTTATCATATCAAATGCCTAAAGTGGGTGTGTGCTTAATATATTGAAATATTCTTTTCACGGCATTATAGTGAGACACTTTAGGTTGACTTTGAAAACGTGCACACATACATACACTAAACATGATATCAGGTTTACTAGTAGTAAGATAGAGAAAAAAGCCAATCATAGACCTATATAAAGCATTATCAAAGTCCTTACCATGTTCATCTTTATCTAGTTTAGAGGTGACACTCATAGGGGTGGGGGACGGTTTTAGATTCTCAAAATTGAACTTTTTAATCATGTCATTTATGTATTTAACTTGGCTTATATGTATACCTTTACTCGTTTGTTTAATTTGCAAGCCAAGAAAGTAATTCAATTCACCAACCATAGACGTTTCAAATTCGGATTTCATGCAAGTTTTGAAATCTTCAACAAGTTTATGAGATGTAGAGCCAAAAATGATGTCATCAACATAAATTTGAATGATTAGTAAATCCGATTTATCTTGTTTTAAGAATAGAGTGCTATCATCGTGCCTCTTTTAAAACCATTTTCTAAAAGAAAAGTAGCAAAACGATCATACCACGCCCTAGGTGCTTGCTTTAAACCATATAGTGCCTTCTTTAGTTTGTACACGTGATCAGGGTGTTTCAAATCTTCAAAACCGGGTGGTTGTTTCACGTATACTTCTTCTTGTATAAACCCATTTAAAAATGCACTTTTCACATCAATTTGATAAAGTTTAAAACATTTCATGCAAGCAATAGCAAGTAAGAGTCGTATGGCTTCTAAACGTGTTACGGGTGCAAATGTTTCGTCATAATCTATTCCTTCTTCTTGATTATATCCTTGTGCTACAAGTCTAGCCGTGTTTCTAACAACTTTTCCTTCTTCATTCATTTTCTTTCTAAACACCCACTTTGTGCCTATTATAGTCTTATCTTGTGGTCGTGGCACTAAGTCCCATACATTATTTCTTAAGAATTGATTAAGTTCATCATGGATAACATCAATCCAAGAAGAATCACTCAAAGCATCAAACACATTTTGAGGTTCAATTTCGGATATCATAGCATGAAATTGGGTTATTTCCTCCGGATTTATTCTTCTACGTAGTCGCTCACCGTGAGTGATGTCGCCTGTAATAAGATCGTGTGTGATGGGGATCAAGGGTCCGATGAGGATCAAGGGCCCCATCAAGAGGTTAAGGGTCCTATAACAAGAAGGAGGGCAAGGGAACTTTGTCATCAAGTTTCCACCTTCTTGTACAAGCATGTTCAAGATGAACCTAAGACTCCTTGGGTTCATTTCATTGAACCTTCAACTTGAACATGCATCAGCATGCACGTCTACATTCTTTGTCTTTAAATTTTATCTTGTGTCGTGTGATCTTAGTTTTATGTATTTGCTTTGTAGGTAAATTAGGTACATGAAATGTTTGAAGAGAATGTTTGAAGAGAATGTTTGAAGAGAATATTTGAAGAGAATGTTTGTCTACGCTAAGACAAATTCAAAGGTGTCCAAGATAGTCTCTTGTTCAAATTGAAATCAAACATCATCTACAACATATCACAAGGGGCGGCCACTTTAAGATAAAGGATGACATCTTACTTGAATTTAAACTCGAAGATAAACTTGAATTTAAATTCAACCATGATTTGAATTCAAGTTTCAACCAATTTGAGACTTACATTTCAAAAGGGATTCAGCTATCATCTCAGCCATTTACACGCCATTTTTGAAGAAGAAAGAAGGAGATAGATCACAATTCAAATTGAATCCAAGTTTGAATTCAAATTCAAACTCAATTTGAATTCAAACTTCAACCATCATTTGAATTCAATCCCAGCCATCTTATCCTCATCAAATCAGGTTTTTCTACACATAATTTCATCAAGGACACGGCTGGATTAGTGGAGGAAGATATCCAAGAGCCAAGTTCAAAGCAAGCTCAAATTCAAACTCAACTTGAATTCAAATTCAACTAACTTTTGAAATCAATTTCAGGCCACATCCCAATCATCAAATCAGCTTCTCCAAGACACCATTGGCTCCTCAAAAATGGATGGACATAGTGGAGATAACATCTTGCAAGCATTTCAAGTTTTAGCTAGAATTATCTTAGTTTTAATTTTCAAGCAAAGTTCAAATTTAAACATTTGTTAGATAGCTTTATTTGAATTATTTCTAGCCATTTCAAGCTGAAGGGGGACATTTTTTAGGCCTATAAATAGACCCCTTTGGCTGATTGTAAACACACCTTTTGATGAATAAGAATCCTTGATATTTCTTTCACTTTGTGTGAGACTTTGTTTTCTTGGTTTTGCATTAAAAACCTAGGTTAAGGTCCTTCAAAGTTGAGCATATTGAAGGTATTGCCATTGCTTAAAGGTGCCGTCCAGGAGGGCCGTTTTGGTTTGCCTGATCAACGACCATCTTGAAGTGTTGGTCTTGCTCATTCGTTTAATCCACACGTTTTTAATCACTAAGGAAGCAAGGGGAAGTCTTCTTCCTTGTGCCTAACCCTTTGTGAAGGACGTTTGGAAGGTGGAATCGTTAGAGCCCATGAGTTGCACGCATCAAATTGGTATCAGAGACCAGGTTACTCTATTCCACCATCTATCATTTCCTTTTCGTTTGAGTCTAGTCATTTCAATTTCAGTTGAGTCCTTCTTCTACCCCTCACTCTACACGCCATTGTCTTGCATTTCATACAAAAAAAACACAAACGTCCAAATTCATTTACGTTGAGTCCTTGCACGTTGCTGCATTTTTTTTCTCATCATTCAAGTGTCATTTCCTTTATTTCCTTTTCGCATCACAATCTGATTTTGAGTCATTCAAACTTGAACAAATTAGGGTTCGTTGCATTTTTAGGTTACATTCAGCCTTCTTCAAAATATTCCAACCATCATACTATAAAGCTACCTCGGTTTCAAATCATCTTGTTGCTACCGAAGCTTTTAGTTGGTAATGATTGTATGCATCTTATGATTCGCATTGTGATTGATTTCATGCTTTAAGACAAGTAGTCATAAGTGTGTTTGCCTTCCCGAACCCTCTTCAACAACAAAACCCTAATTCTACCACACCACCCCACGGCCCAACCAACACCACCCCAACCCAACCCTAAAAACTCACCAACCTGATTCCAAATAACCCTATTTACACCCTAAACAAAAAGCCCCAAACCAATTTTACCAAATACCATCAGATTCTAAAGATCCTAAATCATTCAAATAAACCCTAACCCTAGTATTTGAATTTCGTTCAAATTCTGTCCTAGACCAACCAATCTCCAAATTGACCACACCAATCATCAATTACCAACCCACATAGTCAATTTATAACACCCATTCCGTTCCTACAGCCACATTCCGCAAAATCCCAAAACGTTCAAAAACACCCTAAATCAAAAACCCTAACCCTAACCCCCATTCGATCTTACCCCAATTTCCTTCACTTTCCAAGGTTATTTTTGTTGCAAGTCCAAGATACAAATTGCATTTTAAATACATTGCACTCTTTTGTCCAAAAACGCAAGTGCTAACTGCGAAACGCATGAAATTCCAATTTTGCCCTTAGTAAAAAAAACTAGAGAGGATCTGAACCTTGCTCAATTGAAATAGCAAGGAAGAAAAAGAAAAACAAAAGAACGAAAAAAGGGCAAAACGTTTGGCAGTGCGTGGAAAATTTTTGGTATGACTTGCAAACCTTGGATACCATATTACCCCACATTGCCGTCCCCTATATATACCTTATTCTCCATCTCATAATCTTCTTGAACCAATCACACATTTGGTTGCTCGATTGTTGCATGACTTGAACCATTTTGTGGATAGTAAGTGCATAGAATCAAAATTAACTAAAGATTGCCCATGACAACCCTTAGTTTATCTTTGGTTCAGCCTTATACATCAACTTTGGTTGCTTATTTTCTTTGAATCTTAGTATAAAGTTCAAGTTTGTGTTCGTTTCAACTGATTCTACTTTGATACTAATTGGTGCAACTTGAAAGCAAAAAAGGAAGAAACAAGCGGAGAACATTTTGATTTGAAGAAGCCTTGACAATACACTTCTTTATTGATCACTTTGAGACTTCTTAACTTCAGGTTATCCAAGAAACAAAGTGGTAAGAGAGTGGAAAGAATAGAAAACGGAGTGTTCATAGCTTATTTTTTACTAATCCCTTAACGTTTTTTGTCTTTGTATTAGTTTGCTTCTTTCTTTTTTCCTTTGTTTTCGTTCAAATCCTTAGGAACAATGGCCAGCAGCAATCATTCCGCATCTAGCAAGTCTAAAGAATCCGAAACTGTTGACAATACTCAACAACAAATGCTGGAGATGCTTAAGAAACTCATGCATGACAATGAGATAATCAAGCATCGCTTGGAAGACGTGGAGCGAAGCTACAAAACGAGTGATGGCCAAGGAACAAGCAAGGCCGTACCCCTACCACAACCACGGTGCCATCCCCCAGAAGAAGTTGAGGATGACAACCTTAGACCACCACACACCAAAGCAAGAAGGTTTGCTCCTCCTACACAAGCAAGAAGGTACGCTCCAAGAAGGTACAATGATGATTACATTCCCTTTGAGCATGATGATTATGACTTTGATGACCACCATCCCCGTGGTTACCAAAGACGTCAAAATCCCCTTTTCCCGCAAGATGACGATTTTCTCAAAACCAAAATAAATATCCCCATGTTTTATGGTAAAAGTAATGCGGAGGAATATTTAGAATGGGAAACGAAAGTGGATTTAATCTTTTCTTGTACCAATTATAGTGAAATGCAAAAAGTGAGATACGCTTCTATTGAGTTTTCTGGTTATGCACTTAATTGGTGGACGAATTTGTGTCGAAATAGAACTAAGACGAGGCAAGCCGCAATTGCCACTTGGGAAGAAATGAAGTTTGAAATGCGACAACGTTTTATTCCAAACAATTATGAGAGTTCTATTTTCACGAGTTTGCATAACTTACGACAAGGTTCCAAAAGTGTAGACGAGTATTATAAAGAGTTAGAAATTTTGTTGGAGAGATCTAACTTGCAGGAACATGAAGAAGCCACGAAGGCTCGATTCTTAGATGGTTTAAACAGGGAGATTGCGCAAAGGGTTGACCTTCAACCTTACCTCGACCTCACAACCATGGTCCATATGGCTGAAAAGATTGAAGCACAATTAAAGGTACGTAACTCCTCCAATTTCAATTATAATTATCGTACTAATCAATCTTCATCAAGATTTCACAGCAAGCCTTCAGGAGCAGAAAGTTCACGGCCTACAGGAGGCCAAACGCGTGACCAAGTAGCATCGCAAAGGATGGACAGTCGTGTGCAATCCACATAAAGGAGAGATGAACGCACCCAACAAAAGGCTCCTACCGGCAATTCTTCGGATCCCTCAAACAGGTTTAGAGACATTAAATGTTATAAATTTCAAGGATGTGGTCACATAGGAAAAGAATGTCCTAATGTAAAAAGAATCATGTTAATTGAAGAGACAAACGAATATGTGTCCGAGTCCGAGCATGAAAACGAGTCTGAGCATGACAATGAAATTGAACCTGAAGAGGATCTAGGCGCATTAGATGATTTTGACACCAAGGAGTTTCTTTTTGTGCGTAGAGCTTTAAATGCATATCCGAAATTAGATGATCACGAACAACATCGAGAAAACATTTTCCATATTCATTGCATGATAAATGGTAAAGTGTGCACCATGATCATTGATTCCGGTTCTTGTGCGAATGTGGCTAGCATCGAATTAGTAAGAAAACTGAATTTACCTATGACTATTCATCTGCATCCTTACAAACTTGCATGGCTAAATGACTGCGGTGAAGTTAGCGTAAGTAAACAAGTTTTGATTTCTCTTAGCATTGGTAGTTACAAAGATGATGTTTTATGTGATGTCGCACCAATGCATGCTAGTCATATTTTACTTGGTAGGCCATGGCAATTTGATCGACATGTGACATATGATGGTTATTTGAATCGTTATTCTTTCAAATTGAATGGCAAATTGTACAAACTGCATGCACTTCCACCACACAAAGTCCACGAGGATCACCAACGCATGTCCAAGTCTAGAGCCGATCCTAAGGAAAAGGAAGCCGAGAGAAAATTCGTGGAGTGTATGAAAAGTGAGAACAAAAAACACGAGAGCAAGGGAAAGGAGGTAGTGCCCCTAAGTGTCAACGAGTCCAAAAAGAAGTGTGGGTATTTCGCAAAGAAAAGAGATGTTACACGTGCACTTTATAACAACCAAACTGTCCTCATCATCATCCCAATGTCGTGTCAACTTGCCCTTGAATAACTCGCACCAAACTTACCTACCTCAGTTGCGTCCCTTATCCAAGAATATGAAGTTCTATTTCCCTCCGAACCACCATCCGGATTACCACCCATTAGAGGAATAGAACACCAAATCGACTTTGTCCCAGGAGCCGTGTTACCCAATCGCCCAGCCTATCGAGCCAACCCCGAAGAAACCAAAGAAATCCAAAGGCAAGTAGAGGAGCTCCTAGCTAGTGGACAAGTTCGAGAGAGTCTAAGCCCATCTGCCGTCCCAGTCATTTTAGTACCCAAAAAGGATGGAACGTGGAGAATGTGTACTGATTGCCGAGCCATAAACAAGATTACCGTCAAGTATAGGTACCCCATACCTAGGCTAGACGATATGTTAGACATGTTGCACGGATCCAAATTATTCACCAAAATCGACCTTAAGCAAGGGTACTTCCAGGTACGCATTAGAGAAGGGGACGAATGGAAGACTGCATTCAAAACCAAGTTTGGGCTCTATGAGTGGTTAGTGATGCCCTTCGGGCTCACCAACGCCCCTAGTACCTTTGTGAGGCTAATGAATGAAGTCATACGTGCATTCATAGGACGCTTTGTCGTTGTCTATTTTGATGATATCCTAATCTATTCCCACACCATAGGAGATCATCTTGACCACATTAGAGCCGTTTTTGAAAAGCTTAAGCAAGAACAACTTTACGCCAACTTTAAGAAGTGCTCCTTTTGTTTAGAACGCGTGGTTTTCTAGGCTTTGTCATTTCGGCTGAGGGAGTAGAGATGGATGAGGAAAAGGTTAGGTCAATTGTGGAGTGGCCTATACCTAAGAATGTAGGGGAAGTTCGCATTTTTCATGGACTAGCAAGCTTTTATAGACGCTTTGCCAAAGATTTTTCTTCCATAGCTGCACCTCTAAACGAAATTGTGAAAAAAGATGTGCCTTTTAGGTGGGAAGAGCCACAACAACAGGCATTTGATGAACTCAAGCGTAGGCTGACCACTGCACCCATACTTAGGCTACCAAATTTTGACGAGACCTTTGAGATCAAGTGTGATGCAAGTGGAGTGGGTATAGGCAGAGTTTTGACCCAAAGTAAGAAACCCATAGCCTAGTTTAGTGAAAAGTTGAAAGGAGCAGCATTGAATTACTCTACCTGTGATAAGGAACTTTATGCCCTTGTGAGATCCCTACAAACTTGGCAACACTATCTTCAACCTAAAGAGTTTGTGATCCACACTGACCACGAAAGCCTTAAGTATCTTAAAGGGCAGGGAAAGTTGAACAAAAGACATGCCAAATGGGTAGAGTTCATAGAACAATTCCCTTACGTGATTAAGTACAAACAAGGAAAGGATAATATAGTTGTCGATGCCCTCTCTAGGAGATACACGTTAGTGACTACATTATCTTCACGCTTCTTAGGATTCAAATCACTTAAGGACTTGTACCCCAATGACCATGACTTTGGCACCATTTTCGAGGCATGTAAAGGAGCACCATTTGGGAAATTTTACATACATGAGGGTTATCTTTTCAAAGAACAAAAATTGTGCGTTCCCCAATCATCCCTATGAGAAGCATTGACTAGAGAAGCCCATGGGGGAGGTTTAATGGGTCATTTCGGAGTGTTCAAAACCCTTGAGACTCTTAAGGAACATTTCTATTGGCCCCACATGCGAGTAGACGTCGAGAGGTTGTGTGGTAGTTGCATCACTTGCAAACAAGCCAAATCTAAGTCCCAACCACATGGCCTTTACACGCCTTTACTCGTCCCTGATGCCCCTTGGATTGACATTTCCATGGACTTTGTTCTAGGACTTCCTAGGTCTAGGGGAGGACGCGATAGCATTTATGTTGTGGTTGATCGATTTTCAAAAATGGCACATTTCATTGCATGTAGGAAAGTTGATGATGCCACACATGTTGCTGATTTGTTCTTCAAAGAAATTGTTAGATTGCAAGGCATGCCACGTACAATTGTAAGTGATAGAGATACGAAATTTTTGAGTCATTTTTGTTTTGTGGGCTACACTTGGTACACAATTGTTGTTTTCCACCACCGCACACCCACAAACTGATGGACAAACTGAAGTCGTTAATCGTACTCTTTCTCAACTTTTGCATGCCATTTTGCAAAAACACATTAAACATTGGGAAGATTGTTTGCCATATATCGAATTTGCATATAATAGGAGTGTCCATCACGGTACTTTGCATAGTCCATTTGAAATCGTGTATGGCTTTAATCCCTTGTCTCCCATCGATTTGATTCCTATTCCCGTGCATGAACGTTCTAGTCTTGATGGTAAACAAAAAGCGGACAACATAAAGAAACTGCATGAACAAGTTAAAACACAACTTGAAAAGAAAAACAAAGCTTATGAAAGACGAGCTAACAAACATCGGAAAAGAGTTGTGTTTAAGCCTGGAGATTTAGTGTGGTTACATTTGCGCAAGGAAAGATTTCCCAATGAAAGAAAGTCAAAATTGTTACTCGAGGAGATGGACCCTTTAAAGTATTGAAACGCATCGGTGACAATGCATACATCCTAGATCTTCCTGACAGGTATGGTTCAATTTCGCCTACTTTTAATGTTGCTGACCTCACCCCTTTCAACGATGACCTTTTTGATTCGAGGACGAATCCTTTTGAGGAGGGGGGATTGATGGGGATCAAGGGTCCGATGAAGATCAAGGGCCCCATCAAGAGGTTAAGGGTCCTATAACAAGAAGGAGGGCAAGGGAACTTTGTCATCAAGTTGCCACCTTCTTGTACAAGCATGTTCAAGATGAACCTAAGACTCCTTGGGTTCATTTCATTGAACCTTCAACTTGAACGTGTATCAGCATGCACGTCTACATTCTTTGTCTTTAAATTTTATCTTGTGTCGTGTGATCTTAGTTTTATGTATTTGCTTTGTAGGTAAATTAGGTACATGAAATGTTTGAAGAGAATGTTTGAAGAGAATGTTTGAAGAGAATATTTGAAGAGAATGTTTGTCTACGCTAAGACAAATTCAAAGGTGTCCAAGATAGAGTCTCTTGCTCAAATTGAAATCAAACATCATCTACAACATATCACAAGGGGCGGCCACTTTAAGCTAAAGGATGACATCTTACTTGAATTTAAACTTGAAGATAAACTTGAATTTAAATTCAACCATGATTTGAATTCAAGTTTCAACCAATTTGAGACTTACATTTCAAAAGGGATTCAGCTATCATCTCAGCCATTTACACGCCATTTTTGAAGAAGAAAGAAGGAGATAGATCACATTTCAAATTGAATCCAAGTTTGAATTCAAATTCAAACTCAATTTGAATTCAAACTTCAACCATCATTTGAATTCAATCCCAGCCATCTTATCCTCATCAAATCAGGTTTTTCTACACATAATTTCATCAAGGACACGGCTGGATTAGTGGAGGAAGATATACAAGAGCCAAGTTCAAAGCAAGCTCAAATTCAAACTCAACTTGAATTCAAATTCAACTAACTTTTGAAATCAATTTCAGGCTTCATCCCAATCATCAAATCAGCTTCTCCAAGACACCATTGGCTCCTCAAAAACGGCTGGACATAGTGGAGATAACATCTTGCAAGCATTTCAAGTTTTAGCTAGAATTATCTTAGTTTTAATTTTCAAGCAAAGTTCAAATTTAAACATTTGTTAGATAGCTTTATTTGAATTATTTCATTTCAAGCTGAAGGGGGATGTTTTTTAGGCCTATAAATAGACCCTTTTGGCTGATTGTAAACACACCTTTTGATGAATAAGAATCCTTGATATTTCTTTCACTTTGTGTGAGACTTTGTTTTCTTGGTTTTGCATTAAAAACCTAGGTTAAGATCCTTCAAAGTTGAGCATATTGAAGGTATTTCCATTGCTTAAAGGTGCCGTCCAGGAGGGCCGTTTTGGTTTGCCTGATCAACGACCATCTTGAAGTGTTGGTCTTGCTCATTCGTTTAATCCACACGTTTTTAATCACTAAGGAAGCAAGGGGAAGTCTTCTTCCTTGTGCCTAACCCTTTGTGAAGGACGTTTGGAAGGTGGAATCGTTGGAGCCCACGAGTTGCACACATCAGTGTGGGTAAACCCTATGCCATCTTGGTTATTTATTTCCTGCGTTCTCATGCATTTCTAAGTGATCATGCATATCTAGTGTATCATGCATGCCATCATCATCATCCAACACGGGTTTTAATTCAAAATCATCGTCATATTCTTTATCTTTATTAATCTCACAAAATTCATTAAAATTCACATGAATGGATTCTAGAATTTGTCTAGTGGTGGGATCATAACATCTATATGCTTTTGAATTCATAGAATACCCAACAAAGATGCATTCAATTGATTTAGATTCAAACTTATCTAAATTATCTTTCGTATTTAAAACAAAGCATTTGCAACCAAACACACGAAAGTAATCAATTTTAGGCATGCGATCATTTAATATCTCATAAGATGTTTTATTTATTTTCTTTCTAATAGACAAACGGTTAACTATATAGCATGCACAATTTACGGCTTCCGCCCACAAAAATCTAGGCAATTTATTTTCACACAACATGGTTCTAGCGATTTTGTGCAGTGTCCTATTCTTTCTTTCTACTACTCCATTTAGTTGAGGAGTTCTAGGTGGCGAAAACTCGTGTTTGATTCCTTTTTCTTCGCAAAATGCAATCATGTCCTTGTTTTTAAATTCACCGCATCTATCGCTTCTAATCTTTTTCACATTTAAACCATATTGACTTTCAAGTTGTTTTATTAGTTTTGCAATCTCAATGGCACTATCATCTTTATTTGCAAGAAATAACGTCTAAGTATAACGAGAAAAATCATCAACAATAACGCATGCATAATGACATCCACAAAGACTCGTAGTGCGACTAGGATCAAACAAATCAATGTGTAATAATTCTAAAACTCTAGTCGTGCTTATTTCATTTTTAGGTTTAAGTGACTCGCGTGTTTGTTTGCCTTTAATACAAGATTCATACAACTGAAAGTTGTCTAAATCGAGCTTAGGCAATCCTCGTATTAAGTTCTTTCGTTGAAGTTTTTCAAGTGTAGAAATGCCGATGTGCCCTAAACATCTATGCCACAAATTTACGTTAGGTTCATTTGATATAAAACACTTAATCTTAGCGTCTAACATATCATCCATGGAAAGTGTGAAAATATTTCCTTCCCTTTTTCCTTTTAAAACTGTTTCTCCATTTTTATTTATTATATTGCAATATGGATGAGTAAAGCATACATCAAAGCCGTTGTCAATAAATTGTGATATAATTAGAAGATTATAGGATAGATTACTTACCAGGTTGCCGTTGGAGATTTGAAGGGTACTTGGACTTCCGATTGTACTTTTTCCAATGATTTTGCCTTCATTGTTGTCTCCAAAGGTCACGGATCCACCTTTTGTGACCTTCAATTTTGTGAACAAGCTCGGGTCACCCGTCATGTGCCTCGAGCAACCACAGTTAAGAAACCATTTGATAGATGTGTCTTTTGATGTGTGGGTTCCCTGCAATGTACAACAATGATTTAGGTACCCTTTTAATTTTGGGTCCTTACGAGTTAGTTATTCACCTCTTAGTAAAAGTACCTTTTGGTACCCATACTTGTGTGATCCTTCTCGGTCGAGCAAATGGTTAGAATGTAGATGAAGGAGCAATGTAGTAGACATATGGTGAGTAGACTTTAGGCCTTTGGCCGAGTATCCCTTTATGCGCATCATATGGTGTGCATTTTTGATATGTTCTCGTGTTGGTGTGCATAATACGTGACCTAGATGGATGAAATGACTGTCGTGTATGCATCACTTATTTCTTCTCATATTTTTATGGTACATAATTATAATTCGTACGATATGAAGAAGAGATGTGACGAGATGAGCGGAGAGGGGGTCTTTGCGTTACTTTAGGCGCTATGTATGCCTTTGATGTGTCTACTTTCTTAGACAAAACAAATTTGGTTGGTTTAGTTGATGCTTCGTTTGTCTCAATGTATCCTAATCCAGTTTTATCACTATCATGTTTTTGTGATAAAATAATGCGATCTAGCATGTTAGATTCTGTATCAAACTGTCTCATCATTTACTCTAAATCCGTATTCCTTGGTTTCAAATTTGAAATCTCGGATTTCATTTCATTATTATGTGTTGTCAATGATGTGATCTCTGTTTTTAATGCATTTATAATGCATGACGACTCTTCTTTTGAATCGTTTAATTGAGCAACAAGATTCGTGTTAGAAGATTCTAACAACTTCTTGTCTTCAATTAATTGCTTCTTTTCTTTTGCGAGAGTCTTAGTAAATTTATGCAATTCTAAATACTGACTGAAAAGATCATCATATGAAGGCTCAGAGTCAGAATCAGAGTCAAAATATACCTCGTTTGATGCTTTGGATACAAAGCATACTTGTGCAGTCTCCTCTTCTGTATTAGTCTAAGAATCAGACGTGTCACTCCAAGTGGAGGCCTTGAGAGCTATTCTCCTTTGCTTAGGTTCTTAGATGAGTCTATTTTTGGTCTGATCCTTGTCAAGGTGTTTGTTTGTTAACTTGTCCTTGTTAGGGCAGTCATATGATAGATGTCCAAGTTTACCGCATTCGTAGCATTTAACGTCCTTATCATTTGTTTTATTCTTATTTCTTTTAGTGGAAGTAGCCTTAGGTTTGTTTTTAAATGACTTTCTCATGAATTTTCTCAAGCCTTTAGCCAATAAAATTAAGTCATCGTTCTTTGATTCAGAATCACTATCATCTACGTGATCGGAAGAAGTAGAGACGTATTCATTTGATTTAAAAGCAATAATCTTACCTTGTTTTGATGATGATTCTGATTTCCTTATAGTGAGTTTGTTTTCATATACCTTAAGTGATCTAATGAGTTCTTCCATTTTAATTGATTTGGTTTCTTTGCTATCCTCTATAGCCGTCACTTTTTGGTCCCATTCAGATGGAAGGCTTCGTAATACCTTTTGGACATTTTCCTGCATAGAGAATGCTTTGCCAAGAGACTCAAGAGAATTGTGAATGTTAGTCAAGTGTAGATCCATATCAACGATAGACTCATTTGGAAATAATTTAAATGACTCAAGTGTGGACATAAGCATGTTAATTTTGGATTCTTTTACTTGACTAGTCCCTTCGTGTTTCTCAAGAATTCTCCACATTTCTTGAACATTAGAGCAATTAGACACATAGCTAGATTCACTTTTACTTAGCCCATTTAGAAGTAATTGCATGGATCTAGCGTTCATGCTCAGTCTCTTTTTATCATCACTAGTATACTCTTGTTTAGGCTTAACAACCTCTACTGTGACTCCATCTATAGCGGATAATTTTGACGGAACAAATGGACCATCTTCTATAATGGACCATAGATCAATATCAATGGCCATAAGAAAAAGTTTCATTCTTAACTTCCATTGAATAAAAGACTCACCGTCAAAAAGAGGAGGCATTCGACTAGACATACCTTCTTGCTCGGTTTTGAAGTTTGTGGTTGCCATCTCACTTAGATCGTAGGATCCTTTTGTTGTGAGTGTTCCTGCGCTCTGATACCACTTGTAGGACCTTCAAGGCACCATTAGAAGGGGGGAGGTTGAATAGTCGGTGCGGAAAATTTGGTTTTTAAAATTGTTTTAATCAAAAATCCAACTTCTGAAAACAATTTCTGTTTTCAGGACCTGTTTTGCAACCTTTTAAAAACTATGTTACAGGTCTTCAAAAATTCTAACATTTGGATAGATCTTAGTTTCAGATGTTCTGAGCATCTCCTAAAAATTTTAGATTAAAATCAAACCTTTAACGCTTTCAAAAATCGTTGATGGTCAGATTGTGCAAATCTGCCGGAAACGGTAGTCTGATTTGAAGAATAAATTCCGATTAAACCGTAGCTCCAAATGGTCTGACAATTTAATGGCAAAACCCTTATTATGTGTATTTAATTGGGTTGAAACAGTTTTGAAAAATTCTTTTGGGAAGTTAGTCAAAGACGTTCAAAGTCTCAACCTTTGCAAGCTTGAAAATCAGACTGCACTAGTCTCAGATCTTTTGATGTTTGGATGACTTATACTTTTCCAAAAGGGTTAACACTTGCGCCAAATGAACCTTAAAACATGTGGCTATGTTTCTGGAAGTTTGGTCATTTTTGAAGTTTGTTTACTATTTTTAAGAACGTGATAAAAATGATGCACTGTGCTGGAAACTGAAAGTAAGTGTTGAAAAGTAAAGAACACAAGGAATTTTATACTGGTTCGGTTAAATCAACGAGTATCACTAATTACAAAATGGGGTTGAAACAGTTTTGAAAAATTCTTTCTTGAAACTGAAAGTAAGTGTTGAAAAGTAAATACCAATTAACCCCGGGTCTGGGACAGGTCCAGAACATGTATCAGATCAATTAACCCCGGATCTGAACGGGTCCAGAACATATATCGGATCAATTAACCCCGGATCTGAACGGGTCTACAACATGTATTGTTGTAACCCAATTATAGAATCCTTCTTGTAACTAAGGTTGAATCAGTGAATATGTGGCCATGCACGCTTGTGCTTGGAGTTGATTTAGTCAATAATCATTGTAAGAAAACTACATGTACTTACAAGGCAAGGACCAAATGTCTCATGGCCTTATGATTTTCGGCCCATGGCCAATAAGGAAGATAGCCTAATGGCATAAAATGAGTATTTTTAATATTTGTTTAGAAAAATAAGGAGAAGGTAGCAAGATTTTATTTTAAAGGCTAGTTGGGGTCATTTAAGACCCCAACCGCCGGCCACATTAAGGAGAGAAGGGGAAGGGGGGGGACTAGTTAAAGAGAAGGGTGGCTTATAAAGAGATATAACCTAACCAACCCTAAAAAGAAACCATAGTTAGCCAAAAGAAACTATGGTTGACCCAAAAGTAACTATGGTAAGTGGAAAGTAACCTTGGTTAACCCAAGGCAACCAAGGTTAAGCCATTTAACTTGTAGAAACTAGGGCAAAACGCTAACCCCCACCCCTTATACCCAACGGCTAACATAGCAAGGAAAGGAGAAATTCCCTCCAACACACACACTTGAACATTTCAAAGCAAGAGAATCTCTTCCTTTCCTTTCTTCCCTTTCCCAACCACGGCCAAGAAAATACCAAGGAGAAGTGAACTCTTTCAAGACCAAGTGAGCTTAGGTAAGCATTCTTAACCTCCTAAGAAAAACATTTATGATTTTATGGAAATGAAACTCATGGGGTGTTCCTCTTTGCTCCAAAACCGTGACCTTCATGGTCACTAGGCTCAAGGATTCCAAGCCTTCAAGAACTTTAGCTTAAGTTTGGACAAATCACACATCTTTTGGTATGCCCTCTAGCTTTCTTTTGAAAGAATATTGAGTTAAAAGCATAAACTAACCATTTTTCCTTCCTTCTCCCCTCCACCGTGGGGAATGTTGTGTAGAGAATAAGAAAGACTCCAACTTTTACACACATCCAAGAAGTGCAAGTAAACAAGGCAAGTGTGTGCATGAATGACTAGAAAAGGTCTAAGGTTTGACCTTAGTTGTGAAAAGGTGAGTTTTAAGCCAAAAGCTTTTGGCCCTATGCATGTAAGGGTGTAGGGGGAGCACTTTATTCTAAAGATGAGTTCTTTGATGATTTTATGCATGTTTATGTCCTAATCTAGGCTTGAATGTGTTAAAGATTTCTTCTTTTATGGTGAAAGGGCCATGGTGGAAGGGATAAGGGGAAATGGGGTGAAGTTGCATGTAAAATAACAACATAGTAAGGAAATGAGGGCAAGATTTGATCTTGTGCATGTTAGGCTTGAAATACTTTTGATTTTGGTCATTTTCTCACTAACATCAAATAATGATGCTGACGTGGTGTGTGTATGTGTTCATCTTAAGGTTGATACCAAGTATGGGTGACGAAAAGGTGAGCCAAGAACATTTAGGAAGAATATATGTCCAATGGGAAAATTCTGGAGCTGGATTAGAAATTAGGCTGATTTGGTAAGCCAGAAAAGGGACCCTAGGGACCTTCAATTTCATTTATTTTTGGTATGCTAATAGTTTTATGTGTTTGTTAGGAGTGAGAGTTGGAATCACCTTAAAAAGAGCCACGGTTTATTTTAAATGAATTTCCCACTAAGATTGGTCTTGCTGGAAAATTTGTACTGGACAGAATCTAAGCAACATGTTTAGTAGCCTAAAAATGGACCTTAGGGGTGTGAAAATCCATTAATTTTCGGCATGGTACTAGCCTCATGAATAATGAAGAAATGGCAGTTGGAGATACATCAAAATAAGTTGTGGTTTATTTTTAATTAATTTTCTACTAAAACTGGTCAAACCGAATTGGACTGGATAGACAGAATTTATGACCCACTTTGCGTGATCTGGGAAAAAGCCTTAAAGAATTGGTCTTGGGCTAAAAATTGGCAGGATGCTAGCCCAATGAGTTTATGAAGTTAGGGGGTTGGAATTTCCGGAAAAAGATCAAAGGATTGGCCACAACAAATTTTATAGTAAAATATGGTCGTTTCAGAATTTCAATTGCATTGATTCATGAAAAGGAGTAAATGGGTCTCTTAATGACATCGTAAGCTTACAACGCATGCATGGCATTCGCTTATGACAGTCACGGATGAGTACATGGGATTAAACGGGTCTAACACGTGCAATTTAGCAAGAAATTCCTTAGAAGAAGTGAATGATACGAAGCTGGAAAATTCCAGCATTGTTAACGAGACATGCCCGTTCTTGTGTCATGTGTCATGTTATAGTTTGCACGTTACATGTCATACATTGCATCATCGTCACATGCATGATTTTATGGTATGGATTTTTCGTGAAAGAATGATGAAAAGCGTTTTCAAAAGGATGACTTCGTTTTGTTTTCTTAAAACGCTTCCCCACCAGTACCGTGTGTGAGCATGAACTGACCAGTATGAACCTGAGCAGATCCGGGTTAAGTGATCTGAAAGAATGATGAAGTTACCGTTCCGAATTCGGGAATAATAAATTCGAAGGGGAGAAGTTACCGCCTCAGATCCGGGAAGATAGATCTGAAAGAAGGATGACGTTACCGATCCGAATCCGGGAATAATAGATTCGAAGGGGAGAGGTTACCGCCTCAGATCCGGGAAGATAGATCTGAACACTCTATGGTTTTATGACGATGATGTTTTTGAAAGTAAAGTATGAAAAGGCATTTTCTCATTTTATCATGACACATTACATGTGCATATGCATGCATGTCACTCGTGGAGTCGTAACGCATGCTAGTTAGAATGAGTTTGTCACGATTTTGTATATCCTAAGTAATGATGATTATTGTGTCATTAATCAATGCATGTTACAGTCTCCTTATGTATGTTTCACTCTATCTAGTGATGTTATTAAGTTACGATCTTATTAAGCGATGATCCTTATCAAATGTTGATCGGAGGACAGGTATGTTTCATAACCGAATATTATTTGGGGTTCGGTTCTTGCTTGCACTTTCCATTTAACTCATGATTATTATAGTATACTTGCTGGTGACGTTGTCACTCACCCTATTTTTCTCCAGAGGTGGCAGGAGATAAAGTTGAATGGATTGATGACGAGCCTAGGGTTCCCTACCCGTGAGTGCGTTGGAGGATGGCCAGGATTAGTAGACCGAGTGTACCAGCATTAAGGATGATGATGTTTTCTAATTGTGATGGAAAACAATTTACTTTTGTCGTTTTCTGCCACAATTATGTGGGATGTAAACTTCAACTGCTTGCGATGGTACTTTCATTTGAAGTTTTAAATTCTGCCATGGTTTCGCTTACTTAATTGCGCGTAAGCACGAAAATCCATGCAATTCTATCATGGATCACGACACGTATGGATGACGCCTAGTACTCTCCTTAGTGAAGTACGGCGGGTGCAACAACTTCGGCGGGGCCGGGGTGCGGGGCGCCACAGGTGGTATCAGAGCTAAGGCTCCAGATCCGGGCAGAATGTAGAACTAAGTTATGATTATAGTCAACTAGGTTTGATCTTAGACCTAAGTTCTGATCTTCGACGAGAGTTGACCTTAGTACGGAACGACCTCGACCTACGGAAAAAGGTGCAACCCAGTGATAGGTCCCACCTAATGACCCATCATAAACGTAATGTGTGCATGCCTACGTTCTCCCGATATATTCAGTTACATTTTAATAGATATGACGTTCCTATACTAAACAAAGTCGACACTGCGTGATGCAGATGGTGCGACCTAGGGGAAGACCGACCAGAGCTAGGCCCGAGGTGCGAGAGCCTGTTCCACCCCCGCCCGCTCAGGCCCCTCCACCACCCCCACCGCAAGGCCAAGAACCACCGCCAGTGCAGAATGTCCCTCCACCACAAGGACCTTTTCCACCTATGATGCTGCACATGAACACCTTTCAAAACTTTTGCCAAACGGTTACACAAATTGGACAAATAATGCTCCAGCAAAACAACCCTCAACCTCACGAGCCGATCAGAGATGCTCAGTACTACTTTGAAAAGTTGAAAAGAGCCAATGTTCCGCCGTTCGAAGGGAAGCCAAATTCTGATATGGCTGAAAAGTGGCTCGATGAGGTGGAAAACTGCTTCGAACTGATTAGGGAACCAGAGGAAATGAAGACTAAAGCAGTCCGACCTTTCCTGTTAGGAGAAGCCAACTAATGGTGGAAGGCCAATCTCCAAGCCTTGCCAAGACCAATTCCCTGGGAAAGGTTTCTACAGGAATTTAACAAGTTTTACATACCCCCTTCGGTCAAGCTACAGAAGAGACATGAATTTGAGTCTTTGATGCAAGAGTCAGGAATGACGGTTGCTGATTACGCCAACAAATTCATTGCTTTGGGGAGATTCCAACCATCTACCATGAATGACGAGGAAACAAAGATGCTGAAATTTGAAAGGGGACTGAACCCTAGAACCCGAACGTGGTTGGTTAATGCTAATCCAACCAACTTTGGTGCCCTCCTAGATGCTTGTTATTGGATTGAGCGGGATATTATCCACAGGGATGAGTTTAATCAGAAAAGAGGAAGAGAGACAGCTGGAAGCGGAGGACCCCGTAAGACCGCCAAGCAAAATGCTAAAGGGCCCGGACGTCAAGGGAAGAACCGATTCCAACGCCGCTCCCAGAGTAACCAATCGCAGAATCAGGGACAACAACTTGCCATTTCAAAATGCGCTCATTGTGGTAAGTCCCACGTAGGAGAATGTTATGTCCAAGCTGGTAAATGTTTTGGATGTGGTAAGATGGGGCACATCCTAAAAGACTGTCCAACAAAAGGAGTCACCTGTTTTGGATGCGGAAAAGCGGGACACATGGCTAGAGAGTGTCCTGAGAAGGGAATCCAACCACAGCAACAGCCACAAAAACCTCAGCGTCAGCGTGCCAACGCAAGAGTCCATGCTATGACTGACGCAGCTGCTGAGGAAGCTGACAATGTAGTGACAGGTATCTTCCAAAAATCACACTACTATTCTTTTATGACATTATTGCCTTAAGATTTCTCAGTAAGAATTGTACAATTCAGGAACTATACTAGTGTGTTCAATACCTGCCAACGTACTATTTGACAGTGGCGCCAGCCACTCCTTCGTATCCAAGAAATTCGCAAGGAATAATTGAGAAAGGCCCAACTGATAGTGATGAGCCCTATAGAATCCAAGCAGCTGGGGAACAGGTGCTTGTAGCCCACCAAGTGTTCAAAAATTGTGAACTTGAGATTAATAACCATCGGTTTGACGCCGATTTAATTTCCATACCCATGGTGGACTTTGATGTGATTCTTGGAATGGACTGGCTTTCCAAGAACTGTGCCAACATTGGTTGTAGTGGGAAGCAAGTTATTTTTAAGGACCCCACACATAAGGATGTAACGTTTCAAGGGGGATCGAAGTTACGGAAGGACCCTAGGAACATTTATGTAAATGCAATTCGCGCTAGTAAAGCTTTAAAGAAAGGACATCAAGGATATCTGGTATACGCCATAAACACTGACCAAGTACCCACAGACTTAACCCAAGTTCCAGTAGTCCGAGAGTATCCAGAGGTTTTTCCAGAAGAATTGCCAGGCCTTCCCCCGGAACGGGAAATAGCTTTCGAGATCAACCTAATTCCAGGAGCTGAACCGATATCGAATGCCCCATACAGAATGGCCCCTGCAGAACTGAAAGAGCTGAAGGAGCAGCTACGGGAATTGCTAGAAAAGAAGTTGATACGCCCAAGTGTATCACCTTGGGGAGCTCCGGTACTGTTCGTCAAGAAGAAGGACGGAAGTATGCGAATGTGTATTGACTATAAAGAACTCAATAAAATCACCATAAAGAATAAGTACCCCTTGCCAAGGATCGACGACTTGTTCGATCAGCTTCGGGGGGCAAGAATTTTCAGTAAGATCGACCTTCGCTCGGGATATTTCCAATTGAGGATCAAAGCTGAGGACGTCCCCAAAACGGCATTCAGAACCCGTTATGGACATTACGAGTTCCTGGTAATGCCGTTTGGACTGACCAATGCGCCTGCCGCATTCATGAATCTAATGAACCGAGTTTTTCAAGAACAATTGGACAAGTTCGTCGTAGTCTTTATAGATGATATCTTAATATACTCACCAGATGAGGAAACCCACGCAACTCATCTAAGGATCGCCCTAGACATTTTACACAGAGAGCAATTGTATGCAAAGTTTAATAAGTGTGAATTCTGGCTACGAAGCGTAGCCTTCCTAGGGCATGTGATATCCGAAGAAGGAATATCTGTAGATCCCAAGAAAATCGAGGCAATCACGGAGTGGCCCCGACCGACCAACGTTACGGAGGTATGAAGTTTTCTGGGTCTCGCAGGTTACTATCGTAAGTTTGTGGATGGATTCTCCCAGATTGCTCTGCCCATGACCCGTTTAACCCAAAAGAAAACCAAGTTTGAGTGGACCTCAGACTGCGAGGGTAGCTTTACCGAATTAAAGAAGAGACTGACTTCCGCCCCAGTCTTGGCACAGCCCATTTCTGGAGAAAATTTTGTGGTATACAGTGATGCCTCTAAGAACGGGTTAGGATGTGTGCTAATGCAAAAGGATCGAGCAATCGCATATGCATCTCGACAGTTGAAACCCGTTGAACAAAACTACCCGGTACACGACCTGGAGTTAGCAGCTGTGGTCTTCGCACTAAAAATATGGAGACACTATTTGTACGGCGAAAAGTGCGAAATCTTTACGGATCACAAAAGCCTCAAATACTTGTTCTCCCAAAAAGAATTGAACATGCGACAACGTAGATGGCTGGAACTAATAAAGGACTATGACTTGTCAATACAATACCACCCGGAAAAAGCTAATAAGGTGGCGGACGCACTAAGTAGGGAAACAAGTCATCCACGCCAACCTCCCTTGCAGCGTGACATGGAAGAATTTGGTTTGGAAGAAGTCGATTCAATTAAAGGCATGCTCGCAAAATTAATGATAATTCCTTCGTTAATAGATCGAATTAAAGAGGAGCAAGACAGGGACGAAACTCTGAGGAAGATAAAGAATCGAGTATAGACGAAACCCCCTGGAGAATTTAAGGTTCGGGATGACAATAGTTTGTGGTTTCGAGAGAGATTGTGTGTACCAGAGAACGAAGACATTTTGAACGAAGTTCTTAAGGAAGCACATAACTCACGATTATCCATTCACCCGGGAGCTAACAAAATGTACCAAGACTTGAAACAGCGATTCTGGTGGCGCGGTATGAAAAGACAGATTGCAGAATTTGTGGGAAAATGTCTAGTGTGCCAAAGGGTAAAAGCAGAACACCAGAAACCCGCAGGGTTGCTACAACCTCTTGAGGTCCCCGAATGGAAATGGGACCATATTTCGATGGATTTTGTGACTGACTTGCCTAGAACGAAGAACGGTTACGACGCTATTTGGGTGGTTGTCGATCGCCTAACCAAAACTGCCCACTTTTGGCCATGAC
>AP025052.1:9701548-9726154 GCA_036186865.1 Eustoma russellianum
CTGCCCACTTTTTGGCCATGACAATCAAGGCCCCAATGGAAAAGTTGACCGCAATGTACGTGGAACAAATAGTGAGTCTTCATGGTGTGCCTTTAAGTATCATGTGTGACCGCGACCCTCGGTTCACGTCGCGATTCTGGACCGCTTTTCAAAAGGCAATGGGGACAGAAATTCACATGAGCTCAGCATTCCATCCTCAAACGGATGGCCAATCAGAAAGAACTATACAGACACTCGAAGACATGTTGCGATCTTGCATACTTGATTTTGGGAAGAGCTGGGATCGAAGCCTCAAACTAGTAGAATTTTCGTATAACAACAGCTACCATCGATCTATAGGGATGGCCCCCTACGAAGCACTCTATGGGAGGAAGTGTCGATCTCCTCTTTACTGGGATGAAATAGGAGACAAAATTCTCACGGGACCCGACCTGGTAGAGCAAGCCCAAGAGCAAATAAAGATTATCAAGCAAAGATTAAAAGCGGCCCAGGATAGGAGCAAAGTCTGGGCAGATGAGAAACGGCGACCCTTAGAATTTCAAGAAGGAGAGAAAGTATTTCTAAAAGTGACGCCCACAAAAGGAGTTAAGAGATTTTGTGTTAAGGGAAAGTTGAGCCCAAGATTTATTGGGCCATACGAGGTTCTTGAGAGGATTGGAAAAGTAGCCTATCGACTCGCTTTACCGCCCACCCTATCTAAGATCCATAACGTGTTTCATGTTTCTCAACTGCGACGATATGTACACGACCCCAAGCATGTCATAGAAGATCAACCCTTGAAGCTAGAAGCTGACACGACCTACAAGGAAGAACCAGAAAGGATAGTAGATCGTAGGGAAAAGGTACTAAGGAGACGGACTATACCCATGGTTAAAATACAATGGAAGAAGCATTTTGTGGATGAGTCCACCTGGGAACTAGAAGAGGACATGAAAAGTTTGTACCCACACCTCTTTGGTTAGCATTTCAAGTTTCGAGGACGAAACTTATATTAAGGGGGGAGGATGTTGTAACCCAATTATAGAATCCTTCTTGTACCTAAGGTTGAATCAGTGAATATGTGGCCATGCAAGCTTGTGCTTGGAGTTGATTTAGTCAATAATCATTGTAAGAAGACTACATGTACTTACAAGTCAAGGACCAAATGTCTCATGGCCTTGTGATTTTCGGCCCATGGCCAATAAGGAAGATAGCCTAATGGCATAAAATGAGTATTTTTAATATTTTTTAGAAAAATAAGGAGAAGGTAGCAAGAATTTATTTTAAAGGCTAGTTGGGGTCATTTAAGACCCCAACCGCCGGCCACATTAAGGAGAGAAGGGGAGGGAGGGGACTAATTAAAGAGAAGGGTGGCTAATAAAGAGATATAACCTAACCAACCATAAAAAGAAACCATAGTTAGCCAAAAGAAACTATGGTTGACCCAAAAGTAACTATGGTAAGTGGAAAGTAACCTTGGTTAACCCAAGGCAACCAAGGTTAAGCCATTTAACTTGTACAAACTAGGGCAAAACCCTAACCCCCACCCCTTATACCCAACGGCTAACATAGCAAGGAAAGGAGAAATTCCCTCCAACACACACACTTGAACATTTCAAAGCAAGAGAATCTCTTCCTTTCCTTTCTTCCCTTTCCCAACCACGGCCAAGAAAATACCAAGGAGAAGTGAACTCTTTCAAGACCAAGTGAGCTTAGGTAAGTATTCTTAACATCCTAAGAAAAAAATTTATGATTTTATAGAAATGAAACTCATGGGGTGTTCCTCTTTGCTCCAAAACCGTGACCTTCATGGTCACTAGGCTCAAGGATTCCAAGCCTTCAAGAACTATAGCTTAAGTTTGGACAAATCACACATCTTTTGGTAAGCCCTCTAGCTTTCTTTTGAAAGAATATTGAGTTAAAAGCATAAACTAACCATTTTTCCTTCCTTCTCCCCTCCACCGTGGGGAATGTTGTGTAGAGAAGAAGAAAGACTCCAACTTTTACACATATCCAAGAAGAGTAAGCTAACAAGGCAAGTACACTATACTTTTTATGGTATGAATGTGAAAGTGTGTGCATGAATGACTAGAAAAGATCTAAGGTTTGATCTTTGTTGTGAAAATGTGAGTTTTAAGCCAAAAGCTTTCGGCCGTATGCATGTAAGGGTGTAGGGGGAGCACTTTATTCTAAAGATGAGTTCTTTGATGACTTTATGCATGTTTATGTCCTAATCTAGGCTTGAATGTGTTAAAGATTTCTTCTTTTATGGTGAAAGGGCCACGGTGGAAGGGATAAGGGGAAATGGGGTGAAGTTGCATGCAAAATAACAACATAGTAAGGAATTAAGGGCAAGATTTGATCTTGTGCATGTTAGGCTTGAAATACTTTTGATTTTGGTCATTTTCTCACTAACATCAAATAATGATGCTGACGTGGTGTGTGTATGTGTTCATCTTAAGGTTGATACCAAGTATGGGTGACGAAAAGGTGAGCCAAGAACATTTAGGAAGAATATATGTCCAATGGGAAAATTCTGGAGCTGGATTAGAAATTAGGCTGATTTGGGAAGCCAGAAAAGGGACCTTAGGGACCTTCAATTTCATTTATTTTTGGTATGCTAATAGTTTCATGTGTTTGTTAGGAGTGAGAGTTGGAATCACCTTAAAAAGAGCCACGGTTTATTTTTAATGAATTTCCCACTAAGATTGGTCTCGCTGAAAAAGTTGTACTGGACAGAATCTAAGCAACATGTTTAGTAGCCTAAAAATGGACCTTAGGGGTGTGCAAATCCATTAATTTTCGGCATGGTACTAGCCTCATGAATAAAGAAGAAATGGAAGTTGGAGATATATCAAAATAAGTTGTGGTTTATTTTTAATTAATTTTCTACTAAAACTGGTCAAACCGAATTGGACTGGATAGACAAAATTTATGACCCACTTTGCATGATCTGGGAAAAAGCCTTAAAGAATTGGTCTTGGGCTAAAAATGGGCAGGATGCTAGCCCAATGAGTTTATGAAGTTAGGGAGTTGGAATTTCCAGAAAAAGATCAAAGGATTGGCCACAACAAATTTTATAGTAAAATATGGTCGTTTCAGAATTTCAATTGCATTGATTCATGAAAAGGAGTAAATGGGTCTCTTAATGACATCGTAAGCTCACAACACATGCATGGCATTCGCTTATGACAGTCACGGATGAGTACATGGGATTAAACGGGTCTAACACGTGCAATTTAGCAAGAAATTCCTTAGAAGAAGTGAATGATACGAAGCTGGAAAATTCCAGCATTGTTAACGAGACATGCCCGTTCTTGTGTCATGTGTCATGTTATAGTTTGCACGTTACATGTCATACAGTGCATCATCGTCACATGCATGATTTTATAGTATGGATTTTTCGTGAAAGAATGATGAAAAGCGTTTTCAAAAGGATGACTTCGTTTTGTTTTCTTAAAACGCTTCCCCACCGGTACCGTGTGTGAGCATGAACTGGCCAGTATGAACCTGAGCAGATCCGGATTAAGTGATCTGAAAGAATGATGACGTTACCGTTCTGAATTCGGGAATAATAAATTCGAAGGGGAGAAGTTACCGTCTCAGATCTGGGAAGATAGATCTGAAAGAAGGATGACGTTACCGATCCGAATCCGGGAATAATAGATTCGAAAGGGAGAAGTTACCGCCTCAGATCCGGGAAGATAGATCTGAACACTCTATGGTTTTATGACGATGATGTTTTTGAAAGTAAAGTATGAAAAGGCATTTTCTCATTTTATCATGATGCATTACATGTGCATATGCATGCATGTCACTCGTGGAGTCGTAACGTAGCGACACATGCTACTTAGAATGAGTTTGTCACGATTTTGTATATCCTAAGTAATGATGATTATTGTGTCATTAATCAATGCATGTTACAGTCTCCTTATGTATGTTTCACTCTATCTAGTGATGTTATTAAGTTACGATCTTATTAAGCGATGATCCTTATCAAATGTTGATCGGAGGACAGGTATGTTTCATAACCGAATATTATTTGGGGTTCGGTTCTTGCTTGCACTTTCCATTTAACTCATGATTATTATAGTATACTTGCTGGTGACGTTGTCACTCACCCTATTTTTCTCTAGAGGTGGCAGGAGATAAAGTTGAATGGATTGATGACGAGCCTAGGGTTCCCTACCCGTGAGTGCGTTGGAGGATGGCCAGGATTAGTTGACCGAGCGTACCAGCATTAAGGATGATGATGTTTTGTAATTGTGATGGAAAACAATTTACTTTTGTCGTTTTCTGCTACAATTATGTGGGATGTAAACTTCAACTGCTTGTGATGGTACTTTCATTTGAAGTTATAAATTCTGCCACGGTTTCGCTTACTTAATTACGCGTAAGCACGAAAATCCATGCAATTCTATCATGGATCACGACGCGTATGGATGACGCCAAGTACTCTCCTTAGTGAAGTACGGTGGGTGCACCGACTTCGGCGGGACCGGGGTGCGGGGCGCCACATGTATCAGATCAATTAACCCCAGATCTGAACGGGTACAGAACATGTATCAGTTCAATTAACCCTGGATCAGAACGGTCCAGAACATATCCTGTCAACAGACCAATTAACCCCGGGTCTGGAGTCGGGTTAGTCGCATGCTTGGTCGGCAAAGGAATCATAAAGCTTTCTTCAAAACATGAGACCATAAAAACTTTCATGCATAACATAAAACATAGTCACTTGGAAACACATGTTTGCATACAGAAAAATTCATAAAAATCTGATTCATGTGGCATATGATCATGCATGATACATGAAGTGATATGCAATGCAAGTCATGACGTGAATAATCGTATGCATTCCTTATAACATGTCAACATGCATGGTTTCGGAAACTAAGAATTTCCAGATTTTACTTCATGTTCATGGGGCGGCTAAATTGACCAAACAGGCCCATTTTCATAATCTTTTATCCTACATGTGTTTAGTGGGATCTTATTTACATGGCGTAAAATTTTCGTAACTCCCTAAGACGAATAAAGCCCTTAAGTCATCAAACCATTATCAAGTGTGCTTGTTGAATTCTACGGTATAATAACCAACATTACCTTAGTAATAGCCTAAGGTTCATTAATGTCTTGTGGCCGAGATTACAAGGGCTTGGAGGTCATTATTGTCTTTTCACTCATTGATTTATTCATATAAGTATGATATTGCTCCCATCCTGTAATTTATAATGTAGGTTGTGAGTTTTTCTTTGAGGAGAGCTACTTGGGCTAATCTTCTTATGAAATGGAAATTATTCAAAGATCGTCCAAGGCCCAATGACCGAATTTGCTAAGTCTTGGAGGGCTAAACGGTCATTTCACGTGCTCCACGACATCCGTTTGTATAATTATATCACACCCATCTCAAAGGAATTTTGGATACAGACTCACTAAGGTAACCAAATACATTGCAACTTAGAGAACTTATTTAGTACGTCGCATCATACGGGTTCTAGTATAGTACGATTATCGTGGGGTACAACATCCTCCCCCCCTTATTAAAAGTTTGTCCTCGAAACTTAAGAGTACTAGTCAAAGGAACGTGGCATGACTCCTTTCATGCTTCTTCGATTCCCATGTCCGCCCTACTAAAGTGGAGATTTACATTTCCTTCCATACCGTGTTTGTAAGGTTACCAAAATGGTGGACTCTGTCAGACGATCGTCTTATCACCCACTAGTAACTTGTCCTTTCTTTGTCCTTGACACGTTAGTCAAAAAATCTATAGTGACACGATTCCATTTTCTCTTAGAGTTTGAATAGGTTGCAACAAACTTGCGGGTCTTTGATGTCCCGTCCTTATCCTTTGGTAGGTAAGACATAACAAAATATCTATCTAGTCCCCTTGTAACTTCTTTGTTCAGCCTTTCCTAGAGTTTACGTTAGGGCTTATCCTTTATTCTCTAAGGGTATTATCCTCCTCATGTCTTAAGCACCTCCAATCTCGATACTATGTACTGATGATGATATTTCTTCCAGTGGTCGACAATGATGTACCCAACATGATCATGTAATATTGAGATTTCCTTCTCTTCATTAAATATGCAGAATATGATAGAGATCCTTAATTCTAGGTTATAAATCATGCGCTCACCTTTTGTAACCATCTTTGTGTAAACACGTGCTAGCTATACTTCGTATATATTCGTATCGATCAGTATTCAAAATTGCTCTCCTAGAGTACATGTTCGATGATTCATACCTTAGTTTGAGAATGTACTTCCGTAGAACGGTGAACCCTAAATCTTTCATCAAGTCCTACCCAACTCATCCGTTTCGTCGATATACTATCATTGTAGTAATCGAATCCAGAATCGTAATCTTTTCCTTAAATCTTATGACATTTCGAGGGTTTCTTGTTCTTCACAAAATCTATGTTTTCTTTTTCAAAACATTAATGTATCCTTATTTTCTTTGTTCACGTACGTTATTTGAATTATCAAGCTATGCAAAATGTTGTCACATCATATCGTTACTGCTAGAGTGTTTTAGATACTCCCAGCTTGTAATTTCTCGTCCAACCATAAAGGGGTTATATCTCACGGAATTTCCCTTTTCCTCTTTAATTTATATTAGTTAGAGAAGAAATTTAAACCAGCTTATTTAAATACCCTTGTGATACTAGATTCGTAAGATCTATTAACGTAGCAAGACATCTGTCAATCCTAATGGTTTCGGAATGTCTATGACGTGTCCTATACGTAGTTCATGTACATCCTCAATCTTGGTTCTTCCGTTGGAGGTATTCAGTTTTCAACTCCGCTTTGTCATTGTTTGTGTTTCCCGAAGCAGGTCAGACAAATCATTGATCCTAGATAACCGGTATTTACCTTTTATTGAAGCCTTGTTGAGTTCCGACCATCAGGGTGCTAATCTGACTTGGTAACGTATTCTGACCTTCATGCTTCAGTTGTGATACTCTAGTTATCTTCTTTGTCCGTGTATTAATGGCTATGTGGAAATCTTTCCTGAGGTTCTTTTTCACGTTGCTCTAATTCGATCTTTAGTATGATCATTCATACTTGGATAATGAACAACGTGGGTACTCCTTAGTTAAATGGGCAGTTAGACATACCTGTTAAGGTTTGAGGTTTCAGGCATTGCCCGCACCCGGACCTCGTCCGAATACGGTGCACCCGCCGTACCTCACTAAGGAGAGTACAAAGCGTCATGCATAACATGCGAAAATCCATAACTTATGCCATGGACTCTCATGTTAACATTTAACATGGTAGTAAAATTTAGGTAGAATTAAAACTTTTCAAAATAAATATGCATTACGAAAATACTAAGTTCCCAAAAGTAGCACTCCCACAAAATGACATAACCGAAATCCAAAGAGTTCAAACATTGTTCATAATACAAACATCTTGGCCGCACAAAAGTCCTTAAGCTTTGCCTTCCTCAGATTTCCTCGCCCACGGATGTGGCACTTTTGGCTCATCCTCGATCCACTCAATCTTAGCATTATCTGGCTCTAGAGAAAAAATAAAAGTGTGAGTGATAAAAGTCACCCAGCAAGGATACAATAAACTACCATGAAATAAATAAAGAATTATAACATGAATGTAATACCCCAAGAACCTAAAATAATAATTCATACCTGATCTTTAATTCTGGATTTGCTTGATGAAATAGCCTAAGCATAATTTTCAGTAATGCTATACCAATATTATCTTATTAACCATTAACTGTAACATTCAACATGTCCGCGTGCTTATGAGTAAAGCAGAATGCAATGCATGATGTCATGTCGTGTCAAAACATCATTTTGGTCCCATAAAATAATATGTCAGAAAAACAGAGTGTCATATCAATTAACCCCGGATCTGAGCGGGTCCAGAACATATCAACAGACCAATTAACCTTGGGTCTGGGATGGGTCCAGAACATTACAACAGACCAATTAACCTCAGGTCTGGGACGCGTCCAGAACATGTATCAGATCAATTAACCCCGATCTGAACGGGTCCAGAACATGTATCAGATCAATTAACCCCGGATCTGAACAGGTCCATAACATGTATCAGATCAATTAACCCCGGATCTGGACAGGTCCAGAACATGTATCAGATCAATTAACCCCGGATCTGAACAGGTCCAGAACATGTATCAGATCAATTAACCCCGGATCTGAATGGGTCCAGAACATTTATCAGATCAATTAACCCCAGATCTGAACGGGTCAAGAACATATCATGTCAATAGACCAATTAACCCCGGGTCTAGAGTCGGGTTAGTCGCATGCTTGGCCGGCAAAGGAATCATAAAGCTTTCTTTAAAATATGGGACCATAAAAACTTTCATGCATAACGTAAAACATAGTTACTTGGAAAGACTTGCTTGCATACGGAAAAATTCATAAAAATCTGATTCATGTGGCATATGATCATGCATGATACATGAAGTGATATGCAATGCAAGTCATGACGTGACTAATCATATGCATTCCTTATAACATGTCAACATGCATGGTTTCGAAAACTAAGAATTTCCAGATTTTACTTCATGTTCATGGGGCGGCTAAATTGACCAAACAGGCCCATTTCATAATCTTTTATCCTACATGTGTTTAGTGGGATCTTATTTATATGGCATAAAATTTTCGTAACTCCCTAAGACGAATAAAGCCCTTAAGTCATCAAACCATTATCAAGTGTACTTGCTGAATTCTACAGTATAATAACCAACATTACCTTAGCTTTTGGGGCATTAAAGCCTTAATTATTTGGACCACAACTTGGAAAATATAATAAACTCCCTAAGGATTAACACTCATGAGCCCAAACCGTGTATATAGGTACAAATCCATCAAATTGGGCCTTTTTAACTTAATCCGCTGTTCAGCCCAATTTCCTGTTTTAGTACATCAACTCTATGTCCATAATTACCCATCAAAACGTTAAGACCAACTTGATTAATTTACATGGTCTTTCTCCTCTATGTCTTAGGTGATTCACATAAAATTTCCAGATCAATTCAATAACCTTAATGGGCTTATTTACTTATTTTTCTAAAATGGATCACGTGCTGTTACTGGATTGACAAATTTTACTAAAAATTCTATTGTGACAAAATCATAATTCTTTTTACCGAAATTCCAACTCTCAGACGTCATAAATAAACCGAAATAGCATCCCACCGAAATTTAGCCCATTTGCATATTTCTAAGGTCCATGTTTGGGTCCAGCAACACGTTACTCATTTCTGCCCTGTTCCAGTGATTTCAGCTGGAACTGTTTTACCAAATAATTCCTTAAAAATAATCCATAACTTATTTTACCAAAATTCCAACTTAATATTTACTACACACCTAAGGTTGTCACTATAGCAAAAATCAGCTTATTTGAACATCTACAAGATCCATTTTAAAGCCATTCAAAACGTTGTTCAATTCTGCCCAGTTCCAGTGGTTTGATGTTTTGCCATTCTTTCAAGTCAAATGTCCACTATTTGTCTTGTTCTTATGAAATAGCTTATTGGTCACACATACACCCCTTTCCAACATGAATATCCAGATTCCATGCTTTTTATTAAGTCACTTTTGAATCAATCCAAAACAGTGAACGTCTTGTACACAACAATCATCATATTTGCCCGTTTTGCACATTATTAAGTCTATTCTTGGTACAGCCACGTTATACATTATTCATCCTCCTTCTTGGCCGCTTGCATGTGTCAACATATCCATGTCACATCGAAAATTTTGAGCACAACACACTCATTAAATAAATCCCTTAACAAGCAACTCCCCCACACATCGTAGAGTTCACAAGATATGCTCTTTTCTTGGTTTTCATGTTTACTACCATAGTCACCCCTATGGCCGAAAGTTTTGAGAGGTCATACCCACATTTTTCAACATTTATTTAGACATGCAACACCTTCACATGCTAGTTCACTTTATATCCTACCAAGTAAACTTGTAAAATTACAACTAGCACTTGCATGTCACTTTGATGATTCTTAACTTCTATCCAAGAGCCATTCTTGCCTAGGGTCAATTGATTACACCTTATTTCACACTAAACCAGCCTCATATCACCTTGCATGTAAGAAAAGATTTCATCTTTGAATGGATTTACCACATGCAAGCTATGTCTTTAACGAATCACTAAAATATAGTCATAAAACTTAGCATATTCAACTAAAGATCACATCTTAGAAACATCTAAGCATTCAAGTCATTAATCCTTCAAGTAAATCATGAGGATCTAGTGTATACTTTCCTCTTCAAGTTAAAGCTCCTTTCTTAGCTTGGATTTTGGATAGGTTGAGTTGAAATCCTCCTCCTCCTTCACCCTTAAGCACATAGTTTTTGAAGAGAAGGACGGAAGAATGTTAGTCTTTATTATAGAGTGAAAATAGAACTAAATTGAGGTTAGATCATCTTACCAAAGTGAGACCTTGAATGAAGCTTCAATTATCCAAATATTGCACCACCTAAGAGATTGAAAACTTAGCACCTAATGACCAATGGAGGTCACGGTTGGGTGAAGAAACAAGAGAACCCATGAGCTTCATTCCTTGAGAATAAGAACCCACTAGAGGAACTTGAAGTATAATTTACTTAGGTGTCTTTCTTGAGCTTGAGAATGTAAGTTGTGTTGAGCCTCTTATTGTAGCGCCCCGCACCCGGACCTCGTCCGAATACGGTGCACCCGCCGTACTTCAATAAGGAGAGTACAAGGCGTCATGCATAACATGCGAAAATCCATAACATAAGCCATGAACTTCCATGCTAACATTTAACATGGTAGTAAAATTTAGGCAGAATTTAAACTTTTCAAAATAAACATCCATTACGAAATTACTAAGTTCCCAAAAGTAGCAGTCCCCCAAAATGACATAACCGAAATTCAAAGAGTTCAAATATTGTTCATAATACAAACATCTTGGCTGCACAAAAGCCCTTAAGCTTTGCTTTCTTCAGATTTCCTCGCCTACGAATATGGTACCCACGGCTCATCCTCGATCCACTCAATTTTAGCATTAGCCGGCTCTGGAGAAAAATAAAAGAGCGAGTGATAAAAACCACTCAGCAAGAGTACAATAAACTACCATGAAATACATAAAGAATTATAACATGAATGTAATAACCCGAAAACCTCAAATAATAATTCATACCTGGTCTTTAATCCTGAAATTGCTTGATGATATAGCCTAAGCATAATTCTAGATAGTGCTATACCAATAATGTCTTATTAACCATTAACCATAACATACAACATGTCAGCGTGCTCATGGATTATGCAAAATGCAATGCATTATGTCATGTCGTGTCGAAACATCATTTTGGTCCCATAAAATAACATGTCATAAAACATAGCATCAGGTCAAATAACCCCGAATCTTAGCGGGTCCAGAACATATCAACAGTCCAATTAACCCCGGGTCTGGGACGGGTCCAGAACATGTATCAGATCAATTAACTCCGGATCTGAATTGGTCCAGAACATGTATCAGATCAATTAACCCCGGATCAGAACGGGTCTAGACATGTAACAGATCAATTAACCTCGGATCTAAACGGGTCCAGAATATTTATCAGATCAATTAACCCCGGATCTGAACGGGTCCAGAACATATCATGTCAACAGACCAATTAACCCCGAATCTAGAGTCGGATTAGTCGCATGCTTGGCCGGCAAAGGAATCATGAAGCTTTCTTTAAAACATGGGACC
Organism: Eustoma russellianum; assembly: GCA_036186865.1. NCBI lineage: Eukaryota > Viridiplantae > Streptophyta > Magnoliopsida > Gentianales > Gentianaceae > Eustoma > Eustoma russellianum. The sequence goes on from AP025052.1 coordinate 9,713,258, forward strand.
ATAAAACTTTTATACATACCAAAAACATAGTTACTTGTAAAACTTGCTTGCATAAGTAAAACCCATAAAATCAGGTTCATGTGGCATATGATCATGCATGATACATATAGTGATATGTAATGCAAGTCATGACGTGAATAGTCATAAACATTCCTTATAACATGTCAATAAGCATGATTTCGAAAACTAAATATTTCCAGATTTTTACTTCATGTTCATGGGGCGGTCAAGCTAACCAAACGGGTCCATTTCCATAATCTTTTGTCATACATGCGTTTGGTGGGGTCTTATGTACAGGTCGTAAAATTTTCGTAACTTCCTAAGACGAATAAAGTCCTTAAGTCATCCAATCATTATCGAGTGTACTTGCTGAATTCTGCTGTATAATTACGTCATTACCTTATATTTTGAGGCCTTAAAACCTTGATTATTTGGACCATAACCTGGAAAATATAATAAACTCTCTAAGGATTAATATTCATGAGCCCAAACCGTGTATATAGATCCAAATCCATCAAATTGGGCCTTTTTAGATGAATCCCCAGTTCAGCCCAATTTCCAGTTTTAATACATAAACTTCATGTCCATAATTACCCACCCAAACGTTAATGCCAACTCGATTAATTTGCATGATCTTACTCCTTTATGCCTTGGGTGATTGTCATAAAATTTCCAGATCAATCCAATAACTATAAAGGGTTCATTTAAATATTTTCCTGAAATGGGTCATGTGCTGAAACTGGACTGACCCATTTTACTAAAAATTCAATTGTGGCAAAACCATGATTTCTTTTTCTGAAATTCCAACTCACACATGTCATAAACATGTAAAACTAGCATCCTACCAAAAGTTAGCCCATTTTCATATTCTTAATGTCCATGTTTGAGCCAAAAAAACACGTTACTCATTTCTGCCATGTTCCAGTGATTTCAGCTGGGGCAGTTTTACCAATTAATTCCTTAAACATAATTCATAACTCATTTTACCAAAATTCCAGTTTTAATATTTACTACACACCTAAGGCTGTTACCATACCAAAAATAAGCTTTATAGGACATCTACAAGATCCAATTGTAAGCCACTCAAGACGTTATACCATTCTGCCAAGTCCCAGAATTTCGAATCTGAGCAGTTCCACCAAAGATTTTATTAAAAATCATCCGTAGCTTATTTTATCAAAATTCTAACTCTCATATTTGCTACACACATAGGCAAGCTTTGTACCAAAAATCAGCCTTATTGTAGGTCTACAAGATCCACATTTAATCTATTAAAAACGTTTCTTAATTCTGCCCAGTTCCAGTGGTTTTCTGTTTTGTCATTCATTCAAGTCAAATGTCCACTATTTCCCTTGTTCTTATGAAATAGCTTATTCGTTAACACATAAACCCCCTTGTATCATGAATATCCAGATCCCATGGTTTTTATAAAGTTACTTTTTGCATCATACCAAACATTTTGTAGATTGTACACAAACAAGCATCATATATGCTCAAGCAAATGTTCTTCCTTGGAGTCAAAGCTCACCCTCCTTTTCATCCTTTAGGCCGAAACATATATGGTACCTTAAACACTCTTTACAACATATATTTAAACATGCAACACATTCAAGAGTCATTTTAGCCCAAACTTACAACCAACCTCATAAAAACTCACATCCATTACATTCATGCTTTCCTAGGACCATCGAGTTTCAATCAAGAATTAATCTTGCCTAGACTCACTTAGATGCACCTTAATCCATCCTAAAAAAGCCTCATACCATGTTTCATGTAAGAAAAGATTCCATCTTTAAGAGAATAAACGACGTGCAAGGCATTTTTCTTAGGAAATCACTAAGATGCAATCTTGAACTTAAGATATTCAACTAAAGATCATATCTTAGGAACTTCTAACCATTCAAGTTACTAATTCCTTAAGTAAATCATGAGAAATTAGTGTGTACTTGCCTCTTCAAGCTAAAGCTTTTGCCTTAGCTTGGTTATGGAATGAGATGAGTTGAAATCTCTCTCCTCCTTCACTCTTGAGCATGCGGTTGGGATAAGGAAGAAAAGGAGAATGTTAGTCATTATTCTCATAATGAAAATAGGGCTATTTTGAAGTTGGACATTCTTACCAAAATGAGATTTTGAATGGAGCTTTCCTAGCAAGAGCTTGCTCCACTTAGGAGGTTGAAGACCTTGCACCCATTGAGCCTAAAGGCCATGGCTTTTGGTGGTTAGGAGAGGTAACCAAATGAGTTTCTTTCTTTGAAAAATAAGGAAACCACTTAAGAAGTTTGTAACAAAGCTTACCTAGATGTCTTTTGAGATTGAATGATGGTTGAAGTGAGCCTCCTAACTTCAAGGTGCTGTCCGAAAGTTGAGTATGTGGAGGGAGATGGAAGAATTGCTTAAGTTTTGGCTTAAAAGCTTCTTGAGAAAGTGTTTAAAATGGAAATAAAATGAGTGGTCTTGCAATATAAAACAATCTAGGGGGTGAGGGGAAAGGGTGGCCGGTTCATGGGGAGGGGAAAGAGGGAACAAGCTTCATGAAAAGTTGAAAAAAGAGTCTTGGGTTTGTGAAATGGTAGCTTTTGTCTTGCATGCCCATTTTTATCTTAGTTATATAATATATTTTAAGTAATTATTTTAACTAATAGAAATGGCTAGAGAATTCTAGAGATCTCCATGCCTTGGTTGAAATTTTGGGGCCTTTGGGGCATGTTTTGTTATTTCTCCCACCTTGTAGTTCATGTTTATTGCTCTTCTCTTTATTTTATTGTTTTCCAAGATATCCTACCTTGTCTTTCTTATTTTGTTTCTATTCCAAGAATAGTATATGTATATATTAAGATGTGCAATATGCATGTCACCTAAAGCATGTATTATTATGCATATACATACCTTCCATGTACCCGCATATATACATATACCTATTATATATATACACGCTTATATGTACATATATTATATATATATATACCTTTTCATGTACATGCATATATATACTGATGCGTGCAACTCGTGGGCTCCAACAATTCAAACTTCCAAACGTCCTTCCCAAGGGTCAGGCACAAGGAAGAAGACTTCCCCTTGCTTCCTTAGTGAACAAAATGTATGGATTAAAACGAACAAGACCAACACTTCAAGATGGTCGTTGATCAGGCAAACCAATATGGCCCTCCTGGACGACACCTTTAAGCAATGGCAACACCTTCAAAATGCTCAACTTTGAAGGATCTTAACCTAGGTTTTTTAATGCAAAACCAAGAAAACAAAGTCTCACACAAAGTGAAAGAAATATCAAGAGTTCTTATTCACCAAAAGTTGTGTTTGAAATCAGCCAAAGGGGGCCTATTTATAGGCCTTAATGATGTCCTATCAGCCTTCAAAATGGCTAGAATTTAATTCAAATAAAGCTAGCTAACAAATGTTTAAATCCGAAATTTGCTTGAAATGTAAAACTAAGATAAGTCTAGCTAAAACTTGAAATGCTTGGAAGCTGTTATCTTCAATGTATTCAGCAGCTTGGCGCCTTGAATGATTTGGTTTGATGAGTAGGATGTGCTTGAATTTGAGTTCAAAAGATGGTTGAAGTTTGAATTCAAATTGAGTTTGAATTTGGATTCAAACCTGGATTCAATTTGAATTAGGCTCTATCCCTCCAAGATGGCATGTTCTCATGGATAATGAAGTGTAGAAAACCTGACTTTGATGATGATAAGATGGTTGGACTTGAATTCAAAAGATGGTTGAAGTTTGAATTCAAATTGAGTTTGAACTTGAATTCAAACTTGGATTTAACTTTGAATTGTGATCTCATCTTGATTATCCCCTAAGTTGGCATGTTCTTCGCTGGATATATAGGCTGAAAGCATCTTGAATTTAACTCTCCAATTGGTTGAAGTTTGAATTCAAATCATGGTTGAATTTAAATTCAAGTTTGACTTTGAATTTAAATTCAATTTGATCATCACCTTGTCTTCAATTTTGGCCGGCCACCCTTCTGATTTTTGGAGATGATTTAAGTTCAATTTTGAAAAGAGGAATCCATCTTGGACACATTTGAATTTGTCTTTGTAGAGACAAACATTCTCTTCAAGACAACATTCTCTTTTGTCTTCCTTTTTGCCACACACGCCTATGTTGCTTGTTTTGGGCCTCCATTTTATTTTGGACTTTCATGTACCTAATTTTCCTACAAAGAAAAGACATAAAACAAATATCACAAGGGACAAGATAATAAAACACACACGCATATGCCTTAATGTTCAAAGAGCGGGTTCAATGAAGTGAACCCATGGAACCTTAGGTTCATCTTGAACATGCTTATACAAGAAGGTGGCAACTTGATGACAAAGTTCTCTTGCCCTCCTTCTTGTCATAGGACCCTTGACCTGTTGATGGGGCTCTTGATCCTCATAAATCCCCCCTCTTCAAAAGGATTCGTCCTCGAATCAAAAAGGTCATCGGTGAAAGGGGTGAGGTCAGCAACATTAAAAGTAGGCGAAATTGAACCATACATTTCGGGAAGATTAAGGATGTATGCATTGTCACCTATGCGCTTCAAAACTTTGAAAGGTCCGTCTCCGCGAGGCAACAGTTTGGACTTTCTCTCATTGGAAAATCTTTCTTTGCGCAAATGTAACCACACTAAATCTCAAGGTTTAAACACGACTCGTTTCTGATGTTTGTTAGCTCGTCTTTCATAAGCTTTGTTTTTCTTTTCAAGTTGTGTTTTAACTTGTTCATGCAGTTTCTTTATCTTTTCCGCTTTTTGTTTACCATCAAGACTAGAACGTACATGCACGGGAATAGGAATCAAGTCGATGGGAGACAAGGGATTAAGGCCATACACGATTTCAAATGGACTATGCAAAGTACCGTGATGAACACTCCTATTATATGCAAATTCGATATATGGTAAACAATATTCCCAATGTTTAATGTGTTTTTGCAAAATGGCACGCAAAAGTTGAGAAAGAGTACGATTGACGACTTCAGTTTGTCCATCCGTTTGTGGGTGTGCGGTGGTTGAAAACAACAATTGTGTACCAAGTTTAGCCCACAAAACACGCCAAAAATGACTTTAAAATTTTGTATCTCTATCACTTACAATTGTACGTGGCATGCCATGCAATCTCACAATTTCTTTGAAGAACAAATCAGCAACATGTGTAGCATCATAAACTTTCCTACATGCAATGAAATGCGTCATTTTTGAAAATCGATCAACCACAACATAAATGCTATCACGTCCTCCCCGAGACCTAGGAAGTCCTAGCACAAAGTCCATGGAAATGTCAATCCAAGGGGCATCAGGGACGGGTAAAGGCGTGTAAAGGCCATGTGGTTGGGATTTGGATTTGGCTTGTTTGCAAGTGATGCAACTACCACACAACCTCTCGACGTCTACTCTCATGTGGGGCCAATAGAAATATTCCTTAAGAGTTTCAAGGGTTTTGAACACTCCGAAATGACCCATTAAACCTCCCCCATGGGCTTCTCTAGTCAATGCTTCTCGTAGGGATGATTGGGGAACGCACAATTTTTGTTCTTTGAGAAGATAACCCTCATGTATGTAAAATTTCCCAAATGGTGCTTCTTTACATGCCTCGAAAATGGTGCCAAAGTCATGGTCATTGGGGTACAATTCCTTAAGTGATTCGAATCCTATGAAGCGTGAAGATAATGTAGTCACTAACGTGTATCTCCTAGAGAGGGCATCGGCAACTATATTATCCTTTCCTTGTTTGTACTTAATCACGTAAGGAAATTGTTCTATGAACTCTACCCATTTGGCATGCCTTTGTTCAACTTTCCCTGCCCTTTAAGATACTTAAGGCTTTCGTGGTCAGTGTGGATCACAAACTCTTTAGGTTGAAGATAGTGTTGTCAAGTTTGTAGGGATCTCACAAGGGCATAAAGTTTGTTATCATAGGTAGAGTAATTCAATGATGCTCCTTTAAATTTTTCACTAAAGTAGGCTATGGGTTTCTTATTTTGGGTCAAAACTGCGTCTATACCCACTCCACTTGCATCACACTCGATCTCAAAGGTCTCTTCAAAATTTGGTAGCCTAAGTATGGGTGTAGTGGTCAGCCTATGCTTAAGCTCATCAAATGCCTGTTGTTGTGGCTCTTCCCACCTAAAAGGCACATTTTTTCACAATTTCGTTTAGGGGTGCAGCTATGGAAGAAAAATCTTTGACAAAGCGCCTATAAAAGCTTGCTAGTCCATGAAAACTACGAACTTCCCCTACATTCTTAGGTATAGGCCACTCCACAGTTGGCCTAACCTTTTCCTCGTCCATTTCTACTCCCTCAGCCGAAATGACAAATCCTAGAAAAACTACGCGTTCTAAACAAAAGGAGCACTTCTTAAAGTTGGCGTAAAGTTGTTCTTGCTTAAGCTTTTCAAAAAAGGCTCGAATATGGTCAAGATGATCTTCTATGGTTTGGGAATCGATTAGGATATCATCCAAATAAACAACAACAAATCGGCCTATGAACGCTCATAAGACTTCATTCATTAGCCTCATAAAGGTGCTAGGGGCGTTGGTGAGCCCGAAGGGCATCACTAACCACTCATAGAGCCCAAACTTGGTTTTGAATGCAGTCTTCCATTCGTCCCCTTCTCTAATGCGTACCTGGAAGTACCCTTGCTTAAGGTCGATTTTGGTGAAGAATTTAGATCCGTGCAACATGTCCAACATATCGTCTAGCCTAGGTATGGGGTACCTATACTTGATGGTAATTTTTTTTATGGCTCGGCAATTGGTACACATTCTCCACGTTCCATCCTTTTTGGGTACTAAAATGACAGGGACGGCAGATGGGCTTAGGCTCTCTCGGACTTGTCCACTCGCTAGGAGCTCTTCTACTTGCCTTTGGATTTCTTTGGTTTCTTCGGGGTTGGCTCGATAGGCTGGGCGATTGGGTAACACGGCTCCTGGGACAAAGTCGATTTGGTGTTCTATTCCTCTAATGGGTGGTAATCCGAATGGCGGTTCGGAGGGAAATAGAACTTCATATTCTTGGATAAGGGACGCAACTGAGGTAGGTAAGTTTGGTGAGAGTTCTTCAAGGGCAAGGTGACACAACTTTGGAATGATGATGAGGACAGTTTGGTTGTTATAAAGTGCGCGTGTGACCTCTCTTTCCTTTGTGAAATACCCACACTTCTTTTTGGACTCGTTGACACTTAGGGGCACTACCTCTTTTCCCTTGCTCTCGCGTTTTTTTTTCTCACTTTTCATACACTCCACGAATTTTCTCTCGGCTTCTTTTTCCTTAGGATCAGCTCTAGACTTGGACATGCGTTGGTGATCCTCGTGGACTTTGTGTGGTGGAAGTGCACGCAGTTTATACAATTTGCCATTCAATTTGAAAGAATAACGATTCAAATAACCATCATATGTCACATGTCGATAAAATTGCCATGGCATACCAAGTAAGATATGACTAGCATGCATTGGTGCGACATCACATAAAACATCATCTTTGTAACTACCAATGCTAAGAGAAATCAAAACTTGTTTACTTACGCTAACCTCACCGCAGTCATTTAGCCATGCAAGTTTGTAAGGATGCGGATGATTAGTCTTAGGCAAATTCAGTTTTCTTACTAATTCTATGCTTGCCACATTCGCACAAGAACCGGAATCAATGATCATGGTGCATACTTTACCATTTATCATGCAGTGAATATGGAAAATGTTTTCTCTATGTTGCTCGTGATCATCTAATTTCGGATATGCATTTAAAGCTCTACGTACAACAAGAAACTCCTTAGTGTCAAAATCATCTAATGCGCCTAGATCCTCTTCAGGTTCAATTTCATTATCATGCTCAGACTCATTTCCATGCTCGGACTCGGACACATATTCGTTGGTCTCTTCAATTAACATGATTCGTTTTGCATTAGGACACTCTTTTCCTATGTGACCACGTCCTTGACATTTATAGCATTTAATGTCTCGAAACCTGTTTGAGTGATCAGAAGAATTTCCGGTAGGAGCCTTTTGTTGGGTGCGTTCATCTCTCCTTTGTGTGGATTGCACACGATTATCCATTCTTTGTGACACACCTTGGTCACGTGCTTGGCCTCCTGTAGGCCGTGAACTTCCCGTTCCTGAAGGCTTGTTGGAAAACCTTTACGAAGACTGATTAGTACGATAATTAGAATTGAAATTGGAGGAATTACGTACCTTTAATTGTGTTTCAATCTTTTCAGCCATATGTACTATGGTGGTGAGGTCGAGATAAGGTTGAAGATCAACCCTTTGTGCAATCTCCCTGTTTAAACCATGTAAGAAACGAGCGTTGGTGGCCTCTTCAGGTTCCTGCAAGTTAGACCTTTCCAACAAAATTTCTAACTCTTTATAGTACTCGTCTACACTTTTGGAACCTTGACGTAAGTTGTGCAAACTCGTGAAAATAGAACTCTCATAATTGTTTGGAATAAAACATTGTCTCATTTCAAACTTCATTTCTTCCCAGGTAGCAATTGGAGATTGTCTTGTCTTAGTTCTATTTCAACACAAATTTGTCCACCAATTAAGTGCATAACCAGAAAACTCAATAGAAGTGTACCTCACTTTTTGTAATTCACTATAATTGGTACAAGAAAAGATTAAATCCACTTTCGTTTCCCATTCTAAATATTCCTCCGCATTACTTTTACCATAAAACGTGGGAATATTTATTTTGGTTTTGAGAAAATCATCATCTTGCGGGAAAAGGGGATTGTGGCATCTTTGGTAACTATGGGGAGGGTGGTCATCAAAGTCATAATCATCATGCTCATATGGAATGTAATCATCATTGTACCTTCTCGGAACGTACCTTCTTGGTTGTGTAGGAGGAACAAACTTTCTTACTTCGGTGTGTGGGGGTCTAAGATTGTCGTCCTCAACTTCTTCTAGAGGATGGCGCCTTGGTTGTGGTAGGGGAACGACCCTGCTAGTTCCTTGGCCATCACTCGTTTTGTAGCTTCGCTCCACGTCTTCCAAGCGATGCTTAATTACCTCATTGTCATGCATGAGTTTCTTAAGCATCTCCAGCATTTGTTGTTGCGTATTGTCAACAGTTTCGGCCTCTTTTGACTTGCTAGACGCAGAATGATTGCTGCTGGCCATCGTACCTAAGGAATTGAACAAAAACAAAGGGGAAAAGAAAGAAGCAAACTAACACAAAGACAAACAAACGTTAAGGGATTAGTAAAAAAATAAGTTATGAACACTCCGCTTTCTATTCTTTCCACTCTCTTACCACTTTGGTTCTTGGATAACCTGAAGTTAAGAAGTCTCAAAGTGATCAATAAGGAAGAGTATTGCCAAGGCTTCTTCAAATCACAATGTTCTCCGCTTGTTTCTTCCTTTTTTTGCTTTCAAGTTGCACCAATTAGTATCAAAGTAGAATCAATTGAAATGAACACAAACTTGAACTTTCTACTCAGATTCAAAGAAAATAAGCAACCAAAGTTGATGTATAAGGCTGAACCAAAGATAAAATAAGGGTTTCCGTGGGCAATCTTTAGTTAATTTTGATTCTATGCACTTACTATCCACAAAATGGTTCAAGTCATGCAACAATCGAGCAACCAAAAGTGTGATTGGTTCAAGAAGATCAGAAGATGGAGAATAAGGTATATAGGGGACGGTAATGTGGGGTAATATGGTATCCAAGGTTTGCAAGTCGTACCAAAAAATTTTCCACGCAATGCACAAACGTTTTGCCCTTTTTCTTTTCTCTTGTCCTTTTGTTTTTTTGCTTCCTTGCTATTTCAATTGAGCAAGGTTCAGATTCTTTTTTTTTACTAAGGGTAGAATTGGAATTTCACGCATTTTGCACTTAGCACTTGTGTTTTTGGACAGAAGAGTGCAATGTATTTTAAAATGCAATTTGTACCTTGGACTTGCAACAAAAATAACCTTGGGAAGTGAAGGAAATTGGGGTAAGGCCGGATGGGGGTTAGGTTAGGGTTTTAGATTTAGGGTTTTTTTGAACGTTCTGGGAATTTGCGGAATGGAGTTTTGGGAATAGAATGGGCATGGTAAATGGACTGTTTGGGTTGGTAATTGCTGATTTGTGTGGTCAATTTGAATATTGGTTGGTTTAGGACAGAATTTGAACAAAATTCAAATTCTAGGGTTAGGGTTTATTTGAATGAATTGGGGTCTTTAGATTCTGATTGTGTTTGGTAAAATGGGTTTGGGGCTTTTTGTTGGGAGTGTAAATAGGGTTGTTTGGGATCAGGTTGGGGAGTTTTAGGGTTGGGTTGGTGTGTTGCTGGTTGGCATGGGGTGTTGGGTGATTTGAGGGTGTGATTGTTGTTGAAAATGGGTTATGAAGACAAACACACATAGGACTACTGGATTAAAGCATGAAATCAATCACAATGCGGATCACAAGATGCATACAATCATCACCAACTAAAAGCTTCGGTAGCAACAAGATGATTTGAAACCGAGGTAGCTTTATAGGCTAATGGTTGGAATATTTAAAAGAAGGCTGAATGTAACCTAAAATGCAACGAACCCTAATGTGTTCAAGTTTGAACGACTCAAAATCAGATTGTGATGTGAGAGGAAATAAAGGAAATGACACTTGAATGATGAAAAGCAAAATGCAGCAACATGCAAGGACTCAAAGGAAATGACGTTTTTTTGAATGAAATGCAAGACAATGGCATGTAGAGTGAGGGGTAGAAGAAGGACTCAACTGAAATTGAAATGACTAGACTCAAACGAAAAGGAAATGATAGATGGTGGAATAGAGTAACCTGGGCTCTGATACCAATTTGATGCGTGCAACTCGTGGGCTCCAACAATTCCACCTTCCAAACATCCTTCCCAAGGGTTAGGCACAAGGAAGAAGACTTCCCCTTGCTTCCTTAGTGAACAAAACGTATGGATTAAAACGAGCAAGACCAACACTTCAAGATGGTCGTTGATCAGGCAAACCAATACGGCCCTCCTGGACGACACCTTTAAGCAATGGCAACACCTTCAAAATGCTCAACTTTGAAGGATCTTAACCTAGGTTTTTTAATGCAAAACCAAGAAAACAAAGTCTCACACAAAGTGAAAGAAATATCAAGAGTTCTTATTCATCAAAAATTGTGTTTGCAATCAGCCAAAGGGGGCCTATTTATAGGCCTTAATGACGTCCTATCCGCCTTCAAAATGGCTAGAATGTAATTCAAATAAAGCTAGCTAACAAATGTTTAAATCTGAAATTTGCTTGAAATTCAAAACTAAGATAAGTCTAGCTAAAACTTGAAATGCTTGGAAGCTGTTATCTTCAATGTATTCAGCAGCTTGGCACCTTGAATGTGTTGGTTTGATGAGTAGGATGTGCTTGAATTTGAGTTCAAAAGATGGTTGAAGTTTGAATTCAAATTGAGTTTGAATTTGGATTCAAACCTGGATTCAATTTGAATTAGGCTCTATCTCTCCAAGATGGCGTGTTCCCATAGATAATGAAGTGTAGAAAACCTGACTTTGATGATGATAAGATGGTTGGACTTGAATTCAAAAGATGGTTGAAGTTTGAATTCAAATTGAGTTTGAACTTGAATTCAAACTTGGATTTAACTTTGAATTGTGATCTCATCTTCATTATCCCCTAAGTTGGCGTGTTCTTGGCTGCATATATAGGCTGAAAGCATCTTGAATTTAACTCTCCAATTGGTTGAAGTTTGAATTCAAATCATGGTTGAATTTAAATTCAAGTTTGACTTTGAATTTAAATTCAATTTGATCATCACCTTGTCTTCAATTTTGGCCGGCCACCCTTCTGATTTTTGGAGATGATTTAAGTTCAATTTTGAAAAGAGGAATCCATCTTGGACACATTTGAATTTGTCTTTGTAGAGACAAACATTCTTTTCAAGACAACATTCTCTTTTGTCATCCTTTTTGTCACGCACGCCTATGTTGCTTGTTTTGGGCCTCCATTTTATTTTGGACTTTCATGTACCTAATTTGCCTACAAATAAAAGACATAAAACAAAGATCACAAGGAACAAGATAATAAAAACACACACGCATATGCTTTAACGTTCAAAGAGCGGGTTCAATGAAGTGAACCCATGGAACCTTAGGTTCATCTTGAACATGCTTATACAAGAAGGTGGCAACTTGATGACAAAGTTCTCTTGCCCTCCTTCTTGTCATAGGACCCTTGATGGGGCCCTTGATCCTCATCGGATCCTTGATCCTCATCATATACATATACATGATAATACATATACACGCCTATATGTGCATATACTTTATATACGCCTTTCTATGTACCCGCATATGCGTACATATACATACATTATATATACATACATACATATATGGTATCCGTGTATGGTATGTATCGTGTACATAACTAGTATAATGTACAATAGAAGTGTATAAAAGTGTTTATATATACTTCGTGTATCTACAATTCCCTTTGAGTTACTTCTTCAACTAGAGTTCCTTAACGCCAACTTGAGCTATTTAGCATGATGGTTAACCTAAAGTAACCATGGTAAAGTTTGAAATGTTTATTGGCTGCACCATGGAGGAATCCGACGGTTTGGAGGGTCAAGCATGTGGAGAATCTTGGAGGTGCTGACTTGCTTCTTGTCTCCATTCCTTGCATGCTTAAGATAAATTTATTATTATTAAAGTGGTGCATGCTTGTTCAATTAATTGTTTATTTGAATTGATATTTTAATTAAGGGAACTAAAAAGAGAGGGTCCTAGATCTTCTTGGGTGTCTTGGTCGAAATTACCAAGGCTGGAGGGAAACTTGGTCATTTCACACGTTCCGCGTCACCCCTTATATCGCGTCTATTTTGAAGGAATTTAGGTAAAGGGGTACCAATATGACTTGCTTAAATACGCTTGGAGAGATTATTTTATTAACGCCGCCT
>AP025052.1:9726164-9771365 GCA_036186865.1 Eustoma russellianum
GGTCCGATTTGCGAGGGGTACAACATCCTCCCCCCTTATTAAAAGTTTCGTCCTCGAAACTTAAGAGTACTAGTCAAAGGAACGTGGTATGACTCCTTTCATGCTTCTTCTATTCCCAAGTCTACCCTGCTAAATTGGAGATTGGCATTTCCTTCCATACTGTGTTTTTAAGGTTACCGAAATGGTAGACTCCGTCAGACGATCGTCTTATCACTCACTTGTAACCTGTCCATTCTTTGTCCTTGACACGTTAGTCACGAAATCTAGAGTGACAGATTCCATTTTCTCTTGGAGTTTGAATGAGTTGCAACCAACTTGTGGGTCTTTGATGTCCCGTCCTTATCCTTTGGTAGGTAAGACATAGCAAAATATCTATCTAGTCCCCTTGCAACTGCTTTGTTCTGCCTTTCCTAGAGTTTACGTTAGGACTTATCATTTATTCTCTAAAGGTATTATCCTTCTCATGTCTTAAGCACCTCCAATCTCGATACTATGTACTGAGGATGATTTCTCTTCCAGGGTCGACAATGATGTACCCAACATGATCATGTAATATTGAGATTTCCTTCTCTTCGTTAAATATGCAGAACATGATAGAGATCCTTAATCATGATTCACCTCTTGTAACCATCTTGAAGTAAACACGTGCTAGCTATATTGCCTATATATTTGTATCGATCGGTATTCGAAATTACTCTCCTAGAGTACATGTTCGATGATTCGGACCTTGATTTGAGAATATTCTCGTAAAACGGTGAACCCCAAATCTTTCGTCAAGTCCTTCCCAACTTATTTGTTTCGTCAATAAGCTATTCTTATAATAATCGAATCTAGAATCGATATCTTTTCCTTAAATCTTGTGACATTTTGAGGTTTTCTTGTTCTTCACAAAATTTAGGGTTTCTGTTTCAAAACATAAAGGTATCCTTATTTGCTTTGTTCACATGCGTTATTTGAATTATCAAGCTATGCGAAATTCCGTCACATCATATCGTTACAGCTAGAGTGGGTTAGATACTCCCAGCTTGTATTTTCTCGTCCAACTATAAAGGGGTTATATCTCACGGAATTTCCCTTTTTCCTCTTTAATTTGTATTAGTTAGAGAAGGAATTTAACCCAGCTTATTTAAATACCCCTGAGATACTAGGTTCGTAAGATCCATTAACGTAGCAGGACATTTGTCAATCCTAATGATTTCGGAATGCCTATGACACATCCTATACAGGATTCATATACATCCTCAATCTTGATTCTTCAGTTGGAAGTATTCAATTTGCATCTCCACTTGTCATTGCTTGTGTTTTTTTCCTAATCAGGCCGGACAATTTATTGATCCTAGGCAACTGGTATTACCCTTCATTGAGGCCTTGTTGAGTTCCGACCATGATGGTGCCAATCTGACTGTTAAGAACAATTTTGGCAACGTATTCCAACCTTCATGCTTAGTTGTGCTACTACAATTATCTTCTTTGTCCATGTATTATGGCTATGTAGAAATCTTTCCTAAGGTTCTTTGTTACGTGGCTCTAATTCGATCTTTAGTATGACCAATTGTACTTGGATAACGAACGACGTAGGTATTTCTTAGTTAAATGGGCAGTTAGGCATACCTGTTATGGTTTGATGTTTCCAGGCATTGCTGAATCAAGCACTCTTCCATCCAGGTTAGCTTTCTTGGTTGTTTCTTTATTATCCCTATGTGGACGCGGCTGCCACCATCCTGCTTCGTTCCTTAGTACGCTTTTTAAGTCCTTTATTTTGTCCTTCCGTTAGTTTAATATCATGTTCCGCTCTGTAGCAGTCCTCCAGTAATTCCTCGAAAGTACTAGAATATACATTGGCTAGCCGAATCTTGATCTGAAAGTCTAGACCTCGCATGAATTTGATTACCTTATGCTTTTCGTCTTGCATGATCAAGGGAACATAGCGGCCCAATGTAGTGAACCGACGAGCGTACTCCGAGACAGTGATACCTGGGTTCTTGTCTTAAGGTGTCAAATTCCTCAACCCTCTTCATGATTAGATCCGGAGAGAGGAAAAATTCACAAAACACCTCTAGAAACCTTGCCCAAGTCACTGGTCGGGGCAATGGCTGGATACAAGTCCTCCACCACTGACTAGCCTTACCGATCAGAAACGGCCGGACAATTGGTGTCTTTACTTTCTCGGGTACCTGTATCAGCAAAACGTTACTTTTGACTTTGTCTAGCCATTTTTCTGCCTCCTCAGGGCTAGATTCTCCGTCAAACTCTGGGATATGTGCTCTTACTAGCTGCTGGTAATAAAACCCAGTGCTACCCGGGGGTGAAAGTGATAATGCTTGCTCATTAGTCTGTGATGCCATCTGCATTACGGAGCATCAAGATTTTATTCAATGCTAAAATAGCTAGATTGGCGATAAAGTTTAATTTATAATCCAATTCAATGGTTATTCATACAATACGAATTAAATTCTATGACATGTACAACCTTCATCGACTTGGGTTTTGTTATTAAGTCATGTCCCTAACTTCCTGTCTAAGTCGTCCTAATCTAAGGTCGACTCTCGTCTAAGATCATGACTTAGGTCTAAGATCAAACTTAGATTGCTAAGATCTTAACTTAGTTCTACATTCTGCCCGAAATCTAGAGCCTGGGCTCTGATACCACCTGTAGCGCCCGACACCTAGACCTCGTCCGAATACGGTGCACCTGTCGTACTTCACTAGGGAGAGTACAAGGCGTATGCATAACATGCGAAAATCCATAACATAAGCCATGGACTTCCATGCTAACATTTAACATGGTAGTAAAATTTAGGCAGAACTTAAACTTTTCAAAATAAACATCCATTACGAAAGTACTAAGTTCCCAAAAGTAGCAGTCCCGCAAAATGACATAACCGAAATTAAAAGAGTTCAAACATTGTTCATAATACAAACATCTTGGCTGCACAAAAGTCCTTAAGCTTTGCTTCCTTCAGATTTCACCGCCTACGAATATGGTACCCTCGGCTCATCCTCGATCCACTCAATCTTAGCATTAGCCGGCTCTGGGAAAAATAAAAGAGTGATTGATAAAAATCACTCAGCAAGAATACAATAAACTACCATGAAATACATAAGAATTACAATATGAATGTAATAACCCGAAAACCTCAAATAATAATTCATACCTTGTCTTTCATCCTGAAATTGCTTCACGATATAGCCTAAGCATAATTCTAGATAGTGCTATATCAATAATGTCTTATTAACCATTAACCGTAACATACAACATGTCAGCGTGCTCATGGATTATGCAAAATGCAATGCATGATGTCATGTCGTGTCAAAACATCATTTTGTTCCCAAAAAATAACATGTCAGAAAAACAGAGTGTCAGATCAATTAACCCCGGATCTGAGCGGGTCCATAACATATCAACAGACCAATTAAGCTTGGGTCTGGGACGGGTCCAGAACATGTATCAGATCAATTAACCCCAAATCTGAACGGGTCCAGAACATGTATCAGATCAATTAACCCCGGATCTGAACGTGTCCAGAACATGTATCAGATCAATTAACCCCGGATCTGAACGGGTCCAGAACATGTATCAGATCAATTAACCCTAGATCTGAACGGGTCCAGAACATATCATGTCAACAGACCAATTAACCCCGGGTCTGGAGTCGGGTTAGTCGCATGCTTGGCCGGCAAAGGAATCATGAAGCTTTCTTTAAAACATGGGACCATAAAAACTTTTATGCATACCAAAAACATAGTTACTTGTAAAACTTGCTTGCATAAGTAAAACCCATAAAATCAGGTTCATGTGGCATATGATCATGCATGATACATGTAGTGATATGCAATGCAAGTCATGACGTGAATAGTCATAAACATTCCTTATAACATGTCAATAAGCATGATTTCGGAAACTAAATATTTCCAGATTATTACTTCATGTTCATGGGGCAGTCAAGCTAACCAAATGGGTCCATTTCCATAATCTTTTGTCATACATGCGTTTGGTGGGGTCTTATGTACAGGTCGTAAAATTTTCGTAACTTCCTAAGACGAATAAAGTCCTTAACTCATCCAATCATTATCGAGTGTACTTGCTGAATTCTGCGTATAATCACCTCATTACCTTATCTTTTGAGGCCTTAAAACCATGATTATTTGGACCATAACCTCAAAAATATAATAAACTCTCTAAGAATTAACATTCATGAGCCCAAACCGTGTATATAGATCCAAATCCATCAAATTGGGCCTTTTTAGATTAATCTCCTGTTCAGCCCAATTTCCAGTTTTAATACATAAACTTCATGTCCATAATTACCCACCCAAACGTTAATGCCAACTCGATTAATTTGCATGATCTTACTCCTTTATGTCTTGGGTGATTGTCATAAAATTTCTAGATCAATCCAATAACCATAAATGGTTCATTTAATTATTTTCCTTAAATGGGTCATGTGCTGAAACTGGACTGACCCATTTTACTAAAAATTCAATTATGGCAAAACCATGATTTCTTTTTCCAAAATTCCAACTCACAGATGTCATAAACATGTGAAACTAGCATCCTACCAAAAATTAGACCATTTTCATGTTCTTAATGTCCATGTTTGAGCCAAACAACACGTTACTCATTTCTGCCCTGTTCCAGTGATTTCAGCTGGGGCAGTTTTACTAATTAATTCCTTAAAAATAATTCATAACTCATTTTACCAAAATTCCAATTTTCATATTTACTACACATCTAAGGTTGTTACCATACCAAAATCAGCTTTATAGGACATCTACAAGATCCAATTGTAAGCCACACAAGACGTTATACCATTCTGCCAAGTCCTAGAATTTCGAATCTGAGCAGTTCCACCAAAGATTTTATTAAAAATCATCCGTAGCTTATTTTATCAAAATTCCAACTCTCATATTTGCTACACACATAGGGCCAGATTTGTACCAAAAATCAGCCTTATTGTAGGTCTACAAGATCCACTTTTAAGCTATTAAAGACGTTGCTCAATTCTACCCAGTTCCAGTGGTTTTCTGTTTTGTCATTCATTCAAGTCAAATGTTTACTATTTCCCTTGTTCTTATGAAATAGCTTATTGGTTAACACATACACCCCCTTGTGTCATGAATATCCAGATCCCATGCTTTTTATAAAGTCATTTTTTGCATCATACCAAACAGTTTGTAGATTGTACACAAACAAGCATCACATATGCTCAAACAAATGTTCTTCCTTGGAGTCAAAGCTCACCCTCCTTTTCATCCTTTAGGCCGAAACATATATGGTACTTTAAACACTCTTTACAACATATATTTAAACATGCAACACATTCAAGAGTCATTTTAGCCCAAACTTACAAACAACCTCATAAAAACTCACATCCATTACATGCATGCTTTCCTAGGACCACTCGAGTTTCAACCAAGAAGTAATCTTGCCTAGACTCACTTAGATGCACCTTAATCCATCCTAAAACAGCCTCATACCATGTTGCATGTAAGAAAAGATTCCATCTTTGAGAGAATAAACCACACGCAAGGCATTTTTCTTAGGAAATCACTAAGATGCAATCTTGAACTTAAGATATTCAACTAAAGACCATATCTTAGGAACTTCTAACCATTTAAGCTACTAATTCCTTAAGTAAATCATAAGAGATTAGTGTATACTTGCCTCTTCAAGCTAAAGTTTTTGTCTTAGCTTGGTTATGGAATGAGATGAGTTGAAATCTCTCTCCTCCTTCACTCTTGAGCATGCTGTTGGGATAAGGAAGAAAAAGGAGAATGTTAGTCATTATTCTCATAATGAAAATAGGGCTATTTTGAAGTTGGACATTCTTACCAAAATGAGATTTTGAATGGAGCTTTCCTAGCAAGAGCTTGCACCACTTAGGAGGTTGAAGACCTTGCACCCATTGAGCCTAAAGGCCACGTATTTTGGTGGTTAGGAGAGGTAACCAAATGAGTTTCATTCTTTGAAAAATAAGGAACCCACTTAAGAAGTTTGGAACAAAGCTTACCTAGATGTCTTTTGAGCTTGAGTGATGGTTGAAGTGAGCCTCCTAACTTCAAGGTGCTGGCCGAAAGTTGAGTATGTGGAGGGAGATGGAAGAATTGCTTAGGTGTTGGCTTAAATGCTTCTTGAGAAAGTGTTTAAAATGGAAATGAAATGAGTGGTCTTGCAAGATAAAACAATCTAGGGGGTGAGGGGAAAGGGTGGCCGGTTCATGGGGAGGGGAAAGAGGGAACAAGCTTCATGAAAAGTTGAAAAAAAGAGTCTTGGGTTTGTGAAATGGTAGCTTTTGTCTTGCATGCCCATTTTATCTTAGTTATATAATATATTTTTAAGTAATTATTTTAACTAATAGAAATGGCTAGAGAATTCTAGAGATCTCCATGCCTTGGCCGAAATTTTGGGGCCTTTGGGGCATGTTTTGTTATTTCTCCCACCTTGTAGTTCATGTTTATTGCTCTTCTCTTTATTTTATTGTTTTCCAAGATATCCTACCTTGTCTTTCTTATTTTGTTTCTATTCCAAGAATAGTATATGTATATATTAAGATGTGCAATATGCATGTCACCTAAAGCATGTATTATTATGCATATACATACCTTCCATGTACCCGCATATATACATCTACCTATTATATATACACGCTTATATGTACATATATTATATATATATATATATACCTTTTTATGTACATGCATATATACACATATACATGATAATATATATACACACCTATATGTGCATATACTTTATATATGCCTTTCTATGTACCCGCATATGTGTACATATACATACATTATATATACATACATACAAATATGGTATCTGTGTATGGTATGCATCGTGTACATAACTAGTATAATGTACAATAGAAGTGTATAAAAGTGTTTATATATACTTCGTGTATCACCTTCTACAATTCCCTTTGAGTTACTTATTCAACTAGAGTTCCTTAATGCCAACTTGAGCTATTTAGCATGATGGTTAACCTAAAGTAACCATGGTAAAGTTTTAAATGTTTATTGGCTGCACCATGGAGGAATCCGGCGGTTTGGAGGGTCAAGCATGTGGAGAATCTTAGAGGTGCTGACTAGCTTCTTGTCTCCATTCCTTGCATGCTTAAGATAAATTTATTATTATTAAAGTGGTGTATGCTTGTTCAATTAATTGTTTATTTGAATTGATATTAAACGTTCTGCGTCACCCCTTATATCGCGTCTATTTCGAAGGAATTTATGTAAAGGGGGTACTGATATGACTTGATTAAATACACTTGGAGAGATTATTTTATTAACGCCGCCTCTTACGGTTTCTAGTACGGTCCGATTTGCGTGGGGTACAACACCTAGCCTCAAGAAGGAGGACCGAAAATTATGGTTGGGAGATGATGGAGAATTTTTCTAAGTGTTGTCTTGGCTTGGGAAGGTGGAAAGAAGGAGGTGTCTTGCTTTAAAAAAAATCTAAGGGGTGTAGGGGAAAGGGGGTGGCCGGCTCATGGGGGATGAGAGAAGGGGGCAAGTTTCATGAAAAGTTGAAAAAGGAGTCTTGGGTTTGTGAATTGGCAAGCTTTTGTCTTGCATGCCAATTTTATCTTAATTATATAATATTATTTAAGTAATTATTTTCAATAATAGAAATGGCTAGAGAATTTTAGAGATCTTTCATGCCTTGGCCGAAATTTTTGGGGGCCTTTGGGGGCATTTTGGTATTTTCACCGTTTATCATATCTCATCCTTTTTAATTTATGATATTATTCATTTCATCTAATTATGATTTTAATCTTGCTTTGTGAGGATCACTTATGTTTGCATTCTTATAAAAAGGACTTTATTCCGAGGTTGATCAAAGCCTCTTTGCCAAATTCTTGGACTATTACGAGAGCATTTTTGTCCTTTCACCCTTTTTATAGTACATAATGGTATAATGACACCATAACTTATAATATCTAGTTTCTTATGTAAGCTTTTAGGTTTACTTTCATGAGGACTTGTTTAGGTTAGTTTCTTTTGTAAAATGGGGTAATGCCCTAAGGTTCATTAATGTCTTGTGGCTGAGATTACAAGGGCTTGGAGGTCATTATTGTCTTTTCACTCATTGATTTATTCATATAAGTATGATATTGCTCCTATCCTCTAATTTATAGTGTAGGTTGTGAGTCTTTCTTTGAGGAGAGCTACTTGGGCCTAATCTTCTTATAAAATGGAAATTATTCCAAGATCGTCCAAGGCCCAATGACCGAATTTTCTAAGTCTTGGAGGGCTAAATGGTCATTTCATGCGCTCCACGACATCCGTTTGTATAATTATATCAACACCCATCTTAAAGGAATTTTGGATACAGACTCACTAAGGTAACCAAATAAATTGCAACTTGGAGAAACTTATTTTAGTACGTCGCATCATACGGGCTTCTAGTATAGTACGATTTTCGCAGGGTACAACACTATCATGCTCAAGTACATCATGCAAGACTTCTTCATTAAGCTCATTAGGATAAGAACTAGATTCATGCGAATTTCAGATTCTTTAGCTTTAATTTCAACCTTAGATTCATGTAACTTTAAGGAATCTAATTTGATGCTTCTGATCTCCTTCTCATATACCTTTCTTTTCAAATAGGCCTTTCTTGCCTCATATGCATTTGTTTTCTCACAAACCATCAGCAAGAAGATACAAATGATCAAGATGCCTAAATCTAACGAAGGTAATCGTGCAACAATTTTCTTGTTTAGACAGCAAGAAATCTAATCATTGTCAATCTCTCGTTTTCCCTAACATTGGCAATATATAAACCATACAACAATTCTTTTCTAAAGCTTTTGTACACTATGATTGTCTTGAGGAAAAGATTGGTACCTTGGAACTGTATTTATCCAATATTTTGCCTGAAGACCTTGAGAACGACCAAAGTACTGCATACGTACCATAATGTCTTCAAAGTCATCTTCATGGAGCATGACTCGCCACATGGTGTTAACCAACATGGTAAACCTTAAAACCAAACCAACATAAAAATAGAAAGAAAAACTAACACAAAGGCGAAAGAAGATTTGTTACGTTAGGGTAAAACAGAATTTTCACTTGTGTTTGTCCTCTCCCACTCATATTTTGACACTCAAGGCCTTTACCTCCCCTCTTACGTCCTTACAAACCCTTACAAGCCTTTTACCTCGTCTTTTCTTGTGCCTATAATCCAATCGTGGGCTAGAAGCACCAAGCATGAGCAACAACGTGGAGGTCTTCAACAGCTTGCGTAATCTTCAATATTAGTATAACCAAAGTAAGAATGGATACCGAGCAAAGGACTTACACACACTTGGACAAACTCTAAGGTTCAAGAAAATTATGAAACCAAACGTGATGTAAATGCTTGAGACAAGAATTGCTAAGGGGTTGCCTTAGGCAATCCTTAACCACGCTTAGACTCAATGCACTTAATCACACGTATGCAATGTCCCAAGATGCATAAACGAAGAAGTGTCCATAATTGTGTATAAATGGGTTTTTTTGCAGCGGGTGTTTGTAGGAAGTTTTATGTTTGATGGTGCATCGATAAATCAATTCAAATAGCCCCTGTTCTTAAAAAACGACTGTTTTGTACTCTTTTTTTGTAATGCTTTCTTTTTTTGATGTTCTCTTTTTTTTGGGCTGAAATACAAGAAACTCTAAGTAACCAAAGGATTGATCAACAACTTTCTTGCTCCAATTTTTTTGCTCTAAGCCAAATCTTATACAAAAGGATGTTTAAAGATGTTATTGTGAAAAGAGGCTCAATATTTTATAGTGTAAGGCTTGTATGAGTATGGATCACTTGTATGCATAAATAAACACAACACACAATGCAAGTAAGACGCACAAATCCAAGTATGACTAAGAGCTTCAAATAGCAACAAGATTTAAAGTCAACAACTGTGACCTTCAAGAGGTCACTAGGTGAGATTTTCAAAGTGCTAAGGGAGATTAGTTCTTGGTGGGTGAGAATCGTCTCAATCTCCATTCAAGATTCAAGTTGGTAAGGACCATCTAGCCTCCGACTAAGTTGTATTGTGTATTTAAATAGTGGTTAACAAATATTCCTACCCCTAAAACCGTGTATGATAGGAAGGGTTGGAAGGAAGCATTTCTTGATACAACAGGTTTCAAGCAAGACAAAAATCCCAAGAAGGCAAGTACACTATAAATGCTCTTGACTTATGTGTGAAAGTATATGCTTGAATGTCTAGTTATTACTAAGATTTAATCTTAGATGGCAAATGTTAAGCTTGAGGCATGAAAATTTAGTATTCCTTAAGAACAGTGACATGCATGTGTGAAATTCCCCCAAAGATGGATTTTTTGCCCCTTTGAATATGAATATGATGCATGTCTAAGATGAATGTGGTTTAAAGCTCTCTCCTTTAACATGTAAGGGGGACGGTTGGATGAAGAGGTTGGGGTGAATACTATTTTTTGTGAAAGAATGTAACTTGTGGGTCAAGGATGCACATAAGTTGTATGTATGTTTTATGACTTAGGTGTTTTATGTTCATTGTGAAAATAAAGTATGAGCCTTACATGCGTTAAGAAGTGGGCTGATTTTGGGGGTATGGAGCATACAAGTTAGATATGCCAAGGATAGACTGGATATGTACAAAATGTGCAACATCAAGGTGTGTTATGTGTAATTTTCGAAAACTATTTGAATGGATGGTATATGGCTTTTAGAATATATTAGAACCCTGAACTGCTTAGGTTAAAGGTGTATGTGATGGATGGTAAGCCATTTTTAAGAATACTTTAGTCGGTACACTGTTTAGTAAGGTAAAGTGACAAAAGGGTAAACTGGAACAGGACAGAATTATGAAACGTTTTGTATAGCCTGCAAATAATCTTATAGGTGTTCAAATCAGCTGATTTTTGGCATGGGTTAGCTTTATGAGTATAGTAAATATGAAAGTTGGAATTTTGGTTAAATAATAAGTTATGGTTTATCCTTAATAGAACTTTTAGTAAACTGGTCAAGCTGAATTTACTGGAACTTGACAGAATGTAAGTGACGTGTGGTTGGCCCAGAAATGGACCCTTAGAAACATGCAAATGGGTTGATTTTTGGTAGGGATTCTAGCTTTGTGTGTTTACGAAGTTTGAGAGTTGGAATTTTTGTAAAAAAGACTTACGGTTTAGTCACAATAAAATTTGTAATAAAACTGGTCACTCGAGGGTCAGCATGAAACCGTTTTTGGAGGAAAGCGGAGTAAATGACCTTTAAAGTTATTATATTTCTTTGGAATTTTTATGGTAATTACTTAGGACATAGAGAGCACTGTCCATGTAAATTAATCATCTTTGAATTATTATTTTAAGGGGGGTAACTACTGAAATTAAGTTGGTACTACTAAACTGGAAAATTTGACGGAATTACGGAATTAGTTGTGAGGCTTTGTTCTTGTGGGTTTAGGCTTGTTCGTATGGTTTGGGCTTATGTGCATTAATTCCTGGTATGTTTGCACTATTTCCAGGTGTTGGCCCAAATTAAATAAGACTTAATGGGCTTGAAAGAAAGGTAAAAGAAGGGTACTGCACTGCTGAATTCAGCAGTACCCTGTTTGGTAATTCAATGATATGAAGGTTTTCTACGTCTTGACTCGTTGCGTAATCTTTATGACAAGTAGACAAGATACCCTTATGCATACGTTTGTCTTGAGAACATGAAAATAGGTCGAATTATGATGTTTTGAAGCCGCACAAACAGAACGTTAATTCTGGAAATTTTTCCCAGCTTAAAGAATAAGACCATACTTGTATTTATGTGATGTATTTTGTCACGAGTTGCATAATGTACGTCATACATTGCATCATCGTCACTTACATGACTCATGAAACTGATTTATGACAAAGAATTATGAAAAAGCATTTTGAAAGAAAAGATTTGGTTTGATGAAAGAACGCTCTCCATTGGTACCATTTATTTCTGGTCAGCTTAACCCGCTCCAGATCCGGGGCTAATTGATCTGATATGGATTATGACCGTTCAAGCTCCGGAGAGAATAGACCTAATTATGATGATTTTTGACCGTTTAGGCCTGGAAAGAATAAACTTGATTATGAGATTATGACCGTACAGGCCCGGAGAGAATAGACCTGATGACCATGATTGATGATATGACCGTTTTCGGATCTGGAAATAATAGATTCGAAGGAATGAGCATGACCACCTTAGATCCGGATATAATCGATCTGAACACTCTCTCTTGTTCTTTATTGACGATGATATTTTGAAAGAAAGAATGAAAGAACTTATCCTCATTTTTATAATGATGCATCACATGTGCATACACATGCATATTACCATTTCATAAATAATCAGATGATTGATTGTATGTTACTTAGGCTATGATGTTATGATTTAATATCTCCTAAGCTATGATCTTATTTCCTACTGGTAATGGATTGAAGGCCAGGTATGTTGCGACACCAAAATTTTGGGGTTTTGGTTCTTGTGTGTTATTTTCCATTTAATTCATAATTATTTATGGTTTACTTGCTAGTGACGTTGTCACTCCACCTCTTATTTTTCATCCCAACAACCCGTAGAAAATAGGGTCGAGTGGATCGAGGACGAGTCTAGAGTTCCTATCCATAGAAGAGCGAAAGAAGGACGACTTAAGAGTTTTGTTTATGATGGTCATGTTCTGAGAAATTTTTATGAACTTATGTTGGAAACTTGATGTTTCGGATTTTCTCATGTTGTGAACATGTTTGTAAGACTTATGACGGATGTTTAGACTTTTTATTTAAAAGTTTTTATTCTGCCTCGGTTTTTGCTTAACCGGTTGGTGAGTAAGCAGAAGAAAGCCCACATATTTTGTTGTGGACTTCAATATGTTACGGATGGACGCCTGGTACTCTCGTTGTAGTGAAGTACGGCAGGCGCACCGTATCCGGCTAGGCTGGGGTGCAGGGCGCTACATTATATATATGGAAATAAATAAGAAAGGGGAAAACAAATAAAATGTGGAGATACTAAAATGTAACAAGCAAGATAAGGGCTGTTTTGGGACAATTTTGTCCGAGACCCTTAGAAGGCAAAATAGTAATTCCACATTTTAAAATCTATGGAAATTGCGATGGATTTGGAAAGGCCACAAGATAAAATAAATAAAGGACAAATTAGGACAAGAGCTTATTGGTTAAAAGCCCAAAAGTGGGCTGTTTTGAGGGCTTGACCGAGGCTATGTACAAGAAGGGCAAAATTGGAATTTCACCATAAGCCTATGATATGAAATGTGAGATAAATATTGTACCAAAGTGCTGAGATTATTAGATGTCTAAAATCAGCCTAAAACCATACGTTCATGCATGCATATGACAAAGCAAAGTTTTCAAATGAAGGATTTTCTCATACGATGTATTTTCACAAAATGCTTTATCTCACAAGATTTTTAAAAAAGGATTTTGCGCGTGACGAACTGTACAATGAGACGAAGGATTCCGTACGACTTAGGATATGTTTATGACATATTTATGATACGCTTACGATATGTTTATGGTTGCCACCGGCCCTGACATGGTCTGGGGAGAGGATGTTAGGGGCATAGTATACGTCAAGTCGAGTGTAACACTGTTTCCGGGACCCAGGATCTCTACCATACGCATCATCATTAGATATATGTACGTATTGATTGTAACACTGTGGTTGGACCATCGGGATTCATATATGGCACATAAGACTATATTGGGGATCATTCGATATGTCGTGGGTCTGTTCTTACGATACGAAAATTTCTATAGAGAGCTTACGATATGCCATGTTTATGAAATTTACGAAATGACATTTTTTGAATGTTTTATGATGCATACGCCATATATGTACATGCATGAGCATTTTCATTCCCCTTATGAGTCATCATCACTTACCCATTTTCTACGACATAGTATGATAGGGAGTTTGGTACAAGGTATTTTGGCAACTAAAATATACAAGTGATGATTTAAATTCTAAAACTTTGATGAATGAAAGTTTAAGATTATCTTGTTATATGCTTTACTTGTCTATGCTATTTACTTGTCATTCTCTTATTGGAATGGAGACATGCTATGTTTATTATTTCACTGAATTTTATTACCCCGTTCTCCCACGCATGATCCACATGACGAACCTCGGCAGAAATACTTGTTGCGCATTCGTTATCGCTCACTCCTTACTTTACCACCTTGCAGAGCCCAGGTCAAGTATTGGACTTCTTAGACGATGAGCAGAGAGTAGATTCCCCATGAGCTTTCTAGTGGGCCCAGCTGATCCAACTTTTGCATTTTCACAATTTCAGACATTATACTTATAACTCCGATGTATTTATGGCATTGTACTCGGAGATAGTTTATGATGTATGCATGTCGCTTATGTTTACTCTGTCCATTTTATGATGCTTCTGCTATTCGATACATGTTTATGACGATGTGCATATTGATGTTATCGACGCCCTTGTACTTCTCGTAGCAGAGTATAACGGGTGTGAAACAGTGCCTAGACCCTAGTCTCGGGCAGGATGCCACAGGTAGTACCAGAGCCTATGCTCTAGATCCACAGCAAGCAAAATATAAACAGCGACATGTACGTAGGCTATGAGACTGAATGTGTCAACCTTAGCATAGATCCTTGGGATGGTTTAGTAAGGATAATTAGGGTACTTTTCTAACTTAGTACCCAGATAAAACATTTAGGCTATTGTTTTTAGAATATGAGCAGAACATTAATTCAAAATTTATTCATGTTTTATGTGACCGATTGTGTGGAAATGATTGGTGTCGATAAGATGGCATCGCGATCGCGTGGTTGACCGCGAGATAATAGACATGTGCAGTTACCTCCGCCACCAGAGGCACCACCAGCAGAGGACCTGGTATAGCCACCATGGGAGCACATTCCACCTCCGCAGGCACAGTCCCCTGAGGTATACCCAGGCATTTTTTGACGCCCTGATACAGCTGGATCAGGTCATCAGGGACGTGTAGGATACACCTGCCCCACCACCCCCATAGCTGCAGTAGCAGATGGGTACCTGATTCTTCTTCAAAGAGCTCTAGAGGTCCCGAGTGCCTAGTTTTGAAGGGGGACCAGATCCAGACGAGCCCAAAAGTGGCTTGATGAGGTAGATAGTTGTTTTGATATGATACAGGTGCCGGACAAGTTTAAGGCACATATTATCTGACCATTTCTAACTGGCCTCGCCAGTAAGTGGTGGGAGACGAATATCCAGCCATTGACTAGGCCAGTTGCATGGGGCATATTTATGGAGGAGTTCTGGAAGTTTTATATTTCGTCGTCCATGACAATCCGTAAGATTGGAGAGTTCGGGTCTCTGAGACAAGAGGCAGGAATGATGGTCTCAAAGTACGCTAGCAGATTTACCAATTTGGGCTACTATATTCCTGTAGTGATGGCAGATGAGAGGCTCAAGATGATCAGTTTCAGCGCGGTCCGAATTTGTGTATCGGGACCTGGATCGTCAATACAAATCCTGGTAATTTTGGTGAGCTGCTGGATGCTTACTACAAAGTGGATCAGGACGTTGCCCGGGGAGATAGGTAGGCTAGAGGCAAGAGTCCTCGTGATGACGGTATATGCAGTGAGTCAAATTTCAGCGGAGGCCAGGCGTATGACCCTAGTTTTAGTGCCAGCCTTAGCCGCCATGCCAACAGCAGATCCAGATATAGACCCCACACCAACGCCAACCTCAGCGACCATAGCGTCCCCAGGCGCTAGCTATACCTAGATGCCAGACATGCCAGTGGCATCATACTGGTGAGTACCGCATGGGGAGCGGAGCATGCTTTGGATGTGGTAGGATCGGACACATGATCAAAGACTACCTGGAGAGGGGGAATAGGCAACAAGGAGGCACGCAGCAGCATACAAGATGTCCCTGCGCTAACGCCCAAGCCCATATCATGACGGACACCGAGGTAGAGGAGGCACCTGACGTCTGTGACAAGTATTTTCGATTACGTAGTTAAATGCGATTGATATTACCTGTTTTGAATGTTATGATGTGCTGCTATCTGTTTCAAAAAACTATATTTTGACCTTCATGTGATTAATCTAGAAACCCTATAATTGAACTTGAATGCATTCAGGTGCGATATTAGTGAACCATATTTCAGCGAATGTGTTGTTCGGGCAATGGCACAAGCCACTCATGTTTAAGTAGTTCGCCAGGAACCTGAGCAGCTGCCCTACGTGGCTGGAGACTCCCTATAGAGTTTAGGCAGTTGCAGACCAGATTATCATCTCGCACCATCTGTATAAGAATTGCCAGAATCGAGATAGAGGGTCACCAATTCGGGACGATGTTGATTCCAATACAGGTGGGAGATTTTGATGTGATTCTAGGTATGGGGTTGATTGTTTCACAACCATGCCCAGATTGATTGCTGGAGGAAGCGAGAGGTGATTCAGAGTCTAGGAGACGAGGAGGGTTACGTATCAGGATAACAGGAAGCTGAACAAGGCTGCACAAAATATCTATTCGACTGCGTCACAGGCCTTCCGAGCATTCAGGAAAGCAGATGCAGGTTTTCTAGTTTATGCTGTCGATGCTGAGTTCGAGGCACTAACACTCGGCGGTATTCTGGCTAAAAGTACAGTTGCAGGAGCTGATAGATAAAAAGTTCATCTCTCCTAGTGTGTCGCCATGGGGAGCCCCTGTTACTATTCGTGAAGAAAAAAGACGGCAGCATGCGATTACTTATCGACTACAGGGAGCTGAACAAGATCACCATTAAAAACAAGTACCCCTTCCTACGGATTCGATCAGCTTAGAGTAAGCAATTCATTTCGCTAACGATTCGTTAGTTACTATGTTCCGCTGAATATAAATTGTGCACCTGAATGCAGGGAGCTAAGGCATCCAGCAAGATCGATCTTCGTTCTGGATATCACCAGTTGAAGATCAAGGCAGATGATGTTTTGAAGACTGCCTTCTGGACCAGCTATGGACATTACGAGTTTCTGGTGATGCCTTTCATGTTGACTAATGCCCGAGTCGCATTTATGGACCTCATGAATACAGTCTTTAGCAAGCAATTGGATAAATTTGTCATGCTCTCATCGACGACATTCTTGTTTGTTCACCGGACGAGGATACCCACGACGAGCACTTGCGGATTGTTCTGAGCATATTACGGGAGAGAAGCAGCTTTATGCCAAATTCAGCAAGTGCGAGTTCAGGTTTGCAGAATGTTGCATGCTTAGGACATGTCGTTTTGGAGGGCAAGTATATCAGTTGATCCCTAGAAGATCGAGCAATTACGAAGTGGCTACGAACAACAAACGTCACTGAGGTCCGGAGTTTTTTGGGATTAGAGGGCTATTACTGGAAGTTGGTTGAGGGGTTCTCTGGGATAGAAGTACCACTAACCAGGTTGATTCAGAAGAAGACAAAGTTTGGGTGGACTACTGACTGCGAGAGGAGGTTCACGGAGCTTAAGCAGAGATTGACATCAAACCCAGCCTTAGCATAGCCTACCAGTGAGAGTTACGTTGTCTACAGCGATGCATTAAGAAATGGTGTTGGTAAACGAATAAACGACTCCCCTGTGTGAATACCCTATTTGATAAATGCGTTAACCCTTTTCTTGCAGGTTTTATCCTTACGCAGAAAGATTGGGTATTTCTCACGCATCTAGATAGTTGAAGCCATACGAGCAGAATTACCGGTGTATGATCTAAAGTTGCCAGCCGTAGTATTTGTGCTGAATATTTGGAGGCATTATCTGTATGGGAAACGGTGCGATGTATACAATGGCCATAAGAGTCTAAAGTATCTGTTCACCCAGAAGGAGTTAAATATGAGACAGCGCAGACGGCTCGAGCTGATTAAGGACTATGACCTGGCAATTCACTATCATATGGGTAAAGATAATAAAGTAGCGGATGCGTTGAGTAGGAAGTCCAATCATGCGAGGCAGACACCTTTGAAGCGAGAGATGACTGAGTTTGGATTGGATATGGTTGAGTCTACGTTTAATATTCGTGCGATAGTGGTGATTTCTTTGACATTGATTGACCGGATTAAGGATGCCCAGCGAGGGTGATGCACTGAGGATTGCTGAGAGAGTTAAGCAGGCACAGACTGATGACTTTCAGATACACAACAACGACAGTCAATGGTTTAGAAATAGGCTATGCGTACCCTACATGGTGAGCGTTGGAGAGATATTCTGAAAGAGGCTCACAGTTTGCGATTCACGATATATCAAGGAGCCACCAAGATGTATCAGAATCTGGGGCAGCATTACTGGTGGAACGGGAAGAAGAGCCAGATTGCTGAGTACGTTGAGTGGTGTTGGTATGTTAGCAGGTGAAGGCAGAACATCAGCGACCCGCCGAACTTCTACAGCCCTTGGAGATCCCTGAGTAGAAGCGGGAGCACATTGTTGAGGAATGGGGTTTTGAGTGATTCGAAAATGCATGATTTAAATGTTACGTGTTTACGAAATACAAAAAATAAGTGTTACTTGGTATATGCACATGATAAAAATGCTTTACATGTCTATATATAATGTTGTCGTACTAATGTGCCATGAGGCATTAAAGCTTGCATCATACGGCAAACATTTGTTGTCTCTGTACTATTTTTAGGTGCCATGATTTATGAACTAAACTAGTTCATTAATTGAAGTGCTTAAGTTAATGAACTAACTAGTTCATTAAATGAAGACATATTTGAAGAGAGCATATGGCAACAAACTTGAAATGGAAAGTTCCATCTCCACACCTCAATATAAACGCAACATATATACACATATTATATATCCATATTGTTTTACGGACAAACTATATACTTATATTCCGACGTTCCACTGACACGTCATATATATTATACACGTATGTCGACGTCACACCACTATATGCACCTTATATTTATGAGTATATACAGGTCTTATATCATATATTACAAGTCATAGTGCTATCAAAATTATAATGACATGTTACAAGGTCATAAACCAGAAATTGTCGTATCGAGTGACTGCCGAAACTTCACCGATATGTCACGTATTTATCATATAAAAATGGTCAGCCTATATAAAT
Source organism: Eustoma russellianum (assembly GCA_036186865.1). Taxonomy (NCBI): domain Eukaryota; kingdom Viridiplantae; phylum Streptophyta; class Magnoliopsida; order Gentianales; family Gentianaceae; genus Eustoma; species Eustoma russellianum. Next base: position 9,745,237 of record AP025052.1, read on the forward strand.
AAAAAATATCCAAACATTTCGTGATCCATATGTTATCTTAAGCCACAAGGTCATACCATGTCTGCAGACACAAATCACCCATAATTTAGCCTAAATTTGTGGAGAATACAAATTCATAGTTATTTTTGTCACATGGGGCAGTTTTACATCAGGCATTAGAGCCGAATATAAACCTCATTTTATGCATAATATGTGTGACATAATATATATTACATGTTTAAGAAGTTTGAGTTTAATCGGAGAAAAATCGAGAGGATCGACGAAAGTAAAAAAATTTGGATTTCTACAACCCTGCACACATGGGATGCTTTCTTCATGAGTGTAACATGTATCTAGACACTTTTTACACATTCAAGATGTGGCGCACCACACTCCGGCCCCTCCGTACTTCACTAAGGAGAGTACTAGGCGTCGTCCATACGTGTCGTGATCCATGATATAAATGCATGGATTTTAGCGCTTACATGAAAATAAGTAAGCGAAACCGTGGCAGAATTTAACACTTCAAATTAAAAACAACATCACAACCATTCAAAGCTTACAACCCAGATCAAATGTATCAGAAAGTGACAAAAGCAATTGTCTTCCATCTCAAATACATAAATCAGTCATCCCTTAGAGCTGGCAAGTCCGGTCTCCTAAATCTGTCCATCCTTCACTGCTCTCACGGGTAGGGAACCCTAGGTTCGTCCTCAATCCACTCTACTTTATCCCCTGCAACCTCTGGGAGGAAAAATAGGGGGTGAGTGACAACGTCACCAGCAAGTATACTATAATAATCGAGGATCAAATGGAAAGTGCGTACAAGAACCAAACCCTCAAAAATTTCGGTTTAGAAGCATACCTGTCTTCCGTCCAATACTCGATAGGGATCATCACTTAATGTAGCAAGATCATAACTTAAGTGAAGTCGTCACTTAATACAGAATATAACAGTAAAAGACTGTAACTCGCGTCAATTAACATAACAAGAATCATCTTAGGAACGTCATACTTAGGGTCTACGAGGTCATCACAACTTAATATCATGTGTCACTACATGGCGACTGAATGAATGTAACATGCATGCATATGTACGTGTAATGCATCAAGACGAAAATGAGAATGTGATCTTTTCATGCTTTTCTTTCAAATCATCATCGTCGTAAAACAGTAGAGTGTTCAGATCTATCTTCTCGGATCTGAGGCGGTAATGTCTCCCCTTCGAATCTATTATTCCCGGATTCGGAACGGTAACGTCATCTTCTTGTCAGGTCTATTCTTTCCGGGCCCGAACGGTCATCATCAGGCCTATTATCTCTGGGCCTGAACGGTCATACTATCAGATCACTTAACCCCGGATCTGAGCGGGTTCTTACTGGCCAAGTTCATACTCACACACGGTACCAGTAGGAAAGCGTTCCTTTAAAAACAAAAATCATCTTTTTGAAAACGCTTTTCATCTTTCTTTCACATAAAATCATGCCGTAAATCATGTACGTGACGATGATGCAATGCATGACATGTAGTATGCAAACCATGGCGAAATGCATTACATAAACGAATAGGTACGTCTCGTCGCTATGCTGGAAAATTTCCAACTTAGTGGCGTCAACTTCTCTTTAGTGATTTCCTATTAAAATAACCAATTTGGACCAAGTGGTTTGCATGTACTCCTTCATATATATCGTAAGTGATTGTCATGCAAGTTTTATGGAATTATGCTATCGATAAGGGAATCATTTGTTCTTTTCTCTTAAAGCGGGTACAAACTGAATTCTGGAATGACCAATTTTACTATAAAATTTATTGCGACCAATCCTTTAGTCCTTTTTTGGTAATTCCAACTCTCCAGATTAATAAACTCATTGGACTAGAATCTTACCAAAATTTGGCCCAAATGCATTTTTCTAAGGTCCAATTTCAGATTATGCAACATGCCACACAAATTTTATCAGCCTAGCGAGTTTCAGCCTCACCCCTTTTTACTAGAAAATTCATTAAAAATAAACCGTAACCCATTTTGTCGAAATTCCAGATCTCACCTTTTCTTCATTCGTAGGGTTAGTTTCATACCGAAAACTAGTTAATTTTTGTACCTCTAAGGTCCATTTCTAGGCTACTCAACAAGTTACTTAAATTCTGTCCAGTACAGCATTTTCAGCAGGACCAACCTTACTAGGAAATTTATTAAAAATAAACCGTAGCTCCTTTTAATCTAATTCAAACTCTCACATCTAATATACACATAAAACTAATGTCATGCCAAAAATCAATGGAATTGAAAGTTCTTAAGGTTCCTTTTCAGGTCTCACAAAATAGCCCAAGTTTCTGTCCAGTTCCAGTAAATTTTCCTAGTGGTCATATATCCTTCCTATGTGTCCTTAGCTTGCATTTTTATCACCAACACTTAAATAAGCATCAAACTTACTCTTTTTATAGAGAATTTACAGGTTCAACACGGTACAAACCCACATGCAAGTCCCTCATAAAACAGTTCGTACACCCCTATACATCATTCTTTGGCTAACATGCAACATTCCTACTAATACAACACTTAGCAACAATTTTTGGTGCACACGCACCCTTCATCAACAGCCCCATTTTCGGTGCATGCAAGAAAAATGAAGTATCCAAGAGCATGTTAAGCATATCACACAACAAGAACAAAAACTTGTCTCCATCTTTCCATTAAGTTATCATTTTCATGCAAAATTGCTCTCATTCCCTCCACCCCTTTTCACCGTGAGCCCCCATCATTGAAAAGAGAAAATCTTTAACATGTCCATCTTAGATTAACACATAACAATAAATATAATCCTCAAAGATTACATCTTTGGAACAAGATCTCACACCTACACCCAAATGACCCTAGGCCGAAGGTTTGAGCATCAAAAGTTAGCATAGTACTACTAGGGTTAGATCTTAAGTAAATATAGCCATTCATGCACACACTTTCACATTCAATCCACAAAGAGTATAGTGTACTTGCCTTCTTTGCTTACTCTTCTTGGAGAGGTGTAGGAAAAGTTGAAATCTTTCTCTTCTCTATGCATACATTCCCACGGTGGTGAAGAGGAAAAAGGAGCAAGGTTAGTTTACACCTTTAACCTAAATATACTCTTAGAAAAAGGCTAGATGACTTACCAAAAGGAGCTTGAGTGGTATCCAAGCTTCTCTAGCTTAGAATCCTTAAAAGATTAAGACTTGAGCCTAATGACCATTGAAGGTCACGGTTATAAGAAAGAGGGATATCACCATAAGTTTCATTCTTATGAAGATGTAAATATCTTTCCAAGAGACTAAGAACCTTACCTAATATCTCTTAATCTTTGGAAGTACCTAGACCTCCTTGTTTGTTCCCTTGGCCGAATGTTTTGAAGAGAAAGGAAGAGATGGAGCTCTCTTGCACTTGAAGTTCTTAAGTGGTTTGAGAGGTTTCAAGTATAATCTTGGAGGAAACTCTTTTTCTTTTTGGCTAGGTTAGTCGTCGGAGAGGGGTAAAAGGGAGGGGTGAAGGTCTTACCATAGTAAGGTTAATAGATTAACCTTAATTTACTTTTTAACCTTGGTTACTTATTCACTAACCTTGGTTACTTTATCCCAATTATAGTCACTTTTGAAACTAACCTTAGTTACTTTGACTTAATCTTAGTTACTTGAACCTTTGTTAGGTACCTATTAACTATAGTAGAGTAATAACCCTCTTAATTGGCCTCTTCCCCCTTAATCAACCGGCGGTTGGGGTCTCTAATGACCCCAACCATGCCTAATTCAATTTTTAACTTTCTCTTTTTTCTTTATTTAATATAGTCATTTATCTATTCCATTTGTTTATTTGCATAATTGTGATATAGGAAAATGTTTTGTGCCTTCCTTGGGCTGTTGGCCGAATTCTTATAAGATCCTGGGTGGAAATTAGGTCCCTTCCCCATGATTCAATACTCACGCCCAAATACTATATGCATATGTTACTATCTGAAACGTAATTTATAATAGTAGTCATCGACTCAATACATTGTAATTGAAATCTTATCTTTGTCACATATTCTCTTTAGTAAATCATAGGTACAAAAGGATCCCCTATTGGGTTACAACATCCTTTCCCCTTATTATAAGTTTCGTCCTCGAAACTTGAGAGTGCTAATCAAAGAGGTGAGGGTACAAGTTCTTTATGTTTTCTTCTATTTCCCAGGTAGACTCATCTACAGAATGGTTCTTCCATTGCACCTTGACCATTGGTATTGATCGTTTCCTTAGCACCTTTTCCCTACGATCAACCATCCTTTCTGGTTCTTCTTCGTATGTTCCAGCTTCAAGTGTTGATCCTTTATGACATGGTTAGGATCGTGTACATATCGTCTTAGTTGAGATACATGAAACACATCATGTATTTGAGATAGGGTGGGCGGTAGAGCGAGTCGATAAGCAACTTCTCCAATCTTTTCAAGAACCTCGTATGGCATAATAAATCTTGGGCTTAACTTCCCTTTAATACCAAATCTTTTAACTCCTTTCGTTGGCGATACCTTTAGAAACACTATTTCCCCAACTTGAAATTCTAACGGTCGCCGCTTTTCATCTGCCCAAGCCTTGCTTCTATCTTGGGCCGCTTGTAACTTTTGCGTTGTGATTTTTATTTTCTCTCGAGTCTACTCTACTAGGTCGGGTCCAGTGAGAATCTTATCTCCTATTTCATCCCAGTAGAGCGGAGATTTACATTTCCTTCCATAGAGTGCTTCATACGGGTCCATCCCTATGGATCGATGGTAACTGTTGTTATAAGAAAATTCTACTAGCTTGAGACTTTGATCCCAGCTTCCCCCAAAGTCAAGTACGCAGGATCGCAACATGTCTTCCAATGTCTGAATGGCCTTTCCGATTGACCATCAGTGTGGGGATGAAATGCCGAGCTCATGTGAATCTCAGTGCCCATTGTTTTCTGAAACGATGTCCAGAATCATGATGTGAAACGGGGATCGCGGTCACACACGATACTTAGGGGTACTCCATGAAGACTCACAATTTGTTCCACGTACATCGTAGCCAATTTCTCCATTGGAGCCTTGATTGTCATAGCCATGAAATGGGCGGACTTGGTTAGGCGATCAACAACCACCCAATTGGTATCGTAACCGCTTCTCGTTCTAGGCAGATCGGTAACAAAATCCATAGTAATGTGGTTCCACTTCCATTCTGGAACTTCGAGAGGCTGTAGCAACCCACCGGGTTTCTGATGTTCTGCTTTCACCTTCTGACAAACGAGGCATTTTTCTACAAATTCCGTAATCAGCCTTTTCATGCCACGCCACCAGAATCGTCGTTTCAAATCTTGATACATTTTATTTGCTCCAGGGTGGATAGATAATCGCGAATTGTGGGCTTCCTTAAGAACTTCATTTAGTATGTCTTCGTCATTGGGTACACACAATCTTTCTCGAAACCACAAGCTGTTGTCGTTTCGAATCTTAAATTCTTCAGTGGGTTTTATTCGTACCCGGTCATTCTTCTTCTTTAAGGTTTCATCCTTTTCTTGCCCCTCTTTAATTTTGTCTATCAGTGAAGGAATTATCACCAACTTTGCGAGCATGCCTTGAATTGAATCAACCTCTTCTAGATCAAATTCTTCCATGTCACGCTGCAAAGGTGGTTGGCGTGGATGACTTGTTTTTCTACTTAGTGCATCTGCTACCTTGTTGGCTTTCCCTGGATGATACTGAATTGATAGGTCGTAGTCCTTCATTAATTCTAGCCATCTTCGTTGTCGCATGTTCAGCTCTTTTTTGGTGAATAAATACTTGAGGCTTTTGTGGTCTGTGACAATTTCGCACTTTTTGCCGTATAGATAGTGCCTCCATATTTTCAGTGCAAACACCACAGCTGCTAACTCGAGGTCATGTACAGGGTAGTTTTGTTCAAATGGCTTCAATTGTTGGGATGCGTATGCAATCACTCAATCTTTTTGCATTAGTACACATCCCAGCCCGTTCTTAGAAGCATCACTATATACAACAAAGTTTTCTCCAGGAATGGGTTGTGCTAAGACTGGGGCGGAGGTCAGCTTCTTCTTCAATTCCGTAAAGCTCTTTTCGCAATCTGAGGTCCATTCAAATTTGGTTTTCTTCTGGGTCAATCGGGTCAGAGGCATAGCGATTCGAGAGAATCCTTCCATGAACTTTCGATAGTAACAAGCGAGACCGAGAAAACTTCATACCTCTGTAACATTTGTTGGTCTGGGCCACTCCATGATTGCCTCAATTTTCTTGGGGTCTACCGATATACCTTATTTGGATATTACATGCCCCAAAAATGCTACACTTCGTAGCCAGAACTCGCATTTACTAAACTTTGGATACAGTTGTTTCCTTCGTAGAATGTCCAGAGCAATCATTAAATGGTCTGCATGGGTCTCTTCATCCGGTGAATATATCAAAATGGCGTCGATGAAGACTACGACAAACTTGTCTAGTTGGTCTTGAAAGACTCGATTCATTAAATCCATGAATGCTGTAGGGGCGTTGGTAAGTCTGAATGGCATTACTAAAAATTCGTAATGTCCATAACGGGTTCTGAATGCAGTTTTCTGGATGTCTTCAGCCTTGATCTTCAACTGGAAATATCCTGAGCGAAGATCAATTTTACTGAAAATCCTTGCCCCCTGCATCATGATACCTTTAGGTAGGGTTTATAATAAACTTATTACTAAAATAAAATTTTTGTTTGCTTACCCGAAGCTGATCGAACAAGTCGTCGATCCTTGGTAAAGGGTACTTATTCTTTATAATGATCTTGTTGAGCTCCCTATAGTCAATACATAACCGCATACTCCCGTCCTTCTTCTTGACGAACAGTAAAGGAGCTCCCCAAGGTGAAACACTTGGGCGGATCAGTTTCTTTTCCAGCAATTCGCGTAGCTGCTCCTTCATCTAAAATAGTTCCGCAGGTGCCATTCTGTAGGGAGCTTTTGATATTGGTTCAGCTCTCGGAACCAAGTTGATTTCAAAAGATATCTCTCGTTCCGGGGGAGGACCTGGCAACTCTTCTGGAAAAACATCTGGGTATTCGCGAACTACTGGAACTTGGGACAGATCTGAGGGTGCTTGATCAGTGTTTATTGCATAGACAAGATATCCTTCATGTCCTTTCCTTAGTGCTTTACTAGCACAGATCGCATTTACATAAATGTTCTTAGGACACTTTCGTAACTTTGATCCTCATTGAAAGGTTACTTCTTTACGGGTGGGGTCCTTAAAGGTAACTTGTTTTTCATTACAATTGATGTTGGCATAATTCTTGGAGAGCCAGTCCATTCCAAGAATTACATCGAAGTCCGTCATGAGTATGGAAATCAAATTGGCGTCAAACCAATGATTATCAAACTCAAGTTCACAATTTTTGAAAACATGGTGAGCTACAAGCACCTGTTCCCCAGCTGCTTGAATTCTATAAGGTGCATCACTATAGGTTGGGTTTTTCTCAATATTCTTTGCAAATCTGTTGGATATGAAAGAGTGGCTAGCACAACTATCAAATAGCACGTTGGCAGGTACTAAACATACTAGTATGGCTCCTGAATCATACAATACTTACTAAGCTACCATAAGGCAACAATATTTGTAAAAAAATTAGTATGATTCTCTGAAAATACCTGTCACCGCGTCCTTGGCCTCTTCAGCAGCTGCGTCAGTCATAGCATGAACTCGTGCGTTGGTACGCTGATGCTGAGGCTTTGGCGGCTGTTGTTGCTGCTGTGCCCCCTTCTCCGGACACTCCCTGGATATGTGTCCTATTTTCCCGCATCCAAATCAGGTGGTTCCTTTGTTTGGACAATACTTAAAGATGTGCCCTGTCTTGCCGCATCCAAAACATTTCCCTGCTTGGATATAACATTCTCCCACGTGGCGCTTGTCGCAATGAGAGCAGCTTGGAATGGAAGATTGTTGTCCTTGATTTTGTGATTGATTCTTTTGGGAGCGGCATTGAAATCGATTCTTCCCTTGATGCCCTGGGCCCTTTGTATTTTGTTTCGCGGACTTACGTGGCCCTCCGCTTCCGGACACCTCTCTTCCTCTCTTCTGGCTAAAATCATCCCGGCAGACGATATCTCTTTCAATTCTGTAACAAGCATCTAGAAGGGCACCAAAATTTGCTGGATTGGCATTAACCAACCACGTTCGGATTCTAGGGTTCAGTCCTCTCTCGAATTTCAGCATTTTGGTTTCTTCATCGTTCATGGTGGATGGTTGGAATCTTCCCAGAGCTATGAATTTGTTAGCGTAGTCAGCGACCCTCATTCTGGATTCTTGCATTAGGGATTCAAACTCATGTCTTTTCTGTAGTTTGACTGAGGGTGGTATGTAAAACTTGTTGAATTCCTGGAGGAACCTCTCCGAGGAAATTGGTCTTGGAAAAGCTTGTAGATTGGCCTTCCACCATTGGTTGGCCTCTCCTAACAGAAATGGTCTAACTGCTTGAGTCTTTACCTCTTCTGAGGCTCTGATTAGTTCGAAGAAATTTTCCACCTCATCGAGCCACTTCTCAGCAGCATCAGGATCTGACTTCCCTTCAAATTTTTCAAAATAATACTGAGCATCTCTAACCGGCTCGTGAGGTTGAGGGTTATTCTGTTGTAGCATTACCTGCCCAATTTGGGTAACTGTTTGGCAAAAGTTCTGAAAAGCGTTAATATCTGGCATCATTGGTGGAAAAGCTCCTTGGGGTGGAGGGACGTTCTGTACTGGCGGTGGATTTTGGCCTTACGGAGGCAGGGGTGGAGGGACCTGAGCGGGTGGAGGAGGGATAGGCTCCTGCACCTCGGGCCTAGCTCTGGCGGGTCTGCCTCTGGGTCGCACCATCTGCAGTATGCAGTGTCAGCTTTATTCAATACAAGAATGTCACAATAAGTAGCAAAATTTAATTTAGCATATCGGAAGAGCATATACGTATATACATTATAATCTAAATTTGCGATTGGTCGTTAATTAAGGCATTATCACTGGGCCGTACCCTAATTTTCCAGTCTAAGCTACCCTAGTCTAAAGTAAACTCTTATCTAAGATCAGAACTTAGATCTAAGATCAAACTTAACTGACTACAATCATAACTTAATTCTATATTCTGCCCGGATCTGGAGCCTTGGCTCTGATACCACCTGTGGCGCCCTGCACTCTGGCCCCGCCGAAGTCGGTGCACCCATCGTACTTCACTAAAGAGAGTACTAGGTGTCGTCCATACGTGTCGTAATCCATGATATAAATGCATGGATTTTAGCGCTTACATGTAAATAAGTAAGCAAAACCAAGGCAGAATTTAACACTTCAAATTAAAAACATCATCACAACCATTCAAAGTTTACAACCCAGATCAAATGTATCAGAAAGTGACAAAAGCAATTGTCTTCCATCTCAAATACATAAATCAGTCATCCCTTAGAACTGGAAAGTCCGGTCTCCTAAATCTGTCCATCCTTCACTGCTCTCACGGGTAGGGAACCCTAGGTTCGTCCTCGATCCACTCTACTTTATCCCCTGCAACCTCTGGGAGGAAAAATAGGGGGTGAGTGACAACGTCACCAGCAAGTATACTATAATAATCGAGGATTAAATGGAAAGTGCGTACAAGAACCGAACCCTCAAAAATTTTGGTTTAGAAGCATACCTGTCTTCCGTCCAATACTCGATAGGGATCATCACTTAATGTAGCAAGATCATAACTTAACTGAAGTCGTCACTTAATACAGAATATAACAGTAAAAGACTGTAACTCGCATCAATTAACATAACAAGAATCATCACTTAGGAACGTTATACTTAGGGTCTACGAGGTCATCATAACTTAATATCATGTGTCACTACATGGCGACTGAATGAATGTAACATGCATGCATATGTACGTGTGATGCATCAAGACGAAAATGAGAATGTAATCTTTTCATGCTTTTCTTTCAAATCATCATCGTCGTAAAACAGTAGAGTGTTCAGATCTATCTTCTCGGATCTGAGGCGGTAATGTCTCCCCTTCGAATCTATTATTCCCGGATTCGGAACGGTAACGTCATCTTCTTGTCAGGTCTATTCTTTCCGGGCCCGAACGGTCATCATCAGGCCTATTATCTCTGGGCCTGAACGGTCATACTGTCAGATCACTTAACTCGGATCTGAGCGGGTTCTTACTGGCCAAGTTCATACTCACACACGGTACCGGTGGGGAAGCGTTCCTTTAAAAACAAAAATCATCTTTTTGAAAATGCTTTTCATCTTTCTTTCGCATAAAATCATGCTGTAAATCATGTACGTGACGATGATGCAATGCATGACATGTAGTATGCAAACCATGGCGAAATGCATTACATAAACGAATAGGTACGTCTCGTCGCTATGCTGGAAAATTTCCAGCTTAGTGGCGTCAACTTCTCCTTAGTGATTTCCTATTAAAATAACCAATTTGGACCAAGTGATTTGTATGTACTCATTCATTATATCGTAAGTGATTGCCATGCAAGTTTTATGGAATTATGCTATCGATAAGGGAATCATTTGTTCTTTTCTCTTAAAGCGGGTACAAACTGAATTCTGGAATGACCAATTTTACTATAAAATTTATTGTGACCAATCCTTTAGTCCTTTTTCGATAATTCCAACTCTGCAGATTAATAAACTCATTGGCTAGCATCTTACCAAAATTTGACCCAAATGCATTTTTCTAAGGTCCAAGTTCAGATTATGCAACATGCCACACAAATTCTATCAGCCTAGCGAGTTTCAGCCTGACCCCTTTTTACTAGAAAATTCATTAAAGATAAACCGTAACCCATTTTGTCGAAATTCCAGCTCTCACCTTTTCTTCATTAGTAGGGTTAGTTTCATACCGAAAATTAGTTAGTTTGTATACCTCTAAGGTCCATTTCTAGGCTACTCAACAAGTTACTTAAATTCTGTCCAGTACAGCATTTTCAGCAGGACAAACCTTACTAGGAAATTTATTAAAAACAAACCGTAGCTCCTTTTAATGAAATTCCAACTCTCACATATAATATACACATAAACTAATGTCATACCAAAAATCAACGGAATTGAAAGTTCTTAAGGTTCCTTTTCTAATCTCACAAAATAGCCCAAGTTTCTGTCCAGCTCCAGTAAATTTTCCTAGTGGTCATATATCCTTCCTAAGTGTCCTTAGCTTGCATTTTAGTCACCAACACTTGAATAAGAATCAAACTTACTCTTTTTATAGAGAATTTAAAGGCTCAACATGCTACAACCCCACATGCAAGTCCCTCATAAAATAGTTTGTACACCCCTATACATCATTCTTTGGCTAACATGCAACATTCCTACTAATACAATACTTAGCAACGATTTTGGGTGCACACGCACCCTTCACCAACAGCCCTATTTTCGGTGCATGCAAGAAAAATGAAGTATCCAAGAGCATGTTAAGCGTAACACAAAAAAAGAACAAAAACTTGTCTCCATCTTTCCACTAAGTTATCATTTTCATGCAAAATTACACGCATTCCCTTCACTCCTTTTCACCGTGAGCCCCCATTATGGAAAAGAGAAAATCTTTAGCATGTCCATCTTAGATTAACACATAATAATACATATAATCCTCAAAGATTACATCTTTGGAACAAGATCTCACACCTACACCCCAAATGACCCTAGGCCGAAGGTTTGAGCATCAAAACTTATCATAGTACTACTAGGATTAGATCTTAAGTAAATCTAGCCATTCATGCACACACTTTCACATTAAAGCCACAAAGAGTATAGTGTACTTTCCTTCTTTTCTTACTCTTCTTGGAGAGGTGTAGGAAAAGTTAAAATCTTTCTCTTCTCTATGCATACATTCCCACGGTGGTGAAGAGGAAAAAGGAGCAAGGTTAGTTTACACCTTTAACTAAAATATACTCTTAGAAAAAAGCTAGATGACTTACCAAAAGGAGCTTGAGTGGTATCCAAGCTTCTCTAGCTTAGAATCCTTAAAAGCTTGAGACTTGAGCCTAATGACCATTGAAGGTCACGATTATGAGCAAGAGGGATAGCACCGTAAGTTTCATTCTTATGAAGATGTAAATATCTTCCCAAGAGACTAAGAACCTTACCTAATATCTCTTAATCTTTGGAAGAACCTAGACCTCCTTGTTTGTTCCCTTGGCCGAATGTTTTGTAGAGAAAGGAAGAGATGGACCTCTCTTGCAGAAGTTCTTAAGTGGTTTGAGAGGTTTCGAGTATAATCTTGGAGGAAACTCTTTTTATTTTTGGCTAGGTTAGCCGTTGGAGAGGGGTAAAAGGGAGGGTTGAAGGTCTTACCATAGTAAGGTTAATAGGTTAACCTTAATTTACTTTTTAACCTTGGTTACTTTTTCACTAACCTTGGTTACTTTACCCAATCATAGTTACTTTTGAAACTAACCTTAGTTACTTTGACTAAACCTTAATTACTTGAACCTTTGTTAGGTACCTATTAACTATAGTAGAGTAATAACCCTCTTAATTGGCCTCTTCCCCCCTAATCAACCGGCGGTTGGGGTCTTTAATGACCCCAACCATGCCTAATTCAATTTTTAACTTTCTCCTTTTTCTTTATTTAATATAGTCATTTATCTATTCCATTTGTTTATTTGCATAATTGTGATATAGGAAAATGTTTTGTGCCTTCCTTGGGTTGTTGGCCGAATTCTTATAAGATCCTGGGCGGAAATTCGGCCCCTTCCCCATGATTCAATATTCACGCCCAAATACTATATGCATATGTTATTATCCGAAACGTAATTTATAATAGTAGTCATCGACTCAATACATTGTAATTGAAATCTTATCTTTGTCACATATTCTCTTAAATAAATCATAGGTACAAAAGGATCCCCTATTGGGTTACAACACAAGACATGTTAGAGTGTTCTAGAAAAATCAAATTATGGCTGATTGCAATTTACCATGTGTGTGAATATTATGCATTATTTGACAAAGTTTACATAACAAGAATTCAGCACATGTGCAGCTCTATTTCAGATGCCTATTACCACTTGTTGGAGCCTAGGTAGAGCTTATTTGAAACTTCAATTGGTGGAGGATAAGCCACAGATGATTGGTGACATTGAAGAGGGCAACATACAAGGAAATATTTCAAATAAACCACATGCTGAAAATGCTTGAGCTGGCCGGTTTTTTAGTGCTTAGTGTCTTCAATTTTATCCCAAAACTTAAGGGGATCATATCATGATTATTTGGAAGTTAATCACCTTGATATTAAGCACATGTTTCAGATTTTTGAGAAGAAATTCCATCTCATTTAAGGAGTGCCAAAGTGGATTAAAGATGGCCTATCATGAAGTGACAACTAGGCGAAGACAAGTCATTCGTCTAATCGTATTGCACCAAGTAAGCATGGTTGTGCCATCATTTACCCAAGGCAATCTTCCGAGGGTATCCAAGACAATTTTCAAGGAAGAACGCTAACCATAGGAGGCACCCAAGACACTATAAAAAGGGGCAAGATGGTACAAGACAAGGTTAAGCAAAGTTGATATTCTTCCAAGTTCAAAGCAAGACTACTCTCTTCTTCTTCCATTCTTTTCTCTTGCTGTTAGCCTCAAGCCTATCATACATATTTTTCATAAACTACATAGGCTTTGTATAAACCACACACATACGTTCATCTCGTGTAAAAGGTCGATTAAGGTGTGATCAAACCTTCATTCGATCGGTGGCGGTGTTTGTGTTGTTGTGATTGTTTGTTTGATTGTAAAAGGGTGCAACTGGTGTTTAACTCCAGTAACCCTTGTGTTAAGGTGACATTTGTGATTAGTGAACGCAGAGGAAGATGTCCTCGAAGGCTGGAGTAGGTTGTTTTAACCGAACCAGTATAAAAATCCTGGTGTTATTTACTTTCAGCACTTTACTTTAAGTTCCTAGATTTCTGCATCCGTTTCATACTCATTGCAAGAATAGCAAACAATTTCCAAAAATCACAAAATTTTGCAGATACATAGCCACACATCTTAGTATTCATTTAGCACAAGTTTCATCATATTTGGATAAGTATAGGTTAGTTAAATGTCAATAGTTCTGAGACTAATGCAATCTGATTCTCAGATTTGCAAAGGTTGAGAACATCAACATGGTTGACATACTTGCCAAAAGAATTTTGCAAAACTGTTTCAACCCATTAAAGTACACATCGTGAGGGTCACACCATAAAACTTTCAGGTCATTTAGAGTTGTAAATTAATAGGAATAAGTGTTTCATTTTGGATCACAGTTTCTGACAGATTGACAGAATATGTGCAAAAACATGTTTTCAAGGGGTTAGACTTGGAGTTTTAATGTGAATTTTTGAAGAAACTCATAACATCTGAGAGCATATATTCACTAAAATTCATAATTTTTAGAGGTATATAACCAGGTCATCTAGATATTTAAAATCAGGATATGAAAACAGAAACTATTTTCAGAAGTGAGTTTTTTTGGTATAAAATGTAGGACCTGCAAGGCACCACTACAAGGAGGGGTTGAACAATGGGTGTGGAAAATTTGGTTTTTAAAATGTTTCGATCCAAAAACCCCACTTCTAAAAACAGTTTCTATTTTTAGGCCCTATTTTGCAAATTTTGAAAAACTAGGTTACAGGTCTTCAAAAATTCTGAAATTTGGAGAGATTGTAGTTTCAGGTGTTCTGAGTATCTCTTAAAAATTTTAGATCAAAATTCAACCTTAAACCCTTTGAAAAATTGTTTGTGGTCAGATTGCGCAAATCTGCCAGAAACAGTAGTCTGATTTGAAAAATTTATTCCGATTAAACCATGAATCCAAATGGTCTGAAAATTTAATGACAAACCCCTTACTATATGTAATTAATTGGGTTGAAACAGTTTTGCAAAATGCGTTTGGAAACTATGTCAAATAAGTTCAAGTTCTCAACCTTTGTAAGTCTGAAAATCAGATTGCACTAGTCTCAGAGCTATTAACGTTTGAATGACTTATACTTGTCCAAATAGGTTGAAAATTACACCAAATGAAACTTAAAATGTGTGGCTATGTTTCTGGAAAGTTTTATGATTTTTGAAATTCGTTTGATATTTTTACTAATTCAATGAAAATGATGCACCGTGCTAGAAACTGAAAGTAAAATGGTGAAAGTAATAACACCGAGAATTTTATACTGGTTTGGTAAACACAACCTACTCCAGTCTTCGAGGACACCTTTCTCGGTTATCACTAATCACAAAAAAAACACCTTACCACAAAGGGTTGCTGGAGTTACACACCAACTCCAATCCTTTACAAACGATACAAGTAATCACACCTTTTACGAACACCACCACCGAACGAATGAAGGATTGATCACACCTTGATCAACCTTTTACAACAATGAGCGTGTATGGTGGTCTATACAAAGCCTATTCAATATATTTGAATATAAGAAATATAGGCTTGAGAGAGAAGAAGAAAGAAAGGTAGAAGAAGAAAGTGGAAGACACTTTTTGCACTTTTGAGAATATGAGAATTGTCTTGCTTTTATTTGCTACATCTCTTCTCCTTTTGATCAGCCTTGGCCGCCCCCTAGGGCTCTTTTCCATATTGAGAATTTTCTTTTAAGTCCTTGGAAGAATGCCTTGTATAATTGTGACATCAACTTGCTTGCTTGACAATACTTCATTGGATGATTATCTTGGCCTTGCTCACTTGGCACTCTTTAATTGGATAAGATTTGTCATCATTTGATGACTGTAAAAATCTGAGAATTATACTTAAAACATGTGCCAAATTAGTAGTAAAATCTTGCCAAATATCACATAATTAATCCCACATAATTTGAAAGTAAATTAGTCTCATTTCAAGACCATAAAATCGGCCATTCCCTTTGTCTCACATGCTGAAATTTTCAGCATGTGCTAAATATCAATATCTTCAAATTATTACCATCTTTTAATCACATCAATCCCTTGAAAATGAAGAAGCAAATATGTTAAATTCAAGACACAATTTTCGGCCATTACTAATTCACACATGCTGAATTTCCAGCATGTGTGACATAGTTCGAAACATTACCTTGTGTAGCTCCCTCCATTATGTCACTAACGTTGTGTAGTCCATTCTTCACCAATCAAGATGCCAATTAAGCTCCACATAGGCTTCATCAAGGCTGAGTAAGCGTGTGAATTGAGCTTGAACATGTACTGAATTTATTTTGTAAGCTTTGTAAAAGTGCACAATAATTATACACATATGGTATATTCCAATCAGACCTAAATTGATTTTTCTAGAACACTTTAGTATGTATTGAATATGTGAAAAGTGTCTACATACATGTCACATGTCATGCCAAATACGTTCCATGTGACGTGTTCGTACAAAACAGGATTTTCGACTTTTGTCGATTACGCGATTTTTCTCCGATTAAATTCCAACTTTTTGCACATATTATATATATTATGCGACACATTATATACATAAAATAATTTGAATATTCATCTCTTAATGGCTGATACAAATGGCGCCCACATGTGCTTAAAAGATGAATTTGGAATCTCCACAATTTGGCCTTAATTAGGGGTGATTTGTGTGTGCCAACATGGAATGATTTTATGGCTGAGTGTACCATGTAAGCCATGAAATTTGTGGCCATTTTTGAAGTGTAGAGGCTAGCCATCTATATATGGCAAGTACGTAACACGTTACCGAAGTTTCGGTTGTCACCCGATACGTGAATTTTTGGTTTATAACCTTGTAACATGTCGTAATAATTTTGTCATCACCATGACTTATATCATATGATATATGACCTGAATATACTCATAAATATGAGGTAAGTATAGTGGTGTGAAGTTAATGTGCATTCGTAAATATATAACGTATCGGTAGTATGTTGGAATATATTTGTATAGTGCCTTTTAAAAAAACTGAATATATATATATATATATATATATATATATGGAAAGCTGGCTCCGGCGATCACGAAACCCTGCGGCTTAAGCCGCCGTCGTTGACTGCTGCAACCTCCGATCACTCTCCGATCGCGGAATTCCCCTTTCGCTGGCTGCTTTCCATCCGAAACAAATTACACCAATCACACAGAATTCCGTCGTTCATTATTGAACCGAACCAGACTGCTACTTTTCGGTCATCACAATGCTGCCGGAGCCGCCACCTTCGTTTGCGGCTGTAGTGTCCGGAGCCTCCTCTTCTCAAATGATTAACATTGCGCCAAAAACAGTCTCTCGCTATAAAGGTATTCCCTTAATCTTTTTTTTGGATTCGGAAATTGAAGAACTTGCTGCGCCATTCAAATATTCTTTAGTGGGTACATTTTGGTATGGTCGACCACCATTGAAGGTTATCAGGGATGTGTTTGAAAAAATCAGATTCCATCATGATCTTCGCATCACCCTCATTGACGCTACACATATTTTGTTAAATTTTCGCAATGAGGCAGATTACTTGCGATGTTTCTATCGGCGTTCATGGCATATTTCAGGATGCCATATGCGCATTACAAAATGGACAGTTGACTTTGATCCAACAGCTGATGTCCTTATTGTCCCTATATGGGTTGCTTTGCCTGGCCTCCCTATTCATTTGCATCATCGTGAAGCATTATTTGAAATTGTACGTCCTATTGGTACACCAATCAAGTTGGACGTTGCTACATCCGATGGCCTACGTCCATCTGTCGCTAGAATTTGTGTAGAGGTGGATGTTTCTCAGGAACTTCCCCAGAAGATTTACCTGCAGGCAAGAAATAGATATATACTGCAGCCTATTGTCTATGAAGATCTTCCTTTGTTTTGCACTACCTGCCGCCGTTTAGGACATGCACCGGGGGCATGTTCTACATCGATTTCTTCTATTCCACCGCCACCCCCGCCTCCACCATCTCACCCAAAATCTCAGCGTTGGACGCCCGTTAAGAAGAAGAAAGTTACAGAACCTCCACTTGATGGTCCGTCCACTACGGCCCCCGCACATGCTCCTCCGACTACCACCGTTGATGAGACCGACCTGTTACGGGAACATGATGATGAAGCTCATGCAGAAATCTTCTGTGATGCCCCAGAACCACCACATCCGACTCATCCATCACATACTGATTTTGGCCATTCATCGGACACCGAATTACCCCCTGAGGATGCGGCTGTGGAATTAATGTCAGTGCCAAATGAGATAGTTCAACGCATGCAGTTGCTTCCACCATCACCGGATGACGAGGTCTTGATATCACGCCTCCAAGAAGCCCCGGAGGAGGCAGAATTTATACCAGTTGTCCCTCGTAGAAAACGACGTGCGCGGAAGGATTTACCTCCATTGCCACCATCCACGATTCTTACGCGGAGTGCATCACATAACATACAAGGAAGTGCCACCACCCTTTCTCAACGAATACATTAATATGGAATATTCGAGGCTTGCGTGCCTCTTTACCTAGGTTGCGGCATTTAATTACTGAACATCGCTTGCATTTACTTGCTTTGATTGAACCAATGCATGCTCCATCTAATATTGACGCGTTTGGATTATGCCTTGGCTTCACCAAATGGTATGTATCTCAATCCGAAAAAATTTGGATTTTCTGGAATGACTCGGATTTTTGTTTTCTTGCTACATGTGATCATGAACAAGTTGTCCATTTTACTCTGCTATTTCTTCCGCTGCAATACACGTTTGTTTTCTCTGTTGCATACGCCAAACACACGGCACCTTTACGTCGACCACTTTGGAATTCATTATGTGCCTTTGCTGATTCCTCCAGTCTCCCTTGGTTAATTGGTGGAGATTTTAATACTTTTCGTGAACTTGGAGATCACCAAGGCCAATCACATCCATCACTGACGGTTTTACAGGACTTTAATGATTGCATTGAACATTGTTCTCTTATGGCACCATCATATCATGGACGCAGATTTACTTGGGCAGATGGTAGGGGCCTTGGTCGAGTTTGCCGCAGACTAGATTGGCTATTTATTAACTCAGCTTTCCAAGATGTGTTTGAGGACATGCAGTTAACACATCTTCCGAGGGTTATTTCTGACCACACGCCTATGCTCTTTCAATGTCGACTCAATAATTCCAGTGGACATCGAACGTTCCGTTTCTTGGATTCCTGGTTGATTCATCCGGATTTTTATTCTTACGTGTAGCATGCATGGTCCTCATATCCGACTACAGGAGGTATGTATGGTTTTTATTCGAAATTATTTTATCTGAAAAAAGACATCCGACGTTAGAATAAAGACATTTTCGGTAATATTTTCCAAAATCTTATGCATGCGGAATCACATCTGAATCATGCTGAGGCAATCTGGGAGGCTAACCCCACCGATATAACTAGACAAGCATACCACCATGCGAAAGCTGAGTACTTGCAGGCAGCTAGTTATTAGATGCATTTTTGGAAACAGAAGGCAAGGATCATATGGATAAATGAGGGTGATGCAAATACCCGATTTTTCCACTCTATTGTCAAAGGACGGCGCACTACACTTCATATTCAACAAATTCGCTCCACATCGGGCGCACTACATACGATGCAATCGGATATTATGGCAGAAGCAGTATCTTTTTACACAACCTTATTTGCAAGGGAGACTACACATGATCATTCCGTCATATTATCACATATACCATGTCTGATAACAGGAGATGACAATATTATGCTCACGCAATTATCGACAGCAGCAGAAGTAAAAGAAGCAGTATGGCATTTAGACCCGCAAAGTGCAGCTGGACCGGATGGGTTTCATGGTACGTTTTACCGCACTTGTTGGCCAATTATCCATGCTGACGTTGTTAAAGCAGTGCAGGAGTTTTTTCTAGGGGTGCCACAACCCTCGGTCATGGCTAATGCATTGATTACATTGATCCCAAAGACTCAGTCTCCTCAGACTTTCAGTGACTTCCGGCCCATATGCCTTACAAACTTTCTGAGTAAAGTTTGCACAAGAATTATTGCTACACGATTGGGCACTTTGCTTCATAAGTTGATATCTCCGGAACAAACAGGTTTCTTGCCTGGTCATGATATCTCTTCCCAAGTTCTTATGGCACGTGAGATGATACATATGCTTGACAAAGAGGGATCCCAGCTATGCTTAAAATTGGACATGATGAAAGCATTTGACCGCGTAAGCTGGGAATATTTGGGATTATTATTGTGTCAATTTGGTTTCTCTCCTTTCTTTATTCGGATAATATTAAACCACTTGAGAGCAACCACACTGTCAGTATTGATTAATGGGCAGCCCTCAACTTCCTTCAGGCCGTACAGAGGAGTAAAACAGGGTGATCCACTTTCTCCGCTACTATTCATTTTATCTTCGGAGGGTTTTAGCAGGGGCATCAAATTTTTAGTTGATTCTCGCAAACTGCAACCTTTTCGCCTGGGCCGCATTCCATTCACTGTCACTCATTTAGCATATGCAGATGACCTACTTATCTTCCTTCGGGCACACAGGGCAATGTGCGCTGATTTCATGATTTCTTAACCTCATATGAAACTGCATCTGGCCAAAAAATTAATTTTCACAAAAGCAGTTTCATCTCATCTTCCAGCACTTCACCTCAGCAATGTCGTGCATTCCAAACCATAATGGTCATGCGCAACACTGCACTGCCATTCCGGTATCTTGGATCATTCTTACACAAAGGAATAAATCGTGCAAGATTTTGTACATCTCTATTGCAGCACATTGACGACCGCATACAGGGATGGCATACACGTCTTTTATCGACAGCTGGTCGATTGGTACTACTGCGCTCCATGATTTCAGCTCTTCCGCTACATATATTCGCAGCTGGCGGTTTACCAAAGTCAGTCATTAAGGTCGTTGAAAGGAAAATGGCCTCTTTTTAATGGGGTAATCGCCATGATTGGGTTACATGGTCTAAAATAGCTATGCCATTTGAAGAAGGTGGACTAGGACTTCGAGATCTTACAAGTTTACAAATGGCATATCACTGTCGTATATGGTGGTCATATCAACAACACGACACCCTTTGGAGTAAATACATGCCTGAAAAGTATGGACGCAGGGGTGATTATATACCACGGATTTTGGATTCTCCGATATGGAAACTGATTTGTAGAATCCATGCTCACTGCATTGTTCAGATAGAAGGTTCGGGACAGCACCTAACATGGAAACTCACGGCATCAGGTGAGTTCTCACTGAAATCAGCGTATAACGTTTGCCGTGTTGCAAGACCAGCACTGCTCTCTGCTAAGTTCATTTGGTACAAACATCATTCTCCGACAATAAAATTGTTTTTGTGGCGCATTTTCCACATGGCTTTACCATTTGAGGATTACATAGGCAGCTATTCTGCTTTTTGCCCCACACAATGTCCATTTTGCAAACAACATTCGGCAATGGTGGATCATGTTTTCATCTACTGCACTCACATTCATTATGTTTGGCGCTATTTTGCGATTGAATTAACTGGCCCATTGCCCACCTCGTTACACCTTCGACAATACTTGTTATCTTGGTGGTATCGCTCCTCGTTCTCATCACTATTTGGGATCTTAAAAATCATAGTTCCTGCTATTATTGTCTACAACATATGGAGATCATATTCTGCATTGGTACATGGGGATTCTATTTCATTTGCTCCTGCTACTCTTCGGGCTTCAATCCATTATGACATTGAAATCTGGGTTAAATCTATACAAGGCTCAAAATTGCAGTGACACACACCTTGCATCTTGCATGGATCCCCAGAATTCGGCCCCCGCGAGCACATCTTGTTCGCTTGCAAACCCCACCAACCGGGACGCCTAAAATTGAATATTGATGCATCCGTTGGTAGACATAACGCCGCCGGAGGAGCAATATTACGTGATCAGTTGGGTGTTTGTGTGGGGGCAATTCTTTTCGGCTTCCACATAGTACACAATTTGCAGCAGAGGCCCAGACTGCATTGTTTGGTCTATTATATTTTCTTCCCCTTTTTCGCTCCATTGTTGTGGAGACGGACTGTGCCTAGCTTATTACGCGTTTGAAACAACCAAACCCTGTCTTTGGGAATTATCATCTTCGGCTATTATGGGTACTATTACGTCATCATCGACTGGATTATATTCATGTATATCGAGAAGCCAATATGGCCGCACATTATCTTGCGCAACATTCCATGATGTTTCCTCGCACTCAATATTTCTCGCGGCACAATCTTCCATCACTTGTTTGTGGTGCCATTGCTTTGGACCTCTCCTCCGCAAATTTGCGAGTTCCTTAACATTTAGGTCTTCCAAATGGATTGGCAACTTACTACAGTCTCTGCCTATACCTTAGTTGGGACAGGCAGACCGGGTATGATCCTCATTCGCTTCATTCCCACACTTTACATATGGCTCATACAGTGGCTTACCTCAGTATTTTATACATTCTTTGCATTGATGATCTTATGTTTCATGTTTGTTTATGATGATGAGCGGGGCTCATGGTGGATGCATATCTGCTGTTCGTTTCTCTTCCAAGACTTCCAAATGGATTGGCGTTTCATCTTTTTCTCTGCCTGCACTTTACTTAGTGCAGGCAGGCATGGTATGATCTTACTTCAATTCATCTTCCGCACTTCCCAATGTTTCATACCTCTGCTTCACTCAGCTAGTACTTTTTTGGATGCATGGACGGGGACACGTATCGCATTTCTTCTCCTGGGCACTGGCGCAAATCTCGACTGGACAAGACCTAACCATCAAGCGTGGATGATCACATGGCGTTTGGTTTTATTACGTTTGTGTAACATTCGGTTATCAAGTACTTTCACATTACATGATAGCGCATATCAACAGTCCATTTATATAAATATGTATGCTTTTTCCTTCGCCAAGGTTTTATCCACAAGGGTGGTTTTACTTGGCAAGGTTTTAACATATCATATATCAAATGGATGTTGATAATCATATACTGCTACTATCATTATTCTTTCATTTGTTGTAATAAGGTTTTCCTCTAGCATAAGTGAGGGTTTTCATAATAAAATTTCCTTCATTTAAAAATATATATATATGTATGTATAAAAGGCGTTTGGTTTAAGATGTAGAAAGAGACTTTCCATTTCCAAGTTTGTTGTCTTTGTGCCTTCTCCAAATATTTCCCCATTTAATGAACTACTTAGTTTATTTAAATAAGTACTTTACTTAATGAACTAGTTTAGTTCATTAATGGTGGCACCTAAAAATAGTTCAAACGCAACAAATTTTTGCCATTTGACGTAAGCTTTAAAGCTTCATGGCTTTTTAGTACGGCAACATTATATATAAAGTATATAAGGCAGGTTTATTGCAAAAACATGTCAAGTAATAAAATGTGTCATGCATTTCTTTAGCATACGTTATTTAAATCACGCATTTTTTTGAATCACTCAAACCCTTTTTCTCAACAATCTCTCCCTTTTGATGATTTACAAAATAATCTTAGTACATGATTTAAATTTAATCACTCCCCCTCCAATCGTGCACAAATTCAAATTTCGAATGTCAAATTTTCTCCCCCTTGATTTGTGCAATCAATCTCTCTCTCCTCCTTAAATCATGCATTCTCTCCCTCTTTATTTTGGAAATAAAATCAAAAGTGCATAAAAAAACTCATGCATTTCGATTTCGTTCTGAAGGATTACTCATTTAACCCTTTGCAAATATGCCTTTTGGTACCCAAATTTGGGTGACCTTTCTAGGACTTCCAAAAGGTGAGAAAGGAGATGAAGACTCAATATAATAGACATTCGATGCAAATCCGTTTTGCCTTTGGCCAAGAATGCCATCGTGCATATAGTATGATCTTTGTTTTTGATAAGCATTTTGGTTTGCATGCACGGGGCGTGATCTAGATGCATTTTTATGATATGGATTTCTCATATGCATCGGCTTCTTTTCATATTTGTATGGCACAAAATTATATCTCATATGATATGAAGATGAAGGACGTTGAAATGACATAGGGGGATCTAGGCGTCTTCTTAGGTGCCACGTATGTCTTAGATGCATCTATTTTCTTAGATGGAATGAATTTGGTAGCCTTATTTAACTTCTCATTGTATCCTAATCCGGTTTTATCACTATCATTCTTTTGTGACAAAATGATGCGATCTAGCATGTTAGTTCCAGTGTTAAATTGTTTAATCATTTTCTCTAAATCTGTATTCCTTGATTTCAAATTTGAAATCTCGGATTTCATTTCATTCTTTTGTTTCTTTAATGATGTGACATCTGATTTTAATGCATTGATCATGCAAGACGACTATTCTTTTGAATCGTTTAATTAAGAAACAAGGTTTGTGTTAGAAGATTCTAATAACTTCTTGTCTTCAATTAATCGTTTCTTTTCTTTTGCAAGAGTCTTTGAGAACTTATGCAACTCTAAATATTGACTGAATAAATCATCATAAGAACATTCAGAATCAGAATCAGAGTCGGAGGATACCTCATTCGATGCCTTAGATGTAAAGCATACTTATGCCGTTTGTTCTTCTGTATCAGTCTTAGAGTCGGATATGTCACTCGAAGTAGAGGTTTTGAAGACTCTTCTCTTTTGTTTAGGATCTGAGACGAGTCTATTTTGATCCGATCCTTGTCAAGGTATTTGTTCATTTGTTTGTCCTTGTTCGTGCAGTCATATGACAAGTGTCCAAGTTTGCCGCATTTATAGCACTTTACGTCTTCATTATTTTTATTTCTATTATCCTTAGATGAAGTAGGCTTATGTTAGCGACGTATTCATTTGATTTAAAAGCAATAGTCTTACCTTGTTTTGACGCTGATTCCAATTTCCTTAATGTAAGTTTGTTTTCGTATACCTTTAGCTATCCGATTAGTTTTTCCATTTTTATTGATTTGGTTTCTTTACTTTCCTCTATTGCTGTGACTTTAGGGTCACATTCGGATGGAAGACTTCGTAATACCTTTTGGACCTTTCCTGCGTAGAGAAACGCTTTGCCAAGAGACTCAAGAGAATTATAGATGTTAGTCAAACGTAGATCCATATCAACAATAGACTCATTTGGCAATAATTTGAAAGACTCAAGTGTGAACATAAGCATATTAATCTTGGACTCCTTTACTTGGCTAGTCCCTTCATGTTTCATCTCAAGAAATCTCCATATCTCTTCGACACTAGAGCAATTTGATACGTAACTAGATTCACTTTTTCTTAGCCCATTTAAAAATTAGTTGCATGGCTTTAACATTCATACTTAGTCTCTTTTTGTCATCACTAGTATATTCTTGTTTCGTTTTTTTAACCTCTAGTGTGACACCATAAACAATAGACAACTTAGAAGGGACAAAGGGACCATCTTCTATAATGGACCATAGGTCTATATCAATGGCCATAAAGAAAAGTTTCATTCTATGTTTCTATTGAATAAAAGACTCACCATCGAAAAGAGGAGGCCTTAAGGTTGACATTCCTTCTTACAGGGTTTTGTAGCTAGTGGTTCCCATCTCACTTAGATTGTTGGATCTTCTTGTTGTGAGTGTGCCTGCGCTCTGATACCACTTGTAGGACCTACAAGGCACCACTAGAAGGGGGGGTTGAATATTGGGTGCGGAAAATTTGATTTTAAAATGTCTCGATCCAAAAACCCCACTTCTGAAAACAGTTTCTGTTTTCAGGCCCTGTTTTTGCAACGTTTGAAAAACTAGGTTACAGGCCTTCACAAATTCTGAAATTTGGAGAGATTGTAGTCTCAGGTGGTCTGAGTATCTCCTAAAAATGTTAGACCAAAATTCAACGTTAAACCCTTTGAAAAATTGTTTGTGGTCAGATTGCGCAAATCTGCCAGAAACAGTAGTCTGATTTGAAAATTTTATTCCAATTAAACCGTGGCTCCAAATGGTCTGAAAATTTAACGACAAACCCTTAATATATGTATTTAATTGGGTTGAAACAGTTTTGAAAAATTCCATTGGGAAGTATGTCAAATACGTTCAAGTTCTCAACCTTTGCCAGTCTGAAAATCTGATTGCACTACTCTCAGAACTATTAACATTTGAATGACTTATACTTGTCCAAATGGATTGAAACTTACGTCAAATGAAACTTAAAATGTGTGGCTATGTTTTTGGAAAGTTTTGTGATTTTTGAAATTCGTTTGATATTTTTACTACTTCAATGAATATGATGCACTGTGCTAGAAACTCAAAG
>AP025052.1:9771375-9781672 GCA_036186865.1 Eustoma russellianum
TGCTAGAAACTCAAAGTAAAATGCTGAAAGTAATAATAGCGAGAATTTTATACTGGTTCGGTTAACACAACCTACTCAAGTCTTCGAGGACACCTTTCTTGGTTATCACTAATCACAAAAAAAACCTTACCACAAATGGGTTGCTGGAGTTACACACCAACACCAACCCTTTACAAACCATACAAGTAATCACACCTTTCACAAACACCACCACCGAACGAATGAAGGATTGATCACACCTTGATCAACCTTTTACAACAATGAGCGCGTATGGTGATCTATACAAAGCCTATTCAATATATTTGAATATAAAACAATAGGCTTGAGAGAGAAGAAAGAAAGGTAGAAGAAGAAAGTGGAAGACACTTTTTGCACTTTTGAGAGTATGAGAATTGTCTTATTTTTGTTTGCTACATCTCTTCTCCTTTTAATCAGCCTTGGCCGCCCCCTAGGGCTCTCTTCCATATTGAGAATTTTCTTTTAAGTCCTTGGAAGAATGTCTTGTATAACTGTGACATCAACTTGCTTGCTTGGCAACACTTCATTGAATGATTATCTTGGCCTTGCTTACTTGGCACTCCTTTATTGGATGAGATTTGTCATCATTTGATGACTATACAAATCTGAGAATTACACTTAAAACATGTGCCAAATTAGTAGTAAAACCTTGCCAAATATCACATAATTAATCCCACATAATTTGGAAGTAAATTAGTCTCATTTCAAGACCATAAAATCGGCCATTCCCTTTGTCTCACATGCTGAAATTTTCAGCATGTGATAAATATCAATATCTTCAAATTATTACCATGTTTTTATCACAATTTTTGGCCATTACTAATTCACACATGCTGAATTTTCAGCATGTGTCATATATGTGACATAGTTTGAAACATTACCTTGTGCAGCTCCCTCCATTATGTCACTAACCTTGTGTAGTAAAATCTTCACCAATCAAGATGCCAACTAAGCTCCACATAGGCTCCATCGAGGCTGAGTAGGTGTGTGAATTGAGCTTGAACATGTGCTGAATTTATTTTTGTAAGCTTTGTAAAATAGTGCGCAATAATTATACACATATGGTATATTCCAATCAGCCCTAAATTGCTTTTTCTAGAATACTTTAGTATGTATTTAATATGTAAAAAGTGTCTGGATACATGTTATATGTCATGCCAAAAATGTTCCATGTGACATGTTACGGATTTTTCTCCGATTAAATTCCAACTTTTTGCACATGTTATATATATTATGTCACACATAATATACATAAAATAATTTGAATATTCAGCTCTTAATGTCTGATACAAATGGCGCCCACATGTGCTTAAAAGATGAATTTGGAATCTCCACAATTTGGCCTTAATTGGGGGTGATTTGTGTGTGCTAACATAGAATGATTTTATGGCTGAGTGTACCATGTAAGCCACGAAATTTGTGGTCATTTTTGTAGTGTAGGGGCTGGCCATCTATATATGGCAAGTACATGACATGTTAGCGAAGTTTCGGTTATCACCCGATACGACCATTTTGGTTTTGTCGTAATAATTTTGTCATCACCATGACTAATATCATATGATAAAAGACCTGAATATACTCATAAATATGAGGTAAGTATAGTGGGTGTGACGTTAATGTGCGTTTGTAACATATATAACGTGTCGGTAGTACGTTGGAATATATGTGTATAGCGCCTTTTAAAAAAACTGAATATATATATATATGTATGTGTGTATATATATGTATGTATATATACACATATATATATATGTATGTATGTATATATATATATGTATGTATATATATGTGTATGTATATATATATATATGTATGTATATGTATGTATATGTGTATATATATACACATATATATATATTATGTATGTATATATATATATATACACACACATATATATATATATATATATGTATATATACATACATATATGTATATACTATATATATATACATACATATATGTATATACTATATAGATATATACATATATATATATATATATATATACCATACATATATATACATATATATATATATATATCTGTATACATATATATATATATATATATATATATATATATATATATATGTACATATATATATATATAAGGCGTGTGGTTTTAAAGAGGTAGAAGGAGACTTTTCATTTTTATGTTTGTTGCCTTTTTGCCTTCTCCAGATATTTCTCCATTTAATAAACTACTTAGTTTATTTCACTAAATACTTCACTTAATGAACTAGTTTAGTTCATTAATGGTGGCACCTGAAAATAGTTCAAATACAACAAATGTTTACCATTTGACGTAATCTTTAAAGCTTCATGGCTTGTTAGTACAGCAACATTGTATATGAAGTATATAAGGCAGTTTATTGCAAAAACGTGTCAAGTTATAAAATGTGTCATGCATTTCTTTAGCAAACGTTATTTAAATCATGCATTTTTGTGAATCACTCAAACCCTTTTTTCAACATAAAAAATTTTAAAAAACCGAATTTTCCGCACTCACTATTCAACCTCCCTTCTAGTGGTGTCATACCGGTCCTACAAGTGGTATCAGAACGCAGGCACACTCACTACAAGAAGATTCAACGATCTTTGTGAGAACGGCATCTATTAGTCATAAGACCGAGGAAGAAGGTATGTCGCCAAAGGCCTCCTCTTTTCGACGTTGAGTCTTTTATACAATGGAAACTTAGAATGAAACTTTTCCATATGGCTATTGATATAGACCTATGATCCATTATAGAAGACGGTCCTTTTATTCTTTCTAAGTTTGCCACGGTTGATGGTGTCACTTTAGAAGTCGTAAAACCGAAACAAGAATACACTAGTGATGACAAAAGGAAATTAAGTATGAATGCTAGAGCCATGCAACTCCTTTTAAATGGTCTGAGTAAAAGTGAATCAAGCTATGTGTGAAATTGCTCTAGTACCCAAGATATGTGGAGAATTCTTGAAATGATACATGAAGGTATTAGTCAATTTAAAGAGTCCAAAATAAATATGCTTATGTCTACTCTTGAATCTTTTTAGTTTTTACCGAATGAATCTATCGTTGATATAAATTTACTTTTGACTAAATTTACAACTCCCTTGAGTCTCTTGGAAAAGCATTTCTACACAGGAAAAGGTACAAAAGGTACTAAGAAGCCTTCCATCGGATTGGGATCCCAAAATCATGGCGATCGAAGAAAGTAAGTGATGCGCGGTTGTCACGCCTCGTACGGATCGTCTCCTTTAACACTTGGATCCTTAACGGTTGTAGGCAAGAGTTTAACTCCCTCCTAGCCGTTGATTCACCAAGGTTTTTGTTTGAGCCTTCCTCCTTCAAAAGTTACCCGTTTCCCAAGCAAGTTTGCACCCTCTTGGACGGCCACACCTTTGATTTTGGATATCCCCCACAAGGTTGCTCACTCCTTGATTGGATTCTAACTTTGATCTTCAAAGAAACAAAGAAAACAATCAACTTGTTCTTAAGAAGAATCAAAAACAAAACTCACAAGTGTTTATGAAGAGAAAATAGGCTAATTTTGCCCAAGAATTCTTATGAATCAATTTTACAACTTTCTTACTCTGTTTGGACGTGCATGACACCTGTAAATAGGGCCAAGAAGACCAAAAAAAAAGTCTAGTCTACAAAGGTAAAGAAAAGGCTAGTCAAAAGGCTACAAAAAAGGCTAAAAATGTATAATCTGTTGGCAAACGGTTTGACCCCTTCTAGAAGCAGATTCTGGTCTTTATCACTTCTTGAGAATTGTAGATCACGTTTTAAAATTGAATTTGGACTTTTGAATCACCTCATTTGGATATGCGATGAGTTAGATATGGCCCTCCAAAGTTTGGGTGTCCTGAATGCTTTCTGTACGGGCTCCTAAAAACTTGTATGAATTATGGCCTGTTTTTGGATCACTTGCAGCTAGAATTAGGCCTTGACTCCTCTTAGAGAATTGTAGCCCATTGAGTGTAGAAAATAAACATATGCAGTTCTCTGAATTTAGCCCATCCATTAAAGAGATAAGTCCAAGTTACTAAACATGTGTCACAGAATTCGGCAGAAACAATACTTGAACTTCAATGCTGTTTTTGGCCATTATAACGACAGATCTTGGAAATGTGCAAAACATGAATGTGCTAGGTCTTTGTCTTGTGTTTCCAAGGAATCTTGAATCACTTGATTTTCCCTTGTGGTTGAAGAGATACGCCTGTTTTACGAAAACTTGTTATGCCAGAAAATTACATTCTGAAATGGGCTTGCTTCTCTTCAACTCCTTTGGTCTTCAAACGTCTCCAACCTTACAAGTCCTTAAAATAATTATAATAAATATAGAAACATAATAAACAACCCTAAAGGCCTAACAATCTAAAAAACTCAAGGTTTGGTCATGCAAGATCGAAAGAACAACCTTTACAAACAAGAAACTTTAAGCAAACGACTCAAGGAATGAAAGAAATAATACAAACGACTCATATATGTTACAACACATAAAAACTCAAAGATTGGGCTCAAGTAAGTGAACCCAACAACACTCTTTGTTTACAGGCTCGTCTTGCACGTGTCTGAACAAGAATGCATCAACTTCTTGGCTCAAACTCTTTGTCATACTTCTTGTCTCTTGTCCTCGACTTGCCTCGTCTTTGTTGCCACTTGGCACCTGTACCTCATCATTCCCCCGCTCCTCAAAAGGATTCGATATCGAATCTAAAGCATCACTAAAAGGAGATAGATCAGAAACATTAAAAGTATTTGAGACAGAACCATACTTACCTTGCGGGAGGTCAATGATGTAGGCATTGTCATTGATCCTCTCAAGCACCTTGAAAGGACCATCACCTCTTGGCATCAATTTGGATTTCCTTTCATTAGGAAACCGCTCTTTGCGCAAGTGCAACCATACTAAGGCGCCTGGCTCAAAGACAACTCTCTTCCTTCCTTTGTTGGCTTGCTTAGCATACTGCTTGTTCTTCTTTTCAATTTGTAATCTCACTTTGGCATGTAACTTCTTCACCAATTCAGCCTTTGCCTTACCATCTAGGTTTAATTTTTCATTTGTAGGTATAGGCAATAAATCAAGTGGGGAAAGGGGATTGAAGCCATAAACAATTTCAAAAGGAGAATACAAAGTACCACTATGCACACTCCTATTATATGCAAACTCAATATGTGGCAAACAATCTTCCCAATTCTTTAAGTTCTTCTGAATTAGAGAACGTAAAAGTTGAGACAACGTCCTATTTACTACTTCGGTTTGACCGTCAGTCTGTGGATGAGCAGTAGTAGAAAATAAGAGCGTAGTACCCAACATACCCCAAAGGACACGCCAAAAGTGACTCAAAAATTTTGTATCCCTATCACTAACAATAGTTCTAGGCATACCATGCAAACGAACAACTTCCTTAAAGAACAAGTCAGCAACATGGGATGCATCATCAACTTTTCTGCATGATATGAAGTGAGCCATCTTAGAGAAACGATCCACAACAACAAAAATACTATCCTTACCCGTCTTTGATCTAGGCAGTCCTATAACGAAATCCATACTAACATCAACCCAAGGTGAAAGGGGTACGGGTAGTGGATGATATAAACCATGTGGATGCAACTTAGACTTTGCTTGCTTACATGTAATGCAATGAGCACAAATCTTTTCTACATTTGCACGCATGTGGGGCCAGAAGAAATGCTCACGTAATGCCTCAAAAGTCTTGAAGACACCAAAGTGACCCATAAGGCCGCCTCCATGTGCCTCCTTAACAAGCAATTCACGCAAAGATGATTGTGGTATGCACAACTTACCTTCCTTAAACAAGAATCCATCATGAATGTAGAACTTACCAAAAGATGATTTAGCACATGCTGCATAGATAGAATGAAAATCATGATCACTAGCATATAACTCCTTAATTAGTTCAAATCCAAGCAAACGAGAAGACAATGTAGTAATCAAGGAATATCTCCTAGACAATGCATCAGCTACTACGTTATCTTTTCCTTGCTTATATTTAATCACATAAGGAAATTGTTCAATGAATTCCACCCACTTAGCATGTCTTTTATTCAACTTACCTTGGCCTTTAAGATACTTAAGAGATTCATGATCCGTGTGAATCACAAATTCCTTAGGTTGCAAGTAATGCTGCCAAGTTTGCAAAGATCTTACCAATGCATACAACTCTTTATCATATGTAGAATAATTCAATTGAGGACCTTTTAATTTCTCACTGAAGTATGCAATGGGACGTTTAGCTTGTGTTAACACGGCTCCAATTCCTATACCACTAGCATCACATTCAATCTCAAATGTTTCTTCAAAGCTTGGTAGTTTAAGAATAAGGTGATGTCGTTAGTCTTCTTTTAAGCTCATTAAACGCCAATTGTTGTGCCTCCCCCCAATGAAATCCAACATCTTTCTTTACAATCTCATTTAAAGGGGCAGCAATAGATGAAAAATCCTTAACAAACTGCCTATAAAAGCTGGCTAAGCCATGAAAACTTCTAACTTCACCAACTGTTTTAGGGATAGGCCACTCAAGGATTGACTTCACCTTTTCTTGGTCCATTTCAATGCCATTTTCACTAACAACATATCCTAAGAATATCACTTTGTCCAAGCAAAAGGAACACTTTTTAAAATTAGCATATAGTTGTTCTTTCTGTAAAGTCTCAAACACAGCTCTTAAGTGTCCTATATGTTCATGCAATGTCTTAGAATATATCAAGATATCATCGAAATAGACAACAACAAACTTCCCAATGAATGCACGTAAGACTTCGTTCATTAACCTCATGAATGTACTAGGTGCATTAGTTAAACCAAAAGGCATTACTAACCACTCATACAAACCAAACTTAGTCTTAAATGCAGTCTTCCATTCATCTCCCTCTTTGATGCGCACTTGAAAGTACCCACTTTTCAAATCAATTTTAGTAAAGTATTTAGCTCCATGCAATTCGTCTAACATGTCATCGAGTCTAGGAATAGGGTACCGATACTTTACCGTGATCTTATTAATAGCGCGACAATCAATGCACATTCTCCATGAGCCATCCTTTTTGGACACGACAATCACTGGTACAGCACATGGGCTCATGCTCTCCCTCACCTTGCCCTTGGCTAGTAGCTCCTCTACTTGGCGTTGGATCTCCTTTGTCTCCTCGGGATTTGCCCTATAGGCTGGTCTGTCAGGCAATGTAGCACCGGGTATGAAATCGATTTGGTGCTCTATCCCGCGCAAAGGTGGCAATCCAGCAGGTTCCTCCTCAGGAAACAAATCTGAAAACTCTTCAAGCAAAGATACAACTCCACTAGGCAATGTAGATGGTAAGTCACTTACAGAAAACTAATGATTCTTTGTAAAGCATCATATAAACAGTTTTTCGATCATATAAAGCATGTGAAACCTCAGAATGACTAGCAAAGAATGCATGCTTCTTTTCTTGCTTGATTAAGTTTTTCTTCGCCGAAGATTCAGCCTTGGCCGAACCCTCTTTTGTTGTCCCATCCTTGGCCAAGCCCTTACGGGAATCGAGCCAAGTCTTTTCTTGCTTGAGGCTTTCAAGAAACTTCTTTTCAGCCTCTCTTTCAGTAGGATCTGAACGCTTTTGCGCAAGGCGTTTTTGATCCTCATAGACTTTGTGCGGGGGCAATGCACGCAATCTATACGTCTTATTATCCATCTTAAATGAATATGTATTAAGGTAACCATCATGAATGACTCTCCTATCAAATTGCCATGGTCGTCCCAAGAGAATATGACTAGCATGCATGGGTGCAACGTCACAAAGTATGTCATCCTTATAATTACCTATGGACAATGAAACCAAAACTTGCTTACTCACTTTAATTTCACCACAGTCATTAAGCCATGTCAAACTATAAGGTCGCGGATGTTTAGTCATGGGTAAGTCAAGTTTCCGAACTAATTCTGCACTAGCAACATTAGTACAAGATCCTGCATCTACAATCATGGTGCACACTTTTCCTTTTATCATGCAATGTGTATGAAATATGTTCTCCCTCTCTTGTTCATGCTCATCTACTTTAGTTTGTGCGTTAAGTGATCTCTTAACAACTAAAAGCTCACTAGATGCAAGTTCTTCCTCAATAGTGCATTCCTCAACCTCATTCTCTTCTACTCCCTCGTCAACATGCTCTTCCTCTTCATGCTCAGAATCAGAATAATACTCTCCACTCTCCTCTATGTACATGATACGTTTAACATTAGGACATTCAGATGCAATATGACCTAAACCCTGACATCTAAAGCATTTAATGTCCCTAGATCTGCTAGAAGAGTTAGAAGATTTACCTTGAGGTTGTTCACCAACCTTTTGTTTGCCTTTGTCGATTCGGGAGGGAGCTTGTGGTGTACGATCTTGCTGCTGAGGTGGACGGTGTAGTGGCTGCTGCACACGGCCTTGAAATGGTGGTGGTGGACGGTGTGGAGCTTGGCTTGACCGTGTAAACAGTGGATTCTGTCGTGTGCTAAACCTGTTCATGGGTTGGGTAGAGGGCCGAATATTACCTTGTGTTGAAGGCCTCCTCAACTGTCTTTCCACCTTTTCTGCCAAGTGTACCATCGATGCTAAGGTTGCACAAGATTGCAACTCCACAGGAAGGGCAATTTCTTTGTTCAGTCCTTCTAGAAACCTTGCCATGGTAGCATCTTCTCTTTCATCAATCTGTGCTCTCATCATCAACAACTCCATTTCTTTATAGTATTCATCAACAGTTCTATTTCCCTGCTTGAGTTGGGTTAGTCTTTGAATCATAGTTCTTTCATAAAATTGAGGCACAAACCTTTTTCTCATTTCTCTTTTCATCTCCTCCCATGTTTGAATGGGACCTTCTCCACTCCTTCTTCTTGAACTTAACGTTTGATCCCACCAAAGAAGTGCATATTCTGTAAACTCAATGGCTGCAAAACGCACTTTACTTAGTTCAGAAAAGGAAGTACAAGAGTAAATGAGTTCTACCTTTCTTTCCCATTCGAGGTATGCTTCGGGATCACTTCGCCCCTGAAATGGAGGAATGTTCATCTTGATCTTATGGGAATCATCATCATGCTGATTGTGCCTAGGATAGTACCCACGATTAGGAACATCATAGTCACGGTTTTGACGTTGAAATGTTACGGGTTTCAACATCAAACGGTTCCTCATAATCTCTTCCCCGTTGACCATCATGGATATGTGGATCATCCTCAGGATACCTCTCTTCTAATGGTGGCATGTACACTGGGGCGTGTTGTAGGCCTCCTCTGCCTCGTCCTCTTTGTCCCATCATTTGACCACGAATGGCTTGCCGTGGTGGATCAACTGGAATACGGACTTGGACCCTCAAATTGGGTAGCCATGTTTCTAATCATGGAGCCATTTCCTTCGATGGTTCCTGGTTGAGATGTTTGGTGGCGGGGGTTAGATCTTTCAGCCTCCAGTAGGTCTAACCTCTCGGTAATCCTTCTAAGCATTCCAAGTACATTCTCTTCCGTCACGGAATTCCTCATATCCTCCAAAGGTGGGGGAGTATTGGAATTTTTAAACGGTGTCTCATCCATCTAAACCTGAAAAAAAAATTAAAAGAACACAAAGAAAAAAAAAGGAAAACTAACACAAAGAGTAAAGAAGATTTGTTACGTTAGTGCAAAGAGAATTTCAACTTGTGCTTGTCCTTTCTTACTCGTATTTTGACACTCAAGGCTTTTACCTCCCCTCTTTAAGTCCTTTCAAGCCCTTACAAGCCTTTTACCTCTCTTTTCTTGTGCCTCTAATCCAATCGTGGGCTAGAAGCAACCAAGACGAGCAACAATGTGGAGGTCTTCAGCAGCTTGTACAATCTTCAGAAACGGGGTTAGTATCACCGAAGTAAGAATAGATACCGAGCAAAGGACACAAAACACACTTGGACAAACTCTAAGATTCAAGAAAATTATGAAACCAAATGTGATGTAAAGGGCTGAGACAATGAATTGCTAAGGGGTTGCCTTGGGCAATCCTTAACCACACTTAGACTCAATGCACTTAATCACACGTATGCAATGTCCAAGATGCATAAAGGAAGAAGTGTCCGAAGTTGTATATAAAAGGGTGTTTTGTTTTGGTAGTAGGTGTTGTAGGAAGTTTTTGCGTTTTGATTGTGCAAGGAGACCGTTTCAAGCAATTCAAATAGCCTCTTTTGAATAACGGCTATTTTGTGTTCCTCTTTTTTTTTTTGTAACGCTCCTTTTTTTTTGATGTTCTCTTTTTTTTGGGCTGAAATACAAGAAACTCAAAGTAACCAAT
>AP025052.1:9781682-9909604 GCA_036186865.1 Eustoma russellianum
AAGAAACTCAAAGTAACCAATCAAAGAATACAACAACCTTCTTGCCCCAATTTTTTTTGTTCTAAGGCGAATTTTGTACAAAAGGATGTTTAAAGATGCTCTTGTGAAAAGAGACTCAATCTTTTGTAGTGTAAGGATTGTATGAGTATGGATCACTTGTATGCATCAATAAACACAACATACAATGCAAGTAAGATGCATAAACCCAAGCATGACTAAGAGCTTCAAATAGCAACAAGATTTAAAGTTAACAACGGTAGCTTTTTAGGCTAGTAGAAGCAATATAAGTGTGGCTGAAATGAAAGCTCTCTACGCAACGATCCTAATACCCAAGTATGTATTCAAGCAAGAGTGGATACAAGACAAAGTAACCCAAATGAAAATAGTTGTGAACAACAACAAAGATGCAATCTTTTGAATGTTTTAAGATGTTTTAAAGATTGTCCTTGTCCTTGTATAGGGTCCTTGTCAAGGTATCTCCAATATGTCACGGTCCTTTGTCAAAATGTCCAAAGAGTTCGGTATTTGGTCCTGTCCAATTTGTCCAAATTGTCCAATATAGTCCAATAGGTCCAAAGTGTCCAATAGGTCCAATATGTCAAATAGGTACAAAGTGTCCAATAGTCCAATATGTCAAGGAAATTTCGGTCCTTTCTTCAATATGTCAAGGTATTGATATTGTCAAGTCCAGAAAGATAGGTTATTTTTTTTAATAATATATCAAGTTGGATGAAAGTTTTAAGGCTGATTTTTTTTTGGAACAGGATTTTTTTTGATGACGCAAAAAAAATGAAGACAAAAAAAGAAGACACGAAATGAATGATAGATTAAAGGAGAACCTTTGCTCTGATACCAAACTGATGCGCGGTTGTCACGCCTCATACGGATCGTCTCCTTTAACACTTGGATCCTTAACGGTTGTAGGCAAGAGTTTAACTCCCTCCTAGCCGTTGATTCACCAAGGTTTTTGTTTGAGCCTTCCTCCTTCAAAAGTTACCCGTTTCCCAAGCAAGTTTGCACCCTCTTGGACGGCCACACCTTTGATTTTGGATATCCCCCACAAGGTTGCTCACTCCTTGATTGGATTCTAACTTTGATCTTCAAAGAAACAAAGAAAATACTCAACTTGTTCTTAAGAAGAATCAAAAACAAAACTCACAAGTGTTTATGAAGAGAAAATAGGCTAATTTTGCCTAAGAATTCTTATGAATCAATTTTACAACTTTCTTACTCTATCTGGACGTGCATGACACCTTTAAATAGGGCCAAGAAGACCAAAAAAAAAGTCTAGTCTACAAAGCTAAAGAAAAGGCTAGTCAAAAGGCTACAAAAAAGGCTAAAAATGTGTAATCTGTTGGCAAACGGTTTGACCCCTTCTAGAAGCAGATTCTGGTCTTTATCATTCCTTGAGAATTGTAGATCACGTTTTAAAATTGAATTTGGACTTTTGAATCACCTCATTTGGATATGGGATGAGTTAGATATGGCCCTCCGAAGTTTGGGTGTCCTGAATGCTTTCTGTACGGGCTCCTGAAAACTTGTATGAATTATGGCCTGTTTTTGGATCACTTTCAGCTAGAATTAGGCCTTGACTCCTCTTAGAGAATTGTATCCCATTGAGTGTAGAAAATAAACATATGCAGTTCTCTGAATTTGGCCCATCCATTAAAGAGATAAGTCCAAGTTACTAAACATGTGTCACAGAATTCGGCAGAAACAATACTTGAACTTCAATGCTGTTTTTGGCCATTATAACGACAGATCTTGGAAATGTGCAAAACATGAATGTGCTAGGTCTTTGTCTTGTGTTTCCAAGGAATCTTGAATCACTTGATTTTCCCTTGTGGTTGAAGAGATACGCCTGTTTTACGAAAACTTGTTCTGCCAGAAAATTACATTCTGAAATGGGCTTGCTTCTCTTCAACTCCTTTGGTCTTCAAACGTCTCCAACCTTACAAGTCCTTAAAATAGTTATAATAAATATATAAACATAATAAACAACCCTAAAGGCCTAACAAGCTAAAAAACTCAAGGTTTGGTCATGCAAGATCGAAAGAACAACCTTTACAAACAAGAAACTTTAAGCAAACGACTCAAGGAATGAAAGAAATAATACAAACGACTCATATATGTTACAACACATAAAAACTCAAAGATTGGGCTCAAGTAAGTGAACCCAACAACACTCTTTATTTACAGGCTCGTCTTGCACGTGTCTGAACAAGAATGCATCAACTTCTTGGCTCAAACTCTTTGTCATACTTCTTGTCTCTTGTCCTCGACTTGCCTCGTCTTTGTTGCCACTTGGCACCTGTACCTCATCAGTAAGGAAACAAAACCGATAAACATGGAGAAACTAATCGGATCATTAAAGTTATACAAAAACAAACTCACACTAAGGATATCAGAATCAACGTCAAAACAAGGTAAGACTATTGCTTTTAAATCAAATGAATACGTCTCTACCTCTTCCGAACACATAGATGATCATGACACCGAATCGGACAACAAAGATCTATTATTATTGGCTAAATTTTTTTAAGAAAATTTATGAGAAAATCGTTAAAGAATAAACCTAAGGCTGTTTCAACTAAGAGAAACAAAAATAAATAACAATAAAGATATAAAGTGCTATGAATGTGGAAAACTTAGACATCTATCATATGATTGCCCGAACAAGGACAAACAGACAATGAAAACCTGTGACAAGGATTAGAACAAAAATATTCCTGTCTCAGAACCTAAACAAAGGAATACAAGAAGAGCTCTCAAGGCCTCTACTTGGAGTGACTCATTTGACTCTAAGACTGATGAAACCGAAGAAGAAATGGCACAACTATGCTTTGCATCCAGAGCATCAAACTAGGTATCTTCTGACTCTGATTCTGAACCCTCGTATGATGATTTATTTAGTCAATATCTTGAATTGCATAAATTCACAAAGACTCTTGCAAAAGAAAAGAAATGTTTAATTTAAGACAAGAAGTTTTTAGAATCTTCTAAAATGAACCTTGTATCTTAATTAAACGATTAAAAATAAGAGTCATCTTGCACGATTAATGCATTAAAATCAGAGAATTCATCATTAACATCCGAAAATAATGAAATGAAAGCCGAGATTTCAGATTTGAAATCAAGAAACGCAGATTTAGAAAGAATGGTAAAACACTTCGAACCTTGTATCTTAACTATACGATTCAAAATAAGAATCGTCTCAGTTCCTCCAAAAAGCACGAAAGTGATAAAACCAGATTAGGATACATTGAGGATAATGAAACACAAAATAAGTCAACCAAATTTATTTTATCTTCATCTAAGAAAACGTATGCATTTAAGACAACTATACATCGAAAGAAGATGGCTAGTTCACCACTCGTCACATCTCATCGTACTTCTTCTTTTTCATCTCATACAAAATAAAATCATGCACTATATAGATATAAAAGAAACCATTGATGCATACGCACCATTCATACAACTCAAATATATCGAGATCACTCACCATGCACAATAACACAAATGCATATAAAAAACGAAAGTCTTATTATACTCTTAATGATATTTATGGCCATAGGCCAAATAGACATGCCCCTAACATTTATTATATCGCTTCTTCTTCTCTTGTTTTCTCACCTCTTGTAAGACCAAGAAAGGTCAGCCAAGTTTGGGTACCAAAAGGTACTCTTGCAAATGGTTGAAGGACTAACTCATAAGGACCCAAACTAAAGGGTACATAAATCGTTGTTACACATTGCAAGGAACTCAAAAATCAAAAGACACATCAATCAAGTGGTTCCTTGACAGTGGTTGCTCAAGGCGTATGACGGGTGACCCGAGCTTGTTTTCAAAATTGAAGAAGGTTACAAAAGGTGGATCGGTAACCTTTGGAGACAACAACGTAGGAAGAATCATCGAAAAAGGAACAATTGGAAATCCAAGCACTCTTCAAATCTCCAACGTCTTTAATGTAAGTAATCTATCCTACAATTTGCTTAGCATCTCATAATTTCTTGACAATGGTTTTGATGTGTGCTTCACTCATCCATATTGCAATATTATAAATTAAAACGGAGAAACGGTATTGAATGGAAAAAGGGAATGAAACATTTTTATGCTATCTATGGATGACATGTTAGATGCTAAAGTAAAATGTGTTATGTCAAATGAACCTAACATGAATTTGTGGCATAGACGGTTAGGACATATTGGCATCTCAAATCTTGGGAAACTTCAATGAAGAGGATTGCCTAAACTTGATTTGGACAACTTTAAGTTGTGTGAAACTTATATTAAAAGCAAACAAACATGTGAATCACTTAAGTCTAAGAATGAAATTAGCACATCTAGAGTTTCAGAATTATTACACATTGATTTGTTTGGTCCTAGCCGTACTACAAGTCTTGGTGGGCGATATTATGCATGTGTCATCGTTGACGATTTTTCTCGATATACATGGACTTTGTTTCTTGCAAATAAAGATGATAGTGCCGTTGAGATTGTTAAATTAATAAAAGAACTTGAAAATAAATATGGTTTAAATGTGAAAAAGGTTAGGAGCGATAGAGGCGACGAATTTAAAAATAAGTACATGATTGCATTTTGTGAAGAAAAAGGTATTAAACATGAGTTTTTACCACCTAGAACACTACAATTAAACGGAGTAGTAGAAAGAAAGAATAGGACATTACAAGGAATTGCGAGAACCATGCTACGTGAAAATATGTTGCCTAGATTTTTGTGGACGGAAGCCATAAATTGTGCATGCTATATAGCTAACCGCTTATCAATTAGAAAGAAAATAAACAAAACCTCTTATGAAATTTTGAATGATCGCATGCCTAAGATTGATTATTTTCATGTGTTTGGTTATAAATGCTTTGTCTTACATACAAAATGTAATCTAGATAAATTTGAGTCTAAATCCAATGAATGCATCTTTATTGTATATTCTGTGAACTCTAAGGCATATAGATGTTACGATCCTATCACTAGACAGATTTTAGAATCTATACATGTGAAATTTAATGAATTTTGTGAACATAAAATAAACAAAGAATATGATGATGATTTTGAACTAAAGCCCGTGTTAGATGATGTAGAAGAAAATATCG
Source organism: Eustoma russellianum (assembly GCA_036186865.1). Lineage (NCBI taxonomy): Eukaryota > Viridiplantae > Streptophyta > Magnoliopsida > Gentianales > Gentianaceae > Eustoma > Eustoma russellianum. Next base: position 9,786,794 of record AP025052.1, read on the forward strand.
TATATGATGAACACGACACACTATAAATGCATGATCACTTAGAGATGTATGAATACTTAGAAAATAATCAACCAAAATGGCATAGGGATCACCCACACGACCTCATCATAGGCGACATAACACAAGGTGTACGACCACATAGAAAAATAAATCAAGATGAAATAAATCAATTCCATGCTATGATATCTGAAATAGAACCTAAGAATGCGTTTGATGCTTCGAATGATTCTTCTTGGATTGAAGCTATGCATGATGAGCTAAATCAATTCACGAGAAACAACGTGTGGGATTTAGTGCCCCGACCACAAGATAAAACGATAATAGGTACAAAGTGGGTCATTAGAAACAAAATGAATAAAGATGGTTAAGTCATTCGAAACAAACCAATACTTGTAGCACAAGACTATAATCAAGAATAGGGAATAGATTACGAAGGAACATTTGCACCCGTAGCATGCTTAGATGCTATACGATTCTTACTTCCCATTGCTTGTATAAAAGATTTTAAACTTTATCAAATGGATATAAAAAGTGAGTTTGTAAACGGTTTTATACAGAAAGAAGTATATGTAAAACAACCACCCAGTTTTGAAAATATAAAATATCCAAATCATGTGTAAAAGTTAAAGAAGGCACTATATGGTTTAAAAGAAGCACCTAGGGCTTGGTACGATCATTTCGCTACCTTTCTTTCAGAAAATGGATTTAAAAGAGGAACCATAGATAGTACTTTATTCTTGAAACAAGAAAAATCGGATTTACTTATTATTCAAATTTATATTGATGATATTGTCTTTGGATCTACATGTCATAAGTTAGTAGAAGAATTTGAAATGTGCATGAAATCCAAATTTTAGATGTCTATGGTTGGTGAGTTAAATTATTTTCTTGACTTGCAAATTAAACAAACTAGTAAAGGCATACATATAAGTCAAGTTAAATACGCAAATGACATGATTAAAAAATTTAAACTTTAAAACTTGAAACCATCTCCCACCCCTATGAGTGTAACCACTAAACTTGATAAAGATGAAAATGGAAAGGACTTTGATAATGGTTTGCATAGGTCTATGATTGGTTCTTTTCTTTATCTTACTGCAAGTAGACCTGATATCATGTTTAGTGTTTGTGTGTGTGCTCGTTTTCAAGGTAACCCTAAAGTGTCACACTATAATGCTGTAAAAAGGATATTTTGGTACATTAATCACAATCCCACATCAGGAATTTGGCATGATAAAAACTGTGAATTCAACTTGCATGCTTATACTGATGAGGATTATGGCGGATGTAAATAGATAGAAAAAGCACAAATGGTACATGTCAATTCATTGGCAATTCATTAATGTAGCGCCCCGTACCCGGGTCTGTCCCATGTACGGTGCACCCGCCGTACCTCGCTATGGAGAGTACAAAGCGTCGATGCGATACAGTAAAATTCCATGATTCTAACATGGACTACTGAACAACACATCACAGTAGTGGCAGTAAATTGGCAGAATTTCAAACATCCACAAAAAGCAGTCAACATTTTTCATAATACATAAGTACCATAAAACCCGTAGAGGTCCACAAAAGAACATAATACTAACAACAGAAGTTCAAGCCTAATAACCGCCACTCTCACAGATGCTCCTGTTGTGGTTCATCCTCGATATACCCAGTCTCGTGCTCCGGAGATTCTGAAAAATGTAAGAGATAAAACAAGATGAGTGATCAAAATCACCCAGCAAGCATTTCCCCTGATCTACTAAGAAATATATCAGAACATTGAATAAAACTGTAAATTTGCTAACTAATATAATGTAACTGTAACTTACCTTACCTGGCGCACTACTTCATCAGACTTTTTCATATTAGCATGATGTAACATGATGCATAATGATGCTGTATGAAATGCAATGATACCATTTGAAACTGACAATACAATACTTTACCTTTGAAAACATTACCTTCGAAAACGATACAATACATTACTTTTCTTTTGGAAGACATTCCATACCGTACGATACTTTAGAAGCGATACCATACAATACCATACTTTAAAATAGCCATGGCATATCTTTTCTCCATATGAACAAAAAGTCAATTATGAATGATTCCGTCCATAACCATAACTGTACATTACCCCGGCAACATACAAGAGGATGTTACGCTCGGGTCCATAACGATAACCATAACGATAACTGTACATTACCCCGGCAACCTACAAGAGGATGTTACGCTCGGGTCCATAACGATAACCATCATGATAACTGTACATTACCCCGGCAACCTACAAGAGGATGTTACGCTCGGGTCTATAACGATACCGGAATCAAACACAATGACAGTTTATTCGATACGGGTTTTAAAACACTTGCTTTCAAACAATACCATACTTTATCTTTTAAAACAATTTGGTACTCCACTACTTTTTCAAAACGATACCATAATGAAAACGATGCCATGATGTGTATATGATGCAATGATGCAATGCATTCGAGTGACAATCTATACTATGGCCACCATTTTTCCCTTATCATGACAAAACGTGATATAATATGAAATGCAATGATATCAATCAATGCAATACTATATGTTATCCTTTTTAAATCACACTATACTGTACCATGCTTTTAAAATATAGCCATGGCATATCTTTTCTCCGTATGAACAAAAAGTCAATTATGAATGATTCCGTCCATAACCATAACTGTACATTACCCCGGCAACCTACAAGAGGATGTTACGCTCGGGTCCATAATGATAACCATAACGATAACTGTACATTACCCCGACAACCTACAAGAGGATATTACGCTCGGGTCCATAACGATAACCATAACGATAACTGTACATTACTCCAGAAACCTACAAGAGGATGTTACGCTCGGGTCCATAACGATAACTGTACTTTACCCAGGCAACCTACAAGAGTATGTTACGCTCGGGTCTATAACGATACCGGAATCAAACATAATGACAGTTTATTCGATACGGGTTTTTACATTGACATCATACTTTAACTGTTAAAACCATACTATACTTCCAACATAAAGTCATGCAAGATCTTTTTCAAAAGAATGTCATGATATGCAAATGATGCAAGGAAATGGACTTTGTAACTGTCAATAACTTCGCCTTTAATTTCCTTTATGTTGTTTTCCATAATTATTCCTGGGTTTCTCAAATTTTTCTATAAGCTGAAAAATTCCAGCACCTTAAACAGTTTAGTTTCCTCACTATGACCTCAAAATCGGTTCTGAATCGATACTAGCACAACCCCGGTTTGCATGGTACCAAACTATCGTCATCTTAGCCTAGTTACAAGGATAATATCGGTAATAAGAGAGCTGGTCCGGGACTGTTTTGAGCTATTTTACATATCTCCATTTCCGTGTTTTTAATCAAGTCTAATTCCCAAAGTAGATTCCCTAAATCCTCTTAAAATCTATTAACATCACAGTGCAACCCACCATACAAAATTATCAATAAAATAATCTTTTACAGCCCTTATCAATGCCGGAACACATAAATATATCCATATTCAAGAGTAGATTTTTGCCTTACCATAGACCATACTTAAAGGCCTCTTCATCCTTATTAATCATAATACCATCCTACAATGGTGCTTAAACTTATGAACATAACAAAAAAAATCATCACCATAATACCATGTAAGCATATTTTAAAACTAGTTGTAACTTTTTCACAGTAGCCTAAGAAATACAATCATCAATTGACTATTTGATTTATTTTTCTTAAACTTCGACTGTCATGACATAATTTTTAGACCCTTAATCTTCTTATTTTTCTTTACAAAAATAAATGCCAATCTTCTACTCCTACTAAAACCGAAACATACACACATGCTCCAGGGAGTAAACTTTTGCCTATCAAAGGCTTCATGCTTAAAGATTTCTCGTCCTTTTCTCCACATAAATCGTAGTACTTAGGATGATTCCTTAGCTTATGAACATAGAAACATCAACATCAAAACACTATGTAAAGTTTATTACACAAACAGTCCCAAAAGTTCACATTAATTACAAATTCTTGTCACAAATATAAGGTAAAAATAGCCATTTCTTCACCTCTTGGCTTCACTTCTTGGCTACAAAAGAGAAACCCATATTAGTAACCTTAATATCAAAACAGTCCATAACTTGAACAAAATAATGTTTATTTGCCACCACCTATCACATAACCTATCATAAAATATAAGGTTTGAAAACATCTACTCCCTCACTTCCATGACCAGAACCGTGGGTTAGAGAACCCCCATTCACTAATTCCTGCTTCACCTTTCATCAAGCATAAATCTTAATCATTCTAACAATCCCTTGTTTATCTCCTTTAGTGCTAACCCATGCTTCCAACAATTTTCTCTGCCACTGCTCCAAAACTGTCCCCTGCCTTCCTCAAATTCCTTCTAAAGCAGTTTGAAACTTAGACAAAATGCAATTCCTTTATAATCCATCACACAGGTATGAATTTTAAAGCCAACAAAAGTTTTGAGCACCAACAATTTATTTTTCTTTCCCCCCAGTTCCGTGACCAACAGTAGGGTGGAGAACCACTATTTCCTTCTTCTCTTTATTATCAAATATAGATTCCAATCGTTTCACCAAAAATCCTCTGTTCTCTCCTTCAATTTTAACACATAGGACATGCTTTCAAGAGTAAATTAAGTTCATTACTAGAAATATCAAAAACCACCTATACTTTCCTTTCCTGCACTATCCTTTATTCCCCAAAATATCTACTTCAAAATTCATCTACCCCTCTTTCTGCCTAAAACCGTTCCCCCTACCCAGCCCCATTTCATAATCTTTAGCAATTTCCTCTAAAACAAAGAAACTCTCATGGCAATAATTATAGGACAATTAGGAAAACCCAAATATTTACATCCTTATCCTCCTAGCCAAAAGACTTAAACTTGAGTAATTCTCTATCCCTCCAAAACATGCCTGCTGTCCTACATCACCTTTTTCATTCATTCACCAAATACACAAGCTCATAACATTTAGCTCTAAGAATAAACACTTGAAGGAATTTCACCACTGGTGCTTCAAATAATCTAAACTTTAATTCTAAAATCTAAGGTGAGCACATTCAAGGTTCAAATATATTTCTAAGTAGATTAAAAGAAAATACTTGCCTTTAATCCTTTCTCTTGATGGGTTCTTGAAGAAGGTCCTAATTCTTCATATTTGAATCTTGGGGTGGTGTCTCCTATAGTGGTGGCGGCGGCACAACCAAAGAGCAAAATGGTGAGTTTGGACCATAAGGGACATGGATTAGAGAAATCTATGCTAGAATATACGTGCACGCACTAGAGGAGTGAGAAGAAGGAAACTTACCTTTGTATTGTGTGAAACTTAATTTCCTGCTTGTCTTATATTTTAGCCGAGAGTTGGAAAGAAAGAGGGAGACGTTTGGCAAGCTTGCTTGGAGATGTAGGAGTTTAGGCAACCCTCTTATATTTTCTTGGGGTTGGTCTATATAGAAGAAACTGGTGGAGTGGAGAAAGTTGTGTGGAAAGAAGCAATGAGCCTCCATTGGAGAGGCGCGCCGGCGGCTTTGGAGAAGGGGAGGGAGGATGAATATTTTTATGCTTTTAAGGTGTAGGTGAAATAATTGTGTTGGTGGGGTTTATTATTATTATTATTATTTTATTTTTTTAGATGAAGATATTTTTAAGGAGAGGGTTCTAGAATTAGGCCTTTTATTTGGTCTTTTGTTATTTGGGTTGAAGGGTTTTGGGTTTCAAGGCTTAAGGGGTTTGGGCATTAAGGGGTTGAGGTGGCTGGACCTATAGGCTTTTGGCAATTTTCTATTTCCAAATTTAAGTCCACTTGGTTATATTATATATCAATTACCTATAGTTTAATTTATATACTTAAATGTGTTACTTAGTAGTTTAAATTCTTAATATTATAACTTCCAATGAGTCAAAATACTGTCGTTGTAAAATGTACGACCTAGCTCGGGAGCGGGCTGCAACAATTAATATCTTGGTTTTCGGAAAAGCAACCTATTATAGCATTATCTACCACTGAAGTGGAATACATGACACTTAGTCTTTATTGCACACCACTATTATTGCTAAAGCAACAACTCTCAGATTTTGGGATAGTTGTAAATCGCATCCCTATATATTGTTATAATATGAGTGCTATTAACTTGTCTAACAACCCCATTTTATATTCTAAGGCAAAACATATAGAGGTACGATATCACTTTCTTTGTGATCATGTAAACGTTGTGATATTGTTATAGAACATATCCGTACTGAAGCACAAGTAGCCGACATATTCACCAAAGCACTCAATCAAGCCACATATGAAAATTTAAGTTCGAAATTAGCCATGATTTCTGTTGATATCCTATAAACTGCTATTTCTTTCCATTCTTACTTATACTTTTGATGACGTTTACAATATAAAGGGTGAGAGAAAACCATGATTTGATGGGGAGAGAAGCATGATTTAAGGGGAAGCACGATTTAAGGGGAAGCACGATATTATGAAATTCAAATTTAAAATTTGTGCATAATTGTAGGGGGCGATCACATTTAAATCATGGATAAATGTTATTTTGCAAATCATCAAAAGGGAGAGATTGTTGAGAAATGGGGGGTTTCAGTGATTTAAAAATGCATGACTTAAATGTTACGTGTTTATGAAATGCATGGAATAAGTGTTACTTGATATATGCACGTGATAAAAAATGCTTTACATTTTTATATATAATGTTGTCGACTAACGTGCCATGAAGAATTAAAGCTTACATCATCTGGCAAAAATTTGTTGTCTTTGTACTATTTTCAGGTGCCATGATTAATGAACTAAACTAGTTCATTAAGTGAAGTGCTTAAGTTAATGAACTAACTAGTTCTTTAAATGAAGACATATTTGGATAGAGCTATACGGCAACAATATGAAATGGAAAGTTCCCTCTCCACACCTCAATATGCACACCACATATATACACATATTATATATCCATATTTGTTTTACGACAAACTATATACTTATATCCCGACGTTTCACCGACACGTCATATATATATTATACATGTATGTCGACGTCACACCTGTTGTACCCAACGAGGAACCACCTTGTACTTAAGACTTGTCTAAGAGAATCTATGAAAATTTGTATATTCAAGTACAATTTTATTTAGTTTGATGATTATTTTTTTTATTATGTTAAGGAAAGTATTATATAAAAATTCAAGCATGAATATTGGACTATGTGAAGTGGCCCAATTCACTCCCAAGTGCTTGGGAGATTTCGGCCACAAGGATAAAGAAGGCCTTATAAGATTTCTTAAGATTTCAAGAAGAGAAATCTTAAGGGCCATCCTTTAAGTGAGTTCATTTAGCAATTGAACAATTTTGGGTAATGGGCAAAATTGTTCCCAACATTCACCCAATTTTTCGGCCTTTAGCCCAAAAGAACTCAAAAATTTTCCCTAATTTCATATTTCAAAAGAAAAGGGGAAAAATAATTAGGTAAAAAGGAAGGCAACCACTACAAGATTGTTTTAATAAAAAGAAATTAGGCATGGTTAGGGCCATTAAGACCCCAACCGCCGGATACCCTCAAGTGGGTAACCAAGGAGAATTTTAAATTCTACTATGGTTACTTTTATTAACCCCAAGGTTAGCCTAAAAGTAACTATGATTGGAATAAAGTAACCCAAGTTAATCATAAAGTAACCTTGATTAACTAAAGTAACCTAGGTTAATTACCATAACCTTACCATGGTAAATCCTTATTCTCCCCTCTTGAACCCCCCCAACGGCTACACCTTAGCCAAGTGAAAGAAATTATCTCCAAAGAAAACCCTCCCACTCCACCTCAAGAATCCACAAAGAACTTTCCCTCTCTTTTCTCTTCAAGCACACGGCCAAGAGGAGCCAAGAAGGTTTAGGTTCATCCAAGATCAAGTGGTAATAGGTGAGTATATCCTAACCTTCTTAAGATGATTTCTACATCATTCCTAGAATGAAACTCATAGTACTACTCTTTCTTGTTCAAAACCATGACCTCCATGGTCACTAGGTTCAAAATTTTCAAGCTTTGAGAGGTGCTAGTCTTAAGAGATTTGAACACTACTCAATCTCCATTTTGGTGAGTCCATTTAACCTCTATTTAGTACATCTTTCACTTAAGAACATGGACTAACAATTGTTCTCTTTTTCCTCTTCAAAATCGTGGGGTTCATATGCGAAGAGGAGGAAGACTTCACCATTTCATACACATTACAAGCTAAGGAAAGGAGTAAGTTGAAAAAGGCAAGTACACTATACATACTCATGACTTGGGTGTGAAAGTGCATGCTTGAATGTCTAGATGCTATTAAGTTTTAATCTTAGATGTGAAATGTTGAGTTTAATGCATGAAACTTTCGGATCCTTGAGTTAAGTGGCTTGCATGTGTGAGATTTGTTCCAAAGGTGGATTCTTTGTAGTTTTTAAGTATGCATATGAGGTAAATCTAAGGTGAATGTGGAAAAGATCCCTTCTTTGGCATGCATGGGGGACGGTTGGATGAAATAAGGGAACATAAATGTAGCTCTTCTAAGAAATTGTAACTTGTGGGGTAAAGGTGTGAACAAGATGTGTGCTTTATGTGTTAAGCCTAAGATGTTCATCATGGTGATATGATTTTGCCTTATATGTGTTTAGACGGGCTGTTTTGGGAAGTAGTGTACGTTTACATCAATTATACCAAGAATGGATTCTAGTACGAACATGATGTGCAAGACCAAAAGAACGATATATGTACCATTCAAACTGCTTTGAAATGATGTGTAGATGACGTTTAGAATGTGTTAGAACCTGCAAATCCACATGCTAAAGGTGTACTTGAAGTTTTATAAGGTGTTTAAGCCAAACAACTCAAGTTGGTACATTATAATAAGGAAATGTGACAAAACAGGAATTTACTGGAACAGGGCAGATTATTATGACGTTTTGTAGGACCTGAAAAGGGACCTTAGAAGTATTCAAATTAGCTAATTTTTGGCATAACACTAGCCCTATGTGTATAGTAAATATGAGAGTTGGAATTTCGTTAAAAATACACGGTTTATTTTTTACAAAATTTTTAGTAAAACTGATCAAGCTGGAAATTACTGGAATTAACAGATTTTATGTGACATAATGATTGACCCGGAAATGGACCTTAGAAATGTGCAATTGGGCTGATTTTTAGCAGATGTTAGCCCTAGGTGTTTGCTAATTTTGAGAGTTGGAATTTTTGAAAAATGACTTACGGTTTGGTCACGATAAAATTCGTAGTAAAAATTGGTCATTCCAGAATTCAGCATGTATCCGTTTTAGGAAAAGAATAAATGACCCCTTTAACGATATTATCATTCCGCGGAACTTTTTTGACAACTACTCAAGACATATGTGAGTGTTATGATGTAAACCATTTAACTTAGAATGATTATTCTAAGGGGTATTCACCAAATTTAAGTTGGCGTTACTAATCTAGAATTTTGAGCAGAATTGAGGAATTTGTTGTGGGGCTTTGTTCTAGTGGGCTTAGTCTTAATTATATAGTTTGAGCTTATGATCATTGATTATTGGTATGTCTACAGCATTTTTCCATGGTTGGCCCAAATTAAAAGGAACTTAAATGGGTTTATAGGAAAGGTAAAAGAAAGGACACTGCACTGTTGAAGTTCGGCAGTACCTTGTTTCGTTATTAAGTAAATTAAGCGTCTTACATGTCTCGTATCGTTACGAAAATTATATTACAAGTAGAAAAGACAATCTTATGCATATGTATGATAAGAACTCATGATAATGGGCCTAAAACACGAGGTTTTGAGGACGTGCATATGGAAGGATAATTCTGGAAAATTTTTCCAGCCTAAAGAATAGGTTGAACGTATGTGCATATGTAACGCATCATGTCATGGATTGCATAGTACATGTCATACATTGCATCACCGTCGTTTATATGATTTCTGGAACTGATTTTTATGAGAAAGAAAGATGAAAAAGCATTTTTAAAGAAAAGATTCTGTTTTTAAAAGAATGCTTTCCACCGGTACCGTGTGTTTTCTGGCCAGTAACGACCCATTCCAGTTCCGGGGTTAACTTATCTGATGATATGGACCGTTCATGCCCGGAGAGAGTAGACCTAATATCGACCGTTCAGGCCCGGAGAGAATAGACCTGATAAGTGATGACGTGACCGCTTCTAATCTGGGAATAATAGATTCGAAGAGAAATAAGTGACCGTCTCAGATCCGGAATAATAGATCTGAATACTCTATTGTTTTCTTTACGATGATGTTTTGAATAAAAGAACGAAAGAACTTATCTTCATTTTTATCATGATGCATCACACATACATACTCATGCATGTAGCATTTAATGAGTCATCGAATATGGGTACGTGATACTTAGACTAAGGTGTTATGACTTGTTAGATCATAAGTTATGATCTTTATTGAGTGATGATCTTTTCATAAGTCATGAACTTTGGTATGTTTCAATCTTTGATAAGTTATGAGCTGATTTCTAATGGATGTTGGATGGAAGGTCAGGTATGTTCTAAACCGAATTTTTGGGGGTTCGGTTCTTGTATGTACTTTCCATTTAATTCACGATTATTTATAGTTTACTTGCTGGTGACGTGGTCACTCACCCCGTATTTTTCCTCCTAGAGGCCGCAGGAAATAAAGTTGAATGGATTGAAGATGAACCTAGGGTTCCCTACCTGTAGAAGCGTGAGAGACGGACGACTTAAGAGACGTGACGAGATGGTTAGGATCGATGATCCTTTTTATGAAATTGTGATGGAAACATTTATTCTGGGATTCCCATACTTTATGATCGGGTTGTAAAACTAATGATGGTTGCGTAGACGGTATTATTTGAAAAGTTTTTATTCTGCCTCGGTTTTGCTTACTTGTCGACGTATAAGCATGAGAGTCCACATATTTTATTCTAAACTATGCTATGTTAGGGACTGACGCCTGGTACTCTTCGTAGTGAAGTACGGCGGACGCACTGTATCCGGCTGGGCCAGGGTGCGGGGTGCTACAGGTAGTATCAGAGCTAAGGCTCCAGATCCGGGCAGAATATAGAATTAAGTTATGATCTTAGTCAACTTAGTTTGACCTTAGATCTAAGTCCTGGTCCTAGATGAGAGTTGACCTTAGACTAGGATAACTTAGACTGGAAAATTAGGGTTTGACCTAATGATAAAACCCTAATCAATGACAATTTAAAGAATTTAATTCATAACGTATCTACTTGGAATAAATTAAATTCTGCCACTTATTATGACACTTCCACATTGAATAAAACCCCGACACTGCATAATGCAGATGGTGCGACCAAGAGGCAGACCGGCAAGAGCTAGACCATAGGTGCAGGAGCCTATTCCTCCTCCACCTGCTCAGGTTCCTCCACTACCGCCACCGCAAGACCAAAATCCGTCTCCGATTAAGAATGTTCCCCCACCCTAGGGGCCTCTACCAAAAATGATGCCAGATATCAATGCCTTCCAGAATTTCTACCAGACCGTCACCCAAATTGGTCAAGTAATGTTGCAACAGAATGTCCCTCAGCCTTACGAACCGGTCAGTGATGCCCAATATTACTTTGAAAAATTAAAAAGAGCTAATGTTCCGCCGTTCGAAGGAAAGTCAGATTCAGATGCCGCTGAGAAGTGGCTAGACGAAGTAGAAAACTGCTTTGAACTTATTCGAGCACCTGAGGAAGTAAAGACTCAGGCATTCAGGCCGTTCCTACTTGGAGAAGCCAACCAATGGTGGAAGGCCAACATGCAATCTCTACCAAGGCCATTTCCATGGGAGAGATTTCTCCAGGAATTCAACAAATTTTATATACCACCCTCCGTCAAACTGCAGAAGAGGCATGAATTTGAATTATTGATGCAAGAACAAGGAATGACAGTCACTGAATATGCCAACAAATTCATAGCCCTGGGGAGATTCCAACCATCTACCATGAATGATGAAGAAACCAAGATGTTGAAGTTTGAAAGAGGGTTAAACCCTAGGATTCGGACCTGGTTGGTCAATGCAAACCTGACAAACTTTGGTGCACTTTTGGACGCTTGTTACAGAATAGAGCGAGATATCATTCGCCACGATGAGATCGAACAGAAACGAGCAAGGGAAACATCCAAGAATGGAGGGTCCCGCAAAGCTGCAAAACAAAGCTCAAGGGGCCCAGGGCGCCAAGGAAAGAATCGATTCCAACGCCGTTCCCAAAAGAACTAGTCAAAGAATCAAGGGCAGCAATCTGCTATTCCGAACTGCCCTCACTGCAATAAGCGTCATGTTGGAGAATGCTACTACCAGGCAGGAAAATGTTTCGGATGCGGCAAGGAAGGCCACATCCTCAAAGACTGTCCGGATAAAGGAACTACCTCATTTGGATGTGGAAAGACGGGACACATGGCCAAGAATTGCCCAGAAAAAGGGGCCCAGCAACAGCAACCTCCTAAGAATCAGCGTCAGCGTACTAATGCAAGAGTTCACGCTATGACTGACGCAGCTGCTGAAAGGACAATGATGTGGTGGCAGGTATATTCTAAATTTATCCAAGGCTTAAATTTTTACAAATACTGTTGCCCTACCGTTGCTTAGTAAATCTTGCATGATTCAGGAGCTATTTTAGTATGTTCAGTACCTGCCAATGTGCTATTTGATAGTGGTGCTAGTCACTCCTTTATATCCAATAAATTCGCAAAGATTATTAAGCATAACCCAACCTATAGTGAAGTACCCTTTAGAATCCAAGCAGCTGGGGATAGGTGCTTGTGTCTCACCACGTTTTCAGAAACTGCAAACTTGAGTTCGATAACCACCGGTTTGACGGTGACTTAATTACCATACCAATGACGGATTTTGATGTGATTCCTGGGATGGATTGGCTCTCCAAGAATTTTGCCAACATCAATTGTAATGAAAAGCAAGTTACTTTTAAGGACCCCACACGTAAGGAAGTAACCTCTCAAGGAGGATCAAAGTTAAGGAAGTGCCCTAAGAATGTTTATGTAAATATGATTCGCGCTAGTAAGGCGTTGAAGAAAGGACATGAAGGGTTTCTCGTTTATGCAATAAATGCCGATCAAGCACCCTCCGACCTCTCCCAAGTCCCAGTGGTCCGAGAATACCCAGATGTTTTTCCGGAAGAATTACCAGGTCTTCCTCTAGACAGCGAGATATCTTTTGAAATCAACCTAGTTCCTGGAGCTGAGCCAATATCGAAGGCTCCCTATCGAATGGCACCTGTGGAACTAAAAGAGTTGAAGGAACAGTTACGCAAATTGCTAGAGAAGAAACATATTCGCCCAAGTGTTTCGCCTTGGGGTGCCCCTGTACTGTTTGTCAAGAAAAAGGACGGAAGTATGTGGTTATGTATAGATTATCGCGAACTCTACAAGATCACTATAAATAACAAGTACCCATTGCCTAGGATCGACGATCTGTTCGATCAGCTTCGGGTAAGTGATTTAAAACTTTATTTTAATGATAAGTCTATTATAAACCCTACCTAAAAATATAGTGATGCAGGGGGCACGGATTTTTAGTAAGGTTGATCTTCGCTCAGGATATTTCCAATTGAAGATCAAAGCTGAGGACGTCCCGAAAACTGCATCCAGAACCCGTTATGGACATTACGAATTTCTTGTAATGCCGTTCGGACTAACAAACGCCCCCGCGGTGTTTATGGATCTAATGAAACGAGTATCTCAAGAACAACTAGAAAAGTTTGTTGTAGTCTTCATCGACGATATTTTGATCTACTCACCTGATGAAGAGACCCACATAAACCACTTAAGGATCGTCTTTGACATTCTACGGAGAAAACAACTATACGCTAAATTTAGTAAATGCGAATTCTGGCTACGCAGTGTAGCATTTTTGGGACACGTGATATCTGAGGAATATTCGTAGATCCCAAGAAAATCGAGGCAATCACAGAGTGGCCAAGGCCGACCAAAGTTACAGAGGTGCGAAGTTTTCTCGGTCTCGTCGGCTACTATCGTAATTTAGTTGAAGGATTTTCTCGAATTGCTATGCCTCTTACCCGCTTGACAGATAAAAAGACTAAGTTTGAATGGACTTCAGATTGTGAAAAGAGTTTTACTGAGTTAAAAGAGAAACTAACCTCTGCCCCAATTTTAGCACTTGGATGCCTCTAAGAATGGACTTGGATGCGTACTAATGCAAAAAGATCAAGTGATTGCGTATGCATCCCGACAGCTAAAACCATTTGAACAAAATTACCCGGTACATGATCTTGAGTTAGCAGCCGTAGTCTTTGCCCTAAAAATATGGAGACACTATCTGTACGGTGAGAAGTGCGAAATTTTCACAGATCACAAGAGCCTTAAGTATCTTTTCACCCAAAAAGAATTTAACATGCGTCAACGCAGATGGCTAGAGTTAATGAAGGATTACGACCTATCTATTCAATATCATCCGGGAAAAGCCAATAAGGTAGCCGACGCACTGAGTAGGAAGACAAGCCATCTGCGTCAACCACCTCTGCAGCGTGATATGGAAGAATTTGATCTTGAAGAGGTTGATTCTATTGAAGGCATGCTTGCAAAGTTGGTATTGATCCCTTCGCTGATAGACAAGAATAAGGAAGGTCAAGAAAAGGATGAAACTTTAAGGAAAATAAAAGATAGGTTGAGGACGAAACCTTCTGAGGAATTTAAGGTCAGAAATGATGATAGCTTGTGGTTTTGAGAAAGACTGTGCGTACCCAATGATGAAGATATAAGGAATAAAGTTCTTAGTGAAGCCCACAACTCTCGATTGTCTATCCACCCCGGAGCCAATAAGATGTACAAAGACTTGAAACAAAGATTCTGGTGGCAGGGAATGAAAAGACAAATTGCGGAGTTTGTAGAGAAATGCCTTGTTTGCCAGAAGGTAAAAGCAGAACATCAGAGACCCGCTGGGTTACTACAACCTCATGAAGTTCCCGAGTGGAAGTGGGACCACATTACTATGGATTTTGTCAAGACCTACCAAGAACGATGAAAGGACATGATATCATTTGGGTAGTCGTCGATCGTTTGACAAAATCCGCCCACTTCATGGCTATAACAATCAAGGCTCCGATGGAGAAGTTGGCTACAATGTATGTTGATCAAATTGTGAGTCTTCATGGAGTACCTCTAAACATTGTTGTGACTGCGACCATCGCTTTACATCACGATTTTGGACAGCTATTCAAAAAGCGATGGGCACCGAGACACGAATGAGCTCTGCATTTCATGCTCAAACGGATGGTCAATCAGAAAGGACCATCCAAATGCTAGAAGACATGTTGCGAGCCTGTACGCTTGAATTTGGAGGGAGTTGGGACAAGAGTCTCAAATTGGTAGAGTTCTCTTACAACAATAGTTACCATCGATCTATAGGGATGGCTCCGTATGAAGCACTTTAAGGAAGAAAGTGCCGTTCTCCTCTCTACTAGGATGAAATCGGAGAAAAGATTTTCACGGGACATGATCTAATAGAATAAATGAGAAAGAAAAATAGTGATTATCAAACAAAGGTTGCAAGCAGCCCAAGATAGAAGCAAGATTTGGGCAGATGAGAAACGACAACCATTGGATTTTCAAGATGGGGACAAGGTATTTTTGAAGGTATCACCGTCCAAAGGAGTTAGGAGATTCGGTATCAAAGGGAAGCTAAGCCCAAGCTTTATTGGACCCTATGAGATTCTTGAAAGAGTTGGAGAAGTCGCTTATCGGCTAGCACTACTGTCATCACTATCTCAATTACATGATATGTTTCATGTATCTCAGCTTCGCCGGTATGTGCACGAGCCTAGCCATATTATAGAGGAACAGCCTTTGAAAATTGAAGCCGACGCAACATACGTGGAAGAACCAGAAAAGATAATTGATCGCAAGGAAAAGGCATTAAGGAGATGATCTATACCTATGGTCAAGGTGCAATGGAAGAACCATTCAATTGATGAAGCTAATTAGGAAGTGGAAGAAAACATGAAGAACTTGTACCCTCACCTCTTTGACTTACAATTTTAAGTTTCGAGGACGAAACTTGTAATAAGGGGGAGAGGATGTTGTACCCAACGAGGAACCACCTTGTACTTAAGACTTATCTAAGAAAATTTATGAAAAGTTGTATATTCAAGTACATTTTATTTAGTTTGATGATTTTTTTATTATGTTAAGGAAAGTATTATATAAAAATTCAAGCATGAATATTGGACTATGTGAAGTGGCCCAATTCACTCCCAAGTGCTTGGGAGATTTCGGCCACAAGGATAAAGAAGGCCTTATTGGATTTCTTAAGATTTCAAGAAAAGAAATCTTAAGGGCCATCCTTTAAGTGATTTCAGTTAGCAATTGAACAATTTTGAGTAATGGGCAAAATTGTTCCCAACATTCACCCAAATTTTCGGCCCTTAGCCGAAAAGAACTCAAAAATTCTCTCTAATTTCATATTTCAAAAGAAAAGGGGAAAATAATTAGGTAAAAGGGAAGGCAACCACGACAAGATTGTTTTAATAAAAAGAAATTAGGCATGGTTAGGGTCATTAAGACCCCAACCGCCGGATACCCTCAAGTGGGTAACCAAGGAGAATTTTAAACTCTACCATGGTTACTTTTATCAACCCCAAGGTTAAAGTAACCAAGGTTAACCTAAAAGTAACTATGATTGGAATAAATTAACCCAAGTTAATCATAAAGTAACCTTGATTAACTAAAGTAACTTAGGTTAATTACCATAACTTTACCATGGTTAATCCTTATTCTCCCCTCTTGACCCCCCCAATGGCTACACCTTAGCCAAGTGAAAGAAATTATCTCCAAAGAAAACCCTCCCACTCCACCTCAAGAATCCACAAAGAACTTTCCCTATCTTTTCTCTTCAAGCACACGGCCAAGAGGAGCCAACAAGGTTTAGGTTCATCCAAGATCAAGTGGAACTAGGTGAGTATATCCTAACCTTCTTAAGAGGATTTCTACATCTTTCCAAGAATGAAACTCACAGTACTACTCTTTCTTGTTCAAAACCGTGACCTCCATGGTCACTAGGTTCAAAATTTTCAGGATTTGAGAGGTGCTAGTCTTAAGAGGTTTGAACACTACTCAAGCTCCATTTTGGTGAGTCCATTTAACCTCTATTTAGTACATCTTTCACTTAAGAACATGGACTTGTTAGGAAATCAACCGAGATCACTGCCAAACGCGCAGCGGAAAACAAAAACTTGATCTCCGATTTCCTACCAAGGATCCATGTTGTTCGTTTAATTCGACAAAAGAAATCAAAAACTACCTCTGTGGATTCGAAGTCTGCAGATGGAAGAGGTGCGAAATCACGAACACCCTCTGTCGGTATCCATACGAACGCTTCCGCGCAGAGTGCTAGCTATTCAAATGGCGCGGCCGAAGAACTCGTTTTTCTCAAAAACAATTCTAGGGTTTCATTTTCTGTTCTTTCGTTTTTCTAATTGCTTGGTGTATGAGATACGCCAAGCTCCATATATATATATAGATATCAAAATCCGATTGCAGATCGGATTTGTTAACGCTATCAAAATCCGTACCAGATACGGATTCTGTTAGGATTAGATAAAACAAATCAAAATCCATATCAAATATGGATTCTCTGTTATTATCCGATGATATAAATATATACGTAAAAAAAACAAAATTAATAATAATAATAATTAATATCCAATATTAATATTATTAATATTAAAAAACGATAATAATAATAATTAATATCTAATATTAATATTATTAATATTATTAATCTCAGCCATACGCATTCTTGTGTGTGACCCGATAGGCCCATATTAATTGGCAGTTGATCAAATCTCTATTAAACCAACAAGTCGTAATTGGCCTCTAGCAAGTCATTACAACTACCCAATTAATACGAGTAAAGTCAAACTAGCCTAATAATAGTACATGCATTAATCCTTTTGTCACACGATATCTAGTTTGAACATAAGTCATGGTCAGCGTCATACTTATATAGTTCAAACATATGATTACTCGATCTCTAAGTAGACTGATAAAACAAATGATATTGATCACACTATCAATTCATTTGAGCACGGCCATGCATTTCACAGTCTAACTAATCGAGGGGCCCAAAGATATCTCTCTCAAAAGAGGGACAAATTCTATCTTGATTGTTCAATATCCTCTACATAATTTCTATCACATTCAATCATGACCTTTATTATTATCCAGTTACGGATAACGTTTGATCATGTCAAAATATAATAGTCCTTATGTTGGAAACTATGACAATCTCAAGTCAAAGGATTAAAACATGACTATCATGAGATTTACTTATGACGCTAATCCATGTAGCAATCTCATGATGGGTCTATCCAATACACTGTTCTCTAACAAGTATCTATGAGATTGATTCGTATCACCATACACATAATCATCTCATGATTATCAAATCAATACTCATACTGATTATAAATTATTTTATCTCCATAACAATAATGAATCAGGGACATATATCAAAATTGTGTAACATACTAACCAACAATAATGATAATAAAACCTCTTTTATTAATAATAAATGCATAACATAAATATCCAAATCATGGCCTAGGGCACATACACTAACAATCTCCCACTTGCACTAGGCCTACAAATATCTGAGACCCATAGATCTAGTATGCTGATCATGCCTGACCCGTGAGAGAGGCTTAGTCAATGGATCCGCTATGTTATCGTTTGTGTCAACTTTGCATATCTTGACATCTCCTCTATCGATGATGTCTCGAATGAGATGGTAGCGTCTGAGTATATGTTTAGATCTCTGATGAGACCTAGGCTCTTTTGCTTGTGGTATGGCACCATTTTTGTCACAATAAATGTCCACAGGATTTGCAATGCTAGGTACCACTCCTAGCTCAGTGATGAACTTCTTCAACCAAACTGCTTCTTTAGCTGCATCTGATGCTGCTATATACTCAGCCTCTGTTGTAGAATCAGCCACAGTGATTTGTTTTGAACTCTTCCAACTAACAGCTCCACCATTCAATGTGAATACAAAACCGGACTGCGATCTGAAATCATCTATGTCGGTTTGGAAGCTAGCATCTGTGTAACCATTTACAACTAACTCGTCATCCAAACCTCCATAAACCAAGAATACTTCTTTAGTCCTTCTGAGGTACTTAAGAATATTCTTGACAGTTGTCCAGTGACCTTCACCGGGGTCAGCTTGATATCTACTGGTTGCGCTCAATGGTTATGAGACATCTGGTCTAGTACATAACGTGGCATACATGATCGATCCTATAGCAGAAGCATAAGGAATTTTATTCATTCGATCTCGCTCATCAGATGTCTGAGGACATTGATTCTTGCTAAGATGAATGCCATGAGACATAGGCAAGAATCCTTTCTTAGACTCTTGCATGTTGAACCTCTTCAACATGTTATCTATGTATGTACTCTGACTCAAGCCTATTATCCTTTTAGATCTATCTCTATAGATCTTGATACCAAGGATATAGGTAGCCTCGCCCAAGTCCTTCATTGAAAATGAATTCCCTAACCAAGCCTTAACCTTTTGCAAGGTAGGGATATCATTTCCAATAAGCAATATGTCATCCACATATAGGACCAGAAACACTACTGCACTCCCACTAACCATCTTGTAAACACAAGGTTCATCTTCATTCTTGATGAAACCAAAGTTCTTAACTATTTCATCAAAACAAAGATTCCAGCTTCGAGATGCTTGCTTCAATCCATAGATGGACCTTTGAAGCTTGCAAACCTTCTTTGAATTCTCAGGATTTACAAAACCCTCAGGTTGTGTCATGTACACATCCTCGAGTAAATTTCCATTAAGGAAAGCAGTTTTGACATCCATTTGCCATATCTCATAATCATAGTATGCTGCAATGGCAAGGAGAATTCGAATAGACTTAAGCATAGCTACTGGTGAAAAAGTTTCATCATAGTCTATACCATGAGTTTGCTTGAAACCTTTAGCCACAAGCCTTGCTTTGTAGGTTTGCACATTTCCATCCATGTCAGTTTTCTTCTTGAAAACCCATTTGCAACCAATAGTCTTAATACCCTCTGGAGGATCAATTAAAGACTAAACTTGGTTATCAAACATGGATTGCATCTCAGAATTCATGGCTCCAAGCCATTTATCTGAATCTGGACCTGACACAGCTTCCTGATAGGTAGTAGGCTCATCTTGATCTATGAGCATAACTTCACTATCATCAGTCACAAGAAATCCGTATCTCTCTGGCTGACGATGTATCCTATCAGATCTGCGTTGGACTTGTGTTACATTTTCAGGCTCCACAACTGTTTGTGGTTCTGAAATCGTCTCTAAAGACGGTTCAACGATATCTTGTGGAACTTGAGTTTCCTCAAGTTGTACTATACTCCCACTTGTTCTCTTGGAGAGAAACTCCTTTTCCAAAAAGACTCCATTTCGAGCAACAAACACTTTGTTCTCTGAGAGAATATAGAAATAGTACCCTTTAGTTTCTTTAGGATACCCCACAAAAATACATTTGATAGATTTTGGAGCTAGCTTATCTGACATTAATCTTTTCACATAAGCTTCACAACCCCAAATCTTAAGAAAAGACAAACTGGGTCTCTTACCAGTCCACATCTCATATGGTGGCTTTTCAACCGCTTTAGATGGTACACGGTTCAAAATGAATGCAGCTGTCTCCAAGGCATAACCCCAAAAGGATAAAGGAAGATCTACTTGACCCATCATAGATCGAACCATATCCAATAAAGTCCGATTTCTCCTTTCAGAAACACCATTCCATTGTGGAGTTCCTAGAGGAGTCAACTGTGAAACGATTCCACAATTTCTTAGATGTTGGTCAAATTCTTGGCTCAAATATTCACCACCTCGATCTGATCGAAGGGTTTTAATTGTCTTACCAAGTTGATTTTGTACTTCATTTTGAAAAGTTCTAAACATTTCAAAAGACTCATGCTTATGTTTCATTAGGTAGACATAGTCATACCTACTGAAATCATCAGTAAAAGTAATGAAATACTGAAATCCTCCCCTGGCACTAATGCTGATTGGGCCGCATACATCTGTATGTACCAAGCCCAATAAGTCATTAGCCCTTTCACTATGTCCAGTAAAAGGAGTCTTTGTCATCTTTCCAAGCAAACAAGACTCGCAATTTCAAATGATTCAAAATCAAATGAATTTAATAATCCATCTTGATGGAGTTTAGATACGCGCTTCTCATTTATATGGCTAAGGCGACAATGTCATAAATATGCAGGGTTTAGTTCATTTGGCTTAGTTCTCTTTGAAGATATGTTATAAATATTACCGTCATTGGAATCATCAAGGTTAAGGACATAAATGCCATTATAACTACTTGCAATACAATAAAGCAAGTCATTTTTATCAAAAATAGAACACTTCTTATTTTCAATTAAAAATGAATAACCTTCATCATCCAAAACAGACACTGAAATAAGATTCCTACTCATAGTAGGAACATAAAAGCAATTGTTTAAAACTAACAAAAGCCCATTGGGCAAGACAAGCTCATAGGTCCCTACAGCTATAGCAGCAACTCTTGCTCTATTGCCAACACGTAGGTCCACCTCGCCCTTCTTCAGCATCCTACTCCTTTTGAGCCCCTGCATATTTGTACAAATATGGGATCCACATCCAGTATCTAATACCCAGGAAGAAGAAGTAGATAAATTAATTTCTATAACATAAATACCTGAAGATGTAGTCGTACTACCCTTCAGCTTCTTCAACTCCTCCAAATAAATATCACAATTTCTTTTCCAATGCCCAGGCTTGTTGCAATGGAAACAAATTCCTTCCTTAGGAGCCTTTGCCTTGGGACCATGTTTCGGTTTAGCTTGACCCTTTGCCCCTTTTGCACCCTTTGCACTTTTAGCCTTACCCTTGCCTTTAGCTTTCTTTTTCATTAGCTTGGTATTGACACTCAATACATGGGTAGGCTTCTTGATATTCCCCTCAGCAGTTTTGAGCATACCATGTAGCTCAGGAATGGACTTTTCCATATTATTCATATTGTAGTTCATGACGAACTGAGAAAAACTGCTAGACAAAGAGTGTAGGATCAAATCCGTGGTGAGTTCCAAACTCAGGGGATATCCAAGTCTTGCAAGGTGATCTATATAGCCTTTCATCTTCAGAACATGAGCGCTAACAGATTCACCTTCAGACATCTTACAGTCAAAAAGTGCAACAGCGGTGTCGAACCTATCCTGCCTAGCCTGTTGTTGGAAAGCTTGTTTGAGATGCACACTCATCTCATAAGCTTCTAAGTGTTCCAGGTCTTTCTGAAGTCCTGGACACATAGTTGCCAACATTAGACATCCTATGTCATTGGAATCTTCAACATGCTTCTTATACTTGTTCTTAAAAGCAACAGAAGCATCAGCAGGAGGGGGTTCAGGGACAGGGTCATCGAGCACGTTGGACTTCTTTTCTTGCTTGAGAACAATTCTCAAGTTTCGAAACCAGTCAACAAAATTAGTCCCACATTCTTTTAGTTTTTCCTTCTCAAGGATAGATCGCAGCGATAAGGTGGAATTGTTATTAGTAGCCATTTATGATCTACAAAACATGCAAAGTAACACTTTATTAATAATGAGGTTAAAACTCCCACTAAAACATAACCCTCAAAAGAAATATTTTAGTGAGCTAAGATCCATATTTGACTTAATTCTAAACTCAACTTTGGCATGACGCTTAAAATTAAGTTATTTAGGTAGGTAACTTCTTTACCAATTACATCTCATGTAACTCTTAGAATTTATGGAATAATGACATCATATATCATTGTATATTAGATTCCATCTAATGCCTTGGGCCCAAAACCGTTTTGATAGCCCAATTAAGTCTAACCAATTTTAAGCATATGAGTAGCACTATTACTTATCCTACGTAGCTAGGAATGTTTAAAGCACATTGCTTTGGCAATACCTACTTTAATACAATCCCAGTTTTAATAGGTGTTTAAGACATGGATGGCATCAAGACTTAATTATTAATGAGGGTTCAACTTAGTTTATGTCTTGCATTGCATATCATTATATCGTAGCATCCTATATGCATATATAATATATCATCCACGCATCTCATACAAAATGATAAATGTGTAAACGTGACATAGCATGGCCAAACTAAATATGATCTTCATGAGACCAAGTGAAGATCATAAAGGAAACCCTATGTGAAAGACTTCCTATTACAACATTTGCAATGATACATATCTTCTTGTCTTGAGCTCGTGCCTCCATCTCCATGGAATCCACTCGTCCTTGGTATGTGTCGCCATCACCACTTTTGTAGCTTGATTCTTCATTTATTACAATAATAAAGAAAACCCTAACTAATTGTATAATAAAATACAACAAAAACTACAGCGGCACGCATGCCATAATAACCCAAAACAGAAATATGACTAAGTCAATCACATAGGTCCTGAGGCCATGCTATGCACCATGCAAAGACATCAACAATTATAATATATTTTACACAAACATATTATAACAAATAAATATATATTGACATTCTTAATGTCACGGCAACGAACTATAGGGCGTACGCATACGGCGGTCCCGCTACATAATTTCTATCACATTCAATCATGACCTTTATTATTATCCAGTTACGGATAACGTTTGATCATGTCAAAATATAATAGTCCTTATGTTGGAAACTATGACAATCTCAAGTCAAAGGATTAAAACATGACTATCATGAGATTTACTTATGACGCTAATCCATGTAGCAATCTCATGATGGGTCTATCCAATACATTGTTCTCTAACAAGTATCTATGAGATTGATTCGTATCACCATACACATAATCATCTCATGATTATCAAATCAATACTCATATTGATTATAAATTATTTTATCTCCATAACAATAATGAATCAGAGACATATATCAAAATTGTGTAACATACTAACCAACAATAATGATAATAAAACCTCTTTTATTAATAATAAATGCATAACATAAATATCCAAATCATGGCCTAGGGCACATACACTAACAGGACTAACAATTGTTCTCTTTTTCCTCTTCAAAACCGTGGGGTTCATATGCGAAGAGGAGGAAGACTTCACCATTTCATACACATTACAAGCTAAGGTAAGGAGTAAGTTGAAAAAGGCAAGTACACTATACATACTCATGACTTGGGTGTGAAAGTGCATTCTTGAATGTCTAGATGCTATTAAGTTTTAATCTTAGATGTGAAATGTTGAGTTTAATGCATGAAACTTTCAGATCCTTGAGTTAAGTGGCTTGCATGTGTGAGATTTGTACCAAAGGTGGATTCTTTGTGGTTTTTAAGTATGAATATGAGGTAAATCTAAGGTGAATGTTGCAAAGATCCCTTCTTTGGCATGCGTGGGGGACAGTTGGATGAAATAAGGGAACATAAATGTAGCTCCTGTAAGAAATTGTAACTTGTCGGGTAAAGGTGTGAACAAGATGTGTGCTTTATGTGTTAAGCCTAAGATGTTCATCATGGTGATATGATTTTGCCTTGTATGTGTTTAGACGGGCTGTTTTGGGAAGTAGTGTATGTTTACATCAATTATACCAAGAATGAATTCTAGTACGAACAAGATGTGCAAAACCAAAAGAACGATATATATACCATTCAAACTGCTTTGAAATGATGTGTAGATGACGTTTAGAATGTGTTAGAACCTGCAAATCCACATGCTAAAGGTGTACTTGATGTTTTATAAGGTGTTTAAGCCAAACAACTCAAGTTGGGACATTCTAGTAAGGAAATGTGACCAAACTGGAATTTACTGGAACATGGCAGATTATTGTGACATTTTGTAGGACCTAAAAAGGGACCTAAGAATATTCAAATTAGCTAATTTTTGGCATAACACTAGCCCTATGTTTATAGTAAATATGAGATTAGAATTTTGTTAAAAGGAGACACGGTTTATTTTTAACAAAAGTTTTAGTAAAACTGGTCAAGCTGAAAATAACTAGAATGAACAGATTTTATGTGACATAATGATTGACCCGGAAATGGACCTTAGAAATGTGCAATTGGGCTGATTTTTGGGATGATGTTAGCCCTAGGTGATTGCTATGTTTGAGAGTGCGAATTTTCGAAAAAGGACTTACGGTTTGGTCACAATAAAATTCGTAGTAAAAATTGGTCATTCCAGAATTCAGCATGTACCCGTTTAAGGAAAAAGAATATATGACCCCTTTAACGATATTATAATTCCGCGAAACTTTTATGACAACTACTTAAGACATATGTGAGTGTTATGATGTAAACCACTTAACTTAGAATGACTATTTTAAGGGGTAATCACCAAAGTTAAGTTGGCGTTACTAATCTAGATTTTTGGGCAGAATTGAGGAATTTGCTACGGGGCTTTGTTCTGGTGGGCTTAGTCTTAATTATATAGTTTTGAGCTTATGATCATTGATTATTGGTATGTCTACAGCATTTTTCCATGGTTGGCCCAAATTAAAAGGAACTTAAATGGGCTTATAGGAAAGGTAAAAGAAAGGACACTGCACTGCTGAAGTTCAGCAGTACCTTGTTTCGTAATTAAGTATATTAAGCGTCTTACATGTCTCGTATCATTACGAAAATTATATTACAAATAGAAAAGACACTCTTATGCATATGTATGACAAGAACTCATGATAATGGGCCTAAAACACGAGGTTTTGAGGCGGTGCATATGGAAGGATAATTCTGGAAAGTTTTTCCAGCCTAAAGAATAGGTTGAATGTATGTGCATATGTAACGCATCATGTCATGGATTCCATAGTACATGTCATAAATTACATCATCGTCATTTACATGATTTATGGAACTGATTTTTATGAGAAAGATAGATGAAAAAGCGTTTTTAAAGAAAAATTCTGTTTTTAAAAGAACGCTTTCCATCGGTACCGTGTGTTTTCTGGCCAGTAAGGACCCGTTCCAGATCCGGGGTTAATAGATCTGATGATATGGACCGTTCAGGCCCGGAGAGAATAGACCTGATATTGACCGTTCATGCCTGAAGAGAATAGACCTTATAAGTGATGACGTGACCGCTCCTAATCTGGGAATAATAGATTCGAAGAGAAATAAGTGACCGTCTCATATCCAGGAGAATAGATCTGAATACTCTCTTGTTTTCTTTACGATGGTGTTTTGAATAAAAGAACAAAAGAACTTATCTTCATTTTTATCATGATGCATCACACATACATACTCATGCATGTAGCATTTAATGAGTCATCGAATATGGGCACGTGATACTTAGACTAAGGTGTTATGACTTGTTAGATCATAAGTTGTGATCTTTATTGAGTGATGATCTTTTCATAAGTCATGAACTTTGGTATGTTTCAATCTTTGATAAGTTATGAGCTGATTTCTTACGGATGTTGGATGGAAGGTCATGTATGTTCTAAACCAAATTTTTTGGGGTTCGGTTCTTGTATGTACTTTCCATTTAATTCACGATTATTTATAGTTTACTTGCTGGCGACGTGGTCACTCACCCCCTATTTTTCCTCCTAGAGGCCGCAGGAAATAGAGTGGAATGGATTGAAGATGAACCTAGGGTTTCCTACCCATAGAAGCGCAAGAGACGGACGAATTAAGAGACGTGATGAGATGGTTAGGATCGATGATCCTTTTTATGACATTGTGATGGAAACATTTATTCAGGGATTCCCGTACTTTATGATCGGGTTGTAAAACTAATGATGGTTGCGTAGACGGTATCATTTGAAAAGTTTTTATTCTGCCTCGGTTTTGCTTACTTGTCTATGTATAAGCATGAGAGTCCACATATTTTATTCTGGACTTTGCTATGTTATGGACTGACGCCTGGTACTCTCCGTAGTGAAGTACGGCGTGCGCACTGTATCCAGCTGGGCCGGGGTGCGGGGCGCTATAACACCACTATATACACCTCATATTTATACGTATATACAGGTCTTATATCATATATTACAAGTCATAGTGCTATCAAAATTATAACGACATGTTACAAGGTCATAAACCGAAAATTATCGTATCGGGTGACTGACAAAACTTCTTCGATATGTCACGTACTTACCATATAAAGATTGTCAGCCGATATAAATAATAAATATTCAAAAATTCGTGATCCACATGTCATATTAAGCCACCAGGTCATACCATATCTGCAAACACAAATTACCCACATTTTAGCTTAAATTTGTGGAGAATTCAAATTCAAAGTTATTTTCTCACATGGGGCGGTTTTACATCAGCCATTAGAGCTGAATATAAACCTCATTTTATGTATATTATCTATGACATAATATATGTTACATGTTTAAGAAGTTTGAGTTTAATCGAAGAAAAATCGCATAATTGACGAAAGTCGAAAATTTGGATTTCTACAACCCTACACACAAGGGACATTTTCTTCATGAGTGTAACATGTATCTAGATACTTTTTGCATATTCAAGACATGTTAGAGTCTTCTAGAAAAATCAAATTAGGACTGATTGCAATTTACCATGTATGTGAATATTATGCATTACTTGACAAAATTTACATGACAAGAATTCAGCACATATGCAGCTCTATTTCATATGCCTAGTACAACTTGTTAGAGCCTAGGTGGAGCTTATTTGGCACTTCAATTGGTGGAGGATAAGCCACACATGATTGGTGACATTGAAGAGGGCAACATACAAGGAAATATTTTAAATAAACCACATGCTGAAAATTTCAACACATGTTGCTCGATCTAACCGATTTTCGGTGCTTAATGTCTTAAATTTTATTCCAAAACTTAAGGGGAGCATATCATGATTATTTTAAATTTATTCACCTTGATTTTAATCACATGTTACAGATTTTTGAGAAGAAATTCCAACTCATTTAAGGAGTGCAAAGGTGGATTAAAGATGGCCTATCAAGAAGTGACAACTAGGCAAAGACAAGTCATTCGTCCAATCGTGTTGCACCAAGTAAGCAAGGTTGTGTCATCATTTACACAAGGCAATCTTCCAAGAGTATTCAAGATAATTTTCAAGGAAGAATGCTAACCTTAGGGGGCGGCAAAGACACTACTAAAAGGGGCAAGATGGTGCAAGACAAGGCTAAGAAAAGTTGATATGCTTACAAGTTCAAAGCAAGACTACTCTCTTCTTCTTCCATTCTTTTCTCTTGCTCTTAGCCTCAAGCCTATCATACATTTTTTCCATATACTACATAGGCTTTGTATAAACCATCCACATACACTCATCTTGTGTAAAAGGCTGATCAAGGTGTGATCAAACCTTCATTCGATCGATGGTGGTTTTCGTGTTGTTGTGATTGTTTGTTTGATTGTAAAAAGGTAGAGTTGGTGTCCTCGAAGACTGGAGTAGGTTTTTTTTAACCGAACTAGTATAAATCCTGGTGTTATTTACTTTTAGCACTTTACTTCCAGTTTTCAGTTTTCTGCATCCCTTTCATACTCATTGCAAAAATAGAAAACGATTTCCAAAAATCACAACATTTTGAAGAGACATAGCCACACGTCTTAGCTTTCATTTGGCACAAGTTTTGTCACATTTGAATAAGTATAAGTCAGTCAAAAATTAATAGTTCTCAGACTAGTGCAATCTGATTCTGAGATTTGCAAAGGTTGAGAACATCAACGTGGTTGACATACTTTCCAAAATAATTTTGCAAAACTGTTTCAAACCATTAAAGTACACATCTTGAAGGTCACACCATAAACGTTTCAGGTCATTTGGAGTTATAAATCAATAGGAATAAATTTTTCATTTTGGATCACAGTTTCTGACAGATTGATGCAATCTGTGCAAAAACGTGTTTTCAAGAGGTTAGGCTTGGATTTTTAATTTGAAATTTTCATGAGACACTCATAACATCTGAGAAAACATATTCACCAAATTTTATAATTTTTGGATGTCTATAACCAGGTCATCTAGATATTTCAAATCAGGTTCTGAATACAGAAACTATTTTCAGAAGAGTGTTTTGGTCTAAAAAGTTTTAAAACCCAAATTTTTCGCACTCGCTAATCAATCCCCCTTCTAGTGGTGCCATACCGGTCCTACACACATTACTAGGGATTTCGCCGTTGGACTTCCGAGGACTCGGAGCGGCAGTGACATGATATGGGTGATTGTAGACAGACTAACTAAATCGGCACATTTCCTACCCATGTCTATTCAGGCGTTGATGGAGAGACTTGTGCAAATGTACATGGATGACATTGTGAGCCTGCATAGAGTATCGGTTAGTATAGTATGCGACAAAGTTTTGCGTTTCACCTCGAGATTTTGGACCATATTCCAGTGTGCTATGGGTATGGAGATTCAGATGAGTACGACATTTCACTCACAGACTAATGGGCAAACTGAGAGGACCATACAGATGCTTGAGGATATGCTACGTGCCTGCATCTTTGGATTTTTGTGGTAGCTAGGACCGATCAGTGAAGTTGATTGAGTTTTCGTATAATAATAATTACCACAACTAAATTAGGATGGCACCACATTCGGCATTGTATGGGCGGAAGTGTCGGTCATCGCTGTACTGGGACGATGTCAGAGAAAGAGCTATTATCAGGCCAAAGTTAGTGGAGCAGACCAGAGTAAGGTCCTATTGATACGCGACAGGTTGGAGGCAGCCCAGGACCGCAGTAAGAGCTGGGAAGACTCGAGATGTCGACCTATCGAGTACAAGATCAGTGAGAAGGCGTATCTGAGGGTCTCACCGATGAAAGGGGCGATGTGCTTTGGAGTTGAAGGGAAGTTGAGTCCTCGCTTTATCGGGCCATACGAGATATTAGAGAGGATTAGACCCATAGCGTATCGACTAACATTGCCACCGTCGCTATCGCAGATGCACAACGTGTTCCATGTGTCACGGCTATAGAGATACGTGCATGACCCGAGCCATGTGTTAGAGCATCATCAGTTAGAGATCCAGGATTATGCTTCCCATGACGAGGTTCCGGTATGTATCCTAGACCAAAGGGAGCAGGTATTACGGAGTAAGTCGATCCCGTTTGTAAAGGTTCAGTGGAACAATCATTTCGAGCGGAAACTACTTGGGAGCCAGAACGGCAGATGCTGGAGCATCACCCTCACCTTGTTGACTAAGGTATATAAGTTTTGAGGCAAAAAAATCTTTATAAGGGGTAAGGGGGATGTTACACCCCGACTCCTGCTACATGCGTAGGAATTCATACCGTTGTATGACATTTTGTGGCGCCCCGCACCCCGACCCCGCCGAAGTCGGTGCACCCGCCGTACTTCACTAAGGAGAGTACTAGGCGTCATCCATACGCGTCGTGATCCATGATAGCAATGCATGGATTTTCGTGCTTACGCGCAACAAATAAGCGAAACCGTGGCAGAATTTAAAACTTCAAATTAAAACGTCATCACAACCACTTAAAGTTTACAACCCACATCAAGGTAGCAGAAAGCGACAAAAGTAAATTGTTTTCCAACTCCTTTACACAACTTAGTCATTTGCTTAAAGCTGGCAAGTTCGGTCTTCTAATCCTGGCCATCCTCCAGTGCACTCACGGGTAGGGAACCCTAGGTTCGTCATCAATCCACTCTACTTTGTCTTCTGCCACCTCTAGAGAGAAAAATAGGGTGAGTGACAATGTCACCAACAAGTATACTACAATAATCATGAGTTAAATGGAAAGTGCGAACAAGAACCGAATCCCAAAAGAGTTTGGTTTAGAAGCATACCAGTCCTTTGACCAATATTCGGTAAAGATCATCGCTTAATGTAACAAGATCATAACTTAAGTAAAAATCACCATTCGAAGCAGAATATAATATTAAGAGACTGTAACTTGTATTGAATAACCCAACAAAAAAAATCATCACTTAGGGTCTTCAGAGTCGTCACAACTTGAATCTCACGAGTCGCTACATGAAAGTAATAAGCATGCATGTGTACCTGTAAATGCATCGAGATAAAATGACAAATGATCTTTCATGCTTTCTTTAAAATCACCATCATCGTAAAACAATAGAGTGTTCAGATATATCTTCCCGGATCTGAGGCAGTAACTTCTTCCCTTCAAATCTATTATTCCCGGATTCGGATCGGTAACGTCATCAAACTTGCCAGGTCTATTCTTTTCCGGGCCCGCACGGTCATCATCATCATTCTCATCATCAGGCCTATTATTTTCCAGGCCTGCACGGTCATTCTGTCAGATCGCTTAACCCGGATCTGATCGGGTTCATACTGGCCAAGTTCATACTCACACACGGTACCGGTGGAGAATCATTCAAAACGAAAGTATCATTTGAAAACGCTTTTCATCTTTCTTTCTCATAAAAAGACATGCTGTAAATCATGTTCGTGACGATGATGCAATGCAATGACATGTGACATGCAAACGACGGCATAATGCATGACGTAAACGAATAGACACGTTTCGTTGTCATGCTGGAAATTTCCAGCTTAGTAGTGTCTACTTCTCCTTAGGAGTTTCCTACTGAAATGCACGTTTTAGACCCATTTGATCACATGTTCTTCTCCGTAAATGTCATAAGTGAATGCCATGCATGCATTGTGGAATTACGATGTCGATAAGGGACTCGTTTGCTCTTTTTCATAAAACGATGTAACCTGAATTCTGAAATGACCATATTTTACTATAAAATTTATTGTGACCAATCCTTTAATCTTTTTATGAAAATTCCAACTCTCCAACTTAATAAACTAATTGGGCTAGCGTCCTGTCAATGTTTAGCCCATTTTCAATTTCCTAAGGCCCTTTTCCAGGTCATGCAAATTGTGACACAAATTCTGTCCATCCAGCATATTTCAGTTTGACCCGTTTTACTAGAAACTTTATTAAAAATAAAACACAACTTATTTTGACAAAATTCCAACTTCCACCTATTCTTTATTCATGAGGTTAGTACCATGCCAAAAATTAGTGGATTTGCACACCCCTAAGGTCCATTTTTAGACTATCAAACACGTTACTTATATTCTGTCCAGTACAACTTTTTTCAGCAGGACCAATCTCAGTAGGAAATTCATTAAAAATAAACCGTAACTCTTTTTAAGGTGATTCCAACTCTCACATCTAATATACTCATAAAACTAATAGCATACTAAAAATGAATGGGTTTGAAGGTCCTTAAGGTCACTTTTATGGTCTCATATTACAGTCCAAATTCCAGTCCAGCTCCAAAAACCTTTGTAATGGTCATATGTACTTCTTAAATGTCCTTAGCTTACATTTTATCATCAAAAATTAGCCACTATTATGGGACGAACACACGCACCCTTCAACCTATAGCCACATTCTTCGGTTCATGCCAGAAAGTGATATAACCAAGAGCATATTAAACTTAACACATAACAAGATCATAGTTTTTTCTCCACTTCATTACTAAGTTGACATTTTTCATATAAAATCACTCATGTCTCCCTTGACCCTTCCACCGTGGGCCTTTCACCATGAAAGAAAGAATCTTTAGCACATCCAACCTAGATTAACACCTAATAATGCATATACTCCACAAAGAACACCTCTTTGGAACAAAATCTCACTCCTACCCCCTCAAATGGCTAGGGCCGAAAGTTGTGGGCATTCAACTTACTATTTTACAACAAAGATTAGATCTTAAGCATATCTAGCCATTCATGCACACACTTTCACATCTAAACCATAAAGAGTATAGTGTACTTGCCTTTTGCTTACTCTTCTTGGTGAGATGTTGAAAAAGTTGAATTCTTGCCTTCTCTATGCATGCATCCCACGGTGGTGAGGAGGAAAAAGGAGTAAGGTTAGTCTACACCTTTAACCAAAATACTTCCTTAAAAGCTAGGGGACTTACCCCAAAGGCTTGAGTGGTATCCAAGCTTCTCTAGCTTAGAATCCTTAAAAGCTTGAGACTTGAGCCTAGTGACCATTGGAGGTCACGGTTATGAACAAGAGAAAATACACCATGAGTTTTATCTCAAGAAAAATTTGCCCTTTTGTCTTTCTTTTAAGGGCTCTTGGTTTTAGGGTGGTTAAACAGCCCTTAATGGGGACTTATACCTTATCCTTATTTTATTAATATACTCCATTCTTATTTACCTATAAAACTTTCCAAAACAGTCCCTATGTCATCATTCTTAAGGTGGAAATGACCAAAAAGAACTTTATTGGCTCTTCCCGGGTGATATTGGATTGATAGGTCATAGTCCTTTATTAATTCTAGCCATCTTCGTTGTCGCATGTTCAGCTCTTTTTGGGTGAATAGGTATTTAAGACTTTTGTGGTCCGTAAAAATCTCGCACTTTTCGCCGTATAAATAGTGCCTCCATATTTTTAGTGCGAAGACCACAGCTGCCAACTCAAGGTCGTGTACAGGATAGTTTTGTTCAAAGGGTTTTAACTGTCAGGATGCATATGCAATTACTCGATCTTTTTGCATTAGTACACATCCTAACACGTTCTTAAAGGCATCACTATACACCACAAAGTTTTCTCCAGGAATGGGCTGTGCTAGGACTGAGGCGGAGGTCAGTTTCTTCTTCAATTCAGTAAAGCTATTCTCGCAGTCTGAGGTCCATTTGAACTTGGTTTTCTTTTGGGTTAAGCGGGTCATAGGCATAGCAATCCGAGAGAATCCTTCTACGAACTTTCGATAGTAACCCGCAAGACCGAGAAAACTTCGTACCTTCGTAATATTTGTCGGTCTGGGCCACTCCGTGATTGCTTTGATTTTCTTGGGATCTACTGATATCCCCTCTTCGGATATAACATGCCCTAGGAAGGCTACACTTCGTAGCCAGAATTCGCACTTATTGAACTTTGCATACAGTTGCTCCCTTTGTGGAATGTCCAGAGCAATCCTTAGATGGGCTGCATGGGTCTCTTCATCTGGTGAATATATCAAGATGTCGTCTATGAAGACTACGACGAATTTGTTTAATTGATCCTGAAAAACTCGGTTCATTAGATCCATGAATGCGGCAGGCGCATTGGTCAGTCCGAACGGCATTACTAGGAATTCGTAATGTCCGTAACGGGTCATGAATGCAGTTTTGTGGACGTCTTCAGCCTTGATCTTCAACTGGAAGTATCCTGAGCGAAGATCAATCTTACTGAAAATTCTTGCCCCCTGCATCATGATACCTTTAGGTGGGGTTCATAAGAAACTTATTACTAAAATAAAATGTTTTGTTCACTTACCCAAAGATGATCGAACAAGTCGTCGATCCTTGGCAAGGGGTTCTTATTCTTTATGGTGATTTTATTGAGCTCTCTATAGTCAACACATAATCGCATACTTCCGTCCTTCTTTTTGACGAACAGTACTGGAGCTCCCCAAGGTGAATTACATGGGCGTATCAGCTTCTTTTCCAATAACTCACGTAGCTGCTTCTTAAGCTCTTTCAGTTCTGCGGGGACCATTCTGTAGGGAGCCTTCGATATTGGCTCAACTCCTGGAATCAGGTTGATCTCAAAAGTTATTTCCCACTCCGGGGGAAGGCCTGGCAATTCTTCTGGAAAAACTTCCAGATATTCTTGGACTACTGGAACTTGGGTTAAGTCCGTGGGTGCTTGATCAGTGTTTATGGCATAGACGAAATATCCTTGATGCCCTTTCTTTAAAGCTTTACTGGCACGAATCGCATTTACATAAATGTTCTTAGGATTCTTTCGTAGCTTTGATCCCCCTTGAAAGGTTACGTCTTTATGTGTGGGGTCCTTAAAGGTAACTTGTTTTTCACTACAATCGATGTTGGCATAGTTCTTGGAGAGCCAGTCCATTCCAAGAATTACATCAAAGTCCGTCATGGGTATATAAATCAAATCAGCGTCAAACCGATGGTTATTAAACTCAAGTTCACAATTTTTGAACACATGGTGAGCTACAAGCACCTGCTCCCCAGCTGCTTGGATTCTATAAGGTGCATCACCATGGGTTGGGCCTTTCTCAATATTCTTTGCAAATCTCTTGGATATGAAAGAGTGGCTGGCGCCACTGTCAAATAGTACGTTGGCAGGTATTGAACATACTAGTATAACTCCTGAATCATATAGTTCTTACTAAGTAACCATAAGATAACGACGTTGTAAAAGAAAAGGAGTACGGTTTCCAGAAAATACCTGTTACCACATTGTCGGCTTCCTCAGCAGCTGTGTCAGTCATAGCGTGGACTCGTGCGTTGGTACGCTTACGCTGAGGTTTTTGTGGCTGTTGTTGTTGCTGGGCTCCCTTCTCAGGACACTCTCTGGCTATATGTCATGTTTTCCCGCATCCAAAGCAGGTGGTCCCTTTGTTTTGACAGTCCTTTTGGATGTGCCCAGTCTGACCGCATCCGAAACATTTCCCAGCCTGGATATAACATTCTCCTACATGGAACTTACCACAATGAACGCATTTTGGAATGGCAGATTGTTGTCCCCGATTCTGTGATTGGTGTTTCTGGGAGCGACGTTGAAATCGGTTCTTCCCTTGACGCCCTGGCCCCCTAATGTTTTGCTTGGTGGTCTTACGGGGCCCTCCGCTTCCAGATGTCTCCCTTCCCCTCTTTTGACTAAACTCGTCCCTGCGGATGATATCTCTTTCGATTCTGTAACAGGCATCTAGAAGGGCACCAAAGTTTGCTGGGTTGGCATTAACCAGCCATGTTCGGATTCTAGGGTTCAGTCCTCTCTCGGATTTCAACATCTTTGTTTCTTCATCGTTCATAGTGGATGGTTGGAATCTTCCTAAAGCTATAAATTTGTTGGCGTAGTTGGAAACCGTCATTCCAGACTCTTGTATCAGGGATTCGAATTCATGTCTTTTCTGCAGTTTAACTGAAGGGGGTATGTAGAACTTGTTCAATTCCTGAAGGAACCTTTCCCAGGGAATTGGTCTTGGTAAAGCTTGTAGATTGGCTTTCCATCATTGGTTGGCCTCTCCTAACAGAAAGGGTCTAACTGCTTGAGTCTTTACTTCTTCTGGGGCTCTAATTAGTTCCAAGTAATTTTCCACCTCATCAAGCCATTTTTCAGCCATATCAGAATCTGACTTTCCTTCGAACGGCGGAACATTGGCTCTTTTCAACTTCTGAAAGTAATACTGAGCATCTCTAATCGGCTCGTGAGGTTGAGGATTATTCTGCTGGAGCATCACTTGCCCAATTTGTGTAACCGTTTGGCAAAAATTCTGAAAAGCGTTGATGTCAGGCATCATAGGTGGAAAAGGTCCTTGTGGTGGAGGGATGTTCTGAACTGGCAGTGGATTTTGGCCTTGAAGTGGTGGAGGTGGAGGGGCCTGAGCGGGTGGAGGTGGGATAGGCTCTTGCACCTCGGGCCTAGCTCTGGCTGGTCTCCCTCTGGGTCGCACCATCTGCAGCACGCAGTGTCGACTTTATTCAGTACAGGAACATCACAACTAGTAACAGAATTTAATTTGGCGTATCGGAAGAACATATGCGTATATACATTATTATTCAAATTTACGACAGGTCATTAGTTGGGGCCTATCACTGGGCCGTGCCCTAAGTTGTTGGTCGAAGTCGTTCTGTTCTAATGTCAACTCTCATCTAAGATCAATTCGTAGGTCTAAGATCAAACTTAGTCGACTATAGTCATAAATTAGTTCTATATTCTGCCCGGATCTGGAGCCTTTGCTCTCATACCACCTGTGGCGCCCCAAACCCCGGCTCCACCGAAGTTGGTGCACCTGCCGTACTTCACTAAGGAGAGTACTAGGTGTCATCCATACGCGTCATGGTCCATAATAGCAATGCATGGATTTTCGTGCTTACACGCAACAAATAAGGAAAACCGCGGCAGAATTTAAAACTTCAAATTAAAACGTCATCACAACCACTTAAAGTTTACAACCCACATCAAGGTAGCAGAAAGCGACAAAAGTAAATTGTTTTCCAACTCCTTTACACAACTCAGTCATTTCTTTAAAGCTGGCAAGTTCGGTCTTCTAATCCTGGCCATCCTCCAGTGCACTCACGGGTAGGGAACCCTAGGTTCGTCATCAATCCACTCTACTTTGTCTTTTGCCACCTCTGGAGAGAAAAATAGGGTGAGTGACAATGTCACCGGTAAGTATACTATAATAATCATGAGTTAAATGGAAAGTGCGAACAAGAACCGAATCCCAAAAGAGTTTGGTTTAGAAGCATACCTGTCCTTTGACCAATATTCGATAAAGATCATCGCTTAATGTAACAAGATCATAACTTAAGTAAAAATCACCATTCGAAGCAGAATATAATATTAAGAGACTGTAACTTGTATTGAATAACCCAATAAAAAGAATCATCACTTAGGGTCTACAGAGTCGTCACAACTTGAATCTCACGAGTCGCTACATGAAGGTAATAAGCATGCATGTGTACGTGTAAATGCATTGAGATAAAATGAAATATGATCTTTCATGCTTTCTTTAAAATCATCATCATCGTAAAACAATAGAGTGTTCAGATCTATCTTCCCGGATCTGAGGCGGTAACTTCTTCCCTTCGAATCTATTATTCCCGGATTCGGATCGGTAACGTCATCATACTTGCTGGGTCTATTCTTTTCCGGGCCCGCACGGTCATCATCATCATTCTCATCATCAGGCCTATTATTTTCCGGGCCTGCACGGTCATTCTGTCAGATCCCTTAACCCGGATCTTATCCGGTTCATACTGGCCAAGTTCATACTCACACACGGTACCGGTGGGGAATCATTCAAAACGAAATTATCATTTGAAAACGCTTTTCATCTTTCTTTCTCATAAAAAGACATGCTGTGAATCATGTTCATGACGATGATGCAATGCAATGACATGTGACGTGCAAACGACGGCATAATGCATGACGTAAACGAATAGACACGTTTCGTTGTCATGCTGGAAATTTCCAGCTTAGTAGTGTCTACTTCTCCTTAGGAGTTCCCTACTGAAATGCACGTTTTAGACCCATTTGATTACATGTTCTTCTCCGTAAATGTCATAAGTGAATGCCATGCATGCATTGTGGAATTACGATGTCGATAAGGGACTCGTTTGCTCTTTTTCATAAAACGATGTAACCTGAATTCTGAAATGACCATATTTTACTATAAAATTTATTGTGACCAATCCTTTAATCTTTTTCTGGAAATTCCAACTCTCCAACTTAATAAACTCATTGGGCTAGCGTCCTGTCAATGTTTAGCCCATTTTCAATTTCCTAAGGCCCTTTTCCAGGTCATGCAAATTGTGACACAAATTCTGTCCATCCAGCATATTTCAGTTTGACCCGTTTTACTAGAAACTTTATTAAAAATAAAACACAACTTATTTTGACAAAATTCCAACTTCCACCTATTCTTTATTCATGAGGTTAGTACCATGCCGAAAATTAGTGGATTTGCACACCCCTAAGGTCCATTTTTAGACTATCAAACACGTTACTTATATTCTGTCCAGTACAACTTTTGCCAGCATGACCAATCTCAGTAGGAAATTCATTAAAAATAAACCGTAGATATT
The DNA here is from genome assembly GCA_036186865.1 of Eustoma russellianum. Lineage (NCBI taxonomy): Eukaryota > Viridiplantae > Streptophyta > Magnoliopsida > Gentianales > Gentianaceae > Eustoma > Eustoma russellianum. The sequence goes on from AP025052.1 coordinate 9,825,325, forward strand.
TCTAAGGTGATTCCAACTGTCACATCTAATATACTCATAAAACTAATAGCATACTAAAAATCAATGGGTTTGAAGGTCCTTAAGGTCCCTTTTCTGGTCTCACATTACAGTCCAAATTCCAGTCCAGCTCCAAAAACCTTCCTAATGGTCATATGTACTTCTTAAATGTTCTTAGCTTACATTTTATCATCAAAAATTAGCCACTATTATGGGACGAACACACGCACCCTTCAACCTATAGCCACATTCTTTGGTTCATGCCAGAAAGTGATATGACCAAGAGCATATTAAACTTAACACATAACAAGATCATAGTTTTTTCTCCACTTCATTACTAAGTTGACATTTTTCATATAAAATCACTCATGTCTCCCTTGACCCTTCCACCGTGGGCCTTTCACCATGAAAGAAAGAATCTTTAGCACATCCAACCTAGATTAACACCTAATAATGCATATACTCCACAAAGAACACCTCTTTGGAACAAAATCTCACTCCTACCCCCTCAAATGGCTAGGGCCGAAAGTTGTGGGCATTCAACTTACTATTTTACAACAAAGATTAGATCTTAAGTATATCTAGCCATTCATGCACACACTTTCACATCTAAACCATAAAGAGTATAGTGTACTTGCCTTTTGCTTACTCTTCTTGGTGAGATGTTGTAAAAGTTGAATTCTTGCCTTCTCTATGCATGCATCCCACGGTGGTGAGGAGGAAAAAGGAGTAAGGTTAGTCTACACCTTTAACCAAAATACTTCCTTAAAAGCTAGGGGACTTACCAAAAGGCTTGAGTGGTATCCAAGCTTCTCTAGCTTAGAATCCTTAAAAGCTTGAGACTTGAGCCTAGTGACCATTGGAGGTCACGGTTATGAACAAGAGAAAATACACCATGAGTTTCATCTCAAGAAAAATGTAAATGTCTTCTCAAGAGGCTAAGAACACTTACCTAATGTCTATTAGCCTTGGAATAACCTAATCCCTCTTGGTTGCTCTTCTTGGCCGTGGGGTTGGAAGAGAAAGGGAGAGAAGGAGCTCACTTGAGTTTCTTTGGAGGGTTTGAAAAACTTAGAAAGTTCTCAAGTATGTTTTGGAGGGAACCTTGTTACTTTGGCTAGGTTTAGCCGTTGGGGTATATGGGTGGGGTGAGGGTTTTGCCTTAGCCTTTTCAAATTAGCTGTCTTAACCTTGGTTACCTTTGGTTAACCAAGGTTACTTACTACTAACTACGGTTACTTTAGGCTAACCATAGTTTCTTTTGACTAACCCTATTTTCTTTTTGGTTTAGTTAGGTTACATCTCATTAACTTCTAGCGACCCTTCTCTTTATTAGCCTCCCCCCTTTCCTTCTTAATTCAGCCGGCGGTTGGGGTCTTTAATGATCCCAACTAAGCCTTTGTAATTTCTTTTGCCATCTTTTGTTTTTCCTAAAAAAAATGATACACATTTATTCTATTGGTTTATATTTAAATAGGGATTTAAGAAATAGCCTTTCTTGGCTATGGGCCGAAACATACAAAGCCATGGAGAAATTGGATCCTTTCTTGTAATGCACATAGTACTCTTCATGATATACTTATAATGATCATTGAAATTTCAAACGCAAGCGTATATTGTCACATGCTTACTAACTCAACCTTAGGTACAAGAAGGATTCTCTTATTGGGTTACAACACATTTAGTGTATTTTTTGTGTATGTGTGCACACTTAGGAAAAAATTTCAACACTATACTTAGGTAACCTAAAATGAGTAGGAATGATTAAATAAAGAATATGGAAGATGACACAAAGTATCGTTGAAATAAAATTAAGAAAAGGGTGTAGGACATAGAGAATAAAATGAACAATATTTTGTCCAAACATGCCCTCAATGAAAATACAAGCTATTAGACCATTTTTGCTTGAAGAAGCAAATCAGTGGTGGAAAGCTATTATGCATTCTTTGCAAAGACCGATACCGTGGGAGAGATTCTTGCAAGAATTCAATAAGCATTCCTCCATCAGTTAAGCTGTAAAAGAGACATGAGTTTGGGTCACTGAAGCAAGAGCAAGGGATGACCGTCGTTGACTATGCCAATAAGTTTATAGCTTTGGGGAGATTCCAGCCATCGACGATGAATGATGAAGAGACTAACATGTTGAAATTTGAAAGATGGTTAAATCTGAGGATAAGGACCTGGCTTGTTAAGGCCAGTCCTGCAAATTTTGGAGCTTTGCTTGATGTCTGCTACAGGATTGAGAGAGACAGCATCCTCCATGATGAGATAGGTCAGAAAAGGGGAGGAGAAGCAACTGGTAGTGGGTAATCCGTAAGGCAGCAAAGTAGAATTTCAGAGGACCCGATCGTCAGGAAAAGAATCAGAATCGTTTTTGGCGCCGCCCGCAGCAAAAGAATCAGCCAAAAAATCAGGGACAGCAGCAGCAACCAGCTATTCTAGCTTGTCCTAATTTCCAAAAGCACCATGTGGGAGAATGTTTTATTCCGGCAGGGGAAGTGTTTTGGATGTGGTAAAGTGTGCCATGTGCTTAAGAACTTTCCATACAAGTGAACTATGTGTTTTGGATGTAGAAAAGTCTGCCATTTGATCAAATATTGTCTGGAAAAAGGAGCCCAGCAGTAGCAGCAACGAAGGAATCATCGTCAGTGCGCAAATGCAAGGGTCCATGTCATGACCGATGCTGCTGTTGAAGATGCCACTGATGTCGTGACCGGTATGTTTTAAGATTTATGCAATGTTATATTTTGCAAGCTATTGTTGTTTTGTTGTCGCTTAGTCAGTCTTGCATAATTCAGGAGCTATCTTAGTATGTAGTGTGCCTGCAAACGTATTGTTTGATAGTGGCACTAGCCACTCATTTATCTCAAGGAAGTTTGCGAAGAATGTTGATCATAGCCCCGTCCATCTTGGGACGCCATATAGAGTTCAAGCAGCCGGTGATCAGGTGCTTGTTTCTCACCAATTGTACAAGGGCTGTGAGATTGAGTTCGACGAGCAACTGTTCGCAGCAGATTTGATCCCAATCACTATGAGCGACTTCGACATAATTCTTGGAATGGATTGGCTCTCCAAGAATTGTGTGCACATTGATTGTCGTGAAAGACGGGTTACCATTAAGGACCCAACATGTGAAGAAGTAACCTTTCATGGAGGCTCAAAGTTGAAGAAATTCCCCAAGAATGTCTATGTGAATGCTGCCCGTGCCTGTAGTGCATTGAAGAAAGGATATGAAGGATTCCTAGTTTATGCTTTAAGTGTCGATCAAGCGCCATCTGACCTTTCTCAAGTCCTAGTAGTTCAGGAGTATCCTAATGTTTTTCCGGATGAATTGCCGGGCCTTCCTCCATATCGAGAGATTGCATTTGAAATTAATTTAATTCCGGGAGCCGAGCTTATCTCAAAGGCACCTTACCGAATGGCGCCTGCTGAATTAAAGGAATTAAAAGAATAGTTGTGTGAGCATTTAGAAAAGAAACTTGTCTGCCCAAGCGTCTCGCCTTGGGGTGCTCCCGTGTTATTCGTAAAGAAAAAGGATGGAAGCATGCGTTTGTGCATTGATTATAGAGAGCTCAACAAGATTACAATAAAGAATAAGTACCTGCTACCTAGGATCGATGATCTGTTTGACCAGCTTCGGGTAAGTTATTAATAAGCCTTCTATTCGATAAAAATTTTTTTTGAACATGTCTAGAGTCATCTTGGTACAGGGAGCACGAATCTTTAGTAAAGTGGATTTACGCTCTGGATATTTTCAATTGAAGATCAAAGCCAAGGATATTCTGAAAACAGCGCTCAGGACGCGTTATGGGCATTACGAATTCCCTGTGATGCCGTTTGGATTGACAAACGTCCCTATGGCATTTATTGACCTTATGAATCGAGTATTTCAGGAGCAACTAGATAAGTTCGTTGTTGTTTTCATTGATGATATCTTAATTTATTCACCGGATGAAGAGTCTCACGTAGCCTATTTGAGGATCGTTCTTGAAATCTTACGAAAGAAGAAGTTGTACGCCAAATGCAGTAAATGCAAATTTTGGCTGCACAACATGTCATTTCTCGGCCATGTCATATTTGAAGATGGGATATCGGTGGACCCCAAAAAGATTGAAGCTATCATGGAATGGCCAAGGCCAACGAATGTCACCGAAGTGCAGAGTTTTTTTGGTCTCGCTGGCTACTATCGCAAATTTGTTGAAGGATTTTCTGGGATTACTATGCCTCTCACCCGACTAACACTGAAGAAGACAAAGTTTGAATGGACTTTGGACTGCGGAAGGAGCTTTGCAGAGCGAAAGAGAAGTTGACATCTGCTCTAGTTTTGGCTCAACCGATTCTGGGTGAGAGTTTTGTGGTGTATAGCGATGCCTCAAAGAATGGCCTCAGATGTGTGTTAATGCAGAAAGATCAAGTGATTGCATATGCATCTCATCAGCTGAAGCCGCTTGAACAAAATTATCCAGTCCACGACCTCGAGCTTGCGGCCGTGGTTTTTGCCCTAAAGATATGGAGGCATTATCTATATTGTGAAAGGTGCGAAATTTTTATAGATCATAAAAGCCTTAAGTACCTTTTCACCCAGAAGGAGTTAAATATGCACCAATGCGGATGGCTAGAACTAATAAAGGATCACAATCTCTCAATTCAGTACCATCCAGGAAAAGCCACTAGAGTTGCCGACGCTTTAAGTCGAAAGACAAGCCATCCGCGTCAACAGCCTTTGCAGTGCGATATGAAAGAGTTTGATCTTGAAGTAGTTGACTCCATTGATGATGTTCTTGCTAAGTTGGTTTTGATTCCTTCCTTAATTGATAAAATTAAGGAGGCACAAGAGAAGGATGAAGCTTTGAGAAAGATCAAGGATAAGTTGAAAATGAAGCCATCTGAAGATTTTGTGACCCGCAGTGATGACAGCCTATGGTTCAGGGGTCGGTTATATGTACCTAATAATGATGTTATAAAGAATGAAGTCCTTCAGGAAGCTCATAGCTCTCACTTATCCATTCATCCAGGAGCCAACAAGATGTATCAAGATTTAAAGCAGAAGTTCTGGTGGCATGGCATGAAGAAGCAAATTGCTGAATTCGTGGAGAAATGTCTCGTTTGCCAGAGGGTGAAAGCAGAGCATCAAAGACCCGCAGGATTGTTGCAACCCCTCGAAGTTCCTGAGTGGAAATGGGATCACGTCACTATGGACTTTGTGACTGACCTACCAAGGACGAAGAATGGATACGATGCTATTTAGGTTGTGGTGGATCATTTGACGAAGTCCGGCCATTTCATTGCCATGTCAATCAAAGCCTCCATGGAGAAAATGGCTTCCATGTATATTGATCAGATTGTATGCTTGCACGGGGTACCCATGAGAATAGTTTGTGATCGCGACCCTCACTTCACTTCTAGATTTTGGACAGTTTTCCAGAAAGCGATGGGCACTTAAATTTGGATGAGTTCAGTGTTTCACCCTCAAACCGATGGTCAATCGGAAAGGACAATCCAAACACTGGAAGATATGTTGCGAGCTTGTACCCTTGATTTTGGAGGAAGTTGGGACAAAAGTCTTAAGTTGGTGGAGTTTTCCTATAATAATAGCTACCGCCGATCCATCGGAATGGCCCCTTTTGAAGCAATGTATGAAAGGAAATGCGGATCTCCAGTTTATTGGGATGAAATTGGAGATAAGATTTTTGCAGGACCTGACCTAGTAGAGAAAACACAAGAAAAAGTGATGATTGTTAAGCAAAGGTTGAAGGCGGCCAAAGATAGAAGCAAAGTTTGGAGCAACGAAAAACGTCAACTATTGGAATTCCAGGCAGGTGAGAAAGTGTTCTTAAAGGTGTCTCCATCGAAGGGCGTGAAAATATTTGGCATAAAATGAAAACTGAGTCCAAGGTTCATCGGACCATATGAACTTCTCGAAAGGATTGGAGAAGTTGCCTACCAGTTAGTACTACCGCCATCGCTATCTCAGCTACACGATGTGTTTTACGTATCCCAGCTTTGCCGGTACGTGCACGAGCACAGTCATATCATCAAGGAGCACCCATTGAATATTGAAGACGATGTGTCTTATGAAGAAGATCTTGAGAGGATCATTGACCAGAAAGAAAAGACTCTAAGAAAGCGATCCATTCCCATGGTTAAGGGCAATGGAAGCACCACTCTGTTGATGAAGCCACTTGAGAGACTGAAGAAAGCATGAGGAGCTCGTACCCACATCTCTTTTACTAATGCTCATAAGTTTCGAGGACGAAAGATGTGATAAGGGGGGAGGATGTTGTACCCAACGGAAGTGACTCTGTATCTCCGGCTTGTATGAAGTGATTTAATAAAATATTTGTTCTTCCAAGTGCATTTTTTTGAGTTTTCCTATTATTGCTTCTTCAATTAACTTGCCTTAAATTAAATATTATAAGAATATAAGTATGTCTCATGAAGCAAGTGAAATCACAAATCTACCTTTCCAAAGTTTTTTTTAGAAATTTCGGCCTGCATAGAGTCTTGGAGGCTCTAGAACAATCTTCTTCTTAAAAGCCAACTAACCCCTTTACTAGCCTCTTAAAGTAAGTCTAAAAGCTTGTACATGAAGTTAATTGGCCTCCTAATTATGTTCCAAGTATTTTAAAGAAATTCCCTCCTTTTCCCTTTAGGGCACCGCCCGGGTATTATACATAGGGGATTCATGGGATCACTTTTATTTTAATACCCCAACTAACCACTTTATTTGTCTCTTAAAACAATTCTAAAAAGGTCTTAGACACGTAGTAATAGCTTTATGATGTTGTTCCAAGATTTGAAGAATTTTTCACCCTTTTTTCATTTAGAACCCGCTGGATGCACACAATGGGGAGATCCATGAGATCACTTTACCTTAATATCCCAACTAACCATTTTTACTTTAGCTAAATACACTCCATGATTATGCCCATGCATATGAAGAGTCCCTTCTCCTCCTTTATGTAAAACCGCAAGGTACCTCTTCCTTGTACTCCATGAAACCTTCTTCAAGTTGGTCCTAGAAGCTTCCTTTCATCCCTAACTCACAACACTCTCAAAGGTTCCTCTCAAGACAATCACTAAAGGCCTCTTGCACACTTAGGCAAATTTCCAATCATCTCATATGGCTAGCTTGAACATAAGAGACTCAAGACCATCTTCAAGCTCTAAATTTCATCTAGGTAAGTTGCATTCTAGCTTCTAAAGTGAATTTCACTTTTCTAAATTGTAAAGCTCACATTTTTCCTCTTCTCCCTTACAACAACCGTGACCCTTAATGGTCACTAGGGGAAGATCCCTCAAGCTATTAGGAGAAGCTTGCATCTCGGTGGTGGGATCTCTATCCATCTCCACTTAAGTCCTACTTTGTTAAGGACATCTAGCCTTAATCTAGTCCTTTTCTTTATTTCAATATTAGCTAATATTCACCTTCATTCCCTCCCCAAAACCGTGTGCTATATACTGAAGTTGAAGGAAAACTTCAATCCATTTCAACCAAGGCTCAAGCTAGGGAAAGTTTCTAAGCTCAAAGAGGCATGTATACTCTAGACAACCTTGACTTATTTTAGAAAGTGTATGCTTGAATGACTAGCTATTTTTAAGTCTTGAATCTTAGTTGAAGTACTAAGTGTAAAGCATGAGAAATTGATTGTTTTATAAGGGAGAGTATTGACATGTTGAGTGATTTTGTCTATGAATATGTTGTGTGCCTAACTTGAACATAATATGAGGCTTAGTCTTCACCAAACCGGGCTGTTTTGGAGATTTGTTGAATAATGAACTAACTCCTACCAGGAATGGAATTTATGAGGCATAAAAGGTACAAAAATGTCGTGTTCTATGTGTAATTGCAAGGTTGTTTGGCGTGGATTATGATGTAGCCTAAAGAGTATTATGAAACTTGAAATGATCATTTAAAATGTGCATTTAGTGGTTAGCAAGTTATTGTAGGGGGATGAAGTTAGTAGGGAAATGTGTGAATGATAAAAAGTGATGAAATGTAGGATTTTTCTGGAACTGGACAGTTTTGAGTAGTGATTTGTTTGGCATTAAAATGAACCATAGGAGTGTGCAAATGAGCTAAATTTTGGTGTGCTGGTAGCTTGATGTGTATATTAAATTTCTAAGGTGGAAATTCTGTAAAAGAACTTGCGGTTTGGCCTCAATGGGATTTTAAATAAGAATAGGTCACTGCAGATTCTGCAGGTACCTAGACTGAGGAAGAAAATTAAATGACCTTTTTAAACATATTGGATTGTCTTGAAATTTTTATGGTATTTACCTAAGACATAGATGAACACGTCCATACAAGGAGTTGTCTTGAAATTACTGTTTTAAGGGGTAACAATTGAGTTGAATGTCACGGTGCAAAACTGGAAAACAGGGCAGTATGATGGCGTGTATTGTGAGGCCTTGATCATGTTTATTTGGACTTGTATATGATGTTTGAGCATCTGAATATTGTTCCTTAGTATGTTGGCTATGTTTTCCAGGTGATAGTCCTAATTGAATAAGATTTTATGGCCCATGGAACTAAGGTAGGGCGGACACTGCGCTGCAGGATTCAGCAGTACCCTTGGTAGTAATTTAATGTTTTGAAGGTCTTAGACACCTTGAAATGTTATTAAATTTGTATGGAATGTAGCTAAGATTCCATTATGCATATGTGTGGCATAAGCTTCTGAAAATAGGCTCTGAATTGGTTAATTTGAGGCCGTGTGAATAGGACATTGCTGCTGGACTATTTTCCAGCTTAAGAGACAAGTCCTATAAGCTTTGCATGATGTTTGTATTCATGAATTGCATGTTGCATATTATGCATTGCATTGTCCATGTTCATATGATTTACGAGACTGATTTTATGCCAAAGAATTTAAGAAAAGCTCTTTGAAGATAAGAATTTTGTTTTGAAAGAAAGACTCCTATGGTACCATTCATTCCTGGCCAGCACAAGCCGCTCCAGATCTAGGGTTAGTTGATCTGATGATGAGTATGACCGTCCAGGCCCTGAGATAATAGACCTGATGATGATGATTTATGACCGTCCAGGCCCGGAGATAATAGACTTGAGGAAGATGATTTATGACCGTCCAGGTCCGGAGATAATAGACCTGATGATGACGATTGATTGTACGACCATTTTTAGATCCAGAAATAATAGATCTGAAGGAATTGTACGACCATTTCAGATCCTAAGATAATAGATCTGAACTCTCTCTAGACTTGTTTAAAGACGATTACATTTTGAAAGAAAGAATGATCGAAATTGGCTTTCATCTCATCACATTGCACTACATTTGCATATTCATACACATTGCATAGGATTGCAAGTAGAATGCTAGATCTACTGTCACTTTGGTTATGATCTTATTACTTTCTGTCACTTAAGTTATGATCTTATTATCTTCCGTCACTTAAGTTATGATCTTATTTCCTTTGCGGCTAATGGATTGAAGGTCAGGTATGTTGGGAATCCAAATTCTTGGGATTTGTTTCTTGTGTATACTTTCCGCTTAATTCATGATTGTTTATGGTGTACTTACTGGTGACTTTGTCGCTCACCCTTTTATTTTCGACATTTGTCGATTACCCGATTTTTCTCCGATTAAATTCCAATTTTTTGCACATGTTATATATATTATGTTATACATAATATACATAAATTAAACTTTAATATTCAGCTCTCATGGCTGATTAAAGTGGCGCCTACATGTGACAAAAATGTTGAATTTGAAATCTCCACAATTTGGCCTTAATTGGGAGTGATTTGTGTGTGCCAACATGGAAAGATTTTATGGCTGTATATACCATGTAACCCACAAAATTTGTGGCCATTTTTGAAGTGTAGGGGCCGGCCATCTATATATGGCAAGTACGTGACACGTTGGCAAAGTTTCGGTATTTACCCGATACGACAATTTTTGGTTTAGAACCTTTTAACGTGTCGTAATAACTTTGTCATCACCATGACTTGCATCATATGATATAAGACCTGAATATACTCATAAATATAAGGTAAATATAGTGGTGTGACGTTAACGTATGTTTGTAAAATATATAACGTGTCAGTCGTACGTTGGAATATATGTGTGTAGTGCATTTTAAAAAAAATCTGAATATATATATATATATGTTAAAGGCATGTATAATGAGAAGGAAGAGGAAAACTTTCCATTCTTCAATTTGTTGCCTTTGTGCCTTCTCCAAATATATCACCATTTAATGATCTACTTAGTTCATTTAACTAAGTACTTCACTTAGTGAACTAGTTTAGTTCATTAATGGTGGCACCTGAAAATAGTTCAAACACAACAAATGTTCGCTATTTGATGTAAGCTTTAAAGCTTCATTGCTCGTTAGTACATCAACAATATATATGAACTATATAAGGCAGGTTTCATGCGAAAACATGTCAAGTCATAAAACGTGTCACGCATTTCTTTAGTACACGTTATTTAAATCATGCATTTTTTAATCACTCAAACCCCTTTTTCTCAACATAAAGGCATCTTGGTACAGGGAGCATGAACCTTTAGTAAAGTGGATCTACGCTCTAGATATTTTCAATTGAAGATCAAAGCCGAGGATATTCTGAAAATAGCGTTCATGACTCGTTGTGGGCATTACGAATTCCTCGTGATGCCGTTCGGATTGACAAATGCCCCTGCGGCATTCATGGACCTTATGAATCGGGTATTTCAGGAGCAACTAGATAAGTTCGTTGTGGTTTTCATTGATGATATCTCAATTTATTCACTAGATGAAGAGTCTCACGCAGCCCATTTGAGGATCGTTCTTGATATCTTACGAAAGAAGCAGTTGTGCGCCAAATTCAGCAAATGCGAATTTTGGCTGTGCAGCGTGTCATTTCTCGGACATGTTATATCTGAGGATGGGATATCGGTGTACCCCAAAAAGATTGAAGCTATCACGGAAATGGCCAAGGCCAACGAATGTCACCAAAGTGCGGAGTTTTCTTGGTCTCGCTGGCTACTACCGCAAATTTGTTGAAGGATTTTGCAGGATTGCTATGCCTCTCACCCGACTGACACAGAAGAAGACAAATTTTGAATGGACTTCAGACTGCGAAAGGAGCTTTGCAGAGCTGAAAGAGAAGTTGACATCTGCTCCAGTTTTGGCTCAACCAATTTTGGGTGAGAGTTTTGTGGTGTATAGCGATGCCTCGAAGAATGGCCTCGGATGTGTGTTAATGCAGAAAGATCGAGTGATTGAGTATGCATCTCGTCAGCTCAAGCCGTTTGAACAGAATTATCCAGTCCACGACCTCGAGCTTGTAGCCGTGGTTTTTGCCCTAAAGATATGGAGGCATTATCTATATGGTGAAAGATGCGAAATCTTTACAGATCACAAAAGCCTTAAGTACCTTTTCACCCAGAAGGAGTTAAATATGCGCCAATGCCGATGGCTAGAGCTGATAAAGGATTACAATATCTCAATTCAGTACCATCCAGGAAAAGCCAATAGAGTTGCCGACGCTTTAAGTCGAAAGACAAGCCATCCGCGTCAACCGCCTTTGCAGCGCGATATGGAAGAGTTTCATCTTGAAGTAGTTGACTCCATTGATGATGTTCTTGCTAAGTTGGTTTTGATTCCTTCCTTAATTGATAAAATTAAAGAGGCACAAGAGAAGGATGAAGCTTTGAGAAAGATCAAGGATAAGTTGAAAATGAAGCCATCTGAAGATTTTGTGACCCACGGTGATGACAGCCTATGGTTCAGGGGTCGGTTATGTGTACCTAATAATGATGTTATAAAGAATGAAGTCCTTCAGAAAGCTCATAGCTCTCGCCTATCCATTCATCTAGGAGCCAACAAGATGTATCATGATTTAAAGCAGGAGTTCTGGTGGCATGGCATGAAGAAGCAAGTTGCTGAATTTGTGGAGAAATGTCTCGTTAGCCAGAGGGTGAAAGCAGAGCATCAAAGACCCGCAGGATTGTTGCAGCCCCTCGAAGTTCCTGAGTGGAAATGGGATCACGTCACTATGGACTTTGTGACTGACCTACCAAGAACGAAGAATGGGTATGATGCTATTTGTGTTGTGGTGGATCATTTGACGAAGTCCGCCCATTTCATGGCCATGTCAATCAAAGACTCTATGGAGAAATTGGCTTCCATGTATATTGATCAAATTGTATGCTTGCACAGAGTACCCATGAGTATAGTTTGTGATCGCGACCTCGCTTCATTTCTAGATTTTGGACAGCTTTCCAGAAAGCGATGTGCACTTAAATTTGGATGAGTTCAGCGTTTCACCCTCAAACTGATGGTCAATCAGAAAGGACAATCCAAACAGTGGAAGACATGTTGCGAGCTTGTGCCCTTGATTTTGGAGGAAAATGGGTCAAAAGTCTTAAGTTGGTGGAGTTTTCTTATAATAATAGCTACCATCGATCCATTGGAATGGCCCCTTACGAAGCACTATATGGAAGGAAATGCTGATCTCCACTTTATTGGGATGAAAGTGGAGCTAAGACTTTTGCAGGACCCGACCTAGTGGAGCAAACACGAGAAAAAGTGATGATTGTCAAGCAAAGGTTGAAGGCGGCCTAAGATAGAAGCAAAGTTTGGGCCGACGAAAAGCGTCCGCCATTGGAATTCTAGGCAGGTGCGAAAGTGTTCTTAAAGGTTTCGCCATCGAAGGGTGTGAAAGGATTTGGCATAGAAGGAAAATTGAGTCCAAGGTTCATCGGACCATATGAAGTTCTTGAAAGGATTGAGAAGTTTCCTACCGGTTAGCACTACCGCCGTTGCTGTCTCGGCTACACGATGTGTTTCATGTATCCCACTTCACCGATACGTGCATGAGCCCAGTCATATCATCGAGGATCAGCTATTGAAAATTGAAGCTGATGTGTCTTATGAAGAAGAGCCTGAGAGAATCATTGATCGGAAGGAAAAGACTCTAAGAAAGCGATCTATTCTCATGGTTAAGGTGCAATGGAAGCACCACTCTGTTGATGAAGCCACTTGGGAGACTGAAGAAAGCATGAGGAGTTCGTACCCAGATCTCTTCGACTAGTGCTTATAAGTTCTGAAGACGATACTTGTGATAACGGGGAGAATGTTGTACCCAACGGAAGTCACTCTGTATCTCCGACTCGTATGAAGTGGTTTAATAAAATATTTGTTCTTCCAAGTGCATTTTTTTGAGTTTTCCTATTATTGCTTCTTCAATTAAATTGCCTTAAATTAAATATTATAAGAAATAGTATAATGATATAAGTATGTCTCATGAAGCAAGTGAAATGACAAATCTACCCTTCCAAAGTTTTTTTAGAAATTTCGGCCTACATAGAGTCTTGGAGGCTCTAGAACAATCTTCCTCTTAAAAGCCAACTAATCCCTTTAGTAGCCTCTTAAAGTAAGTCTAAAAGCTTGCACATGAAGTTAATTGGCCTCCTAATTATGTTCCAAGGATTTTATAGAAATTCCCTCCTTTTCCATTTAGGGCACAGCCGGGTATTACTACATGGGGATTCATGGGATCCCTTTTATTTTAATACCCCAACTAATCACTTTATTTGTCGCTTAAAACAATTCTAAAAGGGTCTTACACATGTAGTAATAGCTTTATGATGTTGTTCCAAGATTTAAAGAATTTCCCCCTCCCCTTTTTCCTTTAGAACCCGCCGGATGCACACAATGGGGAGATCCATGAGATCACTTTACCTTAATATCTCAAGTAACCATTTTTTACTTTAGCTACTTTTATTTAATTCAATCCTCAAAATCAACAAGTAATAAATAGAGAACACCACTAAATACACTCCATGATTATGCCCATGCATATGAAGAGTCCCTTCTCCTCCTTTATGTAAAACCGCCGGGTACCTCTTCCTTGTACCACATGAAATCTTCTTCATGTTGGTCCTAGAAGCTTCCTTTCATCCCTAACTCACAACAATCTCAAAGGTTCCTCTTAACACAATCACTAAAGGCCTCTTGCACACTTAGGCAAATTTCCAATCATCTCATACGGCTAGCTTGAACATAGAAGACTCAAGACCATCTTCAAGCTCTAAATTCCATCTAGGTAAATTGCATTCTAGCTTCTAAAGTGAATTTCACTTTTCTAAATTGTAAAGCTCACATTTTTCCTCTTTTCCCTTAAAAAAACCGTGACCCTTAATGGTCACTAGGGGAATATCTCTCATGCTAGTAGAAGAAGCTAGCATCTTGGTGGTGTTATCTCTATCTATCTCCACTTAAGTCCTACTTTGGTAAGGAAACATAGCCTTAATCTAGTCCTTTTCTTTATTTCAATAGTAGCTAATATTCACCTTCATTCCCTCTCCAAAACCGTGTGCTATATACTAAAGTTGAAGGAAAAATTCAATCCATTTCAACCAAGGCTCAAGCTAGGGAAAGTTTCTTAGCTCAAAGAGGCAAGTATACTCTAGACAACCTAGACTTATTTTAGAAAGTGTATGCTTGAATTACTAGCTATTTTTAAGTCTTGAATCTTAGTTGAAGTACTAAGTGTAAAGCATGAGAAATTGATTGTCTTATAAGGGAGAATATTGACATGTTGAGTGATTTTCTCTATGAATATGTTGTGTGCCTAACTTGAACATAATATGAGGCTTAGTCTTCACCAAACCGGGCTGTTTTGGAGATTTGTTGAATAATGAACTAACTCCTGCCAGGAATGGAATTTATGAGGCATAAAAGGTACAAAAATGTCGTGTTCTATGTGTAATTGCAAGGCTGTTTGGCGTGGATTATGATGTAGCCTAAAGAGTATTATGAAACTTGAAATGATCATGTTAAAATGTGCATTTAGTGGTTAGCAAGTTATTTTAGGGCGATGAAGTTAGTTGGGAAATGTGTGAATGATAAAAAGTGATGAAATGTAGGATTTTTCTGGAACTGGACAGTTTTGAGTAGCGATTGTTTTGGCCTTAAAATGAACCTTAAGAGTGTGAAAATGAGCTAAATGTTGGTGTGCTAGTATATTGATGTGTATAGTAAATTTGTGAGGTGGAAATTCTGTAAAAGAACTTGCGGTTTGGCCTCAATAGGATTTTTAGTAAGAATAGGTCACTACAGATTCTGCAGGTACCTAGATTGAGGAAAATAATTAAATGACCCTTTTAAGCACATTGGATTGTCTTTAAATCATTATGGTATTCACCTAAGACATAGATGAACACGTCCATGTAAGGAGTTGGCTTGAAATTACTGTTTTAAGGGGTAACTACGGAGATGAATATCACGGTGCAAAACTAGAAAACAGGACAATATGATGGCGTGTATTGTGAGGCCTTGATCTTGTTTATTTGGACGGGTATATGATGTTTTAGCATCTGAATATTGTTCTTTAGTATGTTGGCTATGTTTTCCAGGTGATAGTCCTAATTGAATAAGATTTTATGGCCCATGGAACTAAGGTAGGGCGGATACTGCGCTGCAGGATTCAACAGTACCCTTGGTAGTAATTTAATGTTTTGAAGGTCTTAGACACCTTGAAATGTTATGAAATTCGTATGGCATGTAGCTAAGATTCCATTATGAATATGTGTGGCATAAGCTTCTGAAAATAGGCTCTGAATTGGTAAGTTTTAGGCCATGTGAATAGGGCATTGTTGCTGGATTATTTTCCAGCTTAAGAGACAAGTCCGTATAAGCTTTGCATGATGTTTGTATTCAGGAATTGCATGTTGCATATTATGCACTGCATTGTCCATGTTCATACAATTTAGGAGACTTATTGTATGCCAAAGAATTTGAGAAAAGCTCTTTGAAGATTAGATTTCTGTTTTGAAAGAAAGACTCCTATGGTACCATTAAATCCTGGCCAGCACAACCCAGTCCAGATCCGGGGTTAATTGATCTGATGATGAGTATGACAGTCCATGCCCGAAGATAATATACCTGATGATGATGATTTATGATCGTCCAGGCCCAGAGATAATAGACCTGAGGATGATGATTTATGACCGTCCAGGTCCGGAGATAATAGACCTGATGATGACGATTGATTGTACGACCGTTTTCAGATCTAGAAATAATAGATCTGAAGGGAATGGTATGACTGTTTCAGATCTGAAGATAATAGATCTGAACTCTCTATACTCTTGTTTTATGACGATTACGTTTTGAAAGAAAGAATGATCGAAATTGTCTTTCATCTCATCACGTCGCACTACATTTGCAGATTCATACACATTGCATAGGTTTGCAAGAAGGATGCTAGATCTACTGTCACTTAGGTTATGATCTTATTACAATCTGTCACTTAAGTTATGATCTTAGTATCTTTTGTCACTAAAGTTATGATCTTATTTCCTTTGCGGCTAATGGATTGAAGGTTAGGTATGTTGGGAATCCAAATTCTTGGGATTTGGTTCTTGTGTATACTTTCAACTTAATTCATGATTGTTTATGGTGTACTTGCTGGTGACTTTGTCATTCACCCTTTTATTTTTCCCCCAGAGCCTACAGGAAATGGTGTAGAATGGATTGATGATGAGCCACGAGTTCCGTCTCCGTAGAAGAGGGAGTGGATTGCAGCTTAAAGATTTTTATGATGGATTATGTTTCGTGGACTTATTTTGAGGACATGAATTTTAGATTTACCTTTATTTTGCGGACATGGTTGTAAAGTTTATGTCGGATATTCGGAATGGTTTCTTTTAAAAGTTTTTATTATGTCTAAATTTTGCTTACCTGTTGAGATGTTGACATTGTAGTCCACGATTTTGGCATGGACTATGATATGTTAAGCATTGACGCCTGATACTTTCCGTAGCAAAGTACGACGGGTGCACCGTACCCGGGGAGGCCGAGTACGGGGCGCTACAATTTATGATTTGGGCCGCTAAAATATACAAGTGATCATTAAGTTCTAAAACTTTGATGAATGAAAGTTTAAGATTATCTTGTTACATGCTTTACTTGTCTATGCTATTCAATTTACTTGTCATTCTTTTTGCAAACAGAGACGCGCTATGTTTATTATTTAGCGTATTTATCTTATTACCTCGTCTCCCATGTATGATCCACATGACGAAAATGAGCAAAAATACTTGCTGGCAATTCGTTATCGCTTACTCCTTACTTTGCCACCTTGTAGAGCCCCATATCAGGAGTTGGACTTCGTAGATGATGTGCCGAGAGTAGATTACATGTGAGCTGTCTAGTGGGCCCAGCTGATCCGGCTTTTGTATTTTCTCTATTTCAGACATGTACTTATATCTTTGATGCATTGATGATGTTGTACTCGGAGATAGTTTATGATGTATGAATGTCGCTTATGTTTTATTTTGTCTATTTTATGATGCTTCAGCTATTTGATGCACCTTTATGACAATGTGCATATAGATGTTAGCGCCTTGTACTTCTCATAGCAGAGTACGGTGGATGCACAATGCCGACACCTTAGTCCCGGGTGGGGTGCTACAAATAGTGCCATTAAGATTGCTAAATTGATTAAACAACTTGAAAATGAATTCGGTGTGAATGTAAAAAACATTAGGAGCGATATAGGAGGCAAATTTAAAAATAAGATACGAATATGTTTTGTGAAGAAAAAAGGTACTAAGCATGAATTTTCACCACTGAGAAGGCCACAATTAAACAGCGTCGTGGAAAGAAACAATAGGACGTTGCAAGAAATTGCAAGAACTATGCTTTGTGAAAATCGATTACCTAGATTTTTGTGGGCTGAAGCAGTTAATTGTGCATGTTATATAATTGTTGAGAAAAAGAGTTTGAGTGATTTACAAATACATGATTTAAATACTACGTGTTTACGAAATGCATGACAAATTTATTGCCTGACACGTTTTTATGATATACATGCCTCATATACTTTATATATATTGTTGCCGTACTAAAAAGCCATGAAGCGTTAAAGCTTACATCATAGGGCAAACATTTGTTGTCTTTGAACTATTTTCAGGTGCCACCGTTAATGAACTAAACTAGTTCATTAAGTTAAGTACTTAAGTTATCTCAAAAAAAGTGAAGTACTTAAGTTAATGAACTAACTAGTTCATTAAATGGAGGTATATTTGGAAAAAGCTTGATGGCAACAAATTTAGGAAAGAAATGTCTCCTCCTCATTTGGATATACGCGCCTACATTCATATATATTATATATTCAGATTTTTAAAAAAAAACCACAATACACATATATTCCGACGTACTACTGACTTGTTACATATATTACAAACGTACGTCAATGTCACACCACTATATACACCTCATATTTATGAGTATATTCAGGTCTTATATCATATGATATAAGTCATGGTGATGACAAAATTATAAGGACACGTTACAAGGTTACAGACCGAAAATTGTCGTATTGGGTGACAACCGAAACTTCGTCAACGTGTCACGTACTTGCCATATAAAGATGGCAAGCCAATATACTTTAAAAATAGCCAAGAATTTCGTGGCTCACATGTTCAAATCATCCATTAAATCATTTGATGTTGGCACACACAAATCACCCACAATTGAGGCCAAATGGTGGAGATTTCAAATTCAAATAATTAAGCACATTGGGCGCCTATCTTAATCAGCCATTAGAGCTGAATATCTAATTTATTTTATGTATATTATGTGTAGGACCTGTATAGCACCACTAGAAGGGGGGTTGAATAGTGGGTGCGGAAAATTTGGTTTTTAAAACCTTTTGAACCAAAAACCTCACTTCTGAAAACAGATTCTGTTTTCAGATTTTGATTTGAAACGATTTAGAGACCTAGATACAGACCTCCAAAAATTATGAAATTTGGTAAGACACTACTCTCAGATGTTTTGAGTATCTCATAAAAATTTCAAGTTGAAATTAAACTCCTAAACATTTGAAAATACGTTTTTGGTCAGATTGCGCAAATCTGCCAGAAACAGTACTCAAATTTGAAAATTTTATTCCGATTAATTTGTAACTCCAAATGATCTGAAAGTTTAATGACAAGATCCTTACTATATGTATTTCAATGGGTCGAAACATTTTCCAAAAATTCCTTTGGGAAGTATATCAATCACGTTGATGTTCTCAATCTTTGGAACTCTGAAAATGAGATTGCACTAGTCTCAGAACTATTCAAGTTTGATTCACTTATACTTATCCAAATGAGTTGAAACTTGCGCCAAATGAAAGCTAAGATATGTCGCTATGTTTCTGAAAAGTTTTGTAATTTTTGAAAATCGTTTAATATTTGTACTATTGCAATGAAATCAACGCAGAAACTAAAAACTGAAAGTAAAGTGCAGTAAAGTAAAGACACCAAGGATTTTATACTGGTTCGGTTAAATCAACCTACTCCAGTCTTCGAGGACACCTTCCTCGGTTATCACTACACACCAAAAACACCTTACCACAAGGGTTGCTTGATCTAAACACCAACTCCACCCTTTCACAAACAATACAATCAAGCAAACGGATCACAGACACCACCACCTAACGAATGAATTTGATCACACCTAGATCAAGCTTTTACAACAATTGAAACGTGTATAATGGTATGTTCAAAGCCTATAAAATATTTAGAATATATGAACAATAGACTTGAGAGAGGAAGAAGAAGAAAGAAAGGAAGAAGAAGAAAGAAAGGAAGAAGAAGAAAGTAGAAGGCTTTTTTTGCACTTTAGAGAAAATGAGAGTTGTCTTGCTTTTGTTTGCACTACTTCTCTTCCTTTTAAGCACCTCATATCTGGCCCCCTTAGGGTTCTTCCATCCTTGAGAATTCTCTTTTATGCCCTTGGAAGATTGCCTTGTTTAGAAATGAGACCATCTTGCCTACTTGGCACACTATGATTGGAGGGATGTCTTGGCCTTGCTTACTTGGCACTTGATGATTGGTCCAACTTGTCATCATTTAGTGTGATGTAAAAATCTTACTAAAACTCATAAAACATGTGCCAATTAGTATTCAAAAGGTTACCAAACAATCACCATTCAATCAATTCAATTTTGGGATGCAAATTAAGGACAAAAACATAGTAAAATTCGGCCACTATTCACATGTGCTGAAAAAATTCAGCATGCGTTGCATTTTGAAATCTTTCCTTATGTGTTGCCCTCTTCAAAGTCACCCATCATGTTTGGCTTATTTTCCACCAATTAAAATGTCAAGTAAGCTCCACATAGGCTCCATCAAGGCTGCAAATGGAGTGTAGAATTGCTAGGCATGTGCTGTGCCAAAACTTTCGTCGCTGAATGTTCGAATCAGCCATGAAATCATTCCATGTTGGCACACACAAATCACCCACAATTTAGGCCAAATTGTGGAGATTTTAAATTCAAAGTTTTAAGGCACATGGGGCGCCACTTTAAGTCATCCATTAGAGCTGAATGTCTAATTTATTTATTTATATTATGTGTGACATAATATATATAACATGTGCAAAAAGTTTGAATTTAATCGGATAGAAATCGCGTAATCGACGAAAGTCGAAAATTCGGTTTTCTATGAACATAACACATGGAACGTTTTGGCATGACTTGTAACATGTATCTAGACACTTTTTACACATTGAAGACATGTTAAAGTGTTCTAGAAAATTCAAATAAAGGCAGATTGAAATTTACCATATATGTGTAATTATTGTGTATTATTTGACAAATCTTACTAAAGTTGTTGTACCCCGCCTAAATTAGTACGGTATCTAGGGATAGAGGGAAGTGATGGAAGGGAACGATATTTTGAAAGGAGAATATTTTTGCTTTACACACGTCTATTTTAGTGTTAAAAAGAAATAGCATATTACCCCAAAGTATGAATTATGAAACAAGGGGGTTGCTAAGATTTTTCCCCTAAGACTACTCAGATTTCGGCTTAGAGTGCTGGGAACATTAGGTAGAGCTCCTTTTTAACTACAAGTAACTAATTCTTGTTAGAAACCATGGAGAGTTATTCTAAGCACTAAGGTGTCCTACTAATTAAGGATTCAAAAAGATGAAAAGAGGAAAATACCCCTATTCCCCTTTTAGCCGCCGGGTAGGGGAGCTCATTAAGAGGCTTTTATTATTAGAAAAGGGTAATTGTACCTCTTAATTGCTTACTAAAGAAATTATACAAGAAAGTATGCATGATGTACTCACAACATGATGTTGTTATAAGGATATGAAATTCTCAAACATTTCCTAGAAACCGTAAGATAAATAAAAGGATGAATTAGGGATTAAGATTATACTAAGAAATATCTCCTTCAACCACTTAGTAGCTTCCTTATTAAATCTCCTAAACAGTGACTCAAGCTTAATGAGGGTACTAAAGGCACCCTAACCACCGGGTTTAAACCCATGTTTAGTCCATGGTACTCATTTAATCACAATAGTAAATGACTTAAGAATTAAGAAGGGACAAACTAATTAAGGAGTAATTGCACTTGGGGAGGGAGGGGAGAGACCCCCCTCACCGCCGGCTTTTCTTTCTAGAGGAACTTTATCATTAATCATAGTTACTTTTGGGTTTAGCAATTTCAAACTTGATAGAGAGTAGGGTTACATGATACAATTATATATATATATATATATATATATATATATATATATATATATATATATACGTATAAGAAGAGATGGATTGCAGCGGCTCTGGCGATTTCGTTGGCGACGACTCAACATGACTAAAGATCGTGTCTTTCATCTCAATTCTCTGCTAAACTTGATCACTTCTCATCTACATTGCCCGCTTCTCTTGAATCTACATCTCTGATCAGCAATATTCATACCTAACGCTTTACTGGATTCATCCGATAATGTCGGATCCACCTGCATTTATGAATACTTTTGCGGTGGCTGTTGCCCCCACTGCACTGGAGCCTGCTGCATCAATCCGATCAATATCTCGCTATAAAGGTATGCCTTCTATTTCATTCACAAAAGATGAGGTCGATCGATATTCGTTGCCATACAAATATACGTTGGTTGGTTCTTTTTGGCATGGAAGGCCAAGTATGATGCAATTATCTGCCTGCATGGAACGGATTGGATTTAAAACGACTCCTAAATTAGGACTGCTTGATGATCAGCATATTATTCTAACTTTTCAACAACCAGAAGATTACCATAGATGCTTTTTACGTTGGTCATGGTCGGTTAATGGCTATATTATGAGGGTGACAAATTGGATGCCAGATTTTGATCCCAAGATTGATAAACCTATTGTTCCAATTTGGGTTTCCATCCGGGGCATTCCCCTATATTTGCCAAACAAATCAGCCCTATGGGATATTGCACATATGATTGGACTGCCACTGAAAATGGATTCTGTAACATCGAATGGATTGAGGCCATCGGTGGTCTGGCTATGCATTGAAGTAGACATCTCTAAACCACTACCTAGATGCCTTCATATTCATGGGGGAGATCATGAAATCTATCCAACAGTAGAGTATGAGAACGTCCCTCTATTCTGCACTACTTGCCGCATATTGGGACATGAGGACAAAAATTGTAAACAACCAATCAATGAGGGACAAGAAATACAACAAGAACCAGTACGCTATCCTGTCAAACCAAAGGAAAAGGCTAAACGATGGACACCAAAGAAATGCAATCCCATGCAATCTATGATAGTGGAAGAGGATGATGATGAAGGCACCCTACCAGATGAAAACCTCAATGATGAGAGGCCGCATGAAGTCACAGATATTTTAGACGACAATGCTATAATCCAATCAATATAAGAAAAGCAAGATTTGTCTAAAACTGAAGTATCATTGGTCCAAGTTATGGAGGAAAACGATGATGTATTAGATGCCACAAGATCAGATTCAGAACTATTAACACAGGTACCACCTGAGCCTCCTGCCATGAATCAACCACAACATAAGCTTCCAGCAGTTTCCCCACTGGATAATCTGCAGCACCAAAATCCCATCCAGGAAGAACAAGTGTTAGCAGCAGAGGGATCCTTTGCTAAATCTACAGAACAACTGCTACAAGAACTAGAGGAACCTAATCCAATAACAAGAAGACGTCGTACAAAACAAGAAATGGTTTCCACATACACGCAGCCTACTGAACGGCTAACCCGCTCCTCACACTTATCCTCCTCTTCCTCTCAATGAATTATCTAGTTTGGAATGTAAATTAGTAAAAATTCACAAGCTACATTTATTAGTCATCATTTAACCAAAGAGAGATGCTGTACACTTGACTCAACTGCAACGTCGTCTGAAGTTTTCACATGCAGAATCAGTTTGTCGGGGGAAAATATGGATATTTTGGACAAGCCAATTTCTCAAACTAGTTTCTACAGTGTATGAAGAACAATGCTCTCATTTCAAATTCCAGTTAGTTGGCACAGACATTACCTTCTCGTACACTCCAGCATATGGGTTGCATACTGTGACGGAGCGCCGTCGATTGTGGAATGCCTTGCAACACCATCATGATAATTATTCAGATCCATGGTTAATCGGAGGGGTCTTCAACACATTTTTGTCAGTCACAGAACATGATATGTTATCTTCCCCCTCGATGTCCTCATTGGAAGATTTCAGTGACTGTGTATCTTATTGTCAGTTAATAGACTTGCCCTATGAGGGATCCATGTATACTTGGACAAGTGGTCGTGGGTTGGGAATTGTACGACGAAGATTGGATCGCATGTTATGTTCAGAATCATACAACGCATTGTTTCCAAATCTTCGAGTGAAGCATCTTGCGAGACTAACATCTGATCATGCTCCGTTACTCCTTCGTTCAACACGGTCGTCATTCAGTGGCCCTAAATCCTTCCGTTTTCAGAACATGTGGGTAGAACACCAACAATTTCATAATTTTGTGAAATTGTCGTGGGAGTCATACCCCACAATAAGAGGCATGCGAGGGTTATACAACAAATTGCAGTAACTGAAAAAGGATCTTCAAGCATGGAATAAAAATGTTTTTGGTAATATCTTCGATCAAGTATCACATTTGGAGCAGGAACTAACGCGGTGTGAAACCACTTTTGACGCAAGCCCCTCACCAGAAACGCGCACGCAATATCATGAAGTTCAGGCGAAATACAAGATAGCTGAGCGCAAGCAACTATTATATTGTGCTCAAAAGCAAGACAGAAATGGATAGCAGAAGGAGATGCCAATATGTCGTTTTTCCATAATATCGTGAAAGATAGGCATTCGCGCCAGACAATTTACCAAATACGCGATGAGGCAGGTCTTGTCATTGACACATAGAGCGGCATACAACAGGCAGCACTAGAGTATTACAAAAAATTGTTTACGGCAGAGCAAATTTCTGAGGATGCTTCTATTCTAGAACATATACCACAGCTTATATCTTCAGAGGATAATCAACTGCTCATGGCTTTACCATCACAATCAGATTTGAAAGAAGCAGTTTGGTCACTTGATCCAAAAAGTGCACCTGGTCCAGATGGATATAATGGATATTTCTTCCGCAGCAGCTGGGATATAATCCGAAATGATGTACACAAAGCAATGCAGGAATTCTTTCTGGGCATCCCTATACCAAAGGCAATGGGTAGTACCTTAATAATATTGCTACCAAAGACCCATTCTCCATGTTCATTTTCTGATTATCGGCCTATCAGTCTAGCAAACTTCGTATCCAAATTAGCAACTCGTATTATTGTAACGCGAATACAACCTCTACTCAAGAAAATTATTACAGTTGAGCAGGCAGGGTTTTTGAAGGGTAGAGATATCTCAGATCAGATTCTTTTGGCTCGCGAGATGGCACACTTGCTGCATATGAAATCTAGAGGCTCCAATGTTATCATAAAACTTGACATGATGAAAGCGTTTGATAGGGTCAATTGGACTTTTCTCTCTAAACTGCTAGCAAAATTTGGCTTTAAGGAAAGATTTATCCAACTTATCTTCAATCATCTAAAAGGCACATACATTTCGATATTGGTCAATGGCATACCTTCAGGATTTTTCCAACCATCAAGGGGTGTCAAGCAAGAAGACCCTTTATCACCCATTCTATTCATCCTAGCATCCGAGGAATTTTCAAGGGGCATTAATCATATGGTTGAGCAAGGGATCATCATACCATTTTCAGCAGGCCGACCTAAAACAGTTACCCATCTAGATTTTGCTGATGATCTATTGGTGTTTATTAATGGCGGGCTGTGACATTTAAGGAAATTCAGAAAATTTTTGGAACTATATCAGACAACATCGGGCCAAGCAGCAAACTTTCAAAAAAGTCATTTTCTCTCACCAACCTATCTTTCTAGCAATCAGATTAATCGGATGGGACAGGTATTACACATGACAGCAGTCACTATGCCAATAAAGTACTTAGGAGTCCAGTTGGATCGAGGTAAGGAAAGAGTAGCACACTTTGCGAACCTGCTGCCCATAATTCAGGCAAAACTCTCGATGTGGCAGAACAAGTTCCTTACTCAAGCCGGCAGATTAATCTTAATCAAACATGTTCTTGCTGCAATACCACTACACCTACTATCGGCATGTCAACTACCACAGAGTATCATTCGCACAATAACAAGATTGATGGTCAAATTTTTTTGGGGGAGCACGGATACAAGGACTTGTCACGCATGGATTTCAAGTGCTCAACTGTTCGGACCAACATCTGAGGGCGGTCTAGGATTGAGAACATTAGAAGATCTACAAAAAGCTTACTCATGCAGAATATGGTGGAGATATTAGGAGAACAACTCTCTATGGAGTAACTTTCTACACACAAGATATGCCAATCGAAATTCTTATGACATACGTCTCACAGATTCTCCGGTCTGGAAACGTATATGTCGAATACATACATTTTGCCATAATAATCTGGACTTACATCAATGCACCATTTGAAATGCTTATGATCAGATCCGTGTAGTAAGAAACTCTCGTATATCATACAGATTCATTTGGCATAAACACATTCCCCCTCACATCCGCTTGTTTCTGTGGCGTTTGTATCAAAGTGCAACTCCTCTTCCAGAAAATCTGCAGAAGTTTGTTTATATTCATCCTACTCAGTGTACTTTCTGTCTGAAGTCGCAAATCACAGTGGATCATATATTCTTGAATTGCTCTGACATCACCGGAATTTGGAAAATGTATGCGGCTCATTTGGATGGTCCTTTAATCAATGTCAGAACTCTGCAGCAAAATTTAATTCAATGGTGGATGTCAACCAAAGGAAAAACACTTAAAGGCATGCTCAGAATTGTGGCTCCATCCATCATTGTATGGGAGATATGGAAAACTTATACATCCATAACTTATTGTGATGAACGTTGGAGAAAGGCAACAGTTCTTGAAAATATTCGACGGACCTTATATGATTTGTCATCTGCGCAAAGAGGAAAGAAGTTTGCAATCTCAGACCATGCCTTAATTGATCTTGGGTTATCTCCAAAGCTCCGTCCACCTAGATGCATCATTGTCAGATGGCTCCATCCTCCACCAGGTAGATTGAAGTTTAATACAGATGCAGCCCACGAGAGATTTTCTGCAGCTGCGGGAGCAATCTTGCATGACAGCTCTGGTACATTCATAGGGGCTATTTTGTTTCATTTACCGTTATCTACACCAGCCATAGCAGAGTTTAAAGCTGCATATATTGGGTGCTTATACTTCGCAACTCAGTGGGAATCCATTGATGTAGAAGTTGATGCATATGGAGTAGTTTTAGCAGTACAAAATCATATGGACGCTCATGCAACCATATTCCGCGAACTGCTACTGTCATCATCAGCTGAATTAACACACATTCCACGTGAGGCAAATCAGCCAGCACATTGTTTAGCTCCACATGGCCAATTCCACCAAAAGCTTACTGTTTTTTCTACAGTAGCGTCTCTACCATCAATGGTTCGGACATGTTATCAAACGGAGAACATGCCACATCTTAGAAATGACCTTGGCTAAACCTCAAAATAGTTGTCCATATCGCAAGATATGGGCAACATGGGTAAGATTCGCATTCAGCATTATGCTACCTGTTTGCATCACTTTACATCTAGCACTTACAAATTTCCCGTTGCCCATATCATCAGATATGGGTAACATGGGTAATATGTTACACTCTACCTTATGCTGCAACTCAAGTGCCCACATATCTCAAAACTCATCATATTGCTATATTCACTAACTCACTTTTATTTCTATGCATGGCCTCATGGATGCAACAACACTTGCGGAGACAATTCTTCTGGAAGATCCAACCGACATTGTGTAACACTCAATTGTGGCGTGCCACAAGCAACCAACGACTTTTCACTTCATATTCAAATATTCACCCCTTTCATATAAATATGTACGCTTTTTCCTTTGCCAAGGTTTTATCCATAAGGGTGGTTTTACTTGGCAAGATTTTAATGCGGCATATCATATATGATTGGAGATTAGATATTATATGCTCGTTGTACTATTATTAATCGTTTAATGATATTTTTTGTAATATGGTATTCCTCCGCCATAAGTGAGGCATAATAAAATATCTCTTTTATTGTTTAAAAAAATATATATATACATATACGTTATAGATGTGGATTACGTTGTGATAAGCGGCTTACAGGATTATAGTCCCATGAAAAGGTACTTAAAGGACAATAATTGAGCATACATAAACACGTGTATACATATATATATATATATACATATATATATATATATACATATATATATATATACATATATATATATACATATATATATATATATATATATTAAGATAGGAAAATGGGTAAGCTATGATCATGAATAAGATGAAATTGAATTAAACTCATACATGTATAAGTGTACGCACCCATATTTCGGCCATAAGGCCTTATTAAGCAAGTAAGTGACTTCAAGATTATTAAGGAACCCTAAAAGTAAAATGTGGTTAGGCATCTAAGAGGACTTCACCCCTAACCATGGTCACTTTTGGATTAATCACTTTAATCTCATAAAAAAATAGGTTCACATGATATATCCATGCGTGCATATTTACATGCATAATGTTGGACATATATATATATACACTTATAGGTATATATACAGGTCATACTTACATGCATACATTTCAGCATAAGCCTTGATATTGACCTAAGAGATTTTAGTTACTTGAAGGATGTAATTAAAGGATAATAGTTGAAGACACACTTTGAACACGCACGTGTGTATAGTGTACGAAAATTAAGATGGAAAAATGGGCAAGCTATGGTCATAGATAAGATGCAATGGACTTGAATTTATAAATGGGTAAGTGTACACTCATATATTTTCGGCTATTAGGCTTTAAGGAGCAACTAACGGTTTAAGATTCTTTATGCAATCCAAAAAGTGAAGCATGATTAAGCTTTTAATGAAGGTCAGCATGGTGTTGTTGTAGAGAAAAAGGGGTTTGAGTGATTTCAAAATACATGATTTAAAACATGTTACAAAGAAATGCATGACATATTGCATAAAACTTACCTTATATAGTTCATATATAATGTTGTCGTACTAACGAGCCATGAAGCTTTAAAGCTTACATCAAATGGCAAACATTTGTTGTGTTTGAACTATTTTCAGGTGCCACCATTAATGAACTAAACTAGTTCATTAAGTGAATTACTTAGTTAATTAAACTAGGTAGTTCATTAAATGAAGCAATATTTGGAAAAGGCACAAAGGCAACAAGTTGAAGAAAGGAAAGTTCTCCCTGTCCTCTCCGCACATATTACACGCCATTATAAACACACACACACACACACACACACACACACACACACACATATATATATATATATATATATATATATATATATATATATATATATATATATATATATATTTTCAGATTTGTTTTGAAAAAGGCACATACACATTTTTCCAATGTACTACCGACACGTTATATATTTTACGTACGTACGTTAACGTCACACCACTATATTTAATTCATTTTTATGAGTATATTCATGTCTTATATCATATGATATAAGTCATGGTGATGACAAATTTAATACGACACGTTAAAAGGTTATAAACCGAAAATCGGCGTATCAGGCGAATACCGAAACTTCACCAACGTGTCACGTACTTGCCATAAATAGATGGCCATCCCCTACACTTCAAAAATGGCCACAAATTTCGTGGCTTTCATGATATGTACAGCCATAAAATCATTCCATGTTGGCAGACACAAATCACCCCACATTAAGGCCAAATTGTGGAGATTTCAAATTTCAATTTTGTCACATGGTTTAGGCGCCACTTCAATATCAGCCTAAGTGCTGAATATTAAAGTTTAATTTATGTATATTATGTGTAGCATAATATATATAACATGTGCAAAAATTTGGAATTTAATTAGAGAAGAATCGGGTAATCGATAAACGTCGAAAATTCGGTTTTATATGTACACGACACATGGAAAGTTTTTGGCATATCATATAACATGTATCTAGACAATTTTTACATATTTCATACATCTCAAAGTGTTCTAGAAAATTCAATTAAGGGCTGATTGGAATATACCATGTATGTATAACTAAATGTGCAATATTTTACAAAGTTTGCTAAAATAAAATTCAGCACATATATCTACACATTCACACGCCCAGCTCAGCTGAATTGGAGCATATGTGGAGTCTTATTGGCAACTTGAATGGTCAAGAATGAAGCATACAATGTTGGTGACTTAAAGAAAGCAACTACAAAAGGTAACATTTCAAATCTTGTCACAATTGTGATACGTGCTGAAAATTCAGCATGTGCACAAATGGCTGGCTGAAATTCTCACTTTAATGAGCCATATTTTGTTGTCTTGAATCATGTGGATAATTGGGAGATAGTATGGAAGTATTTTGAATTAATTATGAAATTAAAATGGTGATGTTTTTGAATATCACACATGCTGAAAGTTTCAGTATGTGTGGGAATGTATATGGCCGATTTCTAGGCCTTGTTGATGATAAATTTTTATTCCAAAAATGATAAAAATGTCTTGCACTAAATGGTGATTGATTTCAAGGATTAAATCAAAGTAAACTTGGCAATATTTTGAATGAAATGTAAATGTTACACATGCTGAAATTTCAGCATGTGCAAGTGGTGTTATGGCCAATTTTTACATGGTATTTTGGAGTTATTTGCCTAGCTAATTTTGTGTGATGATCTTGTGAATTATGGTAAATATTTTATGATTATTTTGGCACATGTTTTAAGTGTTATTCTCAGATTTGTCTAGTCATCAAGTGATGACAACATCCAACCAATCAATGAGTGCCAAGTAAGCAAGAGCCTAATGATCATCCAATGAGGAGATGCCAAGTAAGCAAAGACATGTCACAATGATGCCATATACTCTTTCAAGGACTTAGAAGATAATTTTCAAAAGGGGAAGAGCAACAAGGGGGGCAGCCAACATGTTAAAAGGAAAGGAAGAGAGCAAAACAAAAACCACAACAAACCTTGCAAATCTGAAAGATCAAAAACGTTTTAGCCTTCTCTTCTACACTCTCTTTCTTTCTTCTCTCTAAAATCCTTTTGTACTCGTATTCATATACTTGAATAGGCTTCATATAGTCCACCACATATTCTTTATCATTGTAAAAGATTGATCAAGGTGTGATCAATCTTGCACTTGCGAGGTGGTGGTGTTCGTGACAATTGTATTCTCATACAAGGTTTGTAAAGGGTTGGAGTTGGTGTGTAACTCCATCAACCGTATGGTAAGGTGTTGCTTTGTGTTGTCTGTTTAGTGCTAAACGAGGAAAGTGTCCTTGAAGACTGGAGTAGGTTGTTTATAACCGAACCAGTATAAAATTCTTGGTGTCATTTACTTTCAGCACTTACTTTCAGTTTTAACACTGTTTATCGTTTTTTATCACATTCGTAAAAATAGTAAACGAATTCCAAAAATTACAAAACTTTTCCGAATCATAGAAAAACGTCTTAAGGTTAATTTGACACAAGTTTCAACCCTTTTGGACAAGTATAAGTCATCCAAACGTCCAAAGTTCTGAGACAAGTGCAGTCTGATTTTCAGGCTTGCAAAGGTTGAGACTTTGATCGTATTTGACTAACTTTCCAAAAGAATTTTTCAAAACTGTTTCAACCCATTTAAATAAAACTAATAAGGGGTTAGTCTTTAAATTTTCAGAGAATTTGGAGTTACATACAAATAGGAATTAATTTTTCAAATCAGTCAACCGTTTCTGGCAGATTTGCGCAATCTAACCACCAACGAATTTTCAAGGGGTTAGAGGTTGAATTTCATCTGAAATTTTTAGGAGATACTCGGAACATCTGAGGCTAAGTTCTCTCCAAATTTCAGAATTTTTAAAGACCTGCAATTTAGTTTTCAAAACATTTTAAAACTAGTCCTAAAAACAAAAATTGTTTTCAGAAGTTGTGTTTTTGATTTAAAACTATTTATAAAACATACATTTTCCGCACCCACTATTCAACCCCCTTCTAGTGGTGCCTTGCAGATCCTACAAGTGGTATCAGAGACAGGAACACTCACATCGAAAGGATCCAACGATCTAAGTGAGATGGCAAGCACAAACTTCAAAACCAAACAAGAAGGTATGTCCAGTCAAAGGCCTCCTCTCTTTGACGGTGAGTCTTTCATTCAATGGAAGTTAAGAATGGAATTTTTTCTTATGGCGATTGATATTGATCTTTGTTCAATTATAGAAGATGGTCCATTTGTTCCATCAAAGTCATCCACTGTAGATGGTGTGGCGCCCCGCACCCCGACCCAGCCGGATACAGTGCGCCTGCCGTACTTCACTACGGAGAGTACCAGGCGTCAGTCCATAACATAGCAAAGTCCAGAATAAAATATGTGGACTCTCATGCTTACACGTCGACAAGTAAGCAAAACCGAGGTAGAATAAAAACTTTTCAAATAAAAACGTCTATGCAACCATCATTAGTTTTACAACCCGATCATAAAGTACGAAAATCCCAAAATAAATGTTTCCAGGATCATCGATCCTAACCATCTCGTCACGTCTCTTAAGTCGTCTGTCTCTCGCGCTTCTACGGGTAGGGAACCCTAGGTTCATCTTCAATCCATTCAACTCTATTTCCTGCGGCCTCTGGGAGGAAAAATAGGGGGTGAGTGACCACGTCACCAGCAAGTAAACTATAAATAATCGTGAATTAAATGGAAAGTACATACAAGAACTGAACCCCAAAAATTCAGTTTAGAACATACCTGACCTTCCATCCAACACCCGTAAGAAATCAGCTCATAACTTATCAAAGATTGAAACATACCAAAGTTCATGACTTATGAAAAGATCATCACTCAATAAAGATCATAACTTATGAGCTAACAAGTCATAAAACCTTAGTCTATGTATCACGTACCCATCTTCGATGACTCATTAAATGCAACATGCATGAGTACGTACGTGTGATGCATCATGATAAAAATAAAGATAAGTTCTTTCGTTCTTTCATTCAAAACATCATCGTCAAGAAAACAAGAGAGTATTCAGATCTATTCTCCCGGATCGTAGGCGGTCACTTATTTCTCTTTGAATCTATTATTCATGGATTCGGAGCGGTCACGTCATCACTTATCAGGTCTATTCTCTCCAGGCCTGAACGGTCGATATCAGGTCTATTCTCTCCGGGCTTGAACGGTCGATATCAGGGCTATTCTCTCTGGGCCTGAACGGTTCATATCATCAGATCAGTTAACCCCAGATCTGGAACGAGTCCTTACTGACCGGAAAACATACGGTACCGGTGGAAAGCGTTCTTTTAAAAACAGAATCGTTTCTTTAAAAACGCTTTTTCATCTTTCTTTCTCATAAAATCAGTTCTATAAATCATGTAAATGAAAATGATGCAATGTATGACATGTACTATGCAATCCGTGACATGATGCGTTACATATACACATACGTACAACTTATTCTTTAGGCTGGAAAAATTTCCGAAATTATCGTTCCTATGTACGGCCTCAAACCTCGTGTTTTAGGTCCATTATCACGAGTTCTTGTCATATATATGCATAAGAGTGTCTTTTCTACTTGTAATATAATTTTTGTAACGATACGAGACGTGTAAGACGCTTAATTTACTTAATTACAAAAAAAGGTACTGCTGAACTTCAGCAGTGCAGTGTCCTTTATTTTACCTTTCCTATAAGTCCATTTAAGCTCCTTTTAATTTGGGCCAACCATGGAAACATTCTGTAGACATACCAATAATCAATGATCATAAGCCCAAACTATATAATTAAGAATAAGCCCACCAAAACAAAGCCCCACAACAAATTCCTCATTTCTGCCAAAAATTCCAGATTAGTAACGCCAACTTAACTTTGGTGATTACCACTTAAAATAATCATTCTAAGTTAAGTGCTTTACATCATAACACTCACATATGTCTTAAGTAATTGTCACAAAAGTTTCGTGGAATTATAATATCGTTAAAGGGGTCATTTATTCTTTTTCCCAAAACGGGTTCTTGCTGAATTCTTGAATGACCAATTTTACTACGAATTTTATTGTGACCAAACCGTACTTTTTCAAAAATTCCAACTCTCAAACTTAGAAAACACATAGGGATAAAATCCTGCCAAAAATCAGCCCAATTTCACATTTCTAAGGTCCATTTCCGGGTCAATCATTATGTCCCATAAAATCTGTTCATTCCAGTAATTTCCAGCTTGACCAGTTTTACTAAAAATTGCATTAAAAATAAACTGTATCTCCTTTTAACGAAATTCCAACTCTCATATTTACTATACATATAGGGCTAGTGTTATGCCAAAAATTAGCTAAATTGAATACTTCTAAAGTCCCTTTTAAGGTCATATAAAACGTCACAATAATCTGCCCTGTTCCAGTAAATTCCAATTTTGTCACCTTTCCTTACTAGAATGCCTCAACTTGAGTTGTTTGGCTTAAAAACCTTATAAAACATCAAGTACACCTTTAGCATGTGGATTCGCAGGTTCTAACACATTCTAAACGTCATCTACACATCATTTCAAAACAGTTTGAATGGTACATATATCATCCCTTTGGCCATGCACATCATGTTCATACTAGAATCCATTCTTGGTATAATTGGTGCATACACACCCCAACCCCAAAACAGCCTGTTTATACGCATGTAAGGGCCAAAATCATATCACCATAATGAACATATTAAGCTTAAATCATAAAGCACACATGTTCAAACCTTTACACCACAAGTTGCAATTTATCACAAGAACTTCATTTATTTTCCCCTCCTTCATCCAACCGTCCCCCATACATGTCAAAGAAGGGATCTTTGTCACATTCATCTTAGATTTACCTCATATTCATACTTAAAACAACAAAGATTCCACCTTTGGTGAAAATCTCACACATGCAACCCACTTTACTTAAGGAACCAAAAGTTCCTTGCATTAAACTTAGCATTTCACCTCTAAGATTAAAACTTAATAGCATCTAGTCATTCAAGCATGCACTTTCACACCCAAGTCATAAGTATGTATAGTGTACTTGCCTTTTTCAACTTACTCCTTTCCTTAGCTTGTAATGTGTATAAAATGGTGAAGTCTTCCTCCTCTTCACATATGAACCGCACGGTTTTGAAGAGGAAAAAAGAGAACAATTGTTAGTCCATGTTCTTAAGTGAAAGATGTACTAAATAGAGGTTAAATGGACTCACCAAAATGGAGCTTGAGTAGTGTTCAAACCTCTTAAGACTAGCACCTCTCAAAGCTTGAAAATTTTGAACCTAGTGACCATGGAGGTCACGATTTTGAACAAGAAAGAGTAGTACTATGAGTTTCATTCTAGGAAAGATGTAGAAATCCTCTTAAGAAGGTTAGGATATACTCACCTAGTACCACTTGATCTTGGATGAACCTAAACCTTCTTGGCTCCTCTTGGCCGTGTGCTTGAAGAGCAAGGAGAGGGAAAGTTCTTTGTGGATTCTTGAGGTGGAGTGGGAGGGTTTTCTTTGGAGATAATTTCTTTCACTTGGCTAAGGTGTAGCCGTTGGGGGTCAAGAGGGGTGAATAAGAATTTACCATGGTAAGGTTATGGTAATTAACCTAGGTTACTTTAGTTAATCGAGGTTACTTTATGATTAACTTGGGTTACTTTATTCCAATCATAGTTACTTTTAGGTTAACCTTGGTAACTTTAACCTTGGGGTTAATAAAAGTAACCATGGTAGAATTCAAAATTCCCCTTGGTTACCCACTTGAGGGTATCCGGCGATTGGGGTCTTAATGACCCTATCCATGCCTAATTTCTTTTTTATTAAAACAATCTTGTGGTGGTTGCCTTCCTTTTTACCTAATTATTTTCCCCCTTTTTCTTTTGAAATATGAAATTAGGGAAAATTTTTGAATTCTTTTGGGCTAAGGGCCGAAAATTTGGGTGAATGTTGGGAACAATTTTGCCCATTACCCAAAATTGTTCAATTGTTAATTGAACTCACTTAAAGGATGGGCCTTAAGATTTCGCTTCTTGAAATCTTAAGAAATCCTATAAGGCCTTCTTTATCCTTGTGGCCGAAATCTCCCAAGCACTTGGGAGTGAATTGGGCCACTTCACATAGTCCAATATTCATGCTTGAATTTTTATATAATACTTTCCTTAACGTAATAAAAAAATAATCATCAAACTAAATAAAATTGTACTTGAATATACAACTTTTCATAAATTCTCTTAGATAAGTCTTAAGTACAAGGTGGTTCCTCGTTGGGTACAACATCCTCCCCCCTTATTACAAGTTTTGTCCTCGAAACTTAACATTGTTAGTCAAAGAGGTGAGGGTACAAGTTCTTCATGTTTTCTTCCACTTCCCAATTAGCTTCATTAATTGAATGGTTCTTCCAATGCACCTTGACGATAGGTATAGATCGTCTCCTTAATGCCATTTCCTTGCGATCAATTATCTTTTCTGGTTCTTCGACGTATGTTGCGTCGGCTTCAATTTTCAAAGGCTGTTCCTCTATAATATGGCTAGGCTTGTGCACATACTGACGAAGCTGAGATACATGAAACATATCATGTAATTGAGATAGTGATGGCAGTAGTGCTAGCCGATAAGCGACTTCTCCAACTATTTCAAGAATCTCATAGGGTCCAATAAAGCTTGGGCTTAGCTTCCCTTTGATACCGAATCTCTTAACTCATTTGGACGGCGATACCTTCAATAATACCTTGTCCCCATCTTCAAATTCCAATGGTTGTCGTTTCTCATCTGCCCAAACCTTGCTTCTATCTTGGGCTGCTTGCAACCTTTGTTTGATAATCACTATTTTTCTTTCTCATTTGTTTTTTTATCAAAATGTAAATTTATTACGACGTAAGTCCTCACTTAAGGTGGAGGGAAACCCTTATACAATAGAGTCATCGTAAGTGAAAAGATAATGTAAAAAAGTAAGGATTGCCATTCTCCAATTATATATGATATGCCGCATTAAAACCTTGCCAAGTAAAACCACCCTTGTGGATAAAACCTTGGCGAAGGAAAAAGCGTACATATTTATACAATTGGAGCGATTGTGCATGGAAAAGTAAAATCTAAACATGAGTATGAATGGAAAGCATGATGTGGACGCTCTTGCTCGATGATTGTAGTTTGCGTATGTTGACATCGTTGCTGCTGACGGATCCAAAGCCCTCGGTGCCATATTAGCAATGCCATCACAGCCCATGGAACATGCATGTAAGAACCATACGTTAAAGACATAATTATGAATCTGAAAGCCACCAAGTCTTGTGCGTATATGGAATGTACCGACGTTGTCTGCACTCCACTTGAGCACAGACAACAGAGAATGCAAGATTGGAGATATATGCATAGCCCAGTGTCTCCACCAACATTGAATCCATGTGGTCAACCATTTTCCTCGCAAGTTCAGCAATCGATAAAGGATGTAAGAAACAAAATTATATAGGAGAATTAAGCAGTTGAAGGGGAAACTGAGTACCAATGCTGCCTGTATCCATGTTGAGATACAGGCAGATTGCAGCAAACTAGCCATGATCAGGACGTAAATACGGAGTTAATAAATCTGTGAGAACGCAGCCTCTGACCACCGGTGGTAGTTGCGTTGAAGAAGAGAATACATACAAAGTTGTGTGTTGCATCGCGTAGGCTGCCAAATGGTGCGCTACAGCATTTGTTTCCCTAGGCGTGTATTGTAGATCTGATCGAGTTATTTGCAGAAACAGACACAAGCGATTCAAATCTATCTGCATGTCTCCAGTGGAACCCTGTGAGGCTAATAGAGACTGTATAATTAAGCAGTCAGTTTCAATAATGAACCCTGCATGTTGTTGTGAGAAGTATATGAGGGAATACAACAAAGCCTGTATCTATGCTCTCAAGGGAGACAATCTGGGCAGAGCAAAAGCAATTTCCTTAACAAAACGGCCAGTAGAATCTCGGACAATCGCTCCTGCTGCAGCACTTCTTTGTCCCGCTGCGGCGTCAACATTTAGTTTTAGTCTACCAGGGGGTGGGGTGTGCCATCGTACCAGAGTGTGGCGTCGTGATCGTATTGTGGGAGATAAACCCAATGCAACTAAAGAGGGAACGGGATATGCAATCTTTTTCCTAGAAATGGATGCACAGTAACTGTAGATGTCCATACGGATGCATTCTTCTAAACGATATTGTTGAGTTTGTTCCATTCCAAATGTTACGTGTGCATATTCCTTCCATATATTCCAGCATATGTAATGAGGGACAATTACTTTCAGGTGACCTTGCATAGAGGAGGAAGAGGACCGTAGCCACCAACACCATAGATTGGAACGCAAAGAAGTGCGTGAGTAGCATGGGCCGTCCATCAATACCGTATATTTCTGCCATATTTGTGCAATAATGGGACAGTTCAGAAATAGGTGATCAATGGTGCTGCTGTTGTTTTTGCAAAATGGGCACTGCGAAGGGTATGCATGCAGAAAGTTGGATAAGTTGTCTGGTAAAGGCAAAGCTCCATTGCAAAGTTTTCATGTAAACAGCTTACAAGAAGCTGAGATACCTGGCCACCATATATACTTGCAGCTTCGTAAGGTGGCTTTCACACTTCTACATTCTTCATATGCTCCCTTCAAAGTGAATTGTCCATTTGTATCCAGCAACCAAGTCCATCCTGTGTGTCCTAGTCGGGCTCTTTCCTAATAGAAATCATTTATCCGGCAGATTCTTTTCCATACTGGAGAATCATATAAGAGAATTTTGTAGTGTGTTCTCCTGCCATATTTTTGCTGCATGTATGTAGACCATAATGTTGTTCCTTGGTGATATGCCCACCAAATTTTTCAATCAAATGCCCTTTGCAGCGCATGTAGTGAATGAACACCAACGCCTCCCTCTGATACTAGGTAACATATGGCTTTCCATGATCGCCATCGATGCTTGTTTGCCCAAAAGAAAGCAGACATTTGCTTATCCAGCTCTTTTATTATACTCACCGGTAATCTAGATGCTGCAAAGAGATGCAATGGGATAGAAGACAACACCGAGTTAATTAGAACTAACCTCCCTGGTGTACTAAGTAGATTGGTTGACCATCCAAAAAGTCTTTTATCAAAATACTGCAATAAAGCGGAGCAATGTGTACTACGGCATATGCCCTTGTGAATTGGCGCACCAAGATATCTCATTGGCAATGCACCGAGTCTCATACCCAGAATGTCTGCCGTGCCATGACCATTTTGTCTTTCGCTGACCACAACCGAGCTTTTGTGAAAGTTGACTTGCTGGCCTGAGGCTTGCTGGTACATTTGCAGAAAAGAGATGAAGCGACGCAAATTCCTTGGTGCTGTGCTTAAGAAGATTAGCAAGTCATCCACATAACCTAAGTGAGATGGCGTAGGTATTCTCCCTTCATGAAAACCTTTGATCCATTGAGAAGTTGTCAACGATTTGAGGCCTCTACTAAAGCCTTCGGATGCCAATATAAAAAGAATTGGAGACAACGGATCTCCTTGTTTGACCCCTCTACTCGGGCTAAAAAATCCACATGGTGTGCCATTAACTAGTATAGAACATTTAGTGGCGTGTAAGTTGTTGATGATTAGCCGTACAAAGAAAGGTTTGAAGCCCATCTTTAACATCAGAAGGCGTAGGTATTCCCATGATGCTCTATCAAAAGCTTTAGCCATGTCAAGTTTAATTATGGCACGTCCACCTCATTGCAGTTTATCAATAACATGGACCATTTCTTTGGCTAGAAGAATTTGCTCTGTAATGCCACGCCCTGGCATAAAACCCGATTGTTCTGGTGAAATCAATTTTGATAAGAGGGGAACAAGACGAGTAGCAATCAAACGAGTTATGACCTTTGAGACAAAATTAGTGAGGCATATAGGCCTAAAATCCGCAAATGTGGTCGGTGAGGTCACCTTTGGGATTAACGTAATTAATGCAGCTGCCATGGCTGTAGGTACCTTG
The DNA here is from genome assembly GCA_036186865.1 of Eustoma russellianum. Taxonomy (NCBI): domain Eukaryota; kingdom Viridiplantae; phylum Streptophyta; class Magnoliopsida; order Gentianales; family Gentianaceae; genus Eustoma; species Eustoma russellianum. Next base: position 9,864,661 of record AP025052.1, read on the forward strand.
ATCCCAATGAAAAATTCCTGTACAACTTTAAGTACATCCATCTGTATAATATCCCAGCAATGCCTGTAAAAACGACCGTTGTACCCGTCTGGGCCTGCAACACTAGTCGGACTAAGCTTCCAGACGGCTTCTTTCACCTCCAATAACTGTGGGATGGCAAGCAGAACATCATTCTCTGAATCCGATAATAAAGGCTGAATATACTGCAACACATTGTCGTGTCCTGATGTAGGTTAAGCTTGAAAGATTGCAGGAAAGTATCTGACCGCCTCATTTTGGATACCAGCCTCTTGATCATATACTTGTCCATTCACCGAAGAGATACGCACTAACCTTTGCTTTCTCTGTTTGTCTTTGACAATGTTGTGGAAATAGGCAGTATTAGCGTCACCTTCCTTCATCCAAGACACTCTTGCCTTCTGTTGCCAATATTGGCAAACTCTAGTCTACGCTAATTGCAGCACAGCCTTTGCCTGTTGATACTTTTACCTATTATGATCAGTAGGAGCATTGTCGTATGCTTGTTCTGTCACAACTACCTTTAATTCTGCGTCCACTACAGCATCGAACATATTTCCAAAGACCGTTTTATTCCATTGTCTCAAATCTGTTTTTAATTGGCGTAGTTTGGTATATAAACCCCGCATACCTCCAGTTGTTGGGTATGATGTCCAAGTGTGTTTCATAAAATGCATAAAATCCGGGTGAGTCAACCAAACATCAAGAAAGCGGAATGAACGTGGACCTGTTACTTGTGTATCACGGCACGTCAGGAACAAAGGCGCGTGGTCTGAAGTAGCGTGGTTTAGATGTTGAATCTGCACTGTACCGAATGTGTCATGAAATGATGTCGAACATAGTAATCTATCCAATCTTCTACTTACTCTTCCTAGTCCTCTTCCATCCGACCATGTGTATTTAGAACCCTGATAGGGAATGTCAACCAAACCTACTGTATTGATCCATGTTGCAAAGTATGTTATTTGATGTATGGTTGGGACTGATGTTCCTCTATGTTCATCCAAGGCAGCGAAAGTATTAAAATCTCCCCCTACAATCCAAGGCTCATGAAGGTTATCTGAAAAAGTGAGCAGGTCAGACCATAAATTCCTACGTGCGGCCATAGTATGAGGACCATACACTGCTGTCCACCAAAAGTATGTGTTATTTGGGATCCAGTTAAATCGAAACAAAATGTGTAGCGCCCCGCACCCGGGCCTCGTCCGGATACGATGCACCCGCCGTACTTCACTAAGGAGAGTACAAAGCGTCATGCGTAACATACGAAAATCCATAATATAAGTCATGGATTCCCATGTTAACATTTAACATGACAGTAAAATTTAGGCAGAATTAAAACTTTCCAAATTAAACATACATTACGAAATACCTAAGTCCCCAAAGTAGCAGTACCACAAAATCACATAACCGACAATCCAGAGAGTTTAAACATAGTCATAATACAAATCGTCTTGGCAGCACAAAAGTCCTTAAGCTTAGCCCTCTTCATCTCTCATCGCCTATGGATATGGTACCCTCGGCTCATCTTCGATCCAATTTATCTTGGCATTATCTGGGGAAAAATAAAGTGTGAGTGATAAAAATCACCCAGCAAGAATACAATAAACGACCATGAAATACATAAAGGGTCATAACATGAATGTATTACCCCGAAAACCTCGAATAATCGTAATTCATACCTGATCTTAAATCCTGGGCTTGCATGAGGTCGGCTTAAGCATGTTTTTATGTAACGCTATACCAATAGTAACTTATAAACATTAACTGTAACATGCAACATGTCTTCATGATCGTGAGTTATGCAATATGCAATGCATGATGTCATGTCATGCCATGTCAAAACATCATTTTGGTCCCATACAATAACATGTCATAAAAACAGAGTGTCATATCAATTAACCCCGGATCTGAGCGGGTCCAGAACAGATATCAGATCAATTAACCCCGGATCTGAGCGGGTCCAGAACAGATATCAGATCAATTAACCCCGGATCTGAGCGGGTCCAGAACAGATATCAGATCAATTAACCCCGGATCTGAGCGGGTCCAGAACAGATATCAGATCAATTAACCCCGGATCTGAGCGGGTCCAGAACAGATATCATGTCATCAGACCAATTAACCCCGGGTCTGGAGTCGGGTTAGTCGCATGCTTGGCCGGCAAAGGAATCATGAAGCTTTCTTTAAAAAAAACATGGGACCGTAAAAACTTTTCATGCATAACGAAAAGATAATCACTTGTAAAACTTGCTTGCATCATAAAATCCATGAAAATCAAGTTCATGATCATGCATGATACATGCCGTGATATGAGATGCAAGCCATGACATAAATGCTCATATGCATTCCTTATAACATGTCAACGTACATGAGTTTGGAAGAATATTTCCAAGTTTTGTACTTCATTTACATAGGACGGTTAGGCTAACCATTTAGGTCCATTTATGCGACTCTTTCGTCACAAGTACGTTAGGTGAAATCATAGACACAAGTCGTAGAATTGGGAATTATTTTAAATAACCATAAAGGGCTTACTTACTTACTTTACGATCCATCTTAATTGCTGAGGCTGAGCTGACAGATTTTACTAAAAATTCAATTGTGGCAAATCCGTAATGCGGTTTCCAGAAATTCCAACTCGTATACGTCATAAACATATGGGACTAGTATCATACCGAAATTCAGCCCATTTGCATGTCTCTAAGTCCCTTTTCTAAGCCTGGAAAGTCGTTACAAATTTCAGGGTGGTTCCAGTAATTTCTATTGAGCAGTTTTACCAAATAATTCATTAAAAATAATCTAGAACTTGTTTTGCTGAAATTCCAACTGGCATGTCTTCTAGACTCATAGAGTTATTATCATGCCAAAAACCAGCTTTATTGGTTATTCACAAGGTCCCTTTTCAAGTCAGTGAAAAGAAGTCACTATTCTGCTCAATTCCCGTTTTCAGGTCTGACCAGTCTTACCAAAATATTTATTAAAAATAAACCATAGCTCCTTTTACCAAAATTCCAGCTGGCATCTCTACTATACTCATGGGGCTAGGTTTGTGCCAAAAATCAGAGTTATTGAAGGTCCAAAACGTCCTCTTTGAATTCGTTGAAGTCAATGGTCAATTCTGCCTAGCTCCAGAATTTTCTGCTGGAGCGGTTTTACCGCGTAATTTCTTAAAATTAATTCTTAACTTATTTTAACATAATTCCAACTCATACATATCATAAACTTGTAATAATAGCATCCTACCGAAAATTAACTCATTTTCATGTCCCTAAGATTCGTTTTTGAGTCCACTAACTTGTTACTTAATTTCTGCTCTGTCCCAGCACTTCTCATTGGGCAGTGTTACCAATTAAATCATTAAAATTAATCCACAACTTGTTTTACCATGATTCCAGCTGGGGTATTCACAGAACACCTGGTATTAGCATCCTGCCAAAAATCAGATTTATTGAGCCACTACAAGGTCCTTTTTAAATTCGTTAAACATAGTGGTCAATTCTGCTCTGCTCCAGAATTTTCTGCTGGAGCAGTTCTACTAAATATTTTATTAAAAATAATCTATAACTTATTTTGACAAAATTCCAACTCTCACTTGTGTTACACTCATAAGGCTAGCTTGGTACCGAAAATTAGCATCATTGAAGGTCTGTAAGGTTGGTTCTCAGGCCGTTGAAGATGCCATCCTGTTCTGCCTAGCTCCAGTAGTTTGAGATTTTGTCATTGGTTCAAGTCAAAGGTCCACCCTTTCATCTTGTTCTTGCAAGATATATTACTAATCACTACTTAAACCTTAAATCATCTCAAAACAGCCTTGTAACTAGATGCATGTCATAAAAGACTCCATCTTTGAGAGAATAAGCCACATGCAATGCAAGGTTCTTAAGAAATCTATAAAATATAATCTCAAACTTAGGACATTCAACTAAAGATTAAATCTTAAGAACTTCTAAGCATTCAAGTCACAAACTCTTTACATAAATCATGAGAGATCATTGTAAACTTGCCTCTTCAAGCCAAAGTTTTTGCCTTTGCTTGGTTTGGAGTGAGTTGAGTTGGAAACCTTCTCCTCCTACTCCCTTGTATACACGGTTTTGAAGAAGAGGGAGGAAAAAGATTAGTCTTCCTTACTTAGTGAAAAATAGAGTTTTATTTGGAGCCAAAACATCTTACCAAAGTTGTCTTGGGATGGAGCTTCAAGTGTAGCTAGATAGCTTCACCTAAGAGTGTTGAAGATCTTCACCCCTTGAGCATGGAGGCCACGGTTTGGAGAGGAAAATAATACCCATGTGAGCTTCACTATTTTGTATGAAAAATCTACTTAAGAACTTTGAAATGAGTCTTACCTAGAAGATTCTTGAGCTTGAAGAAGAAGATGGAGTTGTGCCTCTTGTCCTTGGGGTGGCCGAATGTTTCCTTGATGATGGAGGGATGGAACTTTTGCTAAGTGTAGTCTAGGTCTTTGTTTGAGAGAAGATTCAAGATGGAATGAAATGTGATGGATTGCAATATTTAGAAGGAATCTAGAGGGCATGGGAGGGGGAGAATTTTCGGCACTATGGCCAAAGAGAGGGAGGGGAACATGCTTTATGAAAAGTGGAGAAAGGAAGTGTTGGTTTTGTAGCTTGTCTTACATGCATGCACTCTTTTCTTTATTTTATTATTTTGTTCCTTGCATGCTCTTGTTTTATTCTTATTTTATTAGCCTAGGTTTTGCATGCTAGTTATTTTAGGCATTAAGTAATATTTAGTTAATTTGTAGTGGTTTCTAGAAGCCTAGAGAAGGCTTTGGCCGATTTTTAGGGGCTTCTTGGGCAATTTGATATTTCTTGTAATTTTAATTCATGTACTATATTGTTTGCTTTATTTTATTGCATTCCAAGATTTGCATATATATTTATATATAATAGGATGTACAACGTGCATGTTACCTAAAACATATATTAGTGTACATGTATCCACATATACACATGTATGCACGCCTATATGTACTTTGTACACATATACATATGTATCTTTTTATATATATATATATATATATATATATGTATTGTTCATATAACTATATTCCTCATTTATCACTTTTCTTGAAAACCCCTTATTAGTATCATCTTCGAAGTATTTAAGTAAATAGGGTTAAGCTAGCTTAAGTAACACGCGCTTAAAGAAATTATCGCTTTCATTCCGTCACTTGTTCATAGTTCCAAGTACATGTCGTTGGGGTACAACAAAATGTTTCTGTATCCTTGTTTTATTTCTGAAGAATGCAGCAACGCTGCAACCCAAAAGGCCCAGATGTTTCCATCCGACGAAAGTGCTGCTTTTGTAAAACCAAGTTTTAGCCGATATAATTCTAACTTAGATTCTGGTAGTTTTGGTTCAATGAGAACAAGCAAATGAATGTGATGCTGACGCACCAGATACTGCACACGATTATAGGAGGTGCGCAAACCCCTTACATTCCATATTATGCAGTTCATTTTGGAGACTGAGGCTCCAAGCTTGTGGAAGATCTGGTGATCATACCTGAAGGTGGTGGACGAGCCACATCCTTTTTCTTCGTACGATGTCTTTTCTGCGTGCATTCAATTATTCCACCCACCACCATGTTATCTAAATTGCGTTCTGATTGTTGTGGGTCATGTTCTGAAACATCTTGTTGGTGTAATCTCAGAGATATATTCTCAGCCGCAATCATAAGGTTTGAGGGATCTTCTAATGGAAGGGATAAATATTCTTCTGTGTCTGTAGCATGACCTGATGTTGGTGAAGCAGGGTAGTCATTTTGTGGTAAAGGTTCAACCGAAGTTGAAATTAGGCGTGTGACATCCTGTTTGTCGGTAATTTGGATCTGACTGTCTAGGTGCACAGGCACTTTTGGGTCAGTGACTGTGGCAGTATGGAGATCCGTGTGTAGGACTTCTATCACTTTTTCAGCAATCTCAATAGTAGATACTATATCCTCCTCCAACAGCCCACGTCTGGATGTTGCAGGAATCAACTGTGGATTTAAATCTGACCTCGATGGTATTCCTTTATTTGGCATCAAACGTTGAGGACGTATAGTAATTGGCTTGGTAGGGAGCTGGTTTTGGGGTGCAGCAGGCTCCTCCAATTCTGTTGTAGTATCCTTTTTACAAGAGCTTGCAGCATGTCCTAATGTTCTGCATGTGGTACAGTAAAGCGGCAAATTTTCATATTCCACTGGTTGAAAAAACTGATGATCAGCACTATGAATAAATAATTTTTGTGGAAGTTCTTGGGAGACGTCAATCTCAACACAGATTCTAGCAACAGATGGTCTCAATAAATTAGACGTTGCTGCATCAGGCCGCAGGGGTGTCCCAATCATTCGTGCAATCTCACATAGTGCTTCGTGGCTGTGAAGATAAATAGGCAGTCCCGGCAATGAAATCCAAACAGGCACAATGGGAACATCTATTTTGGGATCAAAATCATATGTCCATTTAGTAACCCTCATGTGATAACCAAGGACAGTCCATGTTCGACGTGAAAAACAACGATAGTAGTCTACTTCAGCATCAAAATTTAACAATATATGTGTAGGATCAAGCAATGTGATTTTCACTGCTGCAGAAAATCCAATCTTTTCAAAACATTTGCGAATAGCTTCTAATCTTGGGCGACCATACCAAAACGTTCCTACGAGACAATGTTGGAATGGGGCGGATAGTTTCTTTACCTCCTCTGTTGTAAATTTGATAGCCGACCTCATGAGGAGGGAGTGGGGTTGATGATTGGTGTAGGACGGATGCGTAAGTTCGCTTCTGGTCCATTGCAGGAAGACGCCGTGATCATGCATGAAATACGGGAAAAAAACCCAACTTTTCTGGAACAAAGAAAGGCAATGCAATGAGGATGATGAAGATGAGATTAGAAAGAGCAACGGCAATTCGCCGCCGTCGTCAATATGGTATGCCATGAAGATCGCCGTTCATGAGAGCCGCCACCATCCTTTTTTTTATTCTTTCTCATTTGTTCTATTAGATCAGGTCCCGTGAAAATCTTTTCTCTGATTTCATCCCAGTAGAAAGGAGAACGGCACTTTCTTCCATAAAGTGCTTCATACGGAGCCATCCCTATAGATCGATGGTAACTATTGTTATAAGAGAACTCTACCAATTTGAGACACTTGTCCCAACTCCATCCAAATTCAGGCGTACAGGCTCGCAACATGTCTTCTAGCGTTTGGATGGTCCTTTCTGATTGACCATCCGTTTGAGGATGAAATGCAAAGCTCAATCGTATCTTGGTGCCCATCGCTTTTTGAATAGCTGTCCAAAATCGTGATGTAAAGCGAGGGTCGCGGTCACAAAAAATGCTTAGAGGTACTCCATGAAGACTCACAATTTGATCAACATACATTGTAGCCAACTTCTCCATCGGACCCTTGATTGTCATAGCCATGAAGTGGGCGAATTTTGTCAAACGATTGGCGACTACCCAAATGGTATCATGTCCGTTCTTCGTTCTTGATAGGTTTGTGACAAAATCCATAGTAATGTGGTCCCACTTCTACTCGAGAACTTCAAGAGGTTGTAGTAACCCAGCGAGTCTCTGATGTTCTGCTTTTACCTTCTGGCAAACAAGGCATTTCTCTACAAACTCTGCTTTTCATGCCCTGCCACCAGAATCATTGTTTCAAGTCTTGGTACATCTTATTGACTCTGGAGTGGATAGACAATCGAGAGTTGTGGGCTTCATGAAGAAATTCATTCCTTATATATTCATCATTGGGTACACACAGTCTTTCTCGAAACCACAAGCGATCATCATTTCTGACCTTAAATTCCTCAGAAGGTTTCATCCTTAACCTATCTTTTATTTTCTTTAAAGTTTCATCCTTTTCTTGACCTTCCTTATTCTTGTCTATCAGCGAAGGGATCAATACCAACTTTGCAAGCATGCCTTCAATAGAATCAACCTCTTCAAGATCAAATTTTTCCATATCACGCTGCAGAGGTGGTTGACGCGGATGGCTTGTCTTCCTACTCAGTGCGTCGACAACCTTATGGGCTTTTCTCGGATGATATTGAATAGATAGGTCATAATCCTTCATTAATTCTAGCCATCTGCGTTGACGCATGTTTAATTCTTTTTGGTTGAAAAGATACTTAAGGCTCTTGTGATCTGTGAAAATTTTGCACTTCTCACCGTACAGACAGTGTCTCCATATTTTTAGGGCAAAGACTACGGCTGCTAACTCAAGATCATGTACCGGGTAATTTTGTTCAATTGGTTTTAGCTGTCGGGATGCATACACAATCACTCGATCTTTTTGCATCAGTACGCATCCAAGTCCATTCTTGGAGGCATCACTATACACCACAAAATTTTCACCAGGAATAGGTTGTGCTAAAACTGGGGCAGAGGTTGGTTTCTCTTTTAACTCAGTAAAACTCTTTTCACAATCTGAAGTCCATTCAAACTTATAGTCTTTTTCTGTGTCAAGCGGGTAAGAGGCATAGAAATTCGAGAAAATCCTTCAACAAACTTACGATAGTAGCCGGCGAGACCAAGAAAACTTCACACCTCTGTAACGTTGGTCGGCCTTGGCCACTCTGTGATTGCCTCGATTTTCTTGGGATCTACGGATATACCATCCTCAGATATCACGTGTCCTAGAAATGCTACACTGCGTAGCAAGAATTCACATTTACTAAATTTAGCGTACAATTGTTTTCTCCGTAGAATGTCAAGGACGATCCTTAAATGGTTCACGTGGGTCTCTTCATCAGGTGAGTAGATCAAAATATCGTCGATGAAGACTACAACGAACTTGTCTAGTTGTTCCTGAAATACTCGGTTCATTAGATCTATAAACGCCGCGGGGGCGTTCGTCAGTCCGAATGGCATTACAAGAAATTTGTAATGTCCATAACGGGTTCTGGATGCAGTTTTCGGGACGTCCTCAGCTTTGATCTTCAATTGGAAATATCCTGAGCGAAGATCAACCTTACTGAAAATCCGTGTCCCCTGCATCACAATATTTTTAGGTAGGGTTTATAATAGACTTATCATTAAAATAAAGTTCTAAATCGCTTACCCAAAGCTGATCGAACAGATCGTCGATCATAGGCAATGGGTACTTGTTCTTTATAGTGATCTTGTTGAGTTCGCGATAATCTATACATAACCGCATACTTCCGTCCTTTTTCTTAACAAACAGTACAGGGGCACCCCAAGGTGAAACCCTTGGGCGAATAAGTTTCTTCTCTAGCAATTCGCGTAACTGTTCCTTCAACTCTTTTAGTTCCGTAGGTGCCATTCGATAGGGAGCCTTCTGTAGGATCTGCAAGGCACCACTAGAAGGGGGGGTTGAATAGATGGTGCGGAAAATATGGTTTTTAAAATTTCTTGAAACCTAACCAATTCAAGTTCTGAAAACAGATTCTGTTTTCAGGACCTGTTTTAAAACGTTTTTAGAACTAGGTTAGAGGTCTCCAAAAATTATGAAATTTTGAGAGAACTTAGCCTCAGATGTTATGAGGGTCCCCTAAAAATTTCAAATTAAAATTCAACCTTTAACCCCTTCAAAAACCGTTGGTACTCAGATTGTGCAAATCTGCCAGAAACGGTAGATGGTTTTGAAAAATTAATTCCTATTTGTGTGAACGTCCAAATGATCTGAAACTTTGACTAATTACTCCTTATATACTATATTTAAATGGGTTGAAACAGTTTTGGAAAATTCTTTTGGGAAGTAGGTCAAATACAATCAAGTCTGAAAATCAGACTGCACTAGTCTCAGAACTTTTGATGTTTGACTGACTTATACTTATCCAAAAGGGTTGAAACTTGTGCCAAATTAACCCTAGAACGTGTAAGTATGTTTCTGAAAATTTTTATAATTTTTGGAAATCATTTACTATTTTTACGAACGTGAACAAGAAGTATAAACAGTGCAGCAACTGAAACGTAAATGCAGAAAGTAAATGGCACCAAGAATTTTATACTGGTTCGGTTATAAACAACCTACTCCAGTCTTCAAGGAACACCTTCCTTGGTTCACACTAATCACACACACGCAGTACACCTTACCGCAGGGTTGATAGAGTTACACCTAACTCCAACCCTTTACAAACCTTGTATGTCGAGTGCAATTCACACGAACACCACCACCTCGCTAGAATGAAGATTGATCACACCTTGATCAATCTTTTATAAAGATGTATGAATGGTGGTTTATCTCAAGCCTATTCAAGATTGAAAGAATATGAATACAATAGGCTTTACAAGAAAAGAGAAAGAAAGAAGATGTAGGAGAAGAAGAGCTTGGCTATTTGATCTCTTTAGAATGCAATGCTTGTTGTTTTTGTTTGCTCTCCTCTTCTTCTTTTTAATTGTGGCAGCCGTCCCCCCCTCTCTTGTCTTCCCTCTTGAAAATTTCCTTTTGAGTGCTTGAGAGAGTGTAAGACATCATTGTGACAATGCCTTGCTTACTTGGCATCATTCTATTGGATCATCATTTAGTCTTCGCTTACTTGGCACCTCCTTATTGGCTCAATGTTGTCAACATGATGACATGGAAAAAATCTGAGATTAACACTTTAAACATGTGCCAAAAATCAAACATGAAATCATACCATAAGTCAAGAGATACACCATAAATTGCAAGACCAACAAATCCTTCCCAAACAAGGCATAATTTCGGCCATATAGTCATCTTGCCATGCTGAATTTTCAGCATGTGCACCATTTAATTTTATTCAAGATAATTCCCAATTTACTTTGATTTTTCTCATTAAAAATGAATCAACAATACATGGTAAGTCTTGATATCAATTGAGACATGAACTTGGACACAAAAAGCTCATCATGTTCGGCCACAACATGTACACATGCTGAAAAAATTTTCAGCATGTGTGATATGCTAAATATCACCATTTATTTATTTTAAATATTATTCAAAACCTTACCATATCCTCTTCCAATCAATCCACCTTAATCAAGAAGTAAAATATGTCTCATAATGACCTTAAAAACGCCACCCATTAGCACACATGCTGAATTTTCAGCATGTGTCACAATTGTGACAAGATTTTGAAGTACTACCTTGTGTAGCTCCTTCCTTTATGTCACCAATAATGTATGATTGATTCTTGACCAATCAATATGCCAACAAGGCTCCACATATGCTCCATCTCAGCTGTAGGGACGTGTATACATGTATATGCATGTGCTGAATTTCATTTTTGCTAACTTTGTAAAATAGTGCACATTTAATAATACACACATGTAATATTCCAATCAGCACTTAATTTAATTTTATAGAACACTTTAAGATGTATATCATATGTAAAAAGTGTCTAGATACATGTCACATGATGTGCAAGAAAAACGTTCCATGTTATGTGCGTAGAAAACCGAATTTTCGATATTTATCGATTACCCGATTTTTCTCTAATTTAAACTCCAACTTTTGCACATGTTATATATATTATGTTATACATAATATATATAATATATACTTTAAATCTCAGAACTTGGCTGGTTTAAAGTGGTACCATTAACATGTGACAAAATTAAACTTGGAATCTTTACATTTTGGCCTTAATGTGGAGTAATTTGTGTGTGCCAACATGGAAAGTATTTTTGGCTGAATATGTCATGTGTAGCACGAAATTTACATCATATTTTGATGTATATGGGCTGGCGATTTATTTATGGCAAGTACGTGACACGTTGGCGAAGTTTCGGTATTCGCCCGATACGACAAATTTCGGTTTAGAACCTTTTATCGTGTCGTATTTAATTTGTCATCACCATATCTTATATCATATGATATAAGACCTGAATATACTCATAAATATGAGTTAAGTATAGTGGTGTGACGTTAATGTACGTACGTAAGATATATAACGTGTCGTTAATACGTTGGAATACATGTGTATGTGCCTTTATAAAAAAAATCTGAAAATATGTATAATATATGTATATGTGGCGTGTTTAATGAAGATGGGGAGGAGGAGAAGACTTTCCTTCTTTAGCTTTGTTGCCTTTGTGCCTTTTCCAAATGAATCTTCCTTTAATGAACTACTTAGTTTATTAAACTAAGTACTTCACTTAATGAACTAGTTTAGTTCATTAATGGTGGCACCTGAAAATAGTATAAACACAACAAATGTTTGCCATATGATGTAAGCTTTAATGCTTCATGGCTCGTTAGTACGGCAACATAATATATAAGTTAAATAAGGCAAGTAATGGCAAGATATCATGCATTCATGTACACGTTTATATATATATATATATTTATGCACGTTTATATATATATATGCATTCAAATTTCTTATTTTGAAATCACTCAAACCCTCTTATTTCTACAATCTCCCCCTTTTGATGATTTTCAAAATAACTTGTGTACATGATTTAAATGCTATCTCTCCCCCTTGAACTATGCACAGATTTGAAATTTGAATTTCGAATTTCAAATCCGGCTCCCCCTTGATTTGTGCAATTAAAATCAATTTAGATCAGTCAGTGTTTCTCTCCCCCTTAAATAAAATCAATTTAGATCAGTCAGTGTTTCTCTCCCCCTTAAATCATGCTTCTCTCTCCCCCTTTATTTTGGAAAGTTAATCAAAAGATTCCTGTCAAAAAGGAAAGTAAATCAAATAATATCACATCAAATCATATCAACGGGAATTATGCCTAATTTAGAACGAAGAGATTCATATGTGGCTTGATTTAAGGCCTTTGTAAATATATCCGCTTTTTGTGATTCTGTGCGTACGTGATCTATGACAATATTACCATTGTTAACGTGATCACGAAGAAAGTAATGGCGAACTTCTATATGCTTAGCCTTAGAGTGTAACACGGGATTCTTAGACAAATTTATTGCATTCATACTATCACAATATATAGGAATCTTATTTACGGTAATTCCAAAGTCCGAAAGTTGTTGTTTTATCCACAACAACTGTGTGCAACAAAGGCTAAGTGCCATGTACTCAGCCTCCGTAGTGGACAAAGCAACACTTGCTTGTTTTTTGGAAAACCATGAAATAAGGGAATTTCCTATAAATTGGCAAGTTTCGCTCGTGCTTTTTCTATCTATTTTGCAGCCACCATAATCTGCATCAGTGTAAGCATGTAAGTCAAATGTAGAATCTTTATCGTACCAAATACCTAAGGTGGGCGTATGCTTAATATAACGGAATATTCTTTTTACTGCATTTAAGTGTGACACCTTAGGTTGACTTTGAAAACGAGCACACATGCATACGCTAAACATGATGTCAGACCTACTAGCAGTTAAATATAGCAAAGAACCTATCATAGATCGATATAATCCATTATCAACGTCTTTACCATGTTCGTCTTTGTCTAATTTAGTAGTGACACTCATAGGGGTGGGGGATGGTTTCAAATTTTCAAAATTAAACTTTTTGACCATGTCATTAACATATTTCGCTTGGCTTATATGAATTCCTTTACTCGTTTGCTTAATCCGCAAGCCAAGAAAATAATTAAGTTCACCAACCATAGACATTTCAAATTCAGATTTCATGCAATTTTCAAAATCTTTAACAAGTCTATGTGAGGTAGAGCCGAAAATAATGTCATCTACATAGATTTGAATAATGAGTAAATCTGATTTTTCTTGTTTCAAAAATAGTGTACTATCTATAGTACCGCGTTTAAAATTATTTTCTAAAAGGAAAGTAGCAAAACGATCATACCATGCTCTTGGCGCTTGCTTTAGGCCATATAGTGCCTTCTTTAGTTTGTACACGTGATCTGGATGTTTCAAATCTTCAAAACCGGGTGGTTGCTTCACGTATACTTCTTCTTGTATGAATCCGTTTAGAAAAGCACTTTTGACGTCCATTTGATACAATTTAAAATCTTTCATGCAAGCAATAGCAAGTAAGAGTCGTATAGCTTCTAAACGTGCTACGGGTGAAAATGTTTCATCGTAGTCTATTCCTTCTTCTTGATTATATCCTTGAGCTACGAGTCTTGCTTTATTTCTAACGACCTTTCCTTCTTTATTCATTTTATTCCTAAATACCCACTTTGTGCCTATTATAGTCTTATCTTGTGGTCGTGGCACTAAATCCCATACATCATTTCTAACGAATTGATTAAGTTCGTCATGCATAGCATCAATCCAAGATGAATCACTCAAAGCATCATGCACATTTTTAGGCTCAATTTCAGAAATCATAGCATGAAATTCATTTATTTCATCCGAAGTGATTCTTCTACGTGGTCGCACACCGTGAGTGATGTCGCCTATGATGAGATCATGTGGGTGATCTCTATGCCATCTTGATTGATTATTCTCTAAGTTATCATGCATTTTTATATGATCATGCATTTCTAGTGTCTCATTCATATCATGCATATCAAAAGAATCATTATCTTCATTCAAAACGGGTTTCAATTCAAAATCATCGTCATATTCCTTATCTTTATCAATCTCACCAAATTCATTGAATTTAACATGAATAGATTCTATGATTTGTCTAGTGAGAGGATCATAACATCTATATGCTTTTGAATTTATGGAATACACAACAAAAATGCACTCAATTGATTTGGATTCAAATTTATCTAAATTATCTTTTGTATTCAAGACAAAGCATTTGCATCCAAACACACGAAAATAATCAATCTTAGGCATGCGATCATTCAAACTTTCGTAAGGCGTCTTGTTTATTTTCTTTCTTATAGATAGGCGATTTACAATATAGCATGCACAATTTACGGCTTCCGCCCACAGAAATCTAGGCAATTTATTTTCGTAAAGCATGGTTCTAGCGATTTGTTGTAATGTGCGATTCTTTCTTTCTACTACTCCATTTAATTGTGGAGTTCTAGGTGGCGAAAACTCATGTTTAATTCCTTTTTCTTCACAAAACAAAATCATCTCTTTATTTTTAAACTCACCGCCTCTATCGCTTCTTATTCTTTTCACATTTACACCGTATTGATTTTCAAGTTGTTTAATTAATTTAGCAATCTCTACAGCGCTATCATCCTTATGTGCAAGAAATAAAGTCCAAGTATAACGAGAAAAGTCATCAACAATTACGCATGCATAATGACGCCCACCAAGGCTTGTAGTACGACTAGGACCAAACAAATCGATATGCAATAGTTCTAGTATTCTAGTCGTGCTTATTTCATTTTTCGGCTTAAGTGACTCACGTGTTTGTTTGCCTTTTATGCAAGATTCACACAACTGAAAGTTGTCTAAATCAAGCGTAGGCAATCCCCGTACTAGGTTCTTTCGTTGCAATTTTTCTAGTGTGGAAATACCTATGTGTCCTAAACGTCTATGCCATAAATTCACATTGGGTTCATTTGACATAAAACACTTAACTTTAGCGTCTACTACATCATCCATAGATAGCGTAAAAATATTGCCTTCTCGTTTTCTTTTTAAAAAGGTTTCTCCATTTTTATCTATTATGTTGCAATAAGGATGAGTAAAGCACACATTGAAACCATTGTCAACAAATTGAGAAATACTAAGAAGATTGTAAGATAAGTTGCTTACCAAAAATACGTCGGAGATTTGGAGTGTGTTCGGATTGCCAATCGTACCTTTTCCAATGATCTTGCCCTCATTGTTGTCTCCAAAGGTCACGGATCTGCCTTTTGTTACCTTCTTTAATTTGGAGAACAGGCTCGGGTCACCCGTCATGTGCCTCGAGCAACCACTGTCAAGGAACCACTTTATTGATATATCTTTCGATGTGTGGTCTCCCTGCAATGTGGAAAAGTGATTTAGGTACCCTTTTAATTTTGGGTCCTTTCGAGTTAGTTAATCACCTTTTGGTAAAGGTACTTTTCGGTACCCATACTTGGGTGATCCTTCTCGGTCTATCAAATGGCAAGAATGTAGATGAAGGTGAAATATAATAGACATGTGGTGCATGCACTTTGGGTCTTTGCCCAAGGACTCCTCTATACTCGTTGAATGAAGGACGCTTTTGATATGTCCTTGTGTGCGTAGTGCGTGGATGATATGTATTTCGTGTATGCATTGTTCTTCTCTTTTCATATCTATATGGTACAATATTATATTTCACATGATATGATGGAGTGGGGCGTGAGAAAGGGGACACTTTTTGCGTCATCTTAGACGCCACTTGCGGCTTAGGAGTGTCCACTTTCTTAGACACAACAAACTTGGTTGGTTTGGTTGATACTTCGTTAGTATCAACGTATCCCAATCCAGTTTTGTCACTGTCATGCTTTTGTGATAATATGATGCGATGCAGCATGTTTGACCCTATATCAAATTGTTTCATCATTTTCTCTAAATCGGTATTCTTTGATTTCAAATTTGAAATCTCGGATTTCATTTCATTATTTTGAGACGTTAATGATGAGATCTCGGTTTTCAATGCAGTGATGACACATGAAGACTCTTTCTTTGAATCGCTTAATTGAGCGACAAGATTCTCGTTAGAAGATTCTAACAGTTTCTTGTCTTCAATTAAACGTTTCTTTTCTTTAGCGAGAGTCTTAGTGAATTTATGCAGTTCTAGATACTGACTAAAAAGATCATCATAAGAAGGTTCAGAGTCAGAGTCAGAATCAGATGATACCTCGTTAGAAGCTTTCGAGGCAAAGCATACTTGAGCGGTCTCCTCTTCGGTCTCAGTTTCAGAGTCTGATGAATCACTCCATGTGGAGGCCTTTAGTGCACGTTTTCTTTGTTTAGATCTGAGACGAGTCTATTTTTGTTCCGCTCCTTGTCAGGGTACTTATTAGTTTGCTTTTCTTTGTTTGGGCAGTCATATGATAAGTGTCCGAGTTTGCCGCATTCATAACATTTAATGTCCTTATCATTTGACTTGTTTTTATTTCTCTTAGATGTAGTGCCCTTGTTTTTATTTCTAAATGACTTTCTCATGAATCTTCTTAGTCCTTTAGCCAATAGGATTAAATCATCATTATCCGATTCGGAATCACTATCATCTACGTGATCGGAGGGAGGGGAGACGTGTTCATTTAATTTAAAAGCAATGGTTTTACCTTGTTTAGATGATTCCGATTTCCGAATGGTAAGTTTGTTTTCATAAACTTTGAGTGAGCCAATTATTTCTTCCATCTTTATTGATTTGGTTTCCTTGCTTTCTTCTATAGCAGTCACTTTAGGGTCCCATTCCGAAGGAAGGCTTCGTAGGACTTTCTGTATCTTTTCCTGCGTAGTAAAAGCCTTACCAAGAGACTCAAGAGAGTTATAGATGTTAGTTAAACGAAGATCCATGTCTACAATCGACTCATTAGGCAACAATTTAAAAGACTCAAGAGTAGACATGAGCATATTAATTTTTGACTCTTTTACTTGACTCGTGCCTTCGTGTTTCATTTCTAGAATTCTCCACATTTCTTGTGCACTCGAACAATTTGACACATAACTGGACTCACTCTTACTCAATCCATTTAAGAGTAACTGCATGACCTTAGCATTCATACTAAGTTTCTTTTTATCTTCATTAGTATAGTCTTGTCTAGTTTTAACGACTTCTAGTGTGACTCCGTCTACAGTGGATGACTTAGATGGGACATATGGACCATCTTCAATAATTGACCAAAGATCTATATCTATAGCCATAAGAAAAAGTTTCATCCTAAGTTTCCATTGAATAAAGGACTCACCGTCAAAAAGTGGAGGCCTTTGACTCGACATACCTTCTTGTTCGGTTTTGAGATTTGTGGATGCCATCTCACTGCATCGTTGGATTCCTTGTAGTGAGTATTCCTGCTCTCTGATACCACTTGTAGGATCTGCAAGGCACCACTAGAAGGGGGGTTGAATAGATGGTGTGGAAAATATGGTTTTTAAAATTTCTTGAAACCTAACCAATTCAAGTTCTGAAAACAGATTCTGTTTTCAGGACCTGTTTTAAAATGTTTTTAAAACTAGGTTAGAGGTCTCCAAAAATTATAAAATTTTGAGAGAACTTAGCCTCAGATGTTATGAGGGTCCCCTAAAAATTTCAAATTAAAATTCAACCTTTAACCCCTTCAAAAACCGTTGGTACTCAGATTGTGCAAATCTACCAGAAACGGTAGATGGTTTTGAAAAATTAATTTCTATTTATGTGAACGTCCAAATGATCTGAAAATTTGACCAATTACTCCTTATATACTATATTTAAATGCGTTTAAACAGTTTTGGAAAATTCTTTTGGGAAGTAGGTCAAATACAATCAAAGTCTCAACCTTTGCAAGTCTGAAAATCAGACTGCACTAGTCTCAGAACTTTTGATGTTTGACTGACTTATACTTATCCAAAAGGGTTGAAACTTGTGCCAAATTAACCCTAGAACGTGTAAGTATGTTTATGGAAATTTTTATAATTTTTGGAAATCGTTTACTATTTTTACGAACGTGAACAAGAAGTATAAACAGTGCAGTAACTGAAACGTAAATGCAGAAAGTAAATGGCACCAAGAATTTTATACTGGTTCGGTTATAAACAACCTACTCCAGTCTTCAAGGAACACCTTCCTTGGTTCACACTAATCACACACACGCAGTACACCTTACCGCAGGGTTGATAGAGTTACACCTAACTCCAACCCTTTACAAACCTTGTATGTCGAGTGCAATTCACACGAACACCACCACCTCGCTAGAATGAAGATTGATCACACCTTGATCAATCTTTTACAAAGATGTATGAATGGTGGTTTATCTCAAGCCTATTCAAGATTGAAAGAATATGAATACAATAGGCTTTACAAGAAAAGAGAAAGAAAGAAGATGTAGGAGAAGAAGAGCTTGGCTATTTGATCTCTTTAGAATGCAATGCTTGTTGTTTTTGTTTGCTCTCCTCTTCTTCTTTTTAATTGTGGCAGCCGTCCCCCCTTCTCTTGTCTTCCCTCTTGAAAATTTCCTTTTGATTGCTTGAGAGAGTGTAAGACATCATTGTGACAATGCCTTGCTTACTTGGCATCATTCTATTGGATCATCATTTAGTCTTCGCTTACTTGGCACCTCCTTATTGGCTCATTGTTGTCAACATGATGACATAGAAAAAACCTGAGATTAACACTTTAAACATGTGCCAAAAATCAAACATGAAATCATACCATAAGTCAAGAGATACACCATAAATTGCAAGACCAACAAATCCTTCCCAAACAAGGCATAATTTCGGCCATATAGTCATCTTGCCATGCTGAATTTTCAGCATGTGCACCATTTAATTTTATTCAAGATAATTCCCAATTTACTTTGATTTTTCTCATTAAAAATGAATCAACAATACATGGTAAGTCTTGATATCAATTGAGACATGAACTTGGACACAAAAAGCTCATCATGTTCGGCCACAACATGTACACATGCTGAAAAAATTTTCAGCATGTGTGATATGCTAAATATCACCATTTATTTATTTTAAATATTATTCAAAACCTTACCATATCCTCTTCCAATCAATCCACCTTAATCAAGAAGTAAAATATGTCTCATAATGACCTTAAAAATGCCACCCATTAGCACACATGCTGAATTTTCAGCATGTGTCACAATTGTGACAAGATTTTGAAGTACTACCTTGTGTAGCTCCTTCCTTTATGTCACCAATAATGTATGATTGATTCTTGACCAATCAATATGCCAACAAGGCTCCACATATGCTCCATCTCAGCTGTAGGGACGTGTATACATGTATATGCATGTGCTGAATTTCATTTTTGCTAACTTTGTAAAATAGTGCACATTTAATAATACACACATGTAATATTCCAATCAGCACTTAATTTAATTTTCTAGAACACTTTAAGATGTATATCATATGTAAAAAGTGTCTAGATACATGTCCTTGAGGATGTGGCCCGCCTTGCCGCATCCAAAACACTTTCCTGCCTGGTAATAGCATTCTCCCACATGACACTTACCATAGTGAGGGCAGCTCGGAATAGCAGATTGCTAGCCTTGATTCTTTGACTGGTTTTTTAGGAACGACATTGGAATCGATTCTTTCTTTGATGCCCTGGGCCCCTTGAGCTTTGTTTTGCAGCTTTGCGCGACCCTCTATTCCCGGATGTTTCCCTTCCTCGTTTCTGTCCGATCTCATCGCGGCGAATGATATCTCGCTCTATTCTGGAACAAGCATCCAAAAGTGCACCAAAGTTTGTCGGGTTTGCATTTACCAACCAGGTCCGAATCCTAGGGTTTAACCCTCTTTCAAACTTCAACATCTTGGTTTCTTCATCATTCATGGTAGATGGTTGGAATCTCCCCAGAGCTATGAACTTGTTGGCATATTCAGCGACTATCATTCCTTGTTCTTGCATCAGTGATTCAAACTCATGCATCTTCTGCAGTTTAACGGAGGTTGGTATGTAAAATTTGTTGAATTGCTGGAGAAATCTCTCCCATGGAATTGGCCTTGGTAGAGATTGCATGTTGGCCTTCCACCATTGGTTGGCTTCTCCAAGTAGGAATGGACAGACTGCCTGAGTCTTTACTTCCTCAGGTGCTCAAATAAGTTCAAAACAGTTTTCTACTTCGTCTAGCCACTTCTCAACGGCGTCTAAATCTGACTTCCCTTCGAACGGCAGAACATTACCTCCTTTTAACTTTTCAAAGTAGTATTGGGCATCCCTGACTGGCTCGTGAGCCTGAGAGACATTCTGTTGCAACATCACTTGACCAATTTGGGTGACGG
The DNA here is from genome assembly GCA_036186865.1 of Eustoma russellianum. NCBI lineage: Eukaryota > Viridiplantae > Streptophyta > Magnoliopsida > Gentianales > Gentianaceae > Eustoma > Eustoma russellianum. The sequence continues at coordinate 9,885,353 of AP025052.1, forward strand.
TCTGGCTGAAATTCTGGAAGGCATTGATATCTGGCATCATTTGTGGTAGAGGCCCATGGGGTGGGGGAACGTTATGAACCGGAGGCGGATTTTGGTCTTTCTGTGGCGGTGGTGGAGGAACCTGAGCAGGTGGAGGAATAGGATCTGGCACCTCTAGTCTAGCTCTTGCCAGTCTGCCTCTTGGTCGCACCATCTGCATTATGCAGTGTCAGGGTTTTATGCAATATGGGAGTGTCATAATAAGTGGCAGAATTTAATTCATTCCAATAGAATTTCTGAGTGGTATGCAAGTAGATACGTTATGAATTAAATTCTATAAATTGTCATCGATTAGGGTTTTATCATTAGGTCGAACCCAAATTTTCAGTCTAAGTTATCTTAGTCTAAGGTCAACCCTCATCTAGAATCATGAATTCGATCTAAGATCAAACTTAGTTGGCTAAGATCATAACTTAATTCTATATTCTGCCCGGATCTGGAGCCTTAGCTCTGATACCACCTGTAACGCCCCGCACCTCGGCCCAGCCGGATACAGTGCGCCCGCTGTACTTCACTACGGAGAGTACCAGGCATCAGTCCATAACATAGCAATGTCCAGAATAAAATATGTGGACTCTCATGCTTACACGTCGACAAGTAAGCAAAACCGAGGCAGAATAAAAACTTTTCAAATAAAAACGTCTATGCAACCATCATTAGTTTTACAACCCGATCATAAAGTACGAAAATCCCAAAATAAATGTTTCCATCACAATTTCATAAAAAGGATCATCGATCTTAACCATCTCATCACGTCCCTTAAGTCGTCTGTCTCTCGCGCTTCTACGGGTAGGGAACCCTAGGTTCATCTTTAATCCATTCCACTTTATTTCCTGCGGCCTCTGGGAGGAAAAATAGGGGGTGAGTGACCACATCACCAGCAAGTAAACTATAAATAATCGTGAATTAAATGGAAAGTACATACAAGAACTGAACCCCAAAAATTTGGTTTAGAACATACCTGACCTTCCATCCAACACCCGTAAGAAATCAGCTCATAACTTATCAAAGATTGAAACATACCAAAGTTCATGACTTATGAAAAGATCATCACTCAATAAAGATCATAACTTATGAGCTAACAAGTCATAACACCTTAGTCTATGTATCACGTACCCATCATCGATGACTCATTAAATGCAACATGCATGAGTACGTATGTGTGATGCATCATGATAAAAATAAAGATAAGTTCTTTCGTTCTTTCATTCAAAAGATCATCGTCAAGAAAAGAAGAGAGTATTCAGATCTATTCTCCCGGATCTGAGGCGGTCACTTATTTCTCTTTGAATCTATTATTCCTGGATTCAGAGCGATCACGTCATCACTTATCAGGTCTATTCTCTCCGTGCGTGAACGGTCGATATCAGGTCTATTCTCTCCGGGCCTGAACGGTCGATATCAGGTCTATTCTCTCCGGGCCTGAATGGTCCATATCATCAGATCAGTTAACCCCGGATCTGGAACGGGTCCTTACTGGCCGGAAAACACACAGTACCGGTGGAAAGCGTTCTTTTAAAAACAAAATCTTTTCTTTAAAAACGCTTTTTCATCTTTCTTTCTCATAAAATCAGTTCCATAAATCATGTAAATGACGATGATGCAATGTATGACATGTACTATGCAATCCGTGACATGATGTGTTACATATACACACACGTACAACTTATTCTTTAGGCTGGAAAAAATTTCAGAATTATCGTTCCTATGTACGGCCTCAAAACCTCGTGTTTTAGGCCCATTATAATGAGTTCTTGTCATACATATGCATAAGAGTGTCTTTTCTACTTGCAATATAATTTTCGTAACGATACGAGACGTGTAAGACGCTTAATTACGAAACAAGGTACTGCTAAACTTCAGCAGTGCAGTGTCCTTTCTTTTACCTTTCCTATAAGCCCATTTAAGCTCCTTTTAATTTGGGCCAACCATGGAAAAATTCTGCAGACATACCTATAATCAATGATCATAAGCCCAAACTATATAATTAAGACTAAGCCCACCAAAACAAAGCCCCACAGCAAATTCCTCAATTCTGCCAAAAATTCCAGATTAGTAACACCAACTTAACTTTGGTGATTACCCCTTAAAATAATCATTCTAAGTTAAGTGCTTTACATCATAACACTCACATATGTCTTGAGTAACTGTCATAAAAGTTTCAAGGAATTATAATATCGTTAAAGGGGTCATTTATTCCTTTTCCCAAAACGGGTTCTTGCTGAATTCTGGAATGACCAATTTTTCTACGAATTTTATCGTGACCAAACCGTAAGTCGTTTTTCAAAACTTCCAACTCTCAAACTTAGAAAACACATAGGTGTAACATCCTGCCAAAAATCAGCGCAATTGCACATTTTTAAGGTCCATTTCTGGGTCAATCATTATGTCCCATAAAATCTGTTCATTCCAGTAATTTCCAGCTTGACCAGTTTTACTAATAATTTCATTAAAAATAAACCGTATCTCCTTTTAACGAAATTCTAACTCTCATATTTACTATACATATAGGGATAGAGTTATGCCAAAAATTATCTAAATTGAATACTTCTAAAGTCCCTTTTCAGGTCCTACAAAACGTCACAATAATCTGCCTGTTCCAGTAAATTCCAATTTCGTCACCTTTCCTTACTAGAATGCACCAACTTGAGTTGTTTGGCTTAAACACCATATAAAACATCAAGTACACCTTTAGCATGTGGTTTTGCAGGTTATAACACATTCTAAACGTTATCTACACATTATTTCAAAACATTTTGAATGGTACATATATCATCCCTTTGGCCATGCACATCATGTTCATACTAGAATCCATTCTTGGTATAATTGGTCCATACATACCCTAACCCCAAAACATCCCGTTTATACGCATGCAAGGGCAAAAATCTTATCACCATAATGAACATATTAAGCTTAAATCATAAAGCACACATCTTGTTCACACCTTTACCCCACAAGTTGCAATTTATCACAAGAACTTCATTTATTTTCCCCTCCTTCATCCAACCGTCCCCCATACATGTCAAAGAAGGGATCTTTGTCACATTCATCTTAGATTTACCTCATATTCATACTTAAAACAACAAAGATTCCACCTTTAGAGCAAATCTCACACATGCAGCCCAGTTTACTTAAGGAACCGAAAGTTTCATGCATTAAACTTAGCATTTCACCTCTAAGATTAAAACTTAATAGCATCTAGTCATTCAAGCATGCACTTTCACACCCAAGTCATGATTATGTATAGTGTACTTGCCTTTTTCAACTTACTCCTTTCCTTAGCTTGTAATGTGTATGAAATGGTGAAGTCTTCCTCCGCTTCACATATGAACCCCACGATTTTTGAGAGGAAAAAAGAGAACAATTGTCAGTCCATGTTCTTAAGTGAAAGATGTACTAAATAGAGATTAAATGGACTCACCAAATAGAGCCTGAGTAGTGTTCAGACCTCTTAAGACTAGCACCTCTCAAAGCTTGAAAATTTTGAACCTAGTGACCATGGAGGTCACGGTTTTGAACAAGAAAGAGTAGTACTATGAGTTTCATTCTAGGAAAGATGTAGAAATCCTCTTAAGAAGGTTAGGATATACTCACCTAGTACCACTTGATCTTGGATGAACCTAAACCTTCTTGGCTCCTCTTGGCCGTGTGTTTGAAGAGAAAGGAGAGGGAAAGTTCTTTGTGGATTCTTGAGGTGGAGTGGGAGGGTTTTCTTTGGAGATAATTTCTTTCACTTGGCTAAGGTGTAGCCGTTGGGGGGTCAAAAGGGGAGAATAAGGATTTACCTTGGTAAGGTTATGGTAATTAACCTAGGTTACTTTATTCCAATCATAGTTACTTTTAGGTTAACCTTGGTTACTTTAACCTTGGGGTTAATAAAAGTAACCATGGTAGAATTCAAAATTCTACTTGGTTACCCACTTGAGGGTATCTGGGGGTTGGGGTCTTAATGACCCTAACCATGCCTAATTTCTTTTTTATTAAAACAATCTTGTGGTGTTTGCCTTCCTTTTTACCTAATTATTTTTCCCCTTTTTCTTTTGAAATATGAAATTAGGGAGAATATTTGAGTTCTTTTGGGCTAAGGGCCGAAAATTTGGGTGAATGTTGGGAACAATTTTGCCCATTACCCAAAATTGTTCAATTGCTAATTGAACTCACTTAAAGGATGGCCCTTAAGATTTCTCTTCTTGAAATCTTAAGAAATCCTATAAGGCCTTCTTTATCCTTATGGCTGAAATCTCCCAAGCACTTGGGAGTGAATTGAGCCACTTCACATAGTCCAATATTCATGCTTGAATTTTTATATAATAATTTCCTTAACATAATAAAAAAAATAATCATCAAACTAAATAAAATTGTACTTGAATATAAAACTTTTCATAAATTCTCTTAGATAAGTCTTAAGTACAAGGTGGTCCGTCGTTGGGTACAATAGATGGAGTCACACTAGAGGTCGTTAAGCCTAGACAAGAGTATACTAGTGAGGATGAAAAGAGACTAAGCATGAACGCTAGGGCTATGCAGTTACTTTTAAATGGACTAAGTAAAAGTGAATCAAGCTATGTTTCAAATTGTTCTAGTGCTCAAGAAATATGGAGAATACTTGAAATAAAACACAAAGGCACTAGTCAAGTAAAAGAGTCCAAGATCAACATGCTTACGTCCACACTCGAGTCATTTAAATTATTGCCTAATGAATCTATCGTTGACATGGATCTTCGCTTGACTAACATTTACAATTCTCTTGAGTCTCTTGGAAAAGCCTTTACTATGCAGGAAAAGGTACAAAAGGTCTTGCGAAGCCTTCCATCCGAGTGGGACCCTAAAGTAACGGTAATAGAGAAAGCAAAGAAACTAAGTCAATCAAGATGGAAGAATTAATTGGATCGCTTAAGGTTTATGAGAACAAACTCACCATAAGGAAATCGGAATCATCAAAACAAGGTAATGCTATTGCATTTAAATCAAATGAATACGTCTCTACTTCTTCCGATCACATAGATGATAGTGATTCTGAATCAGATAACGATGACTTAATTTTATCGGCTAAAGGCTTAAGAAAATTCATGATAAAGTCGTTTAGAAAAAAAACTAAGGCTACTTCGACTAAAAGAAATAAGAACAAGACAAACGACAAGGATGTTAAATGTTATGAATGCGGTAAACTTGGACATCGATCATATGACTGCCCTAATAAGGACAAGAAAACAAATAAATACCCTGACAAGGAACGGAACAAGAATAGACTCGTTTCAGAACCTAAGCAAAGGAAACGAGCTCTCAAAGCCTCCACTTGGAGTGATACATCAGATTCCGAGACTGAAACAGAAGAGGAGACTGCACAAGTATGCTTTGTGTCCAAAGCATCAAACGAGGTATCATCTGACTCTGATTCTGACTCTGAGCCTTCTTATGATGATCTTTTAGTCAGTACTTAAAATTGCATAAATTCACTAAGACTCTCACGAAAGAAAAGAAGCGATTAATTGAAGACAAGAAACTGTTAGAATCTTCTAACGAGAATCTTGTCGCTCAATTAAACGATTCAAAAGAAGAGTCATCATGTATCATTACTGCATTAAAGACAGAGATCTCATCATTGACCACGCAAAATAATGAAATGAAATCTGAGATTTCAAGTTTAAAATCAAGGAATACAGACTTAGAGAAAATGATGAAACAGTTTGATACGGGAATCTAACATGCTAGATCGTATTATCTTATCACAAAAGCATGATAATGATAAAACAAGTTTAGGATACATTGAAACAAATGAAGTATCCATTAAACCAACCAAGTTTGTAGTGTCTAATAAAGTAGACACCCCAAAACCAAATACGGCGTCTAAGATGACGCAAAGACCCTCTCTCCCCTCATCTCGTCATATTTCTTCCTCATATCATGCGAAATACAATTTTATGTCATATAGATATGAGAAGAAACAAGTGATGCATACACGACATTCATTTCATCCATCTAGATCATGCACTACGCACACTAACACAAGGACATACCAAAAACGTCCTACATATAGAGTATAAAGGAGTTCTTGGCCAAAGGCCTAAAGTGCACTCACCACATGTCTACTACTTTGCACCTTCATCTACATTCTTGCCATTTGCTAGACTGAGAAGGATCACCCAAGTATGCGTACCAAAAGGTACTTTTACTAAGAGGTGAATAACTAACTCGTAAGGACCCAAAATTAAAAGGGTACCTAAATCATTTTTGCACATTGCAGGGAACTCACACATCAAAAGATACATCAATCAAATAGTTCCTTGACAGTGGTTGCTCGAGGCACATGACGGGTGACCCGAGCCTATTTACGAAACCGAAGAAGGTCACAAAAGGCGGATCCGTGACCTTTGGAGACAACAACGAAGGCAAGATCATCGGAAAAGGTACAATTGGAAACCCAAGCACTCTTCAAATCTCCAACGTCTTTTTGGTAAGCAACTTATCCTATAATCTTCTTAGCATTTTGCAATTCATTATTAATGGTTTTGATGTGTGTTTTACTCACCCATATTGCGATATAATAAATAAAAATGGAGAAACAGTATTAAAAGGAAAACGGGAAGGAAACATTTTTACGCTTTCTATGGATGATATGTTAGACACTAAGATTAAATGTTTCATGTCAAATGAACCTAACGTAAATTTGTGGCATAGACATTTAGGGAATATTGACATTTCTACACTAGAAAAACTCCAACGAAAGAACCTAATACGAGGATTGCCTAAACTTGATTTAGACGACTTTCAGTTGTGTGAATCTTGTATAAAAGGCAAACAAACACGTGAGTCACTAAAACCTAAAAATGAAATAAGCACGACTAGAGTTTTAGAATTACTACACATTGATTTGTTTGGTCCTAGTCGCACTACGAGTCTTGGTGGATGTCACTATGCTTGTGTAATTGTTGATGATGTTTCTCGTTATACTTGGACTTTGTTTCTTGCACATAAGGATGATAGTGCCATTGAGATTGCGAAACTAATAAAACAACTTGAAAATCAATACGGTGTCAATGTGAAAAAGATAAGAAGCGATAGAGGCGGTGAATTTAAAAACAAGGACATGATTTCATTTTGCGAAGAAAAAGGAATTAAACACGAGTTTTTTCCACGTAGAACTCCACAATTAAATGGAGTAGCAGAAAGAAAGAATAGGACATTACAAGAAATTGCTAGAACTATGTTGTGCGAAAATAGATTGCCTAGATTTTTGTGGGTGAAAGCCGTAAACTGTGCATGCTACATAATAAATCGCTTGTCCATTAGAAAGAAAATAAATAAGACGCCAAATGAGATATTAAATGAGCGCATGCCTAAAATTGACTATTTTCGTGTGTTTGGATGCAAATGCTTTGTTTTAAAAACAAAAGATAATTTAGATAAATTTGAATCCAAATCTATTGAATGCATCTTTGTTGGGTATTCTGTGAATTCAAAAGCATATAGATGTTATGATCCCACCACTAGACAAATTCTAGAATCCTTTCATGTGAATTTTAATGAATTTTGTGAGATTAATAAAGATAAAGAATATGATGACGATTTTGAATTGAAACCCGTGTTGAATGATGATGATGACACGTTTGATATGCATGACATGCATGATACACTAGAAATGCATGACCACTTAGAAATGCATGAGAACGTAGAAAATAATCAACCAAGATGGCATAGAGATCACCCACACGATCTCATCATAGGCGATATCACACACGGTGTGCGTCCACGTAGAAGAATAAATCCAAAAGAAATAAATCAATTTCATGCTATGATTTCTGAAATTGAACCTAAAAATATGCATGATGCTTTGAGTGATTCTTCTTGGATTGATGCTATGCATGACAAACTTAATCAATTTGTTAGAAATGACGTATGGGATTTAGTGCCACGACCATAAGATAAGACCATAATAGGCACAAAGTGAGTGTTTAGAAATAAAATGAATGAAGAAGGAAAAGTTGTTAGAAATAAATCTAGACTTGTAGCACAAGGCTATATCAAGAAGAAGGAATTGATTATGATGAAACATTTGCACCCGCAGCACGTTTAGAAGCTATACGACTTTTACTTGCCATTGCTTGCATGAAAGATTTTAAACTGTATCAAATGGACGTGAAAAGTGCATTCTTAAATGGATTTATACAAGAAGAGGCATACATGAAACAACCACCCGGTTTTGAAGATTTGAAACATCCCGATCACGTGTACAAACTAAAGAAGGCATTATATGGACTAAAGCAAGCACCTAGAGCATGGTATGATCATTTTGCTACTTTCCTTTTAGAAAATGGTTTTAAAAGAGGCACTATAGATAGCACATTATTTTTGAAACAAGATAAATCGGATTTACTTATTATTCAAATTTACGTTGATGACATCATTTTCGGCTCCACTTCTCATAAACTTGTTGAAGATTTTGAAAATTGCATGAAATCCGAATTTGAAATGTCTATGGTTGGCGAATTGAACTATTTTCTTGGCTTGCAGATTAAGCAAACGAGTAAAAGCATTCACATAAGCCAAGCTAAATATGTAAATGATATGATTAAAAAGTTCAATTTTGAGAATTTAAAACCATCCCCCACCCCTATGAGTGTTACTACTAAATTACATAAAGATGAACATGGTAAGGATTTTGATAATGCCTTATATAGATCTCTGATTGGCTCTTTGCTATATCTTACTTCTAGTAGGCCTGACATCATGTTCAGTGTATGTATGTGTGCACGTTTTCAAAGTCAACCCAAGGTGTCTTACTATAATACAGTAAAAAGAATATTCCGATATATTAAGCACACACCCACCTTAAGCATTTGGTATGATAAAGATTGTGACTTTAATTTGCATGCCTACACTAACGCTGATTATGGTGGATGTAAGATAGATAGAAAAAGCACGAGTGACACTTGTCAATTTATAGGAAACTCAGTTATTTCATGGTTTTCCAAAAAGCAGGCAAGCGTAGCTTTATCCACTACTGAAGCTGAGTGCATGGCACTTAGTCTTTGCTGCACACAATCACTATGGATAAAACAACAACTTTCGGACTTTGGAATTACTGTAAATAAAATTCCTATATATTGTGATAAAATGAGTGCAATTAACCTATCTAAGAACCCAGTGTTACACTCTAGGGCCAAGCATATAGAAGTACGCTATCGCTTTCTTTGTGATCACGTAAATAATGATGATATTGTCATAGATCACGTACGCACAGAAGCACAAGTAGCGGATATCTTCACTAAATCCTTAAATCAAGCCACGTACGAAAATCTTCGTTCTAAATTAGGTATGATTTCTGCTGATTTGATTTGATTATCTTTCCATATTTACATGCATTTTTGATTGACTTTCCAAAATAAAGGGGGAGAGGATGCATGATTCAAGGGGGAGAGAGAAACTGATTGCAAAAATCAAGGGAGAGCAGATTTGAAATTCAAAATTCAAAATTTGAATTTATGCATGATTGAAGGGGGAGCGATAAGATTTAAATAATGAATGTAGGTTATTTTGAAAATCATCAAAAGGGGGAGATTGTTGAGAAAAAGGGGTTTGAGCGATTTCAAGATACATGATTTAAACATGTTACAAAAAAATGCATGACATGTTGCATAAAACTTGCCTTATGTAGTTCATATATAATATTGTCGTACTAACAAGTCATGAAGCTTTAAAGCTTACATCAAATGGCAAACATTTGCTGTGTTTGAACTATTTTCATGTGTCACCATTAATGAACCAAACTAGTTCATTAAGTGAAGTACTTAGTTAATTAAACTAAGTAGTTCATTAAAGGAAGCAATATTTGGAAAAGGCACAAAGGCAACAAGTTGAAGAAAGGAAAGTTCTCCCTCTCCTCTCCACACATATTACACGCCATTATACACACACACACACACACACACACATATATATATATATATATATATATATATATATATTCAGATTTTTTTGAAAAAGGCACATACACATTTATTCCAACGTACTACCGACACGTTATATATTTTACGTACGTACGTTAACATAACACCACTATATTTAAATCATATTTGTGAGTATATTAAGGTCTTATATCATATGATATAACTCGTGTTGATGAGAAATTTAATACGACACGTTAAAAGGTTATAAACCAAAAATTGTCGTATCGGGCGAGTACCGAAACTTCACCAACGTGTCACGTACTTGCCATAAATAGATGGCCAGCCCCTACACTTCAAAAATGGCCACAAATTTCGTGGCTTTCATGATATTTACATCCATAAAATCATTCCATGTTGGCACACACAAATCACCCCACATTAAGGCTAAATTGTGGAGATTTCAATTTCAATTTTGTCAGATGGTTTAGGCGCCACTTTAAGATCAGCCTAAGTGCTGAATATTAAAGTTTAATATATGTATATTATGTGTAACATAATATATATAACATGTGCAAAAAGTTGGAATTTAATTAAAGAAAAATCGGGTAATCGATAAACGTCGAAAATTCGTTTTTCTATGTACACGACACATGGAACATTTTTGGCATATCATATAACATGTATCTAGACACCTTTTACATATTTCATACATCGAAAAGTGTTCTAGAAAAATCAATTAAGGGCTGATTGGAATATACCATGTGTGTATAATTAAATGTGCACTATTTTACAAAGTTTGCAAAAATAAAATTCACCACATGTATCTACACATTCACACGCCTAGCTCAGCTGAATTGGAGCACATGTGGAGTCTTGTTGGAAACTTGATTGGTCAAGAATGAAGCATACAATGTTGGTGACTTAAAGAAAGGAACTACAAAAGGTAACATTTCAAATCTTGTCACAATTGTGACACATGCTGAAAATTCAGCATGTGTACAAATGGCTGGCCGAAATTCTCACTTTAATGAGCCATATTTTGTTGTCTTGAATAATGTGGATAATTGGGAGATAGTATGGAAGTATTTTGAATTAATTGTGAAATTAAAATGGTGATATTTTTGAATATCACACATGCTAAAAATTTTAGCATGTGTGGGAATATATATGGCCGTAAATTTTTATTCCAAAAATGATAAGAATGTCTTGCACTAAATGGTGATTGATTTCAAGGATTAAATCAAATTAAACTTTGCAATATTTTGAATGAAATGTAAATGTTACACATGCTGAAATTTCAGCATGTGCAAGTGGTGTTATGGCCGATTTTTACATGGTATTTTGGAGCTATTTGCCTAGCTAATTTTGTGTGATGATCTTGTGAATTATGGTAACTATTTTATGATTATTTTGGCACATGTTTTAAGTGTTATTCTCAGATTTGTCTAGTCATCAAGTGATGACAACATCCAACCAATCAACGAGTGCCAAGTAAGCAAGAGCTTAATGATCATCTAATGGAGAGATGCCAAGTAAGCAAAGACATGTCACAATGATGCCATATATTCTTCCAAGGACTTAGAAGATAATTTTCAAGAGAGGAAGAGCAACAAGGGGGGCGGCCAACATGTTAAAAGGAAAGGAAGAGAGCAAAAAAAAAACAAGAACAAGCCTTGCAAATTTGAAAGATCAAAAACGTTTTAGCCTTCTCTTCTACACTCTCTTTCTTTCTTCTCTCTAAAATCCTATTGTACTCATATTCATATACTTGAATAGGCTTCATATAGTCCACCATATATTTTTTATCATTGTAAAAGATTGATCAAGGTGTGATCAATCTTGCACTTGCGAGATGGTGGTGTTCGTGACAATTGTATTCTCATACAAGGTTTGTAAAGGGTTGGAGTTGGTGTGTAACTCCATCAACCCTGTGGTAAGGTGTTACTTTGTGTTGTGTGTTTAGTGCTAACCGAGGAAGGTGCCCTCGAAGACTGGAGTAGGTTGTTTATAACCGAACCAGTATAAAATTCTTGGTGTTATATACTTTCAGCACTTACTTTCAGTTTCAGCACTGTTTATCGTTTTTGATCACATTTGTAAAAATAGTAAATGAATTTCAAAAATTACAAAACTTTTGAGAATCATAGCCACACATCTTAAGGTTAATTGGGAACAAGTTTTAACCCTTTTGGACAAGCATAAGTCATCCAAACGTCCAACGTTCTGAGACTAGTGCAGTCTGATTTTCAGGCTTGCAAAGGTTGAGACTTTGATCGTATTTGACTAACATTCCAAAAGAATTTTTCAAAACTGTTTCAACCCATTTAAATACAACTAATAAGGGGTTAGTCTTTAAATTTTTATATCATTTGGAGTTACGTAAAAATAGGAATTAATTTTTCAAATCAGTCTACCGTTTTTGGTAGATTTGCGCAATCTGACCACCAACGAATTTTCAAGGGGTTAGAAGTTGAATTTTGATCTGAAATTTTTAGGAGATACTCAAAATATATGAGGCTAAGTTATCTCCAAATTTCATAATTTTTGAAGACCTGAAATTTAGTTTTCACAACGTTTTAAAACTAGTCCTGAAAACAGAAACTGTTTTCAAAAGTTGAGTTTTTGGTTTAAAACTATTTTTAAAAAAACAACATTTTCCGCACCCACTATTCAACCCCCCTTCTAGTGGTGCTTTGCAGATCCTACAGTTGTTGCACATGAGGAAATTTCCCTTCCATCAATATTAAGACCACCGGCATTGCCTAGCAAAAAAGGGGCATCTCCCTTCTTTCCTTAATAAAGGGCCCTTAAACCTTTTCAACCCTACAAAATATTCCAAAAATTATCATAAGAAAGGGTATCTTCCTCTTCTCCCTCCAAAAGCACATGGCCAAAGAGAACAAAATTGGATTTAAGATTCACCCAAGTGCAAACTTGGTCTAGGTAAATAAATCCTCAACTCTTCAGGGGAATTTCTACATTTTACATAGATTGAAGCTCATGTTGGCCCTTTTCTTGCCCATAAACCGTGACCTCCATGGTCACTAGGTCCAAGCTTTCAAAGATTTTAAGAGGTGCTATTTATAAGAGGTTTGAACACCACTCAAGCTCCATTTTGGTGAGTCCATTTAACCTCTATTTAGTTACATCTTTCACTTAAGAACATTGACTAACCATTTTTTTCTTTTTCCTACAAAACCGTGGGGTTCATAGTGAAGAGGAGGAAGGCTTCACCAATTTCATACACATTTCAAGCTAAGGAAAGGTGTAAGTGTGAGAAAGGCAAGTACACTAAAAATACTCATGGCTTGTATGTGAAAGTATATGCTTGAATGTCTAGGTGTTGCTAAGTTTCAATCTTAGATATAAAACACTAAGCTTGAAGCGTGATGTTTTTGGATTCATGAGTAAGATGGCTTGCATGTATGAGATTTTATTTAAAGATGGATTCCTTGCTCTTTTTATGTATGAATATGATGTAACCCTATGGTTAATGTGACAAAGATCTCTTCTTTGACATGTATGGGGGACAGTTGGATGAAAGTGGGGGAATAAATGTAGTTCTTGTGATGAATTGTAACTTTTGGGGTAAAGGTGTGAACAAGATGTGTGCTTTATGATTTAAGCTTAATATGTTCATTGTGAAGATATGATTTTTGCCCTTGCATGCGTATAAACGGGCTGTTTTGGGGGTAGGATAGGTATACACCAATTATACCAAGAATGGATTCTAGTATGAACATGATGTGCAAGGTCAAAGGAATGATATGTGTATCATTCAAAGTGTTTTGAAGTAATGTGTAGATGACTTTTGGAATGTGTTAGAATCTGCAAAACCATATGCTAAAGGTGTACTTGATGTTTAATAAGGTATTTAAGTCAAACAACTCAAGTTGGGACATTTTAGTAAGGAAAAGTGTCAAAATTGGGATTTACTGGAACAGGGCAGAATATTGTGAGGTTTTGTAGGACCTGAAAAGGGACTTTATAGGTATTCAATTAAGCTAATTTTTGGCGTAACACTAGCCCTATGTGTGTAGTAAATATGAGAGTTGGAATTTCGTTAAAGGGAGTTACGGTTTATTTTTAACAGAATGTTTAGTAAAACTGGTCAAGCTGAAATTACTTGGACTGAACAGATTTTATGTGACATAATGATTGACCTGAAAATGGACCTTAGAAATACGCAATTGGGCTGATTTTTGGTAGGATGCTAGCTCTAAGTTTGTGAGTTGAAATTTTCAAAAAAGGACTTACGGTTTGGTCACAATAAAATTCGTAGTAAAATTGGTCATTCCAGAATTCAGCATGTACCCATTTTGGGAAAAAGAATAAATGACCCCTTTAAAGTTATTATAATGCTGCGAAACTTTTATGATATTTACTTAAGACATATGTGAGTGTTTTCATGTAAACCACTTAGCTTAGAAATATTATTTTAAGGGGTAATCACCAAAGTTAAGTTGGTGTTACAATCTGGAATTTTTGGCAAAGTTGAAGAACCTGTTGTGGGGCTTTGTTTTGGTGGGCATAGACTTATTTGTATAGTTTGGGCATGTGACCATTAATTATTGGTATGTCTACATTATTTCCCAGGGATGTTCCAAATTAGATGAAACTTAATGGGCTTAACAGAATGTAAAAGAAAGGACACAGCACTACTGAAATTCAGCAGTACCCTGTTTCGTAATTAATATAAATTAAGGGTCTTACACGTCTCGTAACGTTACGAAATTTATATGGGGAATAGATAAGACACCCTTATGCATATGTGTGACGAAAAATAATGATAATTGGCCAAAACTGTGAGGTTTTGAGGCCGCGCAATTTGGGACGATTTTCCTGAAAATTTTCCAGCCTAAAGAATGAGTTTGTACTTGTATGTATGTAACGCATCATGTCATGATTTCATAGTACATGTCATACATTGCATCATCGTCACTTACATGATTTATGGAACTGGTTTTATGAGAAAGAATGAAGAAAAAGCATTTTTAAAGAAAATATTCTGTTTTTAAAAGAACGCTTCCACCAGTACCATGTGTTTTCTGGCCAGTAGGACCCGCTCCAGATCCGGGATGCCTGGAGAGAATAGACCTGATTATGATGAGATTGACAGTACAGGCCCAGAGAGAATAGACCTGGAAATTATTATTGATGATGTGACCGCTCCGAATTCGGGAATAATAGATTCGAAGAGAAATAAGTGACCGCCTCAGATCCGGGAGAATAGATCTGAACACTCTCTTGTTTTCTTGACGATGATGTTTTGAATGAAAGAACGGAAGAACTTATCTTCATTTTTATCATGATGCATCCCATGTACATATTCATGCATGTTGCATTTAACGAGTCATCGAATATTGGTACGTGATACTTAGACTAAGTTGTTATGACTTGGTAGCTCCTAAGTTATGATCTTTATTGAGTAATGATCTTTTAATAAGTTATGAACTTTTATCTGTTATGAATTTTGATAAGTTATAATCTTTGATAAGTTATGAGCTGGTTATTTACGGGTTTTGGATGGAGGGACAGGTATGTTCTAAACCGAATTTTGGGGTTCGGTTCTTGTATGTAATTTCCATTTAACTCACGATTATTTATAGTTTACTTGCTGGTGACGTGGTCACTCACCCCTTATTTTTCCTCCCAGAACCCGCAGGAAATAGAGTGGAATGGATCGAAGATGAACCTAGGGATCCTTACCCGTAGAAGCGCGAGAGGTGGATGACTTAAGAGATTTGACGAGAGGATTATGATTGATGATCTTTTTTATGAATTGATGATGAAAACATTTATTTTGGGATTTCTATACTTTATGATCATGTTGTAAGACTAATGATGGCTGTGTAGACATTTTTATCTTAAAAGTTTTAATTCTGCCTCGGTTTTGCTTACTTGTTGACGTGTAAGCATGAAAGTCAACCTATTTTATTCTGGACTTTGTTATGTTATGGACTGACGCCTGGTACTCTCCGTAGTGAAGTATGGCGGGCGCACCGTATCCGGCTGGGCCGGGGTGCAGGGCGCTACAGGTGGTATCAGAGCCGAGGCTCCAGATCCGGGCAGAATATAGAATTAAGTTATGATCTTAGTCAACAAAGTTTGATCTTAGATCTAAGTCATGATCCTAGATGAGAGTTGACCTTAGACTAGGATGACCTAGACTGGAAATTAGGGTTTCGATTTAATGAAAGAACCCTAGTTGATGATGTGTTACAGAATTTAATATGTACCATATCTATTTGCCGCCCACTGGGAATTTTCCTCGATTATGAATTCAAGTTTTGTCGATTGTCTCGATATGACTTTGAATAAAATCGACGCTACATGGTGCAGATGACATCACATACTGGTATGCTGACATCATCACTGTCACCCCCGGGAAGCATGGGATTTTATTACCGACAACTACTTAAAGCACGAATTCCGAGATTTGGCGGGGAGTCTAGCCCGGAGGACGCAGAGCAATGGTTGGATGAAGTAGAAAGTTGTCTTCTGAGGGTAAGGGTGCTGGACGAAATAAGGGCACGAATTGTCCGACCATTTCTGATTGGTAAAGCTGGCCTGTGGTGGAGAACTAATGTCCAGCCACTACCACGACCAATAGTCTTGGCAAGATTTCTAGAAGAGTTATGTGGGGCTTTCCTCTCCCTGGAGTTGGTCATAGAGAGGATTGAAGACTTTGATACGCTAAAACAAGAACCAAACACAACAGTCTCAGAGTATGCCTCTCAATTTATTATGTTAGGACGATACACTCCCCTGGTTATGGAAGATGAAAAGTGTAAGATAACCAGATTTATGCACGGTCTAAACTTTCAGATTAAGACCCGACTGGTCAAGGCACACTCAAGGACCTTTGAGGAACTGTTGCAGGACTGTTATAAAGCGGAGCGCAAAAATAACATAGCGGAAAGACAAAAGAAGAGACATGATAGATATGATAAGAAAAGGGGTAGAAGGTGGCAGCCATACTTATATGGGACTAACAACAAACCAACCAAGAATACTAATCTGGATCGAAGAATGATGCATTCAAGGATCTTTGAAACATCCAAACCACAAACATGTACATCTGACTACCCAACTTAAAGTACTTATGCTTTACCTTGTTTATTTCCTAAGTATGAATGGTCATTAAGCGATGCAACAAGGCATAGGTGCCTGCCACCTATGGTCGATAATTTATTGGGGCCACTACATGATTATAAGTTGGGATTACCCAACACCCTCTAGCAGTGACGTTACCATCTAGTGGGATTTTGTGTAGCGCAAGACTTTAAATGATTCAGTAGGTACTGATATCTTTATTCAGTTCCTGCCTTGTAAGAGAAATCACGGACTGTATAGGAAAGAAGAATATCAGAAACACCATGAAAAAGATATAAGGAAACATGAAAGCTTATACCATACTAGCTCCAGTTTCGAGGACGAAACTTATATTAAGGGGGGAGAATGTTGTACCCCGCCTAAATTAGTACAGTATCTAGGGATAGAGGGAAGTGATGGAAGGGAACGATATTTTGAAAGGAGAATATTTTGGCTTTGCACACGTCTATTTCAGTGTTAAAAGGAAATAGCATATTACCCCAAAGTATGAATTATGAAACAACGGGGTTGCTAAGATGTTTCCCCTAAGACTACTCAGATTTCGGCTTAGAGTGCTGGGAACATTAGGCAGAGCTCCTTTTTAGCTACAAGTAACTGATTCTTGTTATAAACCATGGAGAGTTATTCTAAGCATTAAGTGTCCTACTAATTAAGGATTCAAAAAGATGAAAGGAGGAAAATAACCCTCTTCCCCTTTTAGCCGCCGGGTAGGGGAGCTCATTAAGAGGCCTTTTATTATTAGAAAAGGGTAATTGTACCTCTTAATTGCTTACTAAAGCAATTATACAAGAAAGTATGCATGATGTACTCACAACGTGATGTTGTTATAAGGATATGAAATTCTCAAAAATTTCCTAGAAACCGTAAGATACATGAAAGGATGAATTAGTGATTAAGATTGTACTAAGAAATATCTCCTTCAACCACTTAGTAGCTTCCTTATTAAATCTCCTAAAGAGTGACTCAAGCTTAATGAGGGTACTAAAGGCACCCTAACCACCGGGTTTAAACCCATGGTTAGTCCATGGTACTCATTTAATCACAATAGTAAATGACTTAAGAATTAGGAAGGGACAAACTAATTAAGGAGTAATTGCACTTGGGGAGGGAGGGGAAAGACCCCCCTCACCGCCGGCTTTTCTTTTTGGAGGAAGCCAAGGGAACTTTATCATTAATCATAGTTACTTTTAGGGTTATCAATTTCAAACTTGATAGAGAATAGGGTTACATGATACAATTATATATATATAGTATGGACATATATAGAGGTATATATATACGCATACGTTATAGATGTGGATTACGTTGTGATAAGCGGCTTATAGGATTATAGTCCCATGAAAAGTGTACTTAAAGGACAATAATTGAGCATACATAAACACGTGTATATATATATATATATATATATATATATATATATATATATATATATATATATTAAGATAGGAAAATGGATAAGCTATGATCATGAATAAGATGAAATTGAATTAAACTCATACATGTATAAGTGTACGCACCCATATTTCGGTCATAAGGCCTTATTAAGCAAGTAAGTGACTTCAAGATTATTAAGGAACCCTAAAAAAATGTGGTTAGGCATCTAAGAGGACTTCACCCCTAACCATGGTCACTTTTGGATTACTCACTTTAATCTCATAAAAAAATAGGTTCACATGATATATCCATGCGTGCATATTTACATACATAATGTTGGACATATATATATATATATATACACACTTATAGGTATATATACAGGTCATACTTACATGCATACATTTCAGCATATGCCTTGATATTGACCTAAGAGATTTTAGTTACTTGAAGGATGTAATTAAAGGATAATTGTAGCGCCCCGTACTCGGCTAACCCTCGTACGGTGCACCCGCCGTACCTTCCCTTTCGGAAAAGGTACAAAGCGTCGATACTTAACTCGTAAAACCCATGAATAAACATGGATTACAAAGTCACGATCTTAACAGGTAGATAAAAATACGGCAGAATTTGAACCTTAATCCGAAAGCGTCAAATCGCGAATACATAGCAAAATTATACAAACTGAACCGATAGCAAACTACACCGCGAAATTATACAAACATTATCCGAAGAGAATCCGAAAGTAGCTAAGTCCCAAAATGTCACAAAGGTTCATCAAAAGCTTCCATCATCATTCTCTTAACGGCAATTTCCATAACCTACGGGTATGGCATCCTTGGCTCATCATCAATCCACTCGACTTCATTACCTGGCTCTGGGGGGAAAAATAAATGGGTGAGCGACAAAGTCGCCAGCAAGTATACAATAACACCGTACAATAAAGAGAAAACGGCATACAAGAATCAAACCCCAATTCCTTAAGTTAAAACATACCTGCCAATACCTTTCCGAACCATCATACTTAAAGTCATATCAACACTTAGCTAGGATCTAAACGTCATCACTTAGTTAGATTCTACGTGCTATAGTCAAACCTTACTTCTATGAAAAGGTATCATGCATAATGTGTATGGAAATGTGAATGCAATGCAAATGTAACGGGAAACATTCTTTCTTTCATTTAGACATGCTCATAAAAATACTTGAACTTTCTTTCTTTCTTTTAAATCATGCTCATCATAAAACAAGAGAGTGTGTCAGCCTATTATACCGGGCATGACTCGGTTCTTATAACATGATCACCTTCAGGTCTATTATACCGGACCTGGCTCGGTTCTTATATTCTTCAGACCTATTATACCGGGCCTGGATTGGTTCTTACATTCCATCAGACCTATTATACCGGGCCTGGATCGGTTCTTATACTTCGTCAGATCAATTAACCCCGGATCTGTAGCGGGTTAAGCTGGCCAGAAGGGACGAAATTCTTTCAAAACAGAAACTTTATATAAAACATCGATAAAATCATGAGCATGGAACATATGAGCATGTCAATGCAAGTGCATGAGATGGAACATGGTAAAATGCACTTATACATCATAAACAACTTTCTTCATGGGCTGGAAAACGATCCAGCAGCATGTCCTGTATTGTCCAGCCTTAAAATCAACCTTTTGAGCCTATTTTCCAGAAACTAAAAATATGGACATGCACCACATGATCTTAACTACATTCTGTACAAATTTCATGCGATTTCGACAAGCGTAGGTGCCTCAATAAAAATAATTCCCAACAAGGGTACAACAGAAAT
Source organism: Eustoma russellianum (assembly GCA_036186865.1). NCBI lineage: Eukaryota > Viridiplantae > Streptophyta > Magnoliopsida > Gentianales > Gentianaceae > Eustoma > Eustoma russellianum. The sequence goes on from AP025052.1 coordinate 9,905,582, forward strand.
TCTGCTGCACTCTCAACTCCATTCCTTACCTTGTCTCCATCCATAAACTTATTATGGGGCTAACTTAGCACCTGGAAATCTTTCCTATTTCCTTTATGAACAATATTCCAATGCCCATTCACCAAAACAAGTCAAAATAAATACGATACAATTCATACAAGCACAAAGGGTCAATCTGTCCTGTTTCCCATAATGTTACACCAACTTTCCCTCAATGGTTTACCATCAAGATCAATAGATAAAATCAATTTCTTTACATGGATACTGAGCTCTATGTCTTAAGTACTTCCTGTAAAAAATTCAGGTCAATCCAAGATGTTTAAGGTACTTAAATAATTTTTCTCCCTAAGGTGGTACGACCAGAAACTGTTTTGACCCCTTGATACTAAAAATTCATTTCTGACCAATCCACAAATGATTTTCCAGAAATTCCAACGCCACAATAAACTAGACATAATAAGCTACGACCATACCAAAAATAAGCTCAATCCAACGTTTAGAAGGTCCTTAACTAAATCCATAAATTTGGCATGAAATCTGTCCAGAATTCTGTTTTCAGCCAACATGCATAGAAATATCCTTTCCCTCCTAATTTTGTTCTTTAGCCTATAATCCAAGTTAATGGTCATTCAATAGACATAATAAGGCTTCCCTATACTAATTCAAGTCTCTTTTTAGCATGCAAAAGTTGTTCATATGGGCTGTTCATTCTTCCAAACAAAACAGTCCCCTAGTCCAACAATTTCAAACATAAGAAAAGGTAACAACTTAGGCATATTTTCACTAAAATCATGTCTTAGGCTTCTAGACATTCAAGTATGCACATAATCACATATATTGTAAGAGGATAAGTTTACTTGCCTTGAAATGAAGCTTTAGAAGATAGATTAGCCTCAAGGTAGCTTGAATCACTTGGGGTTCCCTCCACTTGAGCCATGAACACACGGTTTTGGTCAATACAAGACCAACACTTAAAAGAATACTAACTAACCATAAAATGCTTAGAAACTTACCTCAAGGCTTAGAGTCAAGCCTAGGATCCTCTAACTCTTCTTCTTAGATGAGATTGATGAACTAGAACTCCCTCTTGAGTCCTCCTAACCCACGGTTTTTGGAGAAATTAACATGGGTTACCATTCAAGCTTACTATACTAAAATTCCATCAATGGAGATATAAAATAAGGCATTACTTACTTGATTGAGATGCTTATGAGCTTAGGTTGATGAGACTTCTATTCCTCCTTGACCCTTAAAATTTTCGGCCTAGATGATTGGTTGGGGAAGGAGCACTTTGAGATATCATTCTTGCTTGGAGATATATTTTAGGGTTTATAACTTAGAGTATTTGAGAAGATGAGTTTGAGAATCAAATGGAGTCTTGAAAGCTATGGGGGCCGATTCTAGGAGGGTTGGGAGAGGGAAAAATAAGACTTGATTAGGGTGGCTAATTACTTGTTTGTCTTTTGCAACTTTTGATAAGGAGTTAAGAAGGTAGCTAGCACACCACAATTAAGAGGGTGTTGGTGGGTGGTTGGAGAATCTTCTAGTCTCTTGGAGACTTACCATGACCGATTTTTATTTTGTGTGTGGGGAGGGCATTTATTTTCTCACATATCACACAACATGGGACATAATTAAATAAAAGGTGTTATGCTACATATTAAGAATCGGATAATTCACGGCGAATAATTGATACTTGAATCGAACATGTGAATATTCGACATTAACAAGCTTAGCAATATTAAGATAATCGATAGGAATAAAATATAGAATATTTCACTGTAGGATGATAAGGCTTGGATAGATCGACGAGAGATAAGAGTACCTGCAAATGTCCGGGATACGACATCCTTCCCCCCTTCAATAAAGTTTCGTCCTCGAAACTCATGAATTATCGAAGAGATATGGGTACTTTTGCTTCATGTCTCCCTCTAACTCCCAAGTGGCCTCATAAACTGAATGGTTCTTCCATTGCACCTTGACCATAGGAATAGACTTATTTCTCAATGCTTTCACTTCCCTATCAACTATCCTTTCGGGTTCCTCAACATATGACACATCAGCTTCAATCCTCAAAGGTTGCTCGTCCATAATATGGCTTGAATCATGCACATACTTACGCAATTGAGATATATGAAACACATTGTGTAATTGAGACAACGATGGTGGTAGTGCGAGTCTATAAGCAACTTCTCCAATCCTTTCCAAGATCTCAAATGGTCCAATGAATCTAGGACTAAGTTTCCCTTTAATTCCGAACCGCTTTACTCCTTTCGATGGGGATACCTTCAAGAATACCTTATCTCCTACTTGAAACTCAAGTGGTCGACGCCTCACGTCGGCCCACGCCTTGCTTCTATCCTGAGCAGCCTTCAATCTTTGTCTTACAATCATAACCTTTTCTTTGGTTTGCTCTACTAAGTCGGGTCCTGTGAAAATCTTATCTCCAATCTCATCCCAATACAATGGCGATCGACATTTTCTTCCATAAAGAGCTTCATAAGGAGCCATTCCAATAGATCTGTGATAGCTGTTGTTGTATGAAAACTCAACCAACTTCAAACTCTTGTCCCAGCTACCTCCAAAGTCCAACACACAAGCACGCAACATGTCTTCCAATGTTTGAATTGTTCTCTCTGATTGACCGTCAGTCTGGGGATGAAAAGCTGAACTCATGCGAACTTCCGTACCCATCGCTTTCTGAAATGCCGTCCAAAACCTTGGTGTGAAGCGGGGGTCTCGGTCACAAACTATGCTCATAGGAACTCCATGCAAACATACAATCTGATCAACATACATAGAAGCCAACTTTTCCATGGGTTCTTTAATCGACATTGCCATGAAATGAGCACTCTTTGTCAGACGATCCACAACAACCCAAATAGTGTCATATCCGCTTCTTGTCTTAGGTAAATCGGTCACAAAATCCATAGCGATGTGATCCCACTTCCACTCAGGCACCTCAAGTGGTTGCAATAATCCAGCTGGCCTCTGATGTTCTGCTTTGACTTTCTGACATACAAGACATTTCTCAACAAACCCTGCTATCTGATTCTTCATTCCTGGCCACCAAAACTTTTGCTTCAAGTCATGATACATCTTATTTACTCCTGGGTGAATAGACAATCGAGAATTATGGGCTTCCTGAAGCACTTCACTTCTTATCGTATCATCATTAGGCACACACAATCGACCTCTAAACCACAAACTGCCGTCACTACGGACTTCAAAATCGTCAGATGGCTTCTCCTTCAGCTTGCTCTTAACTTTCATCAATGCATCATCCTTATCTTGAGTCTCCTTAATCCTATCGATCAAAGAAGGAACCACTACTAACTTTGCAAGCACGTCGGAAATCGAATTCACTTCTTCCAGACCAAACTCTTCCATATCACGCTGTAGAGGTGGTTGACGGGGATGACTCGTCTTACGACTCAAAGCGTCAGCAACTCTATTAGCTTTACCTGGATGGTACTGAATATAGATGTCATAATCCTTGATCAACTCAAGCCATCGCCTTTGGCGCATATTCAGCTCCTTTTGAGTGAAGAGGTATTTCAAACTCTTATGATCCGTGAAGATCTCACACTTCTCTCCATACAGATAATGACGCCAAATCTTCAGAGCAAATACAACTGCTGCAAGCTCAAGGTCATGTACTGGATAATTCTGCTCAAACGGCTTAAGCTGGCGAGACGCATACGCGATCACCCGCCCATTCTGCATAAGAACACAACCCAATCCATTCTTGGAAGCATCGCTGTAGATCACAAACTGTTCTCCTGAAACGGGTTGAGCCAAAACTGGTGCAGACGTTAACCTTGCCTTCAGCTCAGAAAAGCTACTTTCACAATCCTCATTCCATACAAATTTTGTCTTCTTCTGAGTCAATCTAGTGAGTGGCATAGCTATCCTTGAAAATCCTTCAACAAACTTGCGGTAGTAACCGGCCAGTCCAAGAAAACTTCTTACTTCAGTGACATTGGTCGGTCTCGGCCACTCAGTAATTGCCTCAATCTTTCT
>AP025052.1:9909614-10025692 GCA_036186865.1 Eustoma russellianum
CCTCAATCTTTCTGGGATCAACCGAAATCCGATTTTCAGTAATAATATGGCCCAGAAATGATACACTATGCAACCAAAACTCGCATTTATTGAATTTTGCATAGAGCTGATGCTTCCTTAGAATACCAAGTATTGTCCTCAGATGGGCTGTATGAGTTTCCTCATCAGGCGAATAAATCAGGATATCGTCAATAAAGACGACCACATACTTTTCCAACTGGTCCCGAAACACCCGATTCATAAGATCCATAAACGCTGCAGGGGCGTTGGTCAGTCCAAAAGGCATCACGAGAAATTCATAATGCCCATATCTCGTCCTGAATGCTGTCTTAGGAACATCCTCAGCTCTTATCTTCAATTGAAAATATCCAGATCTTAGGTCCACTTTGCTAAACACCCGAGCTCTCTGCATTAGGATACTTTAGATATTATTCATGATTATTATATTGAAATAAGACTTGGTAATTACTGACCCGAAGCTGGTCGAACAGATCGTCGATCCGAGGCAACGGATACTTATTCTTTACGGTGATCTTGTTGAGTTCTCGATAATCAATACACAGTCGCATACCTCCATCCTTCTTCTTTACAAATAAAACTGGGGCACCCCATGGTGACACACTTGGACGAATCAACTTCTTTTCCAATAACTCGTGCAATTGCTCTTTTAGTTCCTTCAGCTCAGCGGGTGCCATGCGGTAAGGAGCTTTAGAAATGGGCTCAGCTCCGGGGATGAGATTTATCTCAAAGGAAATTTCTCGATCAGGGGGAAGTCCTGGTAGTTCCTCTGGAAAGACATCAAGAAACTCTTGAACTACTGGAACTTGCGAAATGTCCACTGCTGCCTGCTCGGCACTAAGAGCATAAACAAGATAGCCTTGACATCCCTTTCGCAACATTTGACGGGCACGAGCTGCATTCACAAAAATATTCTTTGACTTCTTCAATTTGGGACCTCCTTGAAATGATACTTCCTCTTGCTCCGGGGCTCGGAAAGTGACTTTCTTTTGATTGCAGTCAATATGGGCATGGTTCTTAGACAACCAGTCCATACCAAGAATAATGTCAAAGTCATTCATAGCAATCGGGATTAGATCAGCCACGAACCGATGGTCATCGAGCTCGACCGCGCAATTCTTATACAGATGATGAGACGTAAGTACTTGATCACCAGCGGCTTGGATTTGATAGGGTGATTTAAGCCGGATGGGATTATGGTCTAATCCCTTTGCAAATTTCTTAGATATAAAGGAGTGGCTGGCGCCACTATCAAACAACACATTTGCGGGCATACAACATACGAGAATAGCGCCTGAATCATACAAAGTTTTAACTACGCAGCAATATAATATTTATCAACTTAGTATTGCAAAATTTTAAATCATACCAGCCACGACGTCTCCAGCTTCCTCAACTGCAGCATCGGTCATCACATGCACACGCGCATTCGGGCGCTGACGTTGGTTCCTCTGCTGCTGACCACCACGCTCACGACAATCTCTCAGAATATGCCCAGTCTTTCCACATCCAGCACAAGCAGCTCCCTTATCAGGACAATCCCTAATTATATGACCAGTCTTGCCGCAACCAAAGCACTTACCAGCTTGTACATAGCACTCGCCCAAATGATTCTTCTGACAATGGGGACACATGGGAATGGCCTGCTGCTACTGTCCTTGATTTCCTTGATTATTTCTCTGATTATTCTGATTCTGCCCACGGCGCTGTCCACGATTCTGATTTCCTCTTTGGTTCTGATTCTGCTGTCTACCTTGCTTCCCATGAAAATTCTGTCTAGTCATTTTCCTTGCTCCTTTATCACCGGAAGTGTCCCTTCCTCTTTTCTGGCCCACTGTCGCATCGCGACGAATGATATCCTTCTCGATCCGATAACATGCGTCAACAAGTGCCTCAAAATCAGCAGAGATAACATTTACCAACCAGGTGCGAATCCTTGGGTTCAGCCCACTCTCAAACTTCACCATCTTAGATTCCTCATCATTCATCGTAGCAGGAGAAAATCTACCCAAAGCCAGAAACTTGCTCACATATTCAGACACAGTCATACCAGGTTCTTGCTTCAACATTTCAAAATCATGCCTCTTTTGCATCTTTACTGATGGGGGAAAATAAAACTTGTTGAACTCTTGGATGAATCTCTCCCATGGAATAGGTCGGGGCAAAGGTTGCAGCTTAGCCTTCCACCACTGGTTTGCCTCACCAAGGAGGAAAGGTCTCACAGCTTGGGTTTTCATATTGTCAGGGGCTCCATTCAGTTCAAAACAGTTCTCCACTTCATCTAGCCATTTTTCAGCCATATCGGGGTCAGACTTGCCTTCAAAAGGCGGCACATTTGCTCGCTTGAGCTTCTCAAAGTAATACTACGCATCTCTTATCGGTTCATAAGGAGGAGGAGGGGCAACTTGCTGAATCATTCCTTGGCCAATCTGAGTTACGGTCTGACAGAATGCTTGGAAATCTGGAATAAGAAGTGGCACTTGCGGAAGAGGGTTTCCTTGAGCTGGTGGGGGATTTTCATTCTGCGGTGGAGGAGGAGGCGGTGGATTCTGATTCTGAGGAGGAGGTGGAGGGACTTGATCTTGAGGTTGTTGAGGGTTGGGTTCGGGTGCATGGACAGCATCCCTGCGAGGTCTACCACGAGTCCGAACCATCTGTATACGGAGCAGAAAGATATTTATATGTATATATGGATCGAGATGGCTGACTGAATTTAGACATGCTTGGAAAAGAAATTTAAAGCAGGAAAAAGAGTCAATATGAGACATATCAGGCTAGCAGGTCAACCAAGGGACCCTATTTCCAATCTAAGTTGTCTAAGCTAAGGCCATCTCTCTTCTAAGATCATGACTTAAGTCTAAGATCAATTCTTAGATTTCTAAGATCATAACTTAGCTTCTACGTTCTGCCCGAATCTAGAGCCTGGGCTCTGATACCACCTGTAGCGCCCCGTACTCGGCTAACCCTCGTACGGTGCATCCGCCGTACCTTCCCTTTCGGAAAAGGTACAAAGCGTCGATACTTAACTCGTAAGACCCATGAATAAACATGGATTACAAAGTCACGATCTTAACAGGTAGATAAAAATACGGCAGAATTTGAACCTTAATCCGAAAGCGTCAAATCGCGAATACATAGCAAAATTATACAAACTGAACCGATAGCAAACTACACCGCGAAATTATACAAACATTATCCGAAGAGAATCCGAAAGTAGCTAAGTCCCAAAATGTCACAAAGGTTCATCAAAAGCTTCCATCATCATTCTCTTAACGGCAATTTCCATAACCTACGGGTATGGCATCCTTGGCTCATCATCAATCCACTCGACTTCATTACCTGGCTCTAGGGGGAAAAATAAATGGGTGAGCGACAAAGTCGCCAGCAAGTATACAATAACACCGTACAATAAAGAGAAAACGGCATACAAGAATCAAACCCCAATTCCTTAAGTTAAAACATACCTGCCAATACCTTTCCGAAGCATCATACTTAAAGTCATATCAACACTTAGCTAGGATCTAAACGTCATCACTTAGTTAGATTCTACGTGCTATAGTCAAACCTTACTTCTATGAAAAGGTATCATGCATAATGTGTATGGAAATGTGAATGCAATGCAAATGTAACGGGAAACATTCTTTCTTTCATTTAGACATGCTCATAAAAATACTTGAACTTTCTTTCTTTCTTTTAAATCATGCTCATCATAAAACAAGAGAGTGTGTCAGCCTATTATACCGGGCATGACTCGGTTCTTATAACATGATCACCTTCAGGTCTATTATACCGGACCTGGCTCGGTTCTTATATTCTTCAGACCTATTATACCGGGCCTGGATTGGTTCTTACATTCCATCAGACCTATTATACCGGGCCTGGATCGGTTCTTATACTTCGTCAGATCAATTAACCCTGGATCTGTAGCGGGTTAAGCTGGCCAGAAGGGACGAAATTCTTTCAAAACAGAAACTTTATATAAAACATCGATAAAATCATGAGCATGGAACATATGAGCATGTCAATGCAAGTGCATGAGATGCAACATGGTAAAATGCACTTATACATCATAAACAACTTTCTTCATGGGCTGGAAAACGATCCAGCAGCATGTCCTGTATTGTCCAGCCTTAAAATCAACCTTTTGAGCCTATTTTCCAGAAACTAAAAATATGGACATGCACCACATGATCTTAACTACATTCTGTACAAATTTCATGCGATTTCGACAAGCGTAGGTGCCTCAATAAAAATAATTCCCAACAAGGGTACAACAGAAATTCTGCTGCACTCTCAACTCCATTCCTTACCTTGTCTCCATCCATAAACTTATTATGGGGCTCACTTAGCACCTGGAAATCTTTCCTATTTCCTTTATGAACAATATTCCAATGCCCATTCACCAAAACAAGTCAAAATAAATACGATACAATTCATACAAGCACAAAGGGTCAATCTGTCCTGTTTCCCAGAATGTTACACCAAATTTCCCTCAATGGTTTACCATCAAGATCAATAGATAAAATCAATTTCTTTACATGGATACTGAGCTCTATGTCTTAAGTACTTCCTGTAAAAAATTCAGGTCAATCCAAGATGTTTAAGGTACTTAAATAATTTTTCTCCCTAAGGTGGTACGACCAGAAACTGTTTTGACCCCTTGATACTAAAAATTCATTTCTGACCAATCCACAAATGATTTTCCAGAAATTCCAACGCCACAATAAACTAGACATAATAAGCTACGACCATACCAAAAATAAGCTCAATCCAACGTTTAGAAGGTCCTTAACTAAGTCCATAAATTTGGCATGAAATCTGTCCAGAATTCTGTTTTCAGCCAACATGCATAGAAATATCCTTTCCCTCCTAATTTTGTTCTTTAGCCTATAATCCAAGTTAATGGTCATTCAATAGACATAATAAGGCTTCCCTATACTAATTCAAGTCTCTTTTTAGCATGCAAAATTTGTTCATATGGGCTGTTCATTCTTCCAAACAAAACAGTCCCCTAGTCCAACAATTTCAAACATAAGAAAAGGTAACAACTTAGGCATATTTTCACTAAAATCATGTCTTAGGCTTCTAGACATTCAAGTATGCACATAATCACATATATTGTAAGAGGTTAAAGTATACTTGCCTTGAAATGAAGCTTTAGAAGATAGATTAGCCTCAAGGTAGCTTGAATCACTTGGGGTTCCCTCCACTTGAGCCATGAACACACGGTTTTGGTCAATACAAGACCAACACTTAAAAGAATACTAACTAACCATAAAATGCTTAGAAACTTACCTCAAGGCTTAGAGTCAAGCCTAGGTTCCTCTAACTCTTCTTCTTAGATGAGATTGATGAACTAGAACTCCCTCTTGAGTCCTCCTAACCCACGGGTTTTGGAGAAATTAACATGGGTTACCATTCAAGCTTACTATACTAAAATTCCATCAATGGAGATATAAAATAAGGCATTACTTACTTGATTGAGATGCTTATGAGCTTAGGTTGATGAGACTTCTATTCCTCCTTGACCCTTAAAATTTTCGGCCTAGATGATTGGTTGGGGAAGGAGCACTTTGAGATATCATTCTTGCTTGGAGATATATTTTAGGGTTTATAACTTAGAGTATTTGAGAAGATGAGTCTGAGAATCAAATGGAGTCTTGAAAGCTATGGGGGGCGATTCTAGGAGGGTTGGGAGAGGGAAAAATAAGACTTGATTAGGGTGGCTAATTACTTGTTTGTCTTTTGCAACTTTTGATAAGGAGTTAAGAAGGTAGCTAGCACACCACAATTAAGAGGGTGTTGGTGGGTGGTTGGAGAATCTTCTAGTCTCTTGGAGACTTACCATGGCCGATTTTTATTGTGTGTGGGGAGGGCATTTATTTTCTCACATATCACACAACATGGGACATAATTAAATAAAAGGTGTTATGCTACATATTAAGAATCGGATAATTCACGGCGAATAATTGATACTTGAATCGAACATGTGAATATTCGACATTAACAAGCTTAGCAATATTAAGATAATCGATAGGAATAAAATATAGAATATTTCACTGTAGGATGATAAGGCTTGGATAGATCGACGAGAGATAAGAGTACCTGCAAATGTCTGGGATACGACAATAATAGTTGAAGACACACTTTGAACACGCACGTGTGTATAGTGTACGAAAATTAAGATGGAAAAATGGGCAAGCTATGGTCATAGATAAGATGCAATGGACTTGAAATTATAAATGGGTAAGTGTACACTCATATATTTTCGGCTATTAGGCTTTAAGGAGCAACTAATGGTTTAAGATTCTTCATGCAATCCAAAAAGTGAAGCATGATTAAGCTTTTATTGAAGGTCATCATGGTGTTGATGCACGTGAGGAAATTTCCCTTCCATCACCATTAAGACAGCCGGCCTTGCCTAGCAAAAAAGGGGCATCTCCCTTCTTTCCTTAATAAAGAGCCCTTAAACCTTTTCAACCCTACAAAATATTCCAAGAATTATCATAAGAAAGGGTCTCTTCCTCTTCTCCCTCCCAAAGCACACAACCAAAGAGAAAAAAAGGGGATTCAAGATTCACCCAAGTGCAAACTTTGTCTAGGTAAGTAAATCCTCAACTCTTCAAGGGAATTTCTACATTTTACATAGATTGAAGCTCATGTTGCCCCTTTTCTTGCTCATAAACCGTGACCTCCATGGTCACTAGGTCCAAGCTTTCAAAGCTTTTAAAGGGTGCTAGTTCTAAGAGGTTTGAACACCACTCAAGCTTCATTTTGGTGAGTCCATTTAACCTCTATTTAGTTACATCTTTCACTTAAGAACATTGACTAACCATTGTTCTCTTTTTCCTACAAAACCGTGGGGTTCATATGTGAAGAGGAGGAAGGCTTCACACATTTCATACACATTTCAAGCTAAGGAAGGGTGTAAGTGTGAGAAAGGCCAGTACACTATAAATACTCATGGCTTGTATGTGAAAGTATATGCTTGAATGTCTAGGTGTTGCTAACTTTCAATCTTAGATATAAAACACTAAGCTTGAAGCATGAAGTTTTCGGATTCATGAGTAAGATGGATTGCATGTATGAGATTTTATTTAAAGATGGATTCTTTGCTCTTTTTATGTATGAATATGATGTAACCCTAAGGTGAATGTGACAAAGATCTCTTCTTTGACATGTATGGGGGACGGTTGGATGAAAGTGGGGGAATAAATGTAGTTCTTGTGATGAATTGTAACTTTTGGGGTAAAGGTGTGAACAAGATGTGTGCTTTATGATTTAAGCTTAATATGTTCATTGTGAAGATATGATTTTTGCCTTGCATGTGTATAAATGGGCTGTTTTGGGGGTAGGGTAGGTATACACCAATTATGCCAAGAATGGATTCTAGTATGAACATGATGTGCAAGGTCAAAGGAATGATATGTGTATCATTCAAACTGTTTTGAAGTAATGTGTAGATGACTTTTGGAATGTGTTAGAATCTTCAAAACCATATGCTAAAGGTGTACTTGATGTTTAATAAGGTATTTAAGCCAAACAACTCAAATTGGGACATTTTAGTAAGGAAAAGTGACAAAATTGGGATTTACTGGAACAGGACAGAATATCGTGACATTTTGTAGGACTTGAAAAGGGACTTTAGAAGTATTCAATTAAGCTAATTTTCGGTGTAACACTATCCCTATGTGTTTAGTAAATATGAGAATTGGAATTTCATTAAAGGGAGTTACAATTTATTTTTAACGGAATGTTTAGTAAAACTTGTCAAGCTGAAATTACTGGACTGAAAAGATATTATGTGACATAATGATTGACCCAAAATAGACCTTAGAAATATGCAATTGGGCTGATTTTTGATAGGATGCTAGACCTATGTGTTTGATAAGTTTGTGAGTTGAAATATTTGAAAAAGGACTTACGGTTTGGTCAAAATAAAATTAGATGAAACTTGATGGGCTTAAAAGAAAGTAAAAGAAAGGACACAACACTGCTGAAATTCAGCAATACCCTGTTTCGCAATTAATATAAATTAAGGGTCTTACACGTCTCGTAACGTTACGAAATTTATATGGGGAATAGATAAGACACCCTTATGCATATGTATGATGAAAAATAATGATAATTGGGCAAAACTGTGAGGTTTTGAGGCCGCGCGATTTGGGACAATCTTCTGGAAATTTTTCCAGCCTAAAGAATGAGTTTGTACTTGTATGTATGTAACGCATCATGTCATGGATTTCATAGTACATGTCATCCATTACATCATCATCACTTACATGATTTATGGAACAGGTTTTATGAGAAAGAATGATGAAAAAGCGTTTTTAAAGAAAAGATTCTATTTTTAAAAGAACGCTTCCACCGGTACCGTGTGTTTTCTGGCCAGTAGGACCCTCTCCAGATCCGGGGTTAATTGATCTGATGATATTGACCGTCTAGACCCAGAGAGAATAGACCTGATTATGATGAGATTGACAGTACAGGCCCGGAGAGAATGACCTGGTAATTATGGTTGATGACGTGACCGCTCTGAATCCGGGAATAATAGATTCGAAGAGAAATAAGTGACCGCCTCAGATCCGGGAGAATAGATCTGAACACTCTCTTGTTTTCTTGACGATGATGTTTTGAATGAAAGAACGAAAGAACTTATCTTCATTTTTATCATGATGCATCCCACGTACATATTCATGCATGTTGCATTTAACGAGTCATCGAATATTGGTACGTGATACTTAGACTAAGTTGTTATGACTTGGTAGCTCCTAAGTTATGATCTTTATTGAGTAATGATCTTTATGAACTATTATCTGTTATGAATTTTGATAAGTTATGATCTTTGATCCAGCACTTGAGGTGCCCATTGTTCCAGTATAGGCCTCTTTCCCCAGTTTGCCTATTCATTTTCATCGGAAAGATGCTCTTTTTCAAATAACACAAATGATTAGTACTCCCATGAAGTTGGATGCAGCTACAGTAGTCGTTATACGTCCCTCGGTGGCTCGTATTTGTATCGAGATAGATCTATCAAAAGAGCTTCCTCAGAGGGTATACATACAGGGAGCATCATGGTTAATGACGCAACAGGTTGTATATGAAGACGTTCTATCGTATTGTACAGGTTGTTTTAGACTGGGAAATGTATTGGCAGATTGCGGCAAGTCTGTACCATCAGAGGTGGTTGCTCAACAAAATCCACCAAACAAACGGCGCAATGAAGCAGACAAGGAACATAAACAATGTTGGACTCCAAAAAAAATCCGACAGAAATAGTACCATCGGTGGTAACAACAGTGATTCCATCTGAGGCTCCACCAACTCAAGTAATTCAGCCACCATGCTCACCAGATATTTGTGCTGCTCTTTTGGTTTCACACGTGCGGGATATTTCACGTCTGCGAGGAGTGGATGATAGTATGATGAATGAACTTCTAGTTTGCATAGAAATAATATCCCCGTCAGACAGTGAGCTCAACATCCCTCTCAATATAGCACAACTCGACGTGCAAGATCGTGATATTTATGAATCAATGGCTAATTTAGTTCAAGCTATCTTCTTGGATACTAGCCAACCAGCTGTGATTGAGGAAGATCCACTCGTTGACAAGGAATTCTATGCTCTGCCAAAGATTTTACGTCGTCCTCAACGTGATACAGCACCAACCTCACCGTGGGTCACAAGGTTATATGTAGCTCATCTCACTAATTCTTTTGATGCATTATGATAATGAAGGTTTTAATATGGAATGTCAGAGGCATACGTACCTCAGTGGATCAAATAAAGTTGTTAATAAAATGTTATAATTTGCATATCTTGGTGATCATAGAGCCCAAAACTAGGGCTTCATCGTTGCTGTTGTATAGATTACAATTTGGTTTTCAGAAAGCTAAATCTACTTGTGACGATCATATTTGGTTTTTTGGAGGGACTCATTATTCTCATTGGAGAAGGAGCGTCAAGGTCATCAAAAATTATTCTCTTAAACTTAACTGGTTGGCATTGGGTGATTCTTTCTTGTTAATTATGGTTTATGGTCAACATTCGATAGTAGCTCAATGACCTCTATGGGCGACTGACAGTTATTGAAGGACACACTGGACATTCCTTGGCTGGTGGGCGGGGATTTCAACACCTTTTTGACCTTGGACGAACATAAGGGGTGATATACGCCAACATTGTGCTCTTTGTAGGATTTTAATGGTTGGATAATAGCATGCGATTTGCAATCAATAACATATCAGGTTCACTGTATACATGGTGTGATGGACGCAACTTAGGCCGAGTATGGAGGCGCTTGGATCGTTATCTGTGCACTACTTCTTGGATTTATTTCCAATTACACATTATCAGCATCTCAATAGGGCCATATCTGATCACTCACCAATTTATTTGACGTGTGATTTCGGGCAATCCTACGTGCCTGCTACTTTCAGATACTTGATGTTTGGGCAACTCATCCAGATTTTGATAGCTTGGTACAACATCATTGGCAGTCATTCTCAATAGTTGGAGGTATGTGAGGTTTCTATGACAAAGTTTGACGTCTTAAACATCATCTGACAAAATAGAATAAAGAGCTTTTTGGTAACATTTTTTATGTGGTAACAATAACCAAACAAGAGGTGGCCCACTGAGAGCGGGACTTTGACTCATCACCATCCGCGAGTACTAGAGAATTATACCATCATAGTGTGGCGAAGTTACAGATTGCCCAATCTTGAACTTTTCTCTATTGGAAACAAAAAGCAAATATAAAGTGGCTCAAAGAAGGTGACGCTAACACCTCATTCTGCCATCAAACGGTGAAGGATAAAAGACGTAGGCAATCTATTTGTAGAATTTTGCGTGAGGATGGATTGGAATGTTTGTTAAGTGCGGACATCGAAGCTGAGGCTGTGAATTATTTTAAAGAACTTTGTTTGGCTGCTCCTTCCACAGACTATGCGTCCATCCTACAATATATACCTCATATCTTAACAGCAGAAGATAACAATATGTTTCAGGAAATGCCTTCTTTGCACGAAGTAAAACGGGCAGTATGCGATCTAATTCCATCCAATACAGCAGGTCCGGATGTATACCCGGGTTCTTTCTATCGTAATTTCTAGAAAGTTATACACCCCAAAGTTCTTAAAGCTATTCAGAAGTTTTTCCTGGGTGTCAGGGTGCCTAGTCAAGTAGCAACGGCAACAATCACGTTGATTCTGAAGGCAAACAGCCCACATCCATTTGGTGATTTCAGACCTATTTGTTTGACAAATTTTATATCTAAAGTTATGACGATGTTAATTTCTACTCGACTTGCTGGTTTATTGCCTAAGCTCATCTCTCCAGAACAAGCAGGATTCATGAAAGGTAGAGGCATTACAGAACAAATACTACTGGCTCAAGAAATGGTGCATGTGCTAGATCGTCTGACTAGAGAAGGCCATGTTATAATCAAATTAGATATGGCCAAAGCATTTGACCGGGTCAGTTGCCATTACCTTGATCTACTTCTGAGGAGACTTGGATTTGGCTGGAGATTTGTTCGCATTTTAGTCAATAATCTAAGAGCTACTGGTGTTTCGTTCTTATAAATGGCAAGCCGGTAGGCTTCTTTCTAGTATACCAAGGGGTAAAGCAGGGAGACCCTTTGTCGCTATTATTGTTTATTCGAGTCTCTGAAGGTTCTCTCGTGGATTAAATGCGCTGATGGAATCAGGCACACTCCAAGGTTTTAACGCGGGTCTAGTACCTAGAGTCTCACATTTGGGAGTTGCGGATGGTCTATTAATCTTTTTGAATGGATCAAGTCGCAACTTGGAGAGATTTCTTAACTTTTTAATGATTTATCAGAATGCATCTAGGCAGTTGGTTAACTACCACAAAATTCAGGTATTGATCAGATCGGGAGTATCAAGAGCACGCGCTTCTCAGGTTTTGGGCATGCGATTAGCTTCCCTGCCGATCAAATTTCTTGGCTCTTTTGTATATAAAGGCATCAACAGATCAAGATATTGTGCGACATTAGCTAATCATTTTGATGCAAAATTAACAGCATGGTCATCCAAATTATTGTCATTGGGGGGCAGAGTGGTGCTAATCTGGCATGTTCTTAGTTCCATGCCTGCTCATATTATTGCTAGTTCACGTTTATCAAAGAGTGTCATTGATGTTTTAAATTGCAAGATGGCCTCATTCCTTTGGAAAGATATACATCATTGGCGTTCATGGAAATCCATATGCAGTCCCACTGAGGCAGGTGGCTTAGGAATACGACGTCTTTCTGATGTACAGCAGACATATGATTGTCAACTTTGGTGGAAATACTATCATTCTCAAACCTTGTGGTCTGAGTTGTGCAGGAAAAAGTATGGTCATTGGAATTCTATTTATTCACATATTTATGACAGCGGTTTTGAAACACTTGTGTAGTGTAAGTGACTTTATGGAAACTAAGGTAGAAAGAATGCAGGATGCAATAAACTGGACTCCTGATACCAATGGTCAATTCTCGCTAAAATCTGCATATCATTTCATAATTGATACTAGTGCCTGTTTTATTCATTCACATTATGTATGGTGGGGTGACTCTCATCAAGGTATGCACATATTTCTTTGGAGGCTATGGACGCATTCCTTGCCACTGGTAGATAACTTACGGCAATGACTATCAGTTTTCCCATCGTAATGCGCATTTTTCCGCCAGAACGCGGATATGAAAGATCACATATTCATGCAATGCCCAATGATACGGCCTTTATGACAAGAAATCTCTACAGTGTTCTTGGGTCCAATGCCTCAGAGCAAAACCATTAAGGGACATCTAAATTGGTGGTGGCGTATATTATCCAAAACATCTATGGTAGGTCAGCTAAGGGCGGTGATTCCGTCAATAATTACCTAGGTCATTTGGAAAGAATATGCCTCCATACGTTTTGGCACAGAAAATTTTGTATATAGGTGATTGTTTGAGAAAGTTTGCACACATATCTACACTTGGTGTTCTGCGATGAATGGGAAAAAAATTTGCGCAACATATGCCTCATCTGGTCACTCTCTCTTTTTCTCCCCTAATATGATCAAAACTATAGAGAATAGTTCGTTGGGAACTACCTCCAACTAGGAAAATGAAGTTAAATGTGGATGCCGCGGTAGGAAGGACAGCGTAGCAGGAGGAGCTGTCTTGCACGATGAGCATTGACATTTTCTTTCGACAATTTACTTCGCGTTGCCTCTAGTGAGTCTATTAAGAGAAGAATTATTGTCCTTGATGTTAGCCTTGATTTATTATGCCTGGGAGTATGATAGCCTCATCATTGAGACGGATTGTTATTCGCTTCTTTCTTCATTACCGAATAGGCAGCAAGTTACGGGCATATTCGCAAGTGAGCTGCAACGTGCAACCATATTTTTGACGCTCAATCGAGCTTCTCTTCAATATTGTCTACGAGAAGCCAACACTGTAGCCCACACATTATCTCGTAATGGATATCATTCAGCAGGATTGCATATATATAATTCTTTACATTGTCTTCCTTGTGAAGTCCGAGGGGCAATACTTTTGGATGTACAAGTGTGGGCATTAAGATTATGATCAGAGTGTCTCACAAAGGGTTGGCAATTATATCTATCGGTTGCCTGCGTCAATCAGAGAAGCAGGCAACATTGGTGCATCTTCTTACCTTCATCTTTCTTTTGATATTGCTATTTCTTTTACATAATATATCTTTGGTTGGATTAACTATGTTGATGTCATATGAGCTACACGCATGGACTTCCTGCTCTTACGATGCAATGGTTGAGGACTCACATAATAAGCGACATATTGGAATTTTAGCGTCTATATTATGCACAAATGGAAGGCTGCCGTCTCGATGGGCGTCCTTTTTAGCAGTGTTACCATGCTCCACTTTGGATCAAGGTGACAGGGGTACGTGTTCTAAATTCCTTAATCCTTTTTCCGCTGCTATTATTTATCATATACTATTACATGACCTCTTTTTTGGACTCCAAGAGGTGCAAAGGGCTGATATGTCTGACTTTAATGAAGTGCTCAACTCTACACCGAATACAATACTCGAACTTGTGGAATTATCCCCGGGCTAGTGCTTTAGTGACTTGCTAGGACATTATCTGTTGGAGACTTACGCGGAAATTGTTAAATATCCTCTCCCGTTATATTTTTTTGATAGGATTTGAATGCACTTAACACAATTATAGAGGATTTACATACTATTATCACCATTTTATTGGGTGAAGGGATCCCAATTACCCATATAGGTATTTGGTCAACGCTCAAATTATATAAATATGTGCACTTTCCTCTTCGCCAAGGTTTTATCCACAAGGGTGGTTTTACTTGGCAAGGTTTTAATGCGGCATATCATATATGATTGGAGGCTAACAATCATTAGTTCTCTACATTCACTTTCTCGTATGATGAACCTTGATGTAATATGGTTTTCCTCCGCCATAAGTGAGGTTTGATATCATAAGTGAGGTTTGATAAGTGAAAATATATTGATTACTTGATGGCCCACTGCCTCATGTTACACACCTTCGATCTTATTTATGGTGGCTGTCCTCGTCTGCTAGAACTCTCAAAGGAAACTTCCGAGTTATTGGCCCTTTAATGCTTTGTTGGTCTATGTGGCGAGTATATACAAACCATGTATATGGGGATGCTGATTCGTCAGTTACAAATATTTTTAATCTTGCTCGTCAATCATGCTATGATTGGGCCTCATCACTTTCTGGTACGTCTTTGGCTCAATATGTGCCATCCCTCATTGATGCCGGATTTTCCCCAAGACTACGTTCAAAAATCATCTTGCCACTAAAATGGGAACTTCCTCCATCGGGGAAATTAAAACTCAATGTGGATGCGTCGGCTGGGCAATCTTCTGCTTCTGCCGGAGCAATTCTGAGGGATTCACAGGGCCAAATGGTTGCTGCTCTTTCATTCTGACTTCCTCATCTATCACCACTTCGCGCAGAAATAAAAGCTCTTCTTTATAGTCTTATGTTCTTTGGGCGACAACATTGCCAACTAGTAATTGAGACGGACTGCCAGCAAATCACTCAGCAATCCAACGCTCAGCTCGCAGTATTGCCAGACTATGCACGGTTAAGTCTATTTCTGAGACTCACAGACAGTAAGCTTCGTTTCATCCCAAGGGAGGTCAACATGGTTGCACACTACTTAAGCCAATTCGCACGCATGTCTCCATCCACAAGGATTTTTACATCCGCAACTCAGCTGCAACCCACAGCGCATGGGTTCTATTATACCGATGGTGTTATACATGCTCTCAGAACATAAATTTCATGGCAGGAAAATTTGTTTTGTTGCCTGTATCCTTGTCATGCAGGCAACCCTGGTATGCCGTCATATTCATCTTTATTATCGCACGCTATTCTTGTCCTATTATATCGGCTTCCATACATTTGTTCTGTTGCCCACAGTCTTTGGACTTCGGGCAACATTGGTATGTTATTGGTGTCATTATCAGATTACTTGTCCTCCCTAATATCTATCCGTGGATACTAATACATATTGTGCTGTTTTCTGTTGAGGATCACCACCATTGATGATTACGTGTAAATGGCTGAACTAGATTATGCAACTTCAAAACTGGCTGT
The DNA here is from genome assembly GCA_036186865.1 of Eustoma russellianum. Taxonomy (NCBI): domain Eukaryota; kingdom Viridiplantae; phylum Streptophyta; class Magnoliopsida; order Gentianales; family Gentianaceae; genus Eustoma; species Eustoma russellianum. The sequence goes on from AP025052.1 coordinate 9,925,267, forward strand.
CAATGATGATTTACGATTCTGTTTGCCTGACTTACTGCTGCTTGCTGCAATGCTTCGTCCATTTTTCATACACCATCAACCAAAGATTCATTGTATTTTATGTTATGTTATGTCGTGATTGTACTCATGCATTTTCACTCTAATGATATAAATGTGTACGCTTTTTCCTTCGCCAAGGTTTTATCCACAAGGGTGGTTTTACTTGGCAAGGTTTTAATGCGGCATATCATATATGATTGGAGATTATATATTCTCACGGCTTTACATTTTTTATTCTCGTATGATATACATTGTTGTAATATGGTTCCCTCCACCATAAGTGAGGATTTTGAATATCAATAAAATCCCGCCTTTATACAAAAAAATTATATTTTCGTTTTTTGATAAAGACGGACGGTACCATCTGGGATTTTATTAATAGATAGTGCTCTCACTTGTGGCGGAGGAATACCGTGGTGATATCAGTAGTGAGAGACTCTCACAATTATTTTTATGAAATGCAATACATACATGGTGAATACAAATATCCTGCGAATGCAAATGAAAGATAAAAAATATATATATAAGAAAAGTGGCACACATACGCTACAAGAACTATCAAATGTAAAAGGTTGTTGGCTGACTTCATCTTCTTAGAAGACTCTACATGTCAAATGCTATGCTTGAGCGTCGTTAATCGCCTCACCACGTACACCAAATGAGCAGACAGATAAACATTAGCATATAAAAAAGATGACCATAAGAATAAAACATGAGAACAAAGCATGTGCAAATAGAAGAACCAAAGCATACCGAGGTTGCCTGCATCCGGAGATACAGGCAACGTGGAAATAAATAGGCTGGACTCAAACATGGTGGAGTTGTCACAATGTAATATCAAGTGTAACACAGCTATGAATTAGAGAGTGGCGAGTGTCCAATGTATAATATTGAGTCATCGCAGCCTCCAGTCCATATTAAGCTATGAAGTGTGTGGCCTTATTCGTCTCACGATATGTGTGCATGACTGGTGTCTGTGCCAGCTGAACAAAAGAATGAAGACGTTGTAAATATGGTGCATGCGAAGAGTGAGTAGTGTCCGTAGTAATCCTGAATAACTCATGACAATCTGTTTCCAAGATACGATTAGGATATCGTAGTAGAAAATAAAGGAGGGCAAAGAGAGCAGCATGTGTCTCTTCTTGAAGCGGCTGAACCAGCGGGAGGCGAAAAGAGAGTGCCCCAATACATGATCCCAAAGAATCTCGGAGTATGGCGCCACCTGCCGCAAATTTTTGCGTCCCACCGCCGCATCCTTATTAAACTTTAGCTGTCCATGCAGTGGCACAAGCCAGTGCACCACCTTAACCATTTTTGTGTGAAGAGCAGGCAATAAACCTGCTTGATGTAAAGGACAACGTTTCACCAACTTAGTACCATCTATAGATTTTTCCCACAGGTAGATATCCGTTCGGATGGATGACATAGTTGTGGTCGTGGTCAAGAAGTGTCATTGCCATATATAACGGACGTATAAGCCCACAAAATATTAAAAACAATAATGCCAAGGACAACAATTCGAAACACACCGAAGAGGGTATTGGGAGCAGAGGTGAGCCACGATGCCATCAAGTGGGTGCGTGGGAGTGAAGAGGAAGGGTACACACCATCCAAACAAGGCGCATAGAACACCCATATAGGCCAGATGTTAGGACACAACAGAAACAAATGAGATAGCTGTGTAGATGTCAACTTACAAAAATGGCATTGCGCTGGCTTAATATACAAGAAGCAGCATAAATAATCCTCCAAGGGCTAAGCACGATGATATAGACGTCAAAGAAATAAACTGATGGTCGACTTTTGATGCTTACGCCAAGTAAAGATATTTGAGAAATATGTAGTGTGGGTGTGTGACAAAGCTCAAAAGCTGAGTGCAACGTGAAAACACCTAAAGCAGTAGGGGTCCAAATCAATGTATCACAATCCCGAATACAGTGAGAGATGCATAAAGAATGAAATCGACAAACAAGCTTCCATGTAGGGGAGTCTGTGAGCCTCGAGACATAATCACCTTGATGTCCATATTTAGCCTACATATTGCGACTCCATAGTGTGTTAGCCTGATGATATTGCCACCATATGCGACAACCATACACTGCTTGCAAGATACGAAGGTCTGTAAGACTATTCCTCCTTTTTCCGGTGGTGCCACGACACGCGACCAAGATACCTAGTGTCTTTTGGCACTATGTCCCCAGAAAAATTGTGACACTTTATTTTCAATGACACAAATGACTAATTTAGGAAGACCACATGCCGCCATAAGATGCAAAGGTAATGAAGTGATAACATACCATATAAGTACCAATCTTCCTGCCTGTGACAGAAGTTTATTGTGTCAACCATGTAGGCGGTTGTCAATATATTGCAACAGAGTAGTACAACAACGAGCATGATTGATGCCCTTATGCAAAGAAGAACCCAAATATCAGAAAGGCAAGGCAGTAGAAGGCATTGCAAGAATAGTCTCAAGATGGCAACAACACGGGAGTGGAAGTTGAGAGGAAGTTACAAAGTGACTCTTATGAAAGTTTACATTTTGGCTCGAGGCATGCTGAACCGAAAAAGGAACTCTTTAAAAACTTTAAGATTGCTAATGTCACCCCGTAGAAAGGCCAAGAGGTCATCTGCATAGGCCAGATGTGTGATAGTGAAAGGAATACGGCCCAATCGAAAAGTATGCAAGCGGCCGATTGCAACATAAGCCTTCAAACCCTGACTGAAACCCTTCCAAAGTGAGGATGAACAACAATGGCGATAAGGGGTCCACCTGCTTGACACCACGAGTGGGGCTGAATATATTTCTTTATCCAAAGAGAGAATTTTATATTATTGTCTCACTTATGGCGGAGGAATACCATAGTACAATAGGTGATCATCATACAAGAAATATGAGTGTAAAGCCTTAGGTATGTCCAATCTCCAATCGTAAAAGATATGCCGCATTAAAACCTTGACAAGTAAAACCACCCTTGTGGATAAAACCTTGGCTAAGGAAAAAGCGTACATATTTAAACGATTGGTTCTTTGATCTATCTCAAGAATTCTTTGAGGAGTACATGTAATATGAATAATACAGTCACAAAAATAATTGGTACAAAGAAAAACTCTTGTGACGTGCTTCCCATTATGGCTACAGCAGAGTAGAGAAATATTAAACCCAATAGCTTGCACAATGAGTGATCTCCGCCGGGGCATCCATCGTAAACCCATGCAATCAAAATAAAAGAAGACAGTAAGAATCAACCAAGGAAAAACAATCAAAGAGAGGTAAGATCCGAGTGTTGGAAGGCTAATGCCCTTGTTGCCTATATCCACAGATATAGGAAACATGCAGCATTTAAATTGTCGGATCCATAAGATTATCATGACAGCGAAAGAATTGAAATTATTCAAAGAGAGTGTGATTTCCCAAGGGATGATACGGGCAACTTGTAGTAGATAAATTGTTATCCATGTCGCAGGTTAGGTATGTTATCAATATGCACACTAGCACGAACCAAAGGTGGAAGATCTGAAAGTCGATAGAAGACCGTCAGTGTTTGTCGAGTCTGACCATGTTGTGCGAAATAATAAGCTGATTTGTTCGCCTCCCGTGGAAATAAATTCCATGTCATCAATTTTCCAAAAATTTATCGACACGTCAAAAAGTTCTGTAAACCAAAAATCGCCATATCAAATGACTACCAAATCGTCATCGACATATCAAAAACTTGCAATAACAATATTGTAGCGTCCTATCCCAAACTAGGGTTTCGGCCCGGTGCACCCGCCGTACTCTGCTACGAGAAGTACAAGGCATCGATACTATACATGTGCATGTTGACATGAATAATAAACCAATAAGCGAAAGCAACATAACATAAACAAAATACAATCGACATGTATTACCTTACATTACAAATCTGTACACATCATACTATACTAAACCCTAAAATCCTCTGAATTTATTATAATCAAATGAATCTCGTCTTCGAAGCTAATCCTTCGTCCTACTGTGATGGCGTCAGTAATCTATCTGGACTCATCCTTAATAACCTATATAGTGATACCTATTCTCTGCAAATAGTGATAAGGCAGGTATGAGCGATAAACATAATCGTCTAGCAAGTAATGCGACTAGATACATCATGTGGATCATACATGCGGAGACGGGGTAAGAAAATAATACTACATAAATAAGAACTTAACAAATTGTGTCTCAAATTTAATAAATAGTGCATAACATAAAGATAAACAGATAGCATGTCACACATCTATCCAACAATATTCTATATGATCATGTCTCTAGAAAAAGTCACTATCAAGTGTATCGATACATAGATTCTCAATTCAAGTCTAAGGTGTCATCATACTTAATCATATCATCTAGAGGCATCAAATCCTTATACAAGGCATGTAAATGCAATATTCCTACAATGCGATGTCTTTAAAACCATATCATAAAATATTTATGTCCTTTAAAACCATGTCATAAAATATCCATAAGATGAAAATCAAATTGAAGTCATAAAAACTGTCCATAGGCAGTACAAGAAATCATCATGACATATCCATATTCTGTAATCCGTCTGTACATATCATTTCCATAAAACCTCCAAAACATGTCATGTCATATGATGGCTATATCACTTATCATGCGTAAGAACGATATCGCATGACATACCTAATGATTCCCCATATAGTCATCATGTACAAATATGAACCCCGATGAGTCCACATGGTGTTACATCATATGTACATGACATCTAATGGCGACATCAATAGGGAGGAGATCCCTTGTCCTAGACAAGGTGTTAAACTCGACCAAACTATAACTGTAACTGTTAGAAAGACATTGTATGCCCATGACACTAACCTCTCCTAAGTTCCAGTGTTACGTGGCGCTCCAGTACTCGATAACATACTGTATGCCCCTGAACACCACCAACGTCGGCCGGTATCACAGCGGCGCTCCATAACATATATCATATCATATAAACATGTCGATGGTGTCAATCATCTTGTCGGTATGTTCATTACGTATGAAAACTTTTGAAACATTTTGTGAAATACAAACATGTATGCAAATGCCTCTATTTCTATTCCATTCAACATGTATAAATACTCAAATATCCTGATATCATCATATCCTTAAAGTTTACTATATATGCACTTAATCTATAACTCAAATCATGAAAATTTCCATCTTCTTTTCCCTTTGCTATAGGCTCGGCCAACACCCCTTTTTTGCCACAATTTAACCATCAACATTTTCTTAAAATATCCAGCTTATACTTAGTGAAAAGGCCAAAAACCCTAATTTGGTACGCATTCCTATATACTTTCATATATCGTAAAAATATACGTATATTTATCATATTCTATCGTACTTTATTTATATCCCTTTATATCCACAAATATATACAAAGCTATTTATTCCTGATCAAATATGCATATATGTCGTGTATCTATATCTATATATATATATATATATATATATATATATATATATATTTATAGAAGGAAAATTTTATTATTAAGCCTCACTTATGGTGGAGGAATACCGTATTACAAGTATCAATGTATGAGAATAAGTGAAATAGCGAGCTAATGATGGCATATCTCCAGTCGTATATGATATCTCGCATTAAAACCTTGCCAAGTAAAACGACACTTGTGGATAAAACCTTGGCGAAGGAAAAAGCGTACATATTTATACGACTGTCATTGATATCTAAGCTATATAAAGATGAATACATGGGGGTGATGTCCGCATAAGGAAAAACGCTACTGGTCCGTAGTGGCTGAGGATCACTGAATGCTTTTGAAGGACTGCTACTTGATCTTGATGAATCCACTTTGACATGTACCTCATGAGAGTGCAAGGAAGAAGTTATACCGATGGCGATGATAAAAGAAATAAGAGCATGTATAAGAGTCAAATTCATACCCAAGTCGCCTTGGCTTTGCTTGAGCCAAGGCGACGATTCCTTGGTGTTGCATCTGAGTAGTAGAGCCCTGACGTACCGGCATGTGATGTTTGTGCTTATAGATTTCCTCATGAATGATGCGTACATTGCAGTAAACAGTAAGGAACGCCAATCATGTCTCGCCAGTGGAGCCGCTGTCGTAGAGGCCGCGTGTGCATGATAGGATGGTTGTGGTGTCGCACTCATAAACGCCACCGTGATATAGAAACCAATCCATGTCCATGGAAATAAAAAGACCAAGTTATCCGGGAAAATGAAGCAGAATAAAAACCGGGCCAATAGATAACAAATCATACCGAGCCTGCCTGGATCCCTTAGGATACAGGCAGAGTGATATATAATTTTTTAAAATGAAAGAAAATTTTATTAGCATAATCCCTCACTTATGGCGGAGGAAAACCTTATTACAGTGAATGAAAGTATGACGATAGTAGCAGTATATGATTACCAACATCCAAAAATATATGATATGCCGCATTAAAACCTTGCCAAGTAAAACCACCCCTGTGGATAAAACCTTGGTGAAGGAAAAGCATACATATTTATATAAATAGAGTGTTGATATGCGCTACCGTGTAAAATTTAATAATGTACAATCCGAAAATAATACAAAGGTATCAAAACAAAAGGAAGCCATGAAGATGTGCACGCTTGATGGTTGTCCCTCATCCCATCGGAAAGAGCTGCGTCGGTGGAGAGGCAAACAAATGTGAGCCATGTTCCTATCCATGCACAAGATAAATGAAATGCTAAGCGAAGCAGATATACGAGACAGAGCGAAATGTGTGAGGAAAATCGAAAGAAGATCATATCAGTCCTGCCTGCACCAACTAAGTTGCATGCAGATATAGCAAAGAATCGCCAATCCATGTGGAAGACCTGCAATTTAAGGGATCCACTTAGTTGTGTCGAAATGGCCCTCGTCCCAGTGGTAAGAATTCCGTCGTCATCGAGGCAAACAAACATGAGGCACGAGCCCGTCCATGCAGAGTAGATATTAAACGCTAAGTGAAAAAAATATAAGAAACATTGATAAAGGGCTATAGCGAATCGAATGAAGATCATACTAGGTCTGCCTGCCCCAACTAAGGTATGGGCAGAGAGTGAGAAAAGTTGCCAATCCATTTGGAAGACCTTAAACTTAAGGAACCCGCAAATTGGCAGAGGAGAGGTCCAAAGCGATGTCACCACGGACGAGTGATGGTAGACTGTGACGCGAATATGACCATGTTTGAGGAAACATCATCGCATGCTGAGCAAGGTAGTGTGCCGCCATGTTGGCCTCTCTATATACATGAACATAATCCAGGTCATGCTGATGCAATAATTGCCATAATAGCCGAAGATGATAATTCCCAATGATAGGTTGTCGCTATCTCAATCGTGTAATTAGTTGCGCACAGTCAGATTCAAGAACAATAGAGCGATAAAGTGGAAGAAAATATAACAGACCAAACACTGCTGTCTGAATCTCTGCTGCAAGCGGTGGACAATGGGGAAGCCGAAATGAAACTGCGGCCACACAAACACCAGATGATCACGCAAAATTGCCCCACCTGAGGCGTTGTGTCTGCCAACAGACGCATCAATATTCAACTTTAGCCTACTAGAGGGTGGTGTTTGCCAGCGAACTATCTGAAGACGTGGTGACCGAAGTCTTGGAATCCATGAAAGATGTAAATTGGGTCCTGCTGCAATATTTGATCCTTGTATAGTTTTGACCCACATCTCAATATCATAATGTATCGATGCCCGAAGCGTAGCAGGAGCAAATGAAGTCGAATCCTCATACACTAATGCCGCATAAGTTCGCCATATGTTGAAGACAACAATAGCCGGAACGATGATCTTAAAAATCCCAAATAGTGACCAGAACGAGGAACGATACCACCAAGATAGCAAGTATTGACGAAGGTGTAATGAGATAGGTGATGGCCCATGTAACTCCTTTGCGAAGAAATCCCAAATGGTGCGAATGGTGCTGTAGTAGATGAAAACGTGATCCACCGTGGCCGAATATTGTTTACAAAATGGCCACTGTGTGGGTCGAGCCGTAGAATACATGCGGATATAATCCTCAAAAGGCAATGACATATGGAAAATGCTCCATAAGAATAATTTTATGGTAGGAGAATGATGCTTATACCAAATGAATTTAGCAGAGAGCAATGTGGGCCTTGAAACACGGCAAATGTCATAAGCGGATTTCAAAGTAAACTCACCAGACGCCGTGGGTTTCCATGTAAGATGAGGTCCAAAGCCTTCCGTCTGAGCAATGCAGTGAATATGAATTCTACAAATGAGCTTCCAAATCGGAGAATCCGGGAGGTGTGGGCGGTAATCTCCTCTGCTGCCATATTTTACATGCATGTATTTACTCCATAGTGCATCCTGCTGATGGTAAGACCACCATATGCGACAGTGATATGCCATTTGTAAGCTATTGAGATCCCGGAGGCCCAAGCCGCCTTCCTTAATTGGTAAAGTTATCTTGGACCAAGCAACCCAATGATGTTGATTACCCCAATAAAAGGATGCCATCTTCCTTTCAATGACTTTGATAATAGACTTGGGCAAACCTCCAGCTGCCAAAATATGAAGTGGAAGGGCTGAAATCACAGAGCGTAGAAGCACCAATCGCCCTGCTGCGGATAGAAGACGAGAATTCATCCTTGAATTCGATCATCAATATGCTGCAGGAGGGATGTGCAATATCTGGCGCGATTAATACCCTTATGTAAATAGGAACCAAGATACCGGAATGGCAAAACAGTACTCCGTATGCCTAAGATTGTCTCAAAAGAGCGACATTGGTGAGCCGAAATGCTGGCAGAAGGTGTGTGTGTATATATATATATATATATATATATATTTATGCCAAAATATCTCTTTTGCCAAATTATACACACACACGCATATATATAACTATTATTCTCTTTTTATGTGGTAATCTTCTTTATTCCATAATTTTGTACTATGAACATATCTTTTCACGACATACTTATTTATATTTATAATATGTCATATAGTTTATCCTTTCTCTTCTTTTTACCCACTTGGCCGAATATACATATATGTATATATATCACATAAATCTTTTCTTTATCACATTTTTTACTTATATCTTGTCTTGATATTTATTCAAACTATAAATATATATTAGTTTTCATCAAAATAGTGTCTTGTAAAATAATCATAAAATACATAACATACCAAATGATGGAATTTATGAAAATAAAGTAACTAGGCCATAAAACCCTCATTTGGCAGAATGTGTTTATACATATACGTAAATATGTAGATCATCAAGAACATATTAAAATCACAAATATATACATAAATGGTGATCTTCAATGAAATATATGAACATATGTATCAAAATATCTTCTTGGTACATTTTTCCTAATATATCATATACCTTCATTTTCTTTCTTTAAATTATGCATATATTACATAAACATGCTTATTTTATATTATTTGTATATATAGACCACTTTTCCATGTTTTGGCCGTGTGGCATGCATACATATATAAACATATTTACATCACTTATGAACATAGTATTTACATATTTTTGATACAACCACATTGAACATATATCATGAATGATCCAAATTTATATGAACATACATACATAGATCTTTGAAAATCCATGAAGGATCTAGGAAGAGCACTCTCCTTTATCACTTAACCTTAGTATGAAAGTGAAGATTTCTTCACTTGGCTTGAAGAGAACCTTCTCCTTCACCCTTGCTCAAGCTCATGGTTTTGACACAAAAAATGAAGGAGTTAGTGAGCAACTATAAAAAAAGTATAAATGGAAGAAATATAACTTATGTTAGATGATGTTCTTACCTTGCTACACTTTGGTTCTCAACCCTCAAAAATTCGGCAATAATGGTTGGAATTAAGGAGGATGTCGTAGTTATTCTTTTGGATGAATACATGAGATAAAGAGAAGAAAATCACTTCTTGTTCTAGCGTTGGAAACTTTCGGCCATGGTGGAAAAATAGATGTTGAAAGAAAGGGAAGTGTTCTTGAAGGTGAAGATGGACTAAGTATAAAATGAGAAGAAAATTTAGGACCTGTATAGCACCACTAGAAGGAGGGTTGAATAGTGAGTGTGGAAAAATTGGGTTTTAAAACTTTTTGGACCAAAAACTCACTTCTGAAAAGAGTTTCAGTTTTCAAATCCTGATTTGATTAATCTAGATGACCTGGTTGTAGACCTTCAAAAATTATGAAATTTGGTGAGGATGTGCTCTCAGATGTTATGAGTGTCTCACAATAATTTCAAATTAAAAATCCATGCCTAACCCCTTGAAAACACGTTTTTGTACAGATTGCGTCAATCTGTTAGAAACTATACTCCGAATTAAAAAAATTATTCCTATTAATTGGGAACTCTAAGTGACTTGAAAATTTTATGGTATGACCCTCAAGATGTGTATTTTAATGGGTTATATCCGCTTTTAAAAATTCCTTGGTAAGTATATCAACCATGTTGATGTTCTCAGCCTTTGCAAATCTGAGAATCAGATTGTACTAATCTCAGAACCATTAACGTTTGACTAACTTATCCAAATGAGATAAAATTATGCCAAATGAAAGCTAGGAGGTGTGGCTATATTTTTGAAAAATTTTGTAATTTTTGAAAATTGTTTTCTATTTTTACCGTTGCGATAAATACGATGCAGAAAACAGGATCTGAAAGTAAAAGTGCTTAAAAGTAAGAACAACCTACTCCAATCTTTAAGGACACCCTCCTCGGTTTTCACTAAACAAAAATAACTTAACACAAGGGTTACTGGAGTTAAACACCAACTCCACCCTTTTACAATCAAACAAACAAACAAACCAATCACGAACACCACCACTAATCGAATGAAGGCTTGATCACACCTTAATCAACCTTTTACAAGAAATGAACGTATGTGAGTGGATAATCAAAGCCTATATAATATATGAAATATAAAAATGATAGGCTTGATGCTAAGAGTAAGAGAAAAGAATGGAAGAAGAAGAGAGTAGTCTTGCTTTTTGGACTTATAAGAATATCAACTTTGCTTAGCCTTGTCTTGCACCATCTTGCTCCTTCCTATAACATTGTGGCCCACCCCTAGGGTTATTTTCTTCATTGAGAATTGTCTTAAATACCCTTGTAAGGTTGATTTGTATAGATGGTGACACAACCTTGCTTACTTGGCGCAACACGATCGGACGAATGACTTGTCTTTGCGTAGTTGTCATTTCTTGATAGGCCATCTTTAATCCACCTTGGCACTCCTTAAATGAGCTGGAAATTCTTCTTAAAAATCTGAAACACATGCTTAAAATCAAGGTGGTTTACTTCTAAATAATCATGATACAATCTCCTTAAATTTTGGAAGACAATCGAAGACAAAAATCATGCCAAAATTGGCCAGCTCCAAACATGTGTTGGAATTTTCAGCATGTGTTTTCTTTTGAATTCTTTCCTTATGTGTTGCCCTCTTCAATGTCACCAATCATGTGTTGCATGTCCTCCACCAATTGAAGTGACAAATAAGTTCCACCTAGGCTCCAAAAATACTGAACTAGCCGTGTACATTCAGCTACACATGTGATGAATCTTGTTATGTAAACTTTGTCAAATAATGCATAATCTTCACATACATGGTAAATTTTAATCAGCCCAAAATTTATTTTTCTAGAACATTATAACATGTCTTGAAGGTGTAAAAGGTGTCTAGATACATATTACATCAATGTCAAAAACGTTCCATGTGTGTAAGGTTGTAGAAAACTGAATTTTTGACTTTCGTTGATTATATGATTTTTTTCGATTAATTTCAAACTTCTTACACATGTAATATATATTATGTCACACATAATATACATAAAATGAGGTGTGTATTCATCTTCAAATACTGAGTAGAAAATGCCCCATGTGCCAAAATAACTTTCAATTTGAATTCTCCACAAATTTAGGCCAAATTGTGGGTAATGTGTGTGTAAACATAGTATGAGCTTGTGGCTGAATATAACATGTGGATCAAGAAATTTTGGTCCATTTTTAGTGCATATAGGCTGTCCATCTTTATATGGCAAGTACGTGACATGTTGGTGAAGTTTTGGTAGTCACTCGATACGATAATTTTCGGTTTATGACCTTGTAACATGTCATTATAATTTTGATAGCATGACTTGTAATGTATGATACAAGACCTGTATATACTCATAAATATAAGGTGTATATAGTGGTGTGACGTCGATGTACATTTATGATATATATGACGTGTCGGTCGAATGTCAGAATATTTTTTTTATAAAGCCGCATGTATTATTAAAGTGCTGCCTCACTTATGGCGGAGGAAAACCATAGTACATCAAAAGCGTCATAGGCAAAAAGATAATGAAGCATAATAAGGATGGTCAGCCTCCAATCATACATGATATGCGGCATTAAAACCTTGCCAAGTAAAACCACCCTTGTGGATAAAACCCTGGCGAAGGAAAAAGCGTATATATTTATATAATTGGAGTGTGCTGACAAATGAACTGTGTGTACAACAAAATGTAAATAATGTAGCAGGAGCGCTGCATTCAGAAGCAGAAAACTTCGTCTTGCCCAAAAATTTTCATGCGTCATTATGAACCATCCATGTGTGGAAATCGATCTCAGCAGCTTGGAGCATTTTGGAATTGTCCTCAAAGAAGTAGGGAAATTCATGTTACACATCCAACAATTTTCAAAGAAATGCAAAAAAGAATAAGCATCGAACAAGTATGTACCCATGTTGCCCGTAACCAAGCAGGCACGTGCAACAGTTGCTGTATAATACCGTTGTAAAGATCTCCATGGCATGGTCCTTAGGCTGTCCAAGTTGTCCATCATCCTCAGCCAGAAAAAACAAAGTTGTAAGGAGCTGTTAATTAGATTAATGGAATACGAATTTGAGAGAAACAAAACATACCCAACCGCCCGTATCCAGATGATACGGGCAGGATAGAAAGTGGAGCGTGAAAGAGCCTCTCTATGGACGAACATGAGGTGTATGAACATCTGTGAATAAGCTACCTTGCACCAATGATGGTAGATCCAAAGAAGAAGAAGAAAAGATAGAAGTCCTTTGGTCCATGAGACCATGCTGAGACAAGAAGTGGGTTGTGGCATTAGCTTCCCTTGGAACATAGGCCACTCTTGCTCCCATGAATTGCAAATATTGTTTTAGCCTACTATAATCACTTCCAGACGTCCAAAAACATCGGGAGAGCCATTAAGCAGACCAACTAAGGCTAAACAGTCTGTTTCAATATGTATGTCCACATATCCGGCCATGATGAAGTAGAGAACCGACCATAGCATTGTTTGCATTTCCGCATGTAGCGAAGATAAGATTAGCAATGAGAAGGAAATGGCACAAATGAAAATTCATTTATCGTCGCGTAATATAGCACCTCCCGCTGCACCACGCTTGTCCATTGTTGCATCAGCATTCAGCTTTAACTTATCCACTGAGGAAAATTCCATTTAACAATACGTACTCGTCTTGATCGCAGATTAGGTGAGTAATTAGCGTCAACTAAACGTGGAAGAGACACAGCAAATTTCTTTTCATAAATGGAGGCACGCCAGACGTAAATTGTAGGATCTGCAAGGCACCAATAAAAGGAGGGGTAGAATAGTGGGCGCGGAAAATGTGGTTTTTAAAATTGTTTAAAACCAAAAAACCCAACTACTGAAAACGGTTTCTGTTTTCAGGACCAGTTTTAAAATGTTTTTAAAACTAGGTTTTAGGTCCTCAAAAATTCTGACATTTTGAGATAACTTAGACTCTGATGTTATGAGTGTCTCCTAAAAATTTCAGATTTAAATTCAACCTTTAACCCCTTCAAAAATCATTGGTGGTCAGATTGCGCGAATCTGCCAGAAACGGTAGACTTTTTTGAAAAATTTATTTCTATTTGTAGTTAACTCTAATTGCTCTTAAATTTTAACCACTAACCCCTTATATGTTGTATTTAAATGAGTTGAAACAGTTTTGAAAAATTCTTTCGGGAAGTTAGTCAAATACACTCAAAGTCTCAACCTTTGCAAGCCTGAAAATCAGACTGCACTAGTCTCAGAACTTTGGATGTTTGATTGACTTATACTTATCCAAAAGGGTTGAAACTTGATGCCAAATTAACCCTAATACATGTCACTATGATTTCTGGAAAGTTTCGTAATTTTTGAAAAACGTTTACTATTTTTACGAACGTAATCAAAAAGAGTAAACAGTGCTGAAACAGAATATAAGTGCTGAAAGTAAATGACACCGAGAATTTTATACTGGTTCGGTTATAAACAACCTACTCCAGTCTTCGAGGAACACCTTCCTGGTTCACACTAATAACACAACTCAAGAACACATTACCACAGGGTTGATGGAGTTAAACACAAACTCCAACCCTTTACAAATCTTGTATGATAAATACAATGCGCACGAACACCACCACCTTGCAAGATTGAAGATTGATCACACCTTGATCAATCTTTTACAAAGATAAAGAATGTGTGGTGGTCTAAGATAAGCCTATTCAAGAATATGAATATAAGTACAATAGGCTTTTAGGTGGAAGAAAGAAAGAGAGTGTAGAAGAAGAAGGCTAGAACGCTTTTGATCTTTGAATTTGCAACTCTTGTTCTTGTTCTTGTTTTGCTCTTCTTCCTCCTTTTTAACAAGTCTTGGCCGCCCCCTTTGGTGCCTTCCCCTCTCGAAAATTATCTTCTAAGTCCTTGGGAGAATATGTGGCATCATTGTGACATGATCTTGCTTACTTGGCACCTCCTCATTGGATGATCATTTAACTTTTGCTTACTTGGCACTCATTAATTGGTTGAATGTTGTCATCATTTGATGAATAGGAAAATCTGAGAATTCCACTAAAAACATGAGCCAAAATCAACACAAAATATTTGTCATAATTCATAAGATTATCACCCAAATCAAGCAAGATAATTTCTCCACAAAATTGATGATAAAAATCGTCCATAATGAGGAGTTAACATGCTGAAATTTCAGCATGTGATACATGGTGATATAATTCAAATTACTTCCAAATTTTCATTGATTTTTCTTTTAAAATAAATCACCAATTAGTAGCAAATATTCTCATCATTTTGGAAATGAAATTTGGACACTAATATGGCCAAGAATTCGGCCAAGGTGCATATACACACATGCTGAAATTTTTCAGCATGTGTGATATTCAAGATATCACACTTTATGGATTCATAACTTATTCAAATTACTTCCAATTCTTCTCCCAATTTATCACATGATTCAAGACACAAAATATAGGCTAATTAATGGTGAAAATCGGCCAGCCTAGTATTCACATGCTGAAATTTTCAGCATATGTTTCAAATGAGATAAAGTTTGAAACATTACCTTTTGTACCTTCTTTCTTTAAATCACCAACATTGTATGATTGATTCTTAGCCAATCAATATGCCAACAAGGCTCCACATATGCTCCATCTAAGCTGTATTAGGCGTGTATAACATGTATATGCATGTGCTGAATTTTATTTTTGCAAACTTTGTAAAATAGTGCACATTTAATAATACACACATGGAATATTCCAATCAGCCATTAATTTAATTTTCTAGAATGCTTTAAGATGTAATACATATGTAAAAAGTGTCTAGATATGTGTCATATGATGTGCCAAAAATGTTCCATGTATTGTGTACGTAGCAAACCGAATTTTCGATGTTTATCGATTACCCGATTTTTCTCTAATTAAATTCTAACTTTTTACACATGTTATATATATTATGTTACACATAATATACATAATATAAACTTTAATTTTCAGCTTATACGGCTGATTAAAGTGCCGCCTAGACATGTGACAAAATTTGAAATTGGAATCTCCACAATTTGGCCTTTATGTGGGGTGATTTGTGTGTGCCAACATGGAATGATTTTGTGGCTGGAATTATCATCATACCCACGAAAATTATAAAGATTTTTGAGGTGTAGGGGCTGGCCATCTATTTATGGCAAGTACATGACACGTTGGCGAAGTTTCGGTATTCGCCCGATATGACAATTTTTGGTTTATAACCTTTTAATGTGTCGTATTTAATTTGTCATCACCATGACTTATATCATATGATATAAGACCTGAATATACTCATAAATATGAGTTAAGTATGATGGTGTGACGTTAATGTACGTACGTAAAATATATAACGTGTCGGTAGTACGTTAGAATACATGTGTATGTGCCTTTTAAAAAAATCTGAAAATATATATATTTATGTATATATATGTGTGTGTATATATGTGTGTGGGGAGAGGAGGATGACTTTCCTTTCTTGACCTTGTTGCCTTTGTGCCTTTTGTGCCTTGTCCAAATATTCCTTCCTTTAATGAACTACTTAGTTTAATTAACTAAGTACTTCACTTAATGAACTAGTTTAGTTCATTAATGGTGGCACCTGAAAATAGTTCAAACACAACAAACATTGCAATTTGATGTAAGCTTTGAAGCTTCATGGCTCATTAGTATGACAACATTATATATGAACTATATAAGGCAAGTTATATGCAACAACGTGTTATGCCATAAAATATGTAATGCATTTCTTTGTAACACGTTATTTAAATCATGCATTTTGAAATCACTCAAACCCCTTTTTCTCAACAATCTCCCCTTTTGATGATTTTCAAAATAACCTACATACATGATTTAAATCTTGTCGCTCCCCCTTGAATTGTGCATAAATTCAAATTTTTAATTTCAAATTTCAAACCGCTCACCCTTGGTTTATGCAATTAATCTTTCTCTCTCCCCCTTAAATCATGCATTCTCTCCCCCTTTATTTTGGAAAGACAATCAAAAGCGCATGTAAAGATGAAAAAGAAATCATGCATTTTATAATATCAAACGTGCGTTTGTAAGGGTTATTTATTCAACACTTTGAAAATGTCCCTTTTGGTACCCAAATTTGGGTGACCTTTCTAGGTCTTCCAAAAGGTGAGAAAGGTGAGAAAGGTGATGAGAACGCAACATAATATATGTTAGGGGCAAATGCGTTTGGTCTTTGACCAAGAATCCCATCATGCATATAGTATAGTTTTTGTTTTTGATATGCATTTCGGTTTGCATGCACGGGACGTGATCTAGATGTATTTTTGTGATATGAGTGTTGCGTATTCATCACTTGTTTCTTCTCATATCTATATGGCACATAATTATATTTTGTATGATATGAAGAATAAGAAGCACAATGAGATGAGATGAGTGGTGTACTAGTCTTCTTCTTATATTTATGCGGCACATAATTATACTTCTCATGATATGAAGAAGAAGTATGACGAGATGAGGAGAAAGGGGGTCTTTGCGTCACTTTAGGTGCTATGTATGCCGTTGATGTGTCTACTTTCTTAGACAAAACAAACTTGGATGGTTTAGATGATGCTTCGTTTGTCTCCATGTATCCTAATCCGGTTTTGTCACTATCATGCTTTTGTGATAAGATAATACGCTCTAGCATGTTAGATCCCGTATCAAATTGCTTTATCATTTTCTCCAAATCTATATTCCTTGATTTCAAGTTTGAAATCTCGGATTTTATTTCAGTGTTCTCGGATGTCAATGATGAAATTTCAGACCTTAATGAATTTATGATACAAGACGACTCTTCTTTTGAATCGTTTAATTGAGACACAAGATTTGTGTTAGAAGATTCTAACAATTTCTTGTCTTCAATTAACCGTTTCTTTTGTTTTGCAATAGTTCAAGGAAACTTATGTAATTCAAGATATTCAATATATAAATCATCATAAGATAGTTCAGAATCTGAGTCAGAATCAGAATTTACCTCATTTTCAAATAGTGAAGGCATTTGGCTTGGCATATCTTTTTCCTCGGTTTCGTGGCTAGTGGGTGCCATCTCACAAATATCGTTGGATCCTTTGAAGTGAGTGTTCCTGCGCTCTGATACCAATTATAGGATCTGAAAGGCACCACTAAAAGGGGGAGGGGTTGAATAGTGGGTGCGGAAAATATGGTTTTTAAAATTGTTTAAAACCAAAAACCCAACTTCTGAAAACAGTTTCTGTTTTCAGGACCAGTATTAAAACGTTTTTAAAACTAGGTTGTAGGTCTTCAAAAATTCTGACATTTTGAGATAACTTAGACTCTGATGTTATGAGTGTCTCCTAAAAATTTCAGATTTAAATTCAACCTTTAACCCCTTCAAAAATCGTTGGTGGTCAGATTGCGCGAATCTGCCAGAAACGGTAGACTTTTTTGAAAAATTTATTTCTATTTGTACTTAACTCCAATTGCTCTTAAATTTTAACCATTAACCCCTTATATGTTTTATTTAAATGGGTTGAAACAGTTTCGAAAAATTCTTTCGGAAAGTTAGTCAAATACACTCAAAGTCTCAACCTTTGCAAGCCTGAAAATCAGACTGCACTAGTCTCAGAACTTTGGATGTTTGATTGACTTGTACTTATCCAAAAGGGTTGAAACTTGATGCAAAATTAACCCTAAGACGTGTGACTATGATTCTGGAAAGTTTCATAATTTTTGAAAAACGTTTACTATTTTTTCGAACGTAATCAAAAAGAGTAAACAGTGCTGAAACAGAATATAAGTGCTGAAAGTAAATGACACAGAGAATTTTATACTGGTTCGGTTATAAACAACCTACTCCAGTCTTCGAGGAACACCTTCCTCGGTTCACACTAATCACACAACTCAAAAACACATTACCACAGGGTTGATGGAGTTACACACCAACTCCAACCCTTTACAAACCTTGTATGATAAATACAATGCGCACGAACACCACCACCTTGCAAGATTAAAGATTGATCACACCTTGATCAATCTTTTACAAAGATAAAGAATGTGTGGTGGTCTAAGATAAGCCTATTCAAGAATATGAATATAAGTACAATACGATTTTAGGAAGAAGAAAGAAAGAGAGTGTAGAAGAAGAAGGTTAGAACACTTTTGATCTTTGAATTTGCAACTCTAGTTCTTGTTCTTGTTTTGCTCTTCTTCCTTCTTTTTAACAAGTCTTGGCCAACCCCTTTGGTGCCTTCCCCCCCTTGAAAATTATCTTCTAAGTCCTTGGGAGAATATGTGGCATCTTTGTGACATGATCTTGCTCACTTGGCACCTCCTCATTGGATGATCATTTAACTTTTGCTTACTTGGCACTCATTAATTGGTTGAATGTTGTTATCATTTGATGAATAGGAAAATCTGAGAATTCCACTAAAAACATGAGCCAAAATCAACATAAAATATTTGTCATAATTCATAAGATTATCACCCAAATCAAGCAAGATAATTTCTCCACAAAATTGATGATAAAAATCGGCCATAATGAGGAGTTAACATGCTGAAATTTCAGCATGTGATACATGGTGATATAATTCAAATTACTTCCAAATTTTCATTGATTTTTCTTTTAAAATAAATCACCAATTAGTAGCAAATATTCTCATCATTTTGGAAATGAAATTTGGACACTAATATGGCCAAGAATTCGGCCAAGGTGCATATACACACATGCTGAAATTTTTCAGCATGTGTGATATTCAAGATATCACACTTTATGGATTCATAACTTATTCAAATTACTTCCAATTCTTCTCCCAATTTATCACATGATTCAAGACACAAAATATAGGCTAATTAATGGTGAAAATCGGCCAGCCTAGTATTCACATGCAGAAATTTTCAGCACGTGTTTCAAATGAGATAAAGTTTGAAACATTACCTTTTGTAGCTTCTTTGTTTAAATCACCAACATTGTATGATTGATTCTTGACCAATCAATATGCCAACAAGGCTCCACATATGCTCCATCTCAGCTGTATTAGGCGTGTATAACATGTATATGCATGTGTTGAATTTTATTTTTGCAAACTTTGTAAAATAGTGCACATTTAATAATACACACATGGTATATTCCAATCAGCCCTTAATTTAATTTTCTAGAACACTTTAAGATGTAATACATATGTAAAAAGTGTCTAGATACGTGTCATATGATGTGCCAAAAATGTTCCATGTATTGTGTACGTAGAAAACCGAATTTTCGATGTTTATCGATTATCCGATTTTTCTCTAATTAAATTCCAACTTTTTGCACATGTCATATATATTATGTTACACATAATATACATAATATAAACTTTAATATTAAGCTTATACGGCTGATTAAAGTGGTGGCCTAGACATGTGACAAAATTTGAAATTGGAATCTCCACAATTTGGCCTTTATATGGGGTGATTTGTGTGTGCCAACATGGAATGATTTTGTTGCTGGAATTATCATCATACCTACGAAAATTATAAAGATTTTTGAGGTGTAGGGGCTGGCCATCTATTTATGGCAAGTATGTGACACGTTGGCGAAGTTTCGGTATTCGCCGGATACGACAATTTTAAGTTTAGAACCTTTTAACGTGTCGTATTTAATTTGTCATCACCATGACTTATATCATATGATATAAGACCTGAATATACTCATAAATATGAGTTAGGTATGATGGTGTGACGTTAACGTATGTACGTAAAATATATAACGTGTCGGTAGTACGTTGGAATACATGTGTATGTGCCTTTTAAAAAAACATCTGAAAATATATATATTTATGTATATATATGCGTGTATATATATGTGTGTGTGAAGAGGAGGATGACTTTCCTTTCTTCACCTTGTTGCCTTTGTGCCTTTTGTGCCTTGTCCAAATATTCCTTCCTTTAATGAACTACTTTGTTTAATTAACTAAGTACTTCACTTAATGAACTAGTTTAGTTCATTAATGGTGGCACCTGAAAATAGTTCAAACACAACAAATGTTGCCATTTGATGTAAGCTTTGAAGCTTCATGGCTCGTTAGTATGACAACATTATATATGAACTATATAAGGCAAGTTATATGCAACAACGTGTTATGCCATAAAATATGTCATGCATTTCTTTGTAACACGTTATTTAAATCACGCATTTTGAAATCACTCAAACCCCTTTTTCTCGACATAAATATCCATGTGCAGTCGCTTCTGAAGCCTATTGAATGAAAAATCCTCCTCACCAAAAGTTATCATAGTATATTCCTTCCATATTGCAGTAATTGCAAGAACGGGTACCACGACTAACAAATTGCCTATCATCGTAGATGGACGGGCATGACACCACCAACTACGAAGATATTGCTTTAGAGTTTAACATGCAGGATATGGACCATCAAAAAGATCGGATAAATGAAACCAAAGGGAGTGTATGACGGGGCATTTATAAAAGATATGCAACTGAGTTGCCTCATCGTTTCGACAAAATGCACAACATGAAGGGAATACCACTTTCCAGCGAATTACATTATCTGCAAAAGGCAAGGCATTGTACCAAAGGCGCCATAAGAATACCTGTGCTGCTGGAGGCACCCCCTTCAACCAAACGTATCGTGCCACTGATAATTGCGTTCTATGCGGGCAACAAAGATTATAGGCACTTTTCAAACTACATTGTCCATTGGCATCTGGATTCCAATTTAAACCATCCGGAGTTTGCTACGAATGAACCAAACAAAATTCATTGATACGACACAACCTTTTCCAGTCCATTGAATCATAAACAAGCGCAGTCATAGTCGCGCGTTGGCCATATTTCTGACACACATAAACAGCCCACGCTGAGAAAGATGTATGATACAGCCACCACAATTTGCACTTATATTCCTTTTGCAATGCACCTAAACTGCGAATGGCTAAACCTCCTTCTGCTCTTGGATAACACACAGACTCCCATGCATGCCAGTGGTGATGTTGATTCCATAAGAAGTTAGACATTTTTCTGTTAAGTTCAGTTATAACACTTTTGGGAGTTTTGCTGCCACCATAACATGCAGGGGTAATGATGTAAGTACTGACTGTATTAACGCCACTCGGCCCGCCAAACTTAAAAATTTTTGTAACCAACCTGTTAAGCGGGCATCAAAATGTGCAAGCAAAGAAGTACAATAGCTAGAGCGATTAAGACCTTTAAATAGATAAGAGCCCAAATATTTTATGGACAGCACTGCATGGCGCATATTTAGTGTCGAGACTACTCTATGCGAAGATAAACCACCACCTACCACACACTGACTCTTATGATAATTAATTAACTGACCCGAGTCACGCTGATATCGCTCAAGAAATCGCTTAAAAGCTTGCAAATTGCTGTGAGAACCATTCAGAAAAATCAATAAGTCATCTGCATATCCAAGGTGCGACACCGGCTGGACACGTACACTAGCAAAACCTTTGAGTTGGCCCAATTGAAATAGTGCTTTGAGACCTCTAGAAAATCCCTTCGAAGCAAGAATGAAAAGAAGAGGAGACAAAGGATCACCCTTTTAACCCCTCTGGAATGCCGGAAGAATCCACAAGGCTTTCCATTAACCATCAAAGAACAGCAAGTAGCACCAAGATTGTTGATGATGAGACGCACAAAGCGGGGTTGAAAGCCAAACCAAAGCAACAAAACTTCCAAATATTGCCATGATACACGATCAGATGCCTTTGTCATATCTACTTTAACAATTACCTAGCCCCCCGACACTTTCGATCTAATATGTGAACCATTTCCTTGGCCATGAGGATCTGTTCAGTGATACCTCTGCCTGGAAAAAATCCGGATTGCTCTGGTGAAATCAGTCTAGGTAGCAGCTTATTCAACCGAGTGGATATAACATGTGGTACAACTTTAGAGATGAAGTTTGTTAACCATATTGGCCGATAATCACTAAATGTCGAAGGGTTGGACACCTTTGGCATTAGACATATCAGGGAAGCTGCCATAATCTTGGGCATTCGAATTCCTAAGAAGAATTCTTGTACTACCAACAAAACATCTAAATGAATAACATCCAGAAGTGTCTGCAAAAAGATCCTGGAAAGCCGTCTGGCCTCAACGCGATGGAAGGACTCAATTGTCACACTGCTTACCGAACTTCCTCCAACAATGGCATGCATAACAAATGATCATTATCCGCATCAGTCAATATGTGGGGTATATATTGCAATAAATAATCATGATCATCCGTGGGTTCTGCAGCAAACATCCTCTCAAAGAATAAGACCGCTTCTTGTTGAATGAATTGAACTGGGTCGCCTACTGTACCATCTTGCCTATTGATTGATATAACTGCTTGCTTTAGTCGGCGATGTTTCAATGTTTGATGGTAGAAAGTTGTATTAGCATCACCTTCTTTAAGCCACTTGATAATCTCTTTTTGTTTCCAAAAAAGCATAGCATGTGTATGTAATGCTGCTAGCTGCGCTTTGGCCAAATGATATGCTGTTCGATTTGACTCATTAGGGGCAGCATCATAATCTTTTTCCGCACGTACAGTATTCTCTTCGGTAAACTGTAACTCTGTGAAAATATTTACAAAAATTTGTTTGTTCCATGTGCGCAAATCTGCTTTAAGTTGCTTTAGCTTTGCATAAAACCCATGCATTCCTCCAACTGTAGGATATGACCTCCATTGCGCCGTCACATACTGTTCAAAATCTGCATGAGTGTGCCATGCATCCAAATAACAAAAAGACATTGGACCTATAAAGATGTCTGTCTGGCAATGTAATAGAATTGGCGAGTGATCCGATGTAGCTCTATGAAGATGCTAAACAAGAAGGGACGTGTACCCATCTGAGTATGTAGTAAACAAAAAGTGATCCAATCTTCGCCACACCTTACCCAAACCCCTTTCATCCGACCATGTATATGGGTAGCCTTGAAATGGTATGTCTAAAAAACCACAAGACTCAACAAAACTCTTGAAATCTGCTAATGTTTGTATCGATGGTTGTGCCACCCCTTTATGCTCTTCTAAAGAGAGGAATGTGTTAAAATCTCCACCTATAAGCCAGGGTAAAACCGTATCCTCAAAAAAGGAACATAAATCTTGCCATAATGGACGTCGCGAGACAACAGTATGTTTCGCATAAGCAGCAGTGAACCAGAACTCCTTTGCTGTTTAGTGACATCTAAAGCGCAGAGATAAATTCTGTATGCCATGACGCACACTCAAAATATCCATAAAAGAGTCATGCCAAAAAATCCAGATATTTCCATCTTCAGACGCACACGCTTTAGAAAATCCTAACTTCATTCGAAAATGTTCGAGCTGTGATACTCTGAGCTTGGATTCTATTAGGACTAATAAATGCAAATTATATTGACGAATTAGAGAAAGTAAATGTGGTAAAGAGGTATTGATACCTATAATGTTCCAGAGAAGAATCTTCATTGAGATAAAGAGGGTGGTAAGTTAATGACAGTATGCTTTAATGCACCTCGAGTAACAATTGAGGAAGGGGGAGCCGAAGGTAAACAACCTTTCTTTCGACGAGGGCGTCTTGTCTGTAATTGTAGAAGATTATCCATAGGCATGGTCACATCTGGATGGGAAATGTTAGCATGCCCATCCTACGAAGGAGGTGCACTAGATAAAGCACGGGCTACTTCCAGAACTGCATTACACAAGTCTTGTGAATCCACATGTGTGTCTTCATGCACCTCAGAGTCCGATGCATGGGAGAGAGCCAGATCTATGTCATCATCTAGAGGAGGATTGAGCGCAGCAGATGTACAGTTCAGCAAATCCAAATCCTACGCATTGGAAATACCTGCTACTCTTAATTCATCAGTAATTTTGCTTGTTGACGAAGATGGAATCACTTTGAGAATTTGCTCATAAGCCATAATCTGGACGTCCTCTGATCGTTCAATGGTGACCTCTGTGGGATGACCAACTTGCTCCTTCGCAGGGTCTGCAACTTGTTGCTGCAGAGCATTTTCAAATGTAGCATCACGTGTAGGCGGCTCAACCAATAGGTCTTCTATTTGTTCAGCTTGCATCTGCTTTTCCTCGTCAACATTCATTGCAGATGGCTTCTTTTTAGGCGTCCATCGCTGAGACAGATGGGGTTTAGGAAGTTTAATTGCCTCAGTTGCCTGTCCAACATCTCGATGAACATGATCTGCCATATGATCAGCCCTGCAAGAAGCTAGAGAATGACCAAGCAATCTACGTGATGTGCAATATTCCGACAAATTCTCATATTCCACAGCTTGGAAAAAGTGATAATCATCACTTTGAATATATACTCGCTTAGGCAGCTCCTTCGAAATATCAATCTCAATGCATATTCTCGCTACTGACGGGCGCAAGAGCTGTGTTGTGGTCGCATGTGATCGAAGCGGATTTCCCACCATTCTTGCTATTTCAAATAATGCTTCCTGCTTATTGGTAAACCTGGCAGAGAGACCCATATTGGGACAATGGGTACATCAATTTTAGGATCAAAATCATAGGTCCATTTCGTCACCCGCATATGATACCCGAAGACAGTCTATGTGCGACGTGAAAAAAATCTGTAGTAATCAGATTCAGCATCAAAATGCATCAGGATATGAGAAGCAACTAGCAGCGTGATCTTGACAGAAGAAGTAAACCCAATACGATCAAAACATTTGCGAATAACATCAAGCTTGGGACGTCCATACCATAAAGTGCCTACCAAACAATATTTGAACGGATCAGCTAATGCGGAAACCTCCTCCCGAGTAAATTTAATCGCTGGAACACCACTGTATTTAGTTATCTCTCGAGGAGGCAAGGACGGTCTTATGGAGCGGAGCACCGACGCAAAGGAACGATGATCCATGGTGGTGGCGCCGATTGCAGCAATATTTGGGTCGATCAATAGAGGAAAGCGAATAGAAAAACAAAAGAATGAGATGAAACAATGTAGTCAAGGATATCAGAAACCGATGGATCATCCCCTTAAGCACTTCAGTTAATGAACTAGTTTAGTTCAATAATAATGGCATTTGAAAATAGTATAAAGACAAAAAATGTTTGCCATATGATGTAAACTTTAATGCATCATGGCTCTTTAGTACAACAATAATATATAAGCATGTAAATCATGTTTATCACATAAGCATGTTAAGTAACAATTTATTCATACATTTCGTAAACACGTAACATTTAAATCATGCATTTTCAAATCATTCAAACCCCGATTTCTCAACAGAAAAGAAAGCCACGATCTTTGTTATTGACTCTTGAAAATTCGGCCATGGGGTAAGGAGAGGCTTGGGGAAGACCTGTTCTTTCTTGAGAAGGAAAGAGAGCGTAAAGAGAACGAAGTTTTGCTAAATGTAGGAAGTGAGAATGGAAAGAGAGTCTTTTTTCTTTCCAAAAGCATAGGGACGGTTGGGAGGAGGCAAGAGGGAGAGGAAGATCATTATGGAGAGTTGGAAGATGTTGGAAGGGGATTTAATGTTTGGGTAAAGTTGGAAAAATGAATATGGTGATTGAAATCTGTAAGAAGATGGAGTGAGGGAGAGAAATAAGTTGAATATGAAGAAAGTGATATGAAGAGAGGGGGCGGTTGGAGAAGAGATGAAAGTGGGAGGAAGAAATTATAAGGTTAGAGAAATGATGGAAAAAGATGGAAGAAGGAATGATGGTGATTGAAGTGTGTAAGAAGGTGGAGTGTGGAATGAAGAAACAAATGAGTTTACCCCTTTTTGAGAGTCTTCAGCCGCAAGAGGGATTGGGTGGGAAAGGAGAAGATTTTTCTTTGATAATGATGGGGATTGGAAGTATTACGTGTATTTTATGATGGTGGGGAAGAGTGTGTCAGAAAAAAGAAGACTTTTAGCTTTCTTGGGAGGAGGTGGCAGGGTAGGGTGTAGGGAGGAAGAAAAGGTTTGTCTTATTTGTAGGATCTGCAAGGCACTACTAGAAGGGAGCGGGGTTGAATAGGTGGTGCGGAAAGTGTGGTTTTTAAAATTTGTTTAAAACTAAACAACACAACTTCTGAAAACAGATTCTGCTTTCAGGACCAGTTTTAAAACGTTTTTAAAACCAGGTTATAGGTCTCCAAAAATTCCGAAATTTTGAGAGAACTTAGCCTCAGATGTTATGAGGGTCTCCTAAAAATTTCAAATTTAAATTCAACCTTTAACGCCTTCAAAAATTGTTGGTGGTCAGATTGCACGAATCTGCCAGAAATGGTAGACTGTTTTGAAAAATTTATTCCTATTTGTTTTATTTAAATGGGTTGAAACAGTTTTGAAAAATTCTTTTGGGATGTTAGTCAAATACACTCAAAGTCTCAACCTTTGCAAGCCTGAAAATCAGACTGCACTAGTCTCAGAACTTTGGATGTTTGAATGACTTATACTTATCTAAAAAGGTTGAAACTTGTGCCAAATTAACCCTGAAACTTTTCAACTTGCAACACTTGTTCTTGTCTTTTGTTTTTGCTCATCTTCTTTCCTTTTAATGCTTGCAGCCGTCCCCTTTGTGCTCTCCCCCTCTTGAAAATTATCTTCTAAGTCCTTGGGAGAATGTAAGACATCAATGTGACATGGTCTTGCTTACTTGTCACCTTCTCATTGGATGATCATTTAATCTTTGCTTACTTGGCACTTCATGATAGGTTGGATGTTGTCATCATTTGATGACTTGGAAAATCTGAATCTATCAGTCAAAACATGTGCCAAAATCAACATAGAATAATTTCCATAATACACAAGATTGTCACATAAATTTTGCAAGACAAAATTTCTCACAACCAAGGTAAAAAAAATCGGCCATTATGGGGTTTTAGCATGCTGAAATTTCAGCATGTGATACATGGCTCTTCAATTCAAAATATTTCCATTTCTCTTGATTTTTCTTTTTAAAATAAATCATTAATTGATAGCAAATATCCTTATCAAATTAGAAATGAATTTGGACACCCTTATGACCTTACATTCGGCCAAGACATATCACACACATGCTGAAAAATTTCAGCATGTGTGATATATAAAATATCACTCTTTATGACTTTGAAAAATATTCAAATTGCTTCCATTTCTTATTCCAATCAATCACATAATTCAAGATGATAAAATATGTCTCATTAAACTACAAAAATCGGCCAGCCTATTTCAACATGCTGAAATTTTCAGCATGTGCTTTAAATGTAACAACGTTTGAAACCTTACCATTTGTAGCTCCTTTCTTTAATTCACCAACATTGCATGATTGATTCTTGACCAATCAATATACCAAAAAGGCTCCACATAAGCTCCATCTCAGCTGTAGGGGCGTTGGATAATGTATATGCATGTGTTGAAATTTATTTTTGCTAACTTTGTAAAATAGTGCACATTTAATAATACACAGATGTTATATTCCAATCAGCCCTTAATTTAATTTTCTAAAACACTTTAAGATGTATGACATATGTAAAAAGTGTCTAGATACGTGTGGTATGATGTGCCAAAATCGTTCCATGCATTGTGTACGTAGAGAATATTTCGATATTTATCGATTACCTGATTTTTCTCTAATTAAATTCCAACTTTTTGCACATGTTATATATATTATGTTACACATAATATACATAATATAAACTTTAATATTCAGCTCATAAGGCTGATTAAAGTGGCGCCTAGACATGTGACAAAATTGAAATTGGAATCTCCACAATTTGGCCTTAATGTGAGGTGATTTGTGTGTGCCAATATGGAATGATTTTATGGCTGAAAATATCATTTAGGCCACGAAAATAATGAGTATTTTTGAAGTGTAGGGGCTGTCCATCTATTTATGGCAAGTACGTGACACGGTGGCGAAGTTTCGGTATTCGCCCGATACGACAAATTTCAGTTTAGAACCTTCTAACGTGTCGTATTTAATTTGTCATCACCATGACTTATATCAAATGATATAAGACATGAATATACTCATAAATATGAGTTAAGTACGATGGTATGACGTTAACGTACGTACGTAAAATATATAACATGTCGGTAGTACGTTGGAATACATGTGTATGTGCCTTTTTCAAAAACTCTGAAAATATATATTTATATATGTATGTAGGCGTGTATATGAGTGATAAATGAGGAGGAGGAGACTTTCCTTTCCTAGCCTTGTTGCCTTTGTTCCTTTTCCAAATGTAGCTTCCTTTAATGAACTACTTAGTTTAATTAACTAAGTACTTCACTTAATGAACTAGTTTATTTCATTAATGGTGGCACCTGATAATAGTATAAACACAACAAATGTTTACCATTTGATGTAAGCTTTGTAGCTTCATGGCTCGTTAGTACGGCAATATAATATATGAACTATATAAGGCAAGTAATAAGCAATATCATGCACATTTATCTTATGCTCGTTTTTGTGCACATTTAAATCATGTATTTGAAAATCACTCAAACCCCTTTTTCTCTACATTATTTTCCATGTAAGAAAGAGTGGGAGAAAATGTGATAATTGGGGTAAAAGTGTGTAGGGTGTTGTTGTGTAATGGAAGACAAAAGATTAGAAAACTTTTCTTCCATATGCATGAATAAAATTGGCCATGGGGAGGTTGTAGTGGGCAGAATGGGACAAAATACTATCATTTGGTTTCGACACAATGTTCTACACCTGGTATTTTGTTGGGTATTTTTTTAACAACCATTTCTTCTTCCTTTTCTTACCCTTAATGGCACTATATATAATGAATATATATATATATATATTTTTGAAAAAGAAGGTTTTATTAATATAAACCTCACTTTTGGCGGAGGAATACCTTATTACAATGCAGAAGCATAATGCGAAAGTAGAAATCTATGGATTATCAACCTCCAAAACATATATGATATGCCGCATTAAAACATTGCCAAGTAAAACCACTCTTGTGGATAAAACCTTGGCGAAGGAAAAAGCGTACATATTTATATGTTTGGAGCGATGATAAGCGTTACAGTGTAATACTAATGAAAACAGTGGATCAACAAACGCGTCATGCTGATGGTACTTCACAGGTGATACGCCATGGGTCTCGTTGTGGCAGCCGATCAGTGTTTGTGATGCCGTCTGTGTATTGAATAGAGAAAAGGGTTGAAGCCAAAGGAATTCCCTAGCACAATGTTGTAGTCCATCCCCGTTGCGAAAATCCGCCTCATGAATGTTAAAAGCCAGCAGCAGTGTAGACTCCGTCCATGCACCATGAAAACAAGAGAGGGTGTTAAACATATAGAGAAAACATAAGATAAGACAGCTGACCCAGCAAATGTAACGCATACCGAATCTGCCTGTACTTGTCGAAGTACAGGCAGAGAAATCAAATGAGAGCAAATCCATGTGGAAGACGTGTGAGGCCGCAGCGCAAAAAAGGCGAATATGTGAGGCCGTCCATGTACCAATGAAACATAAACGTACGTCAAGCAGGAGTAGTAAATGTAGTAAATATATACAAATACCACAAAGTAAGGAGGTGTGAAGCTCACCGAGGCTGCCTGTACTCATCAGAGTACAGGCAGCGAACGCTAGTGTATGCCAATCCTTGTGGAAGACGAGTCTGCCTGTACTCACACGAGTACAGGCAGAGGATACTGGAGTGTGCCAATCCATATGGAAGACCAAAAGCTCAATGAGTACGTAAGGTTGCGGATGTGAGGTCCAAAGTGGCTGAAGCACATCCCATAGGTGGCAGACTGTTGGTTGTGAAGGAACACGTGCCCGGTGATGTCATTGCGTAATGGGCAAGGTAGTGAGCCGCCATGTTAGCCTCGCGGTATATATGCATGATTTCTATATGATGATTGGTAATCAACGTTTGTAAGAGGCTGAGATGATAATTTCCAAAAATAGGTTGCGGCTGACGTAGGTGCAGCAGCATTTGCGCGCAGTCTGTCTCTATGACAAGTGTTTGATATAATGGAAGAAAGTAGAGTAATCCAAATAGCGTAGCCTGAATTTCGGCCATCAATGGTCTGCATGGTGGTAATCGAAATGACAAGTTGCACACACATACTCTGGCATGATCGCGCAAGATAACGCCGCCTGCAGCATATTGTCGTCCAACTGCTGCATCCACATTAAGTTTGAATCTTCCTGATGGAGGAGTGTGCCATCTTACCACTTTAAGACAGTGAGGTCGAACATATGGAATCCATGAAAGAGAGGCAGATGGCCCTGCGGCGAGTTTTGATCCATGCAACGTGTGAATCCACATGTTGATGTCAAAGTGGACAGTGGCCCTAAGTGCCGATAGAGAAAAAGATGCAGTATCCCCATACACTAAACTAGCATAACAGCGTCAGATGTTATGCACTAGGATACCCGGAACAACAATCTTTAAAACCCCAAGTAGAGAAGAATAGGAGGAACGATACCACCAGGATAAGATGTATTGGCGCAGATTCAGAGTAGTGATGGAGACTCCATGCAATTCCGCCGCAAAGAAAGTCCATAATAGACTAATGGGGTGACAATATAGGAAAACATGATCAACCGTTGCCGAGTGTTGTTTACAAAACGGGCATTGCGTGGGGCGAGCGGCAGAATAACTACCAATATAATCTTCAAATGGCAGGGCAGAGTGAAATAAACGCCAGAGTAGTATTTTTATGGTTGGTGAATGTTGCTTGAACCAAATAAACTTAGCAGAAAGTAGCGTTGGCTTGGAGGTCCGACAAACATCATAGGCGGATTTTAGAATGAATTCACCCAAGGGTGTTGGCTTCCATGTGAGATGGGAACATGTGCCTGTCGTCTGCGAAATACAAGTGTCATGAATGCGACAGAATGAGTTTTCAAACCGGAGAATCCGGCAGTCTTGGCCGAAAATCCCCTCTCCGTCCGTATTTAACATGCATATACCGACTCCATAAAGTATCATGCTTCTGATATAACCACCAAATTCTGCAGTAGTATGCATGTTGCAGTATGTTAAGATCTCGAAGGCCCAAGCCTCCTTCCTCAATAGGCAAAGTGATTTTCGACCAAGCCACTCAATGATGGCGTTTGCCCCAATAAAAAGTGGCCATCTTTCGGTGCAACATCTTAATGACAGACTTTGGCAATCCTCCTTCTGCAATGATATGAAGAGGGAGCGCAGAAAGAACTGAACGCAGGAATACTAAGCGACCCGCTGATGAGAGGAGGCGGGAATGCCAACCATTTAATCGATCATCAATATGATGTAGCAGAGTAGAACAAAATTGGGAGCGGTTGATCCCTCTGTGGAGATATTAACCAAGATATCGAAACGGTAGAGACGAGAGTCGTATGCCCAATATTTCTTGTAAGGTCCGAACCCTACGGGGCGTAATGTGTGCCGAAGGGATGAGACTACTTTTTCAAAAGTTTACTTTTTGACCGGAAGCAGATTCATACTCAGTTAAAAACGTGTGAAAGCGTCGTATATTGCGTTGTGTTCCCTGCAGAAAAATAAGTAGGTCATCCGCGTACGCTAAGTCGGTTATTGCAAAAGGAATGCGGCCTAGACGAAATGGCAGTATATGTCCCGCAGCAACCAATGAGTTTAACCCTCTGCTGAAACACTCCGATGACAAAATGAATAGCAATGGAGATAGAGGGTCGCCCTGTTTGACACCTCTGTATGGACGGAATTTAGGCGATGGATCTCCATTTATCAAAACCGATAGCGTAGTAGCCCGAAGATGATTGATGATAATCCGAGTAAAAAAATCCGAAAAACCAAACTGTCGCAGGAGTCGCTCTAGATAATCCCAACTGACCCGATCAAATGCTTTCATCATATCCAATTTCAGACATAAATGAGAGCCACCGCTATCTAGCACATGTACCATTTCTCTGGACAATAAAACTTGAGTGGAAATATCATGTCCCGGAAGGAATCCTGTTTGCTCTGGAGAGATTAACTTCGGAAGGAGCAAACGTGTGGCAATAATGCGGGTACAAACTTTGCTTAAAAAGTTTGTAAGACAGATAGGGCGAAAATCACTGAATGTCTGAGGAGATTGTGCCTTGGGTATCATAGTAATTAATGCACTAGCCATGACCAGCGGCTGTGGTGTACCAAGAAAAAACTCCTGCACCGCTTTAACAACATCAGAATGTATGATAGTCCAACATGATCGATAGAACATACCATGAAACCCATCCGGACCTGCTGTGAGGGTCCAAGTGCCACACGGCCTCTTTAACTTCAGACTCAATAGGAAGCTGTGTCAACATGAGATTGTTGGATTCGGTTACTAGTCGTGGAATGTGCGAAAGTATCAAAGAATGATTATGCGTTGGTTCCTGAGCAAATAAATCAGTATAAACCTTATCGTATGTTCGAAAATATTCGTAACCTAGTTTTTTCATATATCGATATATTCGTTACCTTATTGTTTAATTATTTTCCGAGCGTTTCTAACCCCAATATTTACTACTGATATCCTCTTAATTCCCGATTCACAATTTTCATTCCACAAATTTTACCGACATAGCACTTTCGTTTTATTTCCCATTATCTCATTTCTTTTTTTTTCAACCGACGCAGAAATGCGGGTCGTAACATTCTACCGCCTTATAAAATGGTTCTTCCTCGAAGCTTGAGGGTTGTATCGATCTTACCGTTGGGATTCAAATACTTAAATTCTATTGTGTCATCGCTTAATCGTATATCCTTCAACTTAGAATATACTATCCTCGTATTTCCAGTGAGTCCCCTAATGTGTTCATCGTACTTAATTCCATTATGAAATCCATATTCCTATTCCATCCTCTTATGTTCTCAGTCTTATTCTATGATCCTACCCTTATTTATTTGGTACTTTGCTCATTCAATATCCATTCGTCTGTGATGCGATCTTCCCTTAAAGCACCCTCTATATTAGCCGTCTTAGAATATTCTACATCTCCAGGCTTTTGTGAGTTATGCAAATTTCCGTACTTATTTATTTCAACCGTTAATTCTCACCCGGTTAAGTCTTACCTAATATCAACCACTATTTAATCATGCTTACTCGATTTCAGTTTAAGCTTGCTAACTCTAACCAATAATTCAACGTTCCTCGAAATTAATAATTGACCCACAATATGTACCAACTTATCATTCCGTTAGCTTTAACTATGCTATTGTACACTTATCGCTATGGATTAACATCCCTATCTTGACTAATATTTTTGACCTATTCTGAAATTTCTAATTCCATCATTTTAAACTTAACGGTAATCCTTTGTATAATTTATTTATCAAACCTTAATTGTTATAATTCCAATAGCTCGTTTCTTAACACTTATAATTCTACTACCCATCATAACTTAGAGAAAATGCGTAATTCCACTTCTAAAAGTTTACCCTAGGTACATGTGACTTTATTTTTCATATAATCATATCTAAATCAAAATCATCACTTATTGCTAGGGTTATGATTATTCTACATTCCTTATTGGAGTGATAATTTAATATTGTAACTTAAGCTCTAAAATCATGTTTCCATGTTAAACAAATGCCTACCAAATTATTCTCTTTTGAAGGAAAAGTATGCGTCCTAGAGGAATTACAACTTTGAGTACAACAAATACAAGTTTTAATACATACAACATGTACATGGCCGATAACAAACTCATGACATAATGACTTATACGTGCATTTCCAAGCTTCTGGATCAAACATATTGATAATCCAAATAATCTGAAACACTAAGGGCCAGCTCAGACACACACATATTCATATCAAAGGTTTTGAAAATGTGATGCATGTTGAATTTACCCAACTTTCAACAACAAGACACATAGCAAATGAGTATGTTGTAATGGGCACAAACATTGTGTCATTGTCGTTATTAAATCGAGACTTTTGAACAGAAATAATAGAAATTCGTATGCAAACAAAGATGGCAAAGCATTAGGCAATAAAACTTTAAACATATTCCTATCATTCTTTTGCTTTTCTTCTTCTTTACAATTTCAGATTTGTCTACATGTTTTCCATCAACTCCTTCAACGATTTCAGCTTCATGTTCCACATTTTCACGCACATTCATCACATTAGCATGTAATCCAACATCGACTTTCTTGCACAATTTAGACTCACTCTTTTCTGATTTGGTTTTACTTTCGTGTAACTCACTTTTAATATGTTCATGCATCCCAAAGGCAATGGTAGGTACATCGTTTTCTATTTCATTAAAATCATGCAATTCGGGTTTATGCAATTTGGATTCACTGTTTTAATGTATTATGCTAATCTTTAACATTATCCAAACAAGCATTTGAAGCACCCATATGTTCTTAAAGTTCTTTCACACCCAATTGCAATTCCTTTAAAGCTTTCATTATTTCATGCTCAAATTTAACAAAGGTTTTATGCCATTAAGATTTAATATGATGCCTGTCTTTTTCAATATCCTCATGCATTTTAGCTTTATCAAGAGCAACAGTGCGAAAATCAAGATTAGCATTAGGTGAAACATTAGGAACTTCATTCTCGGCATGTAAAACTTTAGCATAGTTCAAGTAAGAATTTACAGGTTTCACTTGTTTCTTAAGTTCTTCCCTTTCATGTTCCGATTTTCATAAAGGTTCCTTTCTGTGCCAAATTCATGTCACAATGATTTGCAACATAAGCATATAATCAAGATTCTGTATTCTTATCATGTGCATTCGTTCAATACTTTCTTTATTCTAACCAGTAAAAAATCTAAGCATAGTCAATTCCTACGATTCTTCTATGTAATCTTTATACAGACTGTAGCGCCCCGCACCCCGACCTTGTCCGCATACGGTGCACCCGCCGTACTTCACTAAGGAAAGTACGAAGTGTCATGCATAACATGCAAAAATCCATAACTTAAGCCATGGACTCCCATGCTAACATTTAACATGGTAGTAAAATTTAGGCAGAATTAAAAGTTTTTAAATAAACATGCATTACGGAATATTAAGTCCCCAAAAGTAGTAGTCCACAAAACAGCATAACCAAAATCCCAAAGAGTTCAACATAGTTCATAGTACATCATCATAGTAGTCGCAAAAGTCCTTAAGCATGATCTTCTCCTGACACCTCGACTACGGGTACGGCACTTTCGGTTCATCCTCGATCTATTCAACTTTAGCATTCACTGGTTCTAGGGGAAAAATAAAGGTATGAGTGATAAAATCACACTGCAAGCATACAATAAACTATCATGAGATAAATAAAGAATCATAACATGAATGTAAAACCCCAAGAACCTCAATGTTAGTTCATACCTGATCTTTAATCCTGGATCTGCTTGACGGTATAGCCTAAACATAATTTTAAGTAATACTATACTGACAATATCATATCACCCACTAGCTGAACTCACAACATGCCATAATGCACATGAATTATGCAAGATGCAATGCATGATATCATGTCATGTCAAAAACATCATTTTGGTCTCATAAAAATAATGTGTCAGAAAAATGGAGTATCAAATCAATTAACCTCGGATCTGAATGAGTCCAGATCATGTCATCAGACCAATTAACCCCGGGTCTGGGACGGGTCCAGAGCATAATATCAGGCCGATTAACCCCGGGCCTGGATCGGGTCCAGAACATATCATCGGACTAATTAAACTCGGGTCCGGAACGGGTCAAGAACTTATCATGTCATCAGACCTATTGTGGCGCCCCGCATCCCCGTCTAGCCGGAACCAGTGCACCCGCCATAGTTCATTAAGGAGAGTACCAGGCGTCGATCCATAACGCATCTTGATCCATGGTAAAATGCATGGATTTTCGCGCTTATACGTCGTCAAGTAAGCAAAACCGTGGCAGAATAAAAACTTTAAATTAAAAACATCCACGAGAAAATTCTTAGTTTTACATCCCAAATCAAAAATATCCAAATGCTCAAAGGTAATTGTTTTCCATCACAATCATAAAATCAGTCATCACTCTCCAGCAGCATGCCAAGTCACCTAATCCATCCATCTCTCGCTGCACTCACGGGTAAGGAACCCTAGGTTCATCCTCAATCCACTCTACTTTGTTCCCTACAGCCTCTGGGAGGAAAAATAGGGGGTGAGTGACAAAGTCATCAGCAAGTATACTATAATAAATGAGGATTAAATGGAAAGTACATGCAAGAACCGAACACTAAAGTTTCGGTTTAGAAACATACCTATCCTTCATTCAATACCCGATGGTGATCAACACTTAATGCATCAAGATCATAACTTAAGCGAAATCGTTATTTAACATAATACCGTCACTTGCATCAATATGTAACATATCAAGGATCACTACTAATGAGGTCATACTTAGGAACTACAAAGTTATAACAACTTAGTCTAAGTACGATGACTCAATCAACGTGACATGCATGCATATGTACGTGTGATGCATCATAATAAAAATGACAATATGATCTTTCATGCTTTTCCTTCAAATCATCATCGTCAGAAGACAACAGAGGGTTCAGATCTATCTTCCCAGATCTGAGGCGGTAACGTCTCCCCTTCGAATCTATTATTCCCGGATTCGGAATGGTAGCGTCATCTCTTATCGGGTCTATTCTCTCTGGGCCCGAACAGTCATTATCAGGTCTATTCTCTCCGAGCTTGAACGGTCATATCATCAGATCAATTAACACCAGATCTGGGCAGGTCCTTACTAGCCAAGCACATATACACACGGTACCGGTGGGAAGCGTTCTTTTAAAACAGAATCTTTCTTTTAAAAACGCTTTTTTCTTCATTTTTCTTTCGCATAAAACCAATGCCATAAATCATGTAAATGACGATGCTGCAATGCATGACATGTATTATGTAAACCATGACATAATGCGATGCATACACACATTTGTTCAACTCGTCGCTATGCTGGAAAAATTTCCAGCATGAACACTCCTTGTATTCGGCCCCAAACCCTTGTGGTTAGGTCCACTAACAATAATGCTTGTCATGTGTATGCATAAAAACACCTTATTTGTTCATAAAAAAATCTCGTAACGGTACAAGATGCGTAAGACGCTTAGGTAAATAAATCATGAAACAAGGCTGCTGAATTTTTGGTAATCCAACGCCCCTTTTCTTTAGTCTTTCAAGTAAGCCCATCAAATCTCTTTTAATTTGGGCCAGCTTAGAATACTTATTAGAATATTCAATTAATTCGTGGTTGTAGGCCCATGTCGTGTAACTAGCCTAAGTCCATTTGATTAAGGCCTTATAACCAGTTCCTCAATTCTGCCCAAAATCTTAGATTAATGACGCCTAATTACTTGTGGTATATGCCCTTCAATTAGTTGTTCTAAAAATAAGTGGTTTATATAGATGGGTTCATCTATGTCTTAGGTAGTTGGTAAATAAATTTCGCGGATTTATAATATCGTTAAAGGCATCATTTATTCTTTTCCTTAAAACCACTACATTCAGATTTCTGGAGTGACCGATTTTACTATAAATTTTAGTGTGACCACACCGTAACTCTTTTTTCAGAAATTCCAACTCTCGAGCTTAGTAGACACCTTGAACTAGTATCATACCAAAAATTAGCCCAATTTCATATTCCTAAGGTCCATTTTCAGGTGACTCATCGTGTCATATAAAAATCAGTCTAGTCCAGTAAAATTTCCAGCATGACCAGTTTTGGTGACAATTTCATTAAAAATAATCCATAACTCCTTTTAACGAAATTCCAACTCTCACATCTAATATACACATAAAGATAGTGTCATACCAAAAATCAACTAAATTGAAAGTCCTTAAGGTCTCTATTCAGGTTTCACAACACAGCCTAAAATCTGCCCTGCTCCAGTAATTTCAGATTTGGTTATGTTACATTCCTAAATGGCCCTAACTTGCATTGTTTGTCATAAACTCTTTATTAACCCTCAAACTTACCCTCTTATGGAGAATATTACAGATTCAACACGTTACAACATCATGTGCAACCCCTCACAAAACAGTTTGTACACCCCATGCATCCTCCTTTAGTCAAGCACACCACATTTCCACTAGTTCAACATTAAAAACAATTTCGGTGCATACTCACCCTAGTCAGCAACAACCCCTTTTCGGTATATGCAAGGCAAGATAATACATCCACAAGGAATATGTTAAACTTAACACACAATGGCATAACCTTGTCTCCACTTTACTCCATAATTTACCATTTCATGCAAAACCACCCCTATTCTTCAAACCCTTTCTACCTTGCACCCCATTCATGGAAAAGAAAGAATCTTTTGCATATTCATCTTAGGTTATCACATAATGGTGCATAAAACTAACAAAGATTCCATCTTTAAGCAAGAACTCACACCTACACGTCATTTGGCCCCTTAGGCCGAAAGTTTATGCATCAAGCTTAGCATATCACAACTAAGATTGAATCTTAAGGATATCTAGCCATTCATGCAAGCACTCTCACATTCAAGCCACAAAGAGTATAGTGTACTTGCCTAGGCATGAGCCTCTTAGGCAATACATACGCAGATGGTGGTGAATATCCTCTCAATCAACAATAGCAGGGCAACTCAAATCAATTGCTCCGTCTATTATCGTATGGGAAATATGGAAACGATATGCAGCTGCTCGGTTTGGAGATGAGCATTTTAACTACAGGTCTTTATATGGACATGTTCGTGGAGATTTTTTCACATGGTGTTCGGCAATGCAGGACAAGAAATTTGCTCATCCGTTGCCATATCTTCAATCGCTTAAATTTGCGCCACCACTCACACACAACAGACCTCGCTTGGTGAAGTGGCATCTCCCTCCTATGGGACGACTTAAGTTAAATGTTGATGCAGCTGTTGGGAAAAAATCTGCGTCAGGTGGAGCTGTGTTGAGAAATGAAAGGGGGCATCTCGTCTCTGCTATATGTTTTGCTCTCCCTCGTTTATCGCCACTGCGGGCTGAGATACAAGCACTGCTCTTTTCCATCCTCTACTATGCATCGGATCACCATTGCATCATTGCGGAAACGGACTGTAATTCTATACTATCACTTATACCGAATACGTCATCTACAGCAGGAAGTCTCTCACAGAACCTTAACTGCCTTATTAATATTATGACTATCAACCAAGTAACATTGCAATACAGTCCGCGTCAAGCAAAAGCGGCAGCACATCTCTTAGCACGGCATGGTTTCCACGCTCAAGGAATTCGTCAGTATACAACAGTTCATGAACTTCCAGCTGAAGTGTGTGGAACGTTACAGTTGGATCTGCAACAAATTCCCTCTATGCTCCTATAAATGTCTCACATCGTGTTGGCAATTGCTTTATTGAGTTGCCTGTGTTCATACACACAGGCAGCATTGGTGCGTATCAAACTCTTCAATTCATATTTTTGCAAGGCATGTATCATATACAGTTTATGTTTACTCTTATGCTATTTTTGGTGTTGGCAAAACAAATGCTGGATCACGGCAGGAGGCAAACAATCTGGAAGCAACATCAACAAACATTTTTTCTCCACATTAGTATCATGGTCCAGACGCTATTCATTGACACCTTGGTTCAATTGGATACAAGGTGGCTGGGGTACGTATGTTGACATGTTTTCTTCTCTCAGCAGTTTCTTCTCACCACTACTTATATGTCAATATTTATATTCGTCTGAGGTGAACTGGAGTAACATTACATGGAGACAAAATCAGCTTCAACTTGGCCTGCATGAGGTATATAATTCACTGTGGATCCTTTCCAAGAGGTTATCGCAAGCGCGCAAGCCTAGTAACCAACCTAGGATCAATCATTTCTGCAAAGCGACATCAACAACGAACGAAGACTTGCATGGTTCATGGACACCACATTTCATTACACTTACATCACAAACTGTCA
Source organism: Eustoma russellianum (assembly GCA_036186865.1). Classification (NCBI taxonomy): domain Eukaryota; kingdom Viridiplantae; phylum Streptophyta; class Magnoliopsida; order Gentianales; family Gentianaceae; genus Eustoma; species Eustoma russellianum. The sequence goes on from AP025052.1 coordinate 9,965,926, forward strand.
CATTTTCGTGGTCCAATCATATAAATATGCACGCTTTTTCCTTCGCCAAGGTTATATCCATAAGGGTGGTTTTACTTGGCAAGGTTTTAATGCGACATATCATATATGATTGGCGTTGGAGTATCCTTAGCTATCTTCATTATTGGTTTCACTTTATGAACTATTTGTAATATAGTTTTCCTCCGCCATAAGTGAGGTCATTAATAATAAATTTTCTTTCATAAATATATATATATACCACACACCTTATATCACAACCACTTGAGTGTACTTTCATAAATAAATCCACTAGGCTACACTTTTATACATATGGCCGAATACATATATTTATATATATGTACATAGCCCATATGTATTTTTCGTACTTCTTACCCTCATGTATTTGTATGTAGCTATATATGCATATTCGTGTGTATGTGCATATACACCTAAACGTAGTTGTATTTTCTTACCATTTAAAATAAATCATGATCCTTAGAATACGCATTGTGGCCGAACATTCTTTCTCAAAATCACTTATTGTCATATATACCTACCAAGGTCCGCATATATATATATATATATATATATGTATATATATATATATATATGTGTGTATATATATGTGTGTATATATATATATACAAACATATTAATATATGTGTGTTGCATATGTTTTATACATAAATCTGCAAATCTTATAATTACATCCTAGAAAGATCGCTTGTATGCATAGGTTTGTGTATTTTCCATATAAGGTTCGTAACTTTTTGTTGTACCGCAATCCATTAATCCATTTTCATTATAACTTCTACCAATATAAGTACACCTACACGTATATATCCATGTATAATCCGTGTATGTCCAGTGCTCCCTACAAGTGTGTCATGTAACCTATTCTTTGCCAAGTTGATTCTATTGGACCTTAAGAATTACTTTAGTTAATTGATAAGGCTCTTTTGGTCTTACTTCAAAAAGGATGCCGGCGGCCTTAATGGTGATGGGAGTAGAAAGTTTCATAAGACATCGTTATGACATTTATTAAAGGCTTATTTATGCCCACTTTTTGGGTTTATATGAGAAAATCTTGACCCACTAATTGATCCTTATGACCTCATGGCCGAAACATGTATGTATTCAATTGTATCTTACCCCTGATTCATGGCATACTCACCTTCATATGTATATCCCTATACTTGTGTTCGTGTATTATTTCTTTATTTGGTGTCCCTTGAGTACATTTTTAGTGGAACCATAATCATTTATTCTACCATAGCCCCGACCTATGGTATATATGTATATCCAGATATATGCCCACACCATATGTATATGGGCGTGTCACATAGTCTGACTCCTCATTTATAGTTGCCTAAAAAAATACTTCTTCTAATTATTATAAATTTCTTAGGTCAATTAATTTAGTTTTCTTACATAAACCTCCAATAGTTTGCTCGCTTTACTTTTTACACTTTGGAGGCATGCGAATTTCACTTAAATAATCGTAGGTAAGCCGAAGATACCTCTCTTTTGAGGTATTATTCACATGTCTTGTTTCACCCCATCCGTAGACGCCTTACTAATTTTGGGCGGGTACAACACCTATTAACCCCGGGTCTGGAGTCAGGTTATTCGCATGCTTAGCCGGTAAGGGAATCATAAAGCTTTCTTTAAAACATGGGACTGTAAATAACTTATATGCATAACGAAAAACTTGCTTGCTTGAGAAGACTTGCTTGTATACAGAAAAATTCATAAAAATCAGATTCATGGTACATGTGATCATGCATGATACATGAAATGTTATGCAATGCAAACAGGCCCATTTTCATAATCTTTTGTCCTACACATGTTTAACGGGATCTTATTTACATGTCATAAAATTTTCGTAACGTTCTAAGATGAATAAGGCCCTTAAATCATTAAATTGATAAAAAGTGTACTGCTGAATTCAGCATTATAATAGCCATCTTTACTTTAATTTTCATGACCTTAAAACCTTAATCATTTTGGGCCACAGCCTGGAAAACATAGTAAAATCCCTAAGAACTAACATTCATGGCCCAAACCGTTTATATAGGTCAAAATCCACAGAATTAAGGCCTCTTAACTTATTCCTCTGTTCTGTCCAATTTTTCAGTTTTAGTGCGTTAACTTTAAATCCATAGTTACCAATCAAAACGATAATACCGAGTTGATAAATTTACATGGTTATGCTCCTCTATGTCTTAGGTGATTATCATAAAATTTCCAGAAAAAATCCAATAACATTAAAGGGGTCATTTAATTAATTTCCCGAAATTGGTCATATGCCGATTCTGGACTGACCAGTTTTACTAAAAATTCAATGGTGGCACAACCATAATTCCCTTTTCAAATATTCCAACTCACAGACGTCATACATATGCGGGACTAACATCATACCGAAAATTAGCTCGTTTACATATTTCTAAGATCCATTTTTGGGTCAAGCAACATGTTACTTAATTCTGTCCAGCTCCAGTAGTTTCAGCTTGGCCATTTTTACCAAAAATTTTATTAAGGATAAACCACACCTTCTTTTTCAAAACTTGCAACTCCCATATTTACTATACACATAAGACTAACATCATGCCAAAAATCAGCATATTTGAACATATCTAAGATTTGTTTTTAGGCCATACAAGACGTTACATAATTCTGCCCAGTTCCATAAATTTCAGCTTGAGCAGTTTTACCAAATATTTTATTAAAAATAAACCACAACTTCTTTTACCAAGATTCCAACTCTCATAATAGCCACACACACAGGGCTAATGTCATGCCAAAAATCATCTTGTTTTCATGTTATTAAGGTCCATTTGGAGGTCACATAATACACTACTCAATTCTGCGCAGCTCTAGTGGTTTTGTGTTTTATCACCTTTTCATGTCAAATGTCCACTAATTATCTTTATTCCTATGAAATAACTCATTACTCACCACATACACCGTTTTTTTAACATGAATATCCAGATTCCATTCTTTTTATTGAATCACATTTGCATCATTCCGAAACAGTTTGTAATTTGTACACAACACTCATCATATTTGCTCACAAAAGGTGTTCTTTCTTGGATTCAAAACTCACCATCACTTTCATCCTCTTGGCCGGAACTTGTAAAGTGTGATGAACAGATTTTACAATATTTATTTAGGCATGCAACACATTTATATGCTATTTCCTTTTTAGCCATACCAAACAACCTTGTAAAATTACAACGAGCACATGCATGCCTTCTTAATGCTTCTCAAGCTTCACCCAAGAACCAATCTTTCCTACAATCACATTGTTGAGTCTTACATATCTTAAAACAGCCTCATATCACATTGCATGTAGGAAAATAATTTATCTTTGGAGGATTTAGTCACATGCAAAACATTTTTCTTAAGCAATCACTAAGGTATCATGCTTAATGCTTAGTATAGTCAACTAAAGTTCACATCTTAGAACCAACTAGCCATTCAAGTCATTAATTCTTCAAATAAATCATGAGAGTCTAAGGTATACTTGCCTCTTCAAGCTAGAGCCTTTTCTTAGCTTGGATCTTGGATGAGATGAGTCCTCCTCTACACCATGAAACATACGGTTTTTGAAGGAAAGGAAAAGAGAATATTAGTCATCATCTTGAATGGAAATATAGCTATCTTGATATTAGATTTACTTACCAAGATAAGGTTTTGAATGGAGCTTCAACTAGCAAGAGCTTGCACCTACCTAAAGGTTGAAAACTTTGCACCTAGTGACCATCAAGGTCACGGGTTTGGGGGGTAGGAGAAGGAACCAAGTGAGCTTCATTACTTGACATAGAAAATTCACTTAAGATGCTTAGAAGGAGACTTACCTAGATTCTTCTTTGGATTTGAAGATGAGAGTTGAGTTGAACTTCCTAGCTCCAAGATGAAGGGGGCCGTATGGAGTGTGTGTGGAGGGAGATAAAAATTTGTCTAAGTCTTGTCTTGTCTTGGTGAGTTCAAGATGGAAACAAAGGAGGTGTCTTGCTTAATTTAAAATTTTAAGGGGTGTAGGGGAAGGGTAGCCAGCGCATGGGGGAGGGGAAAGGGGCAAGGTTCCATGAAAAGTAGAAAAAGGAGTATTGGTCTTGTGAATGGCAAGCTTTTGTCTACCATGCTTGCATCCTTTGTAATTTTTTATTATTTCTTTTGCATGTTTGATTTTTATTTCTTTATTATATAATTATATTCTAGCTAAATATTTCAAATAGTAGAATAATGGAGAGGGTTCTAGATCCCTCCATTGTCTTGGCCGAAAGTTAAGGGGATTTTGGGGGTATTTTGGTCTTTTCACATTTATCCTATCTCATACTTATATAATTTATACTATTATTTATTTTATCTAATATGTTTTAAATTTGCTTTGTGAGGACCATTTAGGTTTGCATTCTTATGAAAAGAAATTATTCCAAGGTTGATCAAGGCCTCTTGGCCGAATTTTATAGGGTATTTCAATACCTTGTGACATCCCCTTATATAATTATTTAGTATCCATCTTAAAAGAATTTAAGTAAAGAAGCGCTAATTTGACTTAAGTAAAATGCACTTGGAGAAATCGTTATTTGCATTACGTCACTTTGTCATGGTTTCAAGTACATTATTGTTGGGGTACAACATCCTCCTCCACTTATCATAAGTTTCGTCCTCAAAAATTAAGAGACTAGTCAAAAACATAGGGGTATCTATTCTTCATGTCTTCCTATGTTTCCCATGTGGCTTCTTCTCCAGAATGGTATCTCCACTGAATCTTTAACATAGGTATAAATCTCTTTCTCAGCTTTTTCTCTTTCCGATCAACGATCTTTAGGGGTTCCTCTTCATAAGTGTAGGATCTGCAAGGCACCACTAGAAGGGGGGTTGAATAGTTGGTGCGGAAAGTGTGGTTTTTAAAATTTGTTTAAAACCAAACAACTCAACTTCTGAAAATAGATTCTGTTTTCACGACCAGTTTTAAAACGTTTTTAAAACTAGGTTGTAGGTCTTCAAAAATTCTGAAATTTTTAGAGAACTTAGCCTCAGATGTTATGAGTGTATCCTAAAAATTTCAGATTTAAATTCAACCTTTAACCCCTTCACAAATCGTTGGTGGTCAGATTGCACGAATCTGCCAGAAACGGTAGACTGTTTTGAAAAATTTATTCCTATTTTTATTCAACTCCAATTGCTCTGAAATTTTAACCACTAACCCCTTATATGTTTTATTTAAATGGGTTGAAACAGTTTTGAAGACTTCTTTTGGGAAGTTAGTCAAATACACTCAAAGTCTCAACCTTTGCAAGCCTGAAAATCAGACTGCACTAGTCTCAGAACTTTGGATGTTTGAATGACTTATACTTATCCAAAAGGGTTGCAACTTGTGCCAAATTAACCCTAAGACGTGTGGCTATGTTTCGGGAAATTTTTGTAATTTTTCAAAATTGTTTACTATTTTTACAAACGTAAACAAAAAGAGTAAACAGTGCAGAAACAGAATATAAGTGCTGAAAGTAAATGACACCGAGAATTTTATACTGGTTCGGTTATAAACAACCTACTCTAGTCTTCGAGGAACGCCTTCTTCGGTTCACACTAGTCACACACACGTAAGTACACCTTACCACAGGGTTGATGGAGTTACACACCAACTCCAACCCTTTACAAACCTTGTACGATGAATACGATTCGCACGAACACCACCACCTAGCAAGATTGAAGATTGATCACACCTTGATCAATCTTTTACAAAGATAAAGAGTATGTGGTGGTATATTACAAGTCTATTCAAGGATAAGAATATAATTACAATAGGCTTTCAAGAAGAAGGAAGAAAGAGTGTAGAAGAAGAGAGATGCTTGGCGTTTTTGATCTCAAGATTGTAATGCTTGTTCTTGTCTTTTGTTTTGCTCTGCTCCTTTCCATTTATGCTTGAATGGCCGTCCCCCTCTAGTGCTCTCACCTCTTGAAAATTGTCTTCTAAGTCCTTGGGAGAATGTGTGGCATCATTGTGACATGATCTTGCTTACTTGGCACCTTCTCATTGGGTGATCATTTAACCTTTGCTTACTTGGCACTTCATGATTGGTTGAATGTTGTCATCACTTGATGACTAGGAAAATCTGAGAATACCACTTAAAACATGTGCCAAAATCATCACAAAATATTTGCCATAATTCATGAGATTGTCATCCAAATCAAGCAAGAGAAAATTTCTTCACATAAGGTGATAAAAATCGGCCATTAAGAGTAGTTGACATGCTGAAATTTCAGTATGTGATACATGATGCTCCATTTCATATTACTTCCAAATTTTCATTTATTTTTCTTTTAAAAATAAATCATACACTAGTAGCAAATATTCTCATCATTTTGGAAATGAAATTTGGACACCAACATGGCCTATAATTCGTTCAAGATACATTCCCACACTTGCTGAAAAATTTCAGCATGTGTGATATTCAAGATATCACACTTTAAGACTTTGTATCTTATTCAAATTACTTCCATTTCTTCTTCCAGTTAACCACATGTTTCAAGACACAAAATATAGCCTATTTAATGGAGAAATTCGGCCAGCCTAGTATTCTCATGCTGAAATTTTCAGCATGTGTTTCAAATGAGATAAAGTTTGAACCATTACCTTTTGTACCTTCTTTCTTTAAATCACCAACATTGTATGATTGATTCTTGACCAATCAATATGCCAACAAGGCTCCACATATGCTTTATCTCAGCTGTAGGGGCGTGTATACATGTATATGCATGTGTTAAATTTTATTTTTGCTAACTTTGTAAAATAGTGCACATTTAATAATACACACATGTTATATTCCAATCAGCCCTTAATTTAATTTTCTAGAGCACTTTAAGATGTATGACATATGTAACAAGTGTCTAGATACGTGTCGTATGATGTGCCAAAAATGTTTTATGTGTTGTGTACGTAGAAAACCGAATTTTCGATGTTTATCGATTACCCGATTTTTCTCTAATTAAATTCTAAATTTTTGCACATGTTACATATATTATGTTACACATAATATATATAATATAAACTTTAATTCTCAGCACTTAGCTGGTCTAAAGTGGCGCCATTAACATGTGACAATAGAAATTGGAATCTCCACAATTTGGCCTTAATGTGGGGTGATTTGTGTGTGCCAACATGGATTTATTTTATGGCTTAAAATATCACCATAGCCACGAAATTAATACTGATTTTTGAGGTATAGGGGCTGGCCATCTATTTATGGCAAGTACGTAACACGTTGGCAAAGTTACGGTATTCGCCCGATACGACAATTTTCAGTTTAGAACCTTCTAACGTGTCGTATTTAATTTGTCATCACCATGACTTATATTAAATGATAAAAGACCTGAATATACTCATAAATATGAGTTAAGTCTGGTGGTGTGACGTTAACGTACGTACGTAAAATATATAACGTGTCGGTAGTACGTTGGAATACATGTGTATGTGCCTTTTTCAAAAAATCTGAAAATATACTTATATATATGTGTATAGCCGTGTATAATAAATGAGGAGAGGAGGAGGAGACTTTCCTTTCTTAGCCTTGTTGCCTTTGTGCCTTGTTCAAATGTAGCTTCCTTTAATGAACTACTTAGTTTTATTAACTAAGTACTTCATTTAATGAACTATTTTAGTTCATTAATTGTGGCACCTGAAAATAGTATAAACACAACAAATGTTTGCCATTTGATGTAAGCTTTAAAGCTTCATGCCTCGTTAGTACGGCAACATTATACATGAACTAAATTAAGTAATAAGCAATATATCATGCACGCGTTTGTATACGTTTATATCATGCATACGTTTTATGTCATGCTCATTTAAATCACATATTTTGAAATCACTCAAACCCCTTTTTCTCTACAATCTCCCCCTTTGGATGATTTTCAAAATAACTTATGCACATGATTTAAATCCTATCGCTCCCCCTTCAATTATGCATAAATTCAAAATTCAGAATTCAAATTTCGAATCCGCTCCCCTTGATCTATGCAATCAGTATTAATTAGTGTCTCTCTCCCTCTCAAATCATGCTTTCTCTCCCCCTTTATTTTGGAAATTAAATTAAAAGATGCATGTACATAAGGAAAGAAAATCACGTCAAATCAAATCATATCAGCTAAAATCATGCCTAATTTAGACCGAAGAGATTCATACGTGGCTTGATTTAAGGCTTTTGTAAAGATATCCGCTACTTGTGCTTCTTGTGCGTACGTGATCTATGACTATATCACCATTGTTAACGTGATCACTAAGAAAGTGATAGCGTACTTCTATATGCTTGGCCTTAGAGTGTAACACGGGGTTCTTAGACAGATTAATGGCACTCATACTATCACAATATATAGGAATTCTATTTACGGTAATTCCAAAGTCTGAGAGTTGTTGTTTTATCCACAACAACTGTGTGCAGCAAAGGCTAAGTGTCATGTACTCAGCCTCAGTAGTGGACAAAGCAACGCTTGTTTGCTTTTTGGAAAACCATGAAATGATTGAGTTTCCTATAAATTGGCAAGTGCCACTCGTGCTCTTCCTATCTATTTTACAGCCACCATAATCTGCATCAGTATAAGCATGTAAGTTAAATTCAGAATCTTTATCAAACCAAATTCCTAAGGTGGACGTGTGCTTAATATAACGGAATATTCTTTTTACCGCATTATAGTGAGACACCTTAGGTTGACTCTGAAAACGTGCACACATGCATACACTGAACATGATATCAGGCCTACTAGCAGTTAAATATAACAAAGAACCAATCATAGACCGATATAACGCATTGCCAAAATCTTTACCATGTTCATCCTTATCCAATTTGGTGGTGAACTCATAAGGGTGGGGGATGGTTTCAGATTTTCAAAGTTGAACTTTTTAATCACGTCATTTATATATTTAGCTTGTCTTATGTGAATGCCTTTACTCGTTTGCTTAATCTGCAAGCCAAGAAAATAGTTAAGTTTACCAACCATAGACATTTCAAATTCCGATTTCATGCATTTTTCAAAATTTTCAACAAGTTTATGTGAAGTAGAACCGAAAATAATGTCATCAACGTAGATTTGAATAATAAGTAAATCAGTTTTATCTTGTTTCAAAAATAGTGTACTATCTATAGTACCTCGTTTAAAATCATTTTGTAAAAGGAAAGTAGCAAAACGATCATACCATGCTCTTGGCACTTGCTTTAGTCCGTATAGTGCCTTCTTTAGTTTGTACACGTGATCGGGATGTTTCAAATCTTCAAAACCGGGTGGTTGCTTCACGTATACCTCTTCTTGTATAAATCCATTTAGGAATGCACTTTTTACGTCCATTTGATACAATTTGAAGTCTTTCATGCAAGCAATGACAAGTAATAGTCGTATGGCTTCTAAACGTGCTACGGGTGCAAATGTTTCGTCATAGTCAATTCCTTCTTCTTGATTATAGCCTTGTGCTACAAGTCTAGCTTTATTTCTAAAGACTTTTCCTTCTTCATTCATTTTATTCCTAAACACCCATTTTGTGCCTATTATGGTCTTATCTTGTGGTCGTGGCATTAAATCCCATACATCATTTCTAACGAATTGATTAAGCTCATCATGCATAGCATCAATCCAAGAAGAATCACTCAAATCATCATCCACATTTTTGGGTTCAATTTCAGAAATCATAGTATGAAATTGATTTATTTCATCCGAAGTAAATCTTCTGCGTGGTCGCACGCCGTGAGTGATGTCGCCTATGATGAGATCATGTGGGTGATCTCTATGCCATCTTGGTTGATTGTTTTCTATGTTATCATGCATTTCTAAGTGATCATGCATTTCTAGTGTGTCATTCATGTCATGCATATCAAATTTACCATCATCTTCATTCAACACGGGTTTCAATTCAAAGTCATCATCATATTCGTTATCTTTATCAATCTCACTGAATTCATTAAACTTCACATGAATAGATTCTATAATTTGTCTAGTGAGAGGATCATAACATCTATATGCTTTTGAATTTATAGAATAACCAACAAAGATGCATTCAATCGATTTAGATTCAAATTTATCTAAATTATCTTTTGTATTCAAAACAAAAAATTTGCATCCAAACACACGAAAACAGTAAATCTTAGGCTTGCGATCATTCAATATCTCATAAGGCGTCTTGTTTATTTTCTTTCTTATAGATAGGCGATTTACTATGTAGCATGCACAATTTACGGCTTCTGCCCACAAAAATCTAGGCAATTTATTTTCGCATAACATAGTCCTAGCAATTTCTTGTAGTGTTTGATTCTTTCTTTCTACTACTCCATTTAATTGTGGAGTTCTAGGTGGCGAAAACTCATGCTTGATTCCTTTTTCTTCGCAAAATGAAATCATATCTTTGTTTTTAAATTCACCGCCTCTATCGCTTCTTATCTTTTTCACATTGACACCATATTGATTTTCAAGTTGTTTGATTAATTTCGCAATTTCAATGGCACTATCATCCTTATGTGCAAGAAATAAAGTCCAAGTATAACGAGAAAAATCATCAGCAATCACGCATGCATAGTGGCGCCCACCAAGGCTTGTAATGCGACTAGGACCAAACAAATCAATGTGTAGTAGTTCTAATACTCTAGTCGTGCTTATTTCATTCTTAGGCTTGAGTGACTCATGTGTCTTTTTTCCTTTTATGCAAGATTCACACAACTGAAAGTTGTCTAAATCAAGTGTAGGCAATCCTCGTACTAAGTTCTTTCGTTGGAGTTTTTCAAGTGTGGAAACACCAATGTGTCCTAAACGTCTATGCCATAAATTCACATTGGGTTCATTTGACATAAAGCACTTAACTTTAGCGTCTACAACATCATCCATAGAAAGCGTAAAAATGTTACCTTCTCGTTTTTCTTTTAAAACGGTTTCTCCATTTTTATTTATTATATTGCAGTAAGGGTGAGTGAAGCACACATCAAAGCCATTGTCAATAAATTGAGAAATGCTTAGAAGATTATAAGATAAGTTACTTACCAAATAGACGTTGGAGATTTGAAGAGTGCTTAGATTTTCTATCGTATCTTTTCCGATGATCTTGCCTTCATTGTTGTCTCCAAAGGTCACAGATCCGCCTTTTGTGACCTTCTTTAATTTTGTGAACAAGCTCGGGTCACCCGTCATGTTCCTCGAGCAGCCACTGTCAAGGAACCACTTTATAGTTGTATCTTTTGATGTATGGGCTCCCTGCAATGTGCAAAAATGATTTAGGTACCCTTTTAGCTTTGGGTTCTTTCGAGTTAGTTAATCACCTCTTGGTAAAAGTACCTTTTGGTACCCATACTTGGGTGATCCTTCTCAGTCTAGCAAATGGCAAGAATGAAGGTGTGATATAATAGACATGTGGTGAATGCACTTTGGGTCTTTGCCCAAGAACTCCTTTACACTCATTGTATGAAGGACGTTTTTGATATGTCCTTGTGTGTGTGCGTAGTTCGTGGATGAAATGAATGCCGTGTATGCATCACTCTTTTCTTTTCATATCTATATGGTACACAATTGTATTTCACATGATATGAAGAGGAAGTGGGACATGATGAGGGAAGAGGCGGTTTTTGCGTCATCTTAGATGCCACTTGAGGCTTTGGGGTGTCTACTTTCTTAGACACAACAAACTTAGTTGGTTTGGTGGATACTTCATTAGTATCAACGTATCCCAAGCATGTTTTGTCACTGTCATGCTGTTCTGATAAGATAATACGATGCAGCATGTTAGATGTGGCGCCCCGCATCCCGGTCCCGCCGGAGTCGGTGCACCCGTTGTACTTCACTAATGAGAGTACTAGGCGTCGTCTCATACGTGTCATGATCTATGGTATAATGCACGGATTATCACACATACACGTAGATAATTAAGCGAAACCATGACAGAATTTAAAACTTCAAAATAAAAACATCCATACGATCATTCATAGTTTACATCGCATACTGAATGTACCAAAAGTCGCAAAAGTAATTGTTTTTCCATTCCAAATACACAATCAGTCGTCCATCATAGCTGGCTGGTCATGCCTCCTAGCTTTGTCCCTCTTCCACTATACTCATGGATAGAACCCTGGGTTCGTCATCAATCCACTCTACTTTGTCGTCCGCAACCTCTGGGGAAAAATAAGGGTGAGTGACATCGTCACCAGCAAGTATACTATACTAATCAGGGATTAAAAGGGAAAGTGCGAACAAGAATCAAACCCCCAAAATTTCTAGATTAGAAGCATACATGTCCGTCATCAGACCCTCGATCTATATGCATCATCACTTAAAATAGGCAAGGTCATTTCTTAAATAAAATTTGTCACTAAAACTAAATATAACAACAAAAGACTGCAACTTATTTGGTGAATAGCATAATAAGGGTCATCACATAGAATCTATGAGCTCCTTACAACTTTGGACATCTCGTGTTCTTTCATGAATGCATCATGCATGCATATGTAAGTGTAATGCATCGGGATAAAAATAAAATATGATCTTTTCATGCTTTTCGCCAAATCATCATCATCGTCTTAAAACAATAGAGTGTTCAGATCTATATCCCGGATCTGAGGCGGTACGTCATCTCGTCAAGTCGGGTCTATTATTCTGGACCCGCACGGCCTCGTGAACTCGTATTCAGATCTATGTCCCGGATATGAGGTGGTACGTCATCTCGTCTGGTCAGGTCTATTATTCTGGACCCGCACGGCCTCGTATCAGATCACTTAACCCTGATCTGGTGGGTTCATACTGGCCAATCTCATACTCACACACGGTACCGATGGTGTGGCGCCCCGCACCCCGGCCCCGCCGGAGTCGGTGCACCCGCCGTACTTCACTAAGGAGAGTACTAGGCGTCTTCTATACGCGTCGTGATCCATGGTAAAATTACATGGATTTTCGTTCCTTCGCGCAATTAGTAATTGAAACTGAGGCAGAATTTAAAACTCCAAACATAAGTACCATCATAAACAGTTAGGGTTTACATCCCACACGACAAAGTCAGAAAGCGATAAAAGTAAATAGTTTCCCATCACTATTACAAAAATCATCATCATTCCTTCATGCTGGGTGCCCGGTCCACCAATCCTGGCCCTCCTCTAACGCCCTCACGGATAGGGTACTCTAGGCTCGTCATCAATCCATTCGACTTTATCTCCTGCCACCTCTGGAGAGGAAAATAGGGTGAGTGACAACGTCACCAGCAAGTATACTATAATAATAATGAGTTAAATGGAAAGTACGAGCAAGAACCGAAACCCATATTATACTTGGTTTGGAAACATACCTGTCCTCCAATCATCATTTGATAAGAATCATAGCTTAATGCAATAAGATCATAACTTAATAACATCACTAAATAGAATGAAAATATAACATAAGGAGAACGGAACGTGCATTTATTACTAAAACAATAATCACCATCATTTAGGACTTGCGAGATCGTGACTACTCAGCATCAGTAACCTGTGACGCTACATTACGACTCCACAAGTGACATGCATGCATATGCACATGTAATGCGTTATGATAAAATGCTGAAAATGCCTTTTCATGCTTTACTCTTTTAAAAACATCATCGTCATAAAACCATAGAGTGTTCAGATCTATCTTCCCGGATCTGAGGCGGTAACTTCTCCCCTTCGAATCTATTAATCCCGGATTTGGATCGGTAACATCATTCCTTTCCATTCAGATCACTTAACCCGGATCTGCTCAGGTTCCTTTCTGTTCAGATCTATCTTCCTGGATCTGAGGCGGTAACTTCTCCCCTTCGAATCTATTAATCCTGGATTCGGATCGGTAACATCATTTCTTTCCATTCAGATCACTTAACCCGGATCTGCTCAGGTTCATACTGGCCAGCTCATACACACACACGGTACCGGTGGGGAAGCGTTTTAAGAAAACAAAACGAAGTCATCCTTTTTGAAAAACGCTTTTCATCATTCCTTCACGTAAAATCCATATCATAAAATCATGCATGTGACGATGATGCAATGTATGACATGCAACGTGCAAACTCGAACACGGCATATGACACAAGAACGGGTATGTCTCGCTAACAATGCTGGAATTTTTCCAGCTTCGTATCATTCACTTATTTTAACGAATTCCTTGCTAAACTACTCGTGTTAAACTCATATAACCACATCTATTCATCCGTGACCGTCATAAGCGAGTGTCATGCATGCATTGCGGACTTACGATGTCATTAAGAGACCCATTTACTCCTTTTTACGTATCCATGCAATCAAAATTCTGAAATGACCATATTTTACTATAAAATTTATCGTGGTCAATCCTTTGATCTTTTTCCAGAAATTCCGAACTCCCTAACCTCATAAACTCTTTGAGCTAACATCCTACCAATTTTTAGCCCCAAGATCCATTCTTTAAGGCCTTTTTCCAGGCCATGCAAAGTGGGTCATAAATTCTGTTTACCCAGCCTAGTTCGATTTGACCAGTTTTAGCTAGAAAATTTATTAAAAATAAACCACAACTTATTTTGAGGGAATTCCAGCTGTCATTTCTTCTTCATTCATGAGGCTAATATCCTGCCGAAAATTAGTGGATTTGCATACCTCTAAGGTTCATTTTTAAGCTGCTAAACATATTGCTTAAGTTCTGTCCAGTACTCATTTTCCAGCAAGACCAAATCTTAGTAGGAAATTCATTAAAAATAAACCGTGTCTCTTTTTGAGGTGATTCCAACTCTCACTACTAACAAACACATAAAACTATCATCACACCAAAAATAACTGGAATTGAAGGTCCCTAAGGTCCCTTTTCTGGCTTCGCAAGTCAGCCTAATTTCTAATCCAGCTCCAGAATTTTCAGTGGACATAAATTCTTCCTAAATGTTCTTGGCTTACCCTTATTGTCACCATAAATGGTATCAGCCCTAAGATGAACACACCCACACACCACGTCAGCCCCATTTGCGGATGTTAGAGAGAAAATGACCAAAATCGAAAGCATTTCAATCCTAACATGCACAAGATCAAGTCTTTCCCCCATTTTCTTGCTTTGTTATCATCTTACATGCAACTTCACCCCTTCTCCCCATATCCCTTCTACCGTGGCTACCTTCAACCCAAAAGAAGAAAGCTTTAACACATTCAAGCCTAGTTTAAGACATAAACATGCATAAAGTCATCAAAGAACTCATCTTTAGAACAAAGTGCTCTTCCTACACTCTCATGTGTATAAAGCCGAAAGCTTTTGGCTTAAAGCTTACCATTTCATCACTAAGATCAAACCTTAAGTCTTTCTAGTCATTCATGCACACACTTTCACATTCAAACCATGAAGAGTATAGTGTACTTGCCTTGCTTGCCTACTCTTCTTGGATATGTGTCAAAGTTGAAGCCTTTCTCCTTCTCAAAGGAGGTGTGAGTTGTCCAACTTGGCTAGAGTTCTTGAAGGCTTGGAATCCTTGAGCCTAGTGACCATGAAGGTCACGGTTTTGGGACAAAGAAGAACACCCATGAGTTTCATCTTCATAAAATCATAAATGTCACTCTTAGGAGGTTGTGAATGCTTACCTAAGCTTACTTGGTCTTGGAAGAGTTCCCTTCTCCTTGGTGTGCACTTGGCCGTGAGTGGGGAGGGAAGAAGGGGATGGAAGAGGTTCCTTTTTGGCTTGAAATGTTTGAGTGTAAGTTGGAGGGAATTCTTTCCTTCTTTGCTATCCTAGCCGTGGGAAATAAGGGTGGGGGTTAGGGTTTGTGCTCTAGCTCTTTCAAGTTAATGCTTAACCTTGGTTACCTTGGGTTAACCAGGGTTACTTTCCACTTACTAAGGTTACTTTTGGGTCAACCATGGTTTCTTTTTCCTAACCATGGTTTATTTTAGGGTTGGTTAGGTTACTTTTAATTATTAGCCACCTTCTCTTTAAATTGTGTTTTCCCTCCCCTCCTCTCTTTATGGTGGCCGGCGGTTGGGGTCTTAAATGACCCCAACTAGGCAATATATTTATTTTTTTTCCCTTCTTATTTATTCTTTTCTAGTAAATAAATATCAATATATTTATCTCATGCCAACTAATCATCTTCCTTATTGGCTTGGGCCGAAAAACCATAAAGCCATAAAACAATAGATCCTAGTCTTGTGAATACATATAGTGTCCTCATGCCTTACTTACAACAATTACCAACTAAATTAACTCTAAGCACAACGTGCATGGCCACATATTAACTAATTCATCCTTAGGTACAAGAAGGGCTTGCAACAGGGTTACGACATCCTCTCCCCCCTTAATATAAGTTTCGTCCTCGAAACTTGAAATGCTAAGCAAAGAGGTGTGGATACAACTTCTTCATGTCCTCTTCTAGTTCCCAGGTGGATTCATCCGCGGAATGCTTTTTCCATTGTATTTTAACCATGGGTATAGTCCTTCTTCTTAGTACCTTTTCCTTATGATCTATTATCCTTTCCGGTTCTTCTTCGTAGGTCGTGTCAGCTTTTAGCTCCAAGGGTTGATCTTCTATGACATGCTTGGGGTCGTGTACATATCGTCGCAGTTGAGAAATATGAAACACGTCATGGATTTGAGATAGGGTGGGTGGTAGAGCGAGTCGATAGGCCACTTTCCCAATCCTTTCTAGGACCTCGTATGGCCCAATAAATCTTGGGCTCAATTTTCCTTTAACACCAAATCTCTTAACTCCTTTTGTCGGCGTCACTTTTAGAAACACCTTCTCCCCTTCTTGAAGTTCTATGGGTCGCCGCTTTTCATCTGCCCAGACTTTTCTCCGATCTTGGGCCGCTTGTAGTTTTTGCTTGATAATCTTTACTTGCTCTCGGGCTTGCTCTACCAAGTTGGGTCCTGTGAGAATTCTGTCTCCTATTTCATCCCAGTAAAGAGGAGAGCGACACTTCCTCCCATAAAGTGCTTCATATGGGGCCATCCCTATAGATCGATGGTAGCTGTTGTTATATGAGAATTCTACAAGTTTGAGGCTTCGATCCCAGCTCTTCCCAAAATCAAGTATACAAGATTGTAACATGTCTTCGAGTGTCTGTATAGTTCTTTCTGATTGGCTATCTGTTTGAGGATGGAATGCTGAGCTCATATGAATTTCCGTCCCCATTGCCTTTTGAAAAGCGGTCCAGAATCGCGACGTGAATCGAGGGTCGCGGTCACATACTATACTTAAAGGCACACCGTGAAGGCTTACTATTTGTTCCACGTACATTGTTGCCAACTTTTCCATTGGGGCCTTGATGGTCATGGCCATAAAGTGGGCGGTTTTGGTTAGGCGATCAACCACTACCCAAATAGCGTCGTAACTGCTCTTTGTTCTAGGCAGGTCCGTCACAAAGTCCATTGAAATATGGTCCCATTTCCATTCGGGAACCTCCAGAGGCTGTAGCAACCCGGCAGGTTTCTGGTGTTCTGCTTTTACCTTTTGGCAAACCAGACATTTTCCCACATATTCAGCAATCTGTCTTTTCATACCACGCCACCAGAATCGTTGTTTCAGGTCTTGGTACATCTTGTTAGCTCCCGGGTGGATGGATAGTCGCGAGTTATGTGCCTCCTTAAGGACTTCGTTCAGGATATCTTCGTTACCAGGTACACACAATCTCTCACGAAACCACAAACTATTGTCATCCCAAACCCTGAAATCTCCAGGGGATTTCATCTGTACTTGAGCTTTTAACTTCCTGAGTGCTTCGTCCTTGTCTTGCTCCTTCTTGATTCGATCTATTAACGAAGGAGTTATCATTAATTTTGTGAGCATGCTTTCAATTGAATCAACTTCTTCCAAACCAAATTCCTCCATATCACGCTGCAAGGGGGGTTGGCGTGGATGACTTGTTTTCCTACTTAAAGCGTCCGCCACCTTATTAGCCTTTCCTGGGTGGTATTGTATGGATAAGTCGTAGTCCTTTATTAGTTCCAACCATCTTCATTGTCGCATGTTCAATTCTTTCTGAGAGAACAAATATTTGAGGCTTTTGTGATCCGTAAAGATTTCGCACTTTTCGCCGTACAAATAGTGTCTCCATATTTTTAGTGCGAAAACTACCGCTGCTAACTCCAGGTCGTGTACCGGGTAGTTTTGTTCAAAGGGTTTCAGCTGTCGAGATGCATATGCGATTACTCGATTCTTTTGCATTAGCACACATCCTAACCCGTGCTTAGAGGCGTCGCTGTATACCACAAAATCTTCACCAGAAAGGGGCTGCGCCAAGACTGGGGCAGAAGTCAGTCTCTTCTTTAATTCAGCAAAACTACCCTCACAATCTGAGGTCCATTCAAACTTGGTTTTCTTCTGGGTTAAACGCGTCATGGGCAGAGCAATCCGTGCAAATCCTTCTACAAATTTCCGATAGGAACCTGCGAGACCCAGAAAACTTCGTACCTCCGTAACGTTGGTCGGTCGGGGCCACTCCGTGATTGCCTCGATTTTCTTAGGATCTACAGATATTCCCTCCCCGGATATCACATGTCCTAGGAAAGCTACACTTCGTAGCCAGAATTCACACTTATTGAACTTTGCATACAATCGCTCTCTGTATAAAATGTCTAGGGCGATCCTTAAATGAGTTGCGTGGGTTCCCTCATCTGGCGAGTATATTAAGATATCGTCTATAAAGACTACAACGAACTTGTCCAATTGTTCTTGAAAAACTCGGTTCATTAGATCCATGAATGCGGCAGGCGCATTGGTTAGTCCAAACGGCATTACCAGAAACTCGTAATGTCCATAACGGGTTCTAAATGCCGTTTTGGGGACGTCCTCAGCTTTGATTCTCAATTGAAAATATCCTGAGCGAAGGTCGATCTTACTGAAAATTTTTGCTCCCCGCAGCTGGTCGAACAAATCGTCGATCCTTGGTAAGGGGTACTTATTCTTTATGGTGATTTTATTGAGTTCTCTATAGTCAATACACATTCGCATACTTCCGTCCTTTTTCTTGACGAACAACACCGGAGCTCCCCAAGGCGACACACTTGGGCGTATTAACTTCTTTTCTAGCAATTCCCCTAGCTGCTCCTTCAGCTCTTTCAGTTCTGCAGGGGCCATTCTATATGGGGCCTTTGATATCGGTTCAGCTCTAGGAATTAGGTTGATCTCGAAGGCGATTTCTCGTTCCAGGGGAAGGCCTGGCAATTCTTCCGGAAAAAACTCCGGATATTCTCGGACTACTGGAACCTGGCTTAGGTCTGTGGTTGCTTGGTCCGTGTTTGTAGCATACACCAAATATCCTTGATGTCCTTTCCTTAAAGCTCTACTAGCGCGAATTACATTTACATAAAGGTTCCTAGGGTCCTTCCGTAACTTCGATCCTCCTTGAAACGTTACATCCTTATGTGTAGGGTCCTTAAAGGTAACTTGCTTCCTACTACAATCAATGTTGGCATAGTTCTTGGAAAGCCAGTCCATTCCAAGAATCACATCAAAGTCCACCATGGGTATGGAAATTAAATCAGCGTCAAATCGATGGTTATTAATCTCAAGTTCACAATTTTTGAACACTTGGTGGGCTACAAGCACCTATTCCCCGGCTGCCTGGATTCTATAAGGCTCATCACTATTAGTTGGGCCTTTTTCAATATTCCTTGCGAATTTCTTGGATACGAAGGAGTGGCTGGCGCCACTGTCAAATAGTACATTAGCTGGTATTGAACACACTAGTATAGCTCCTGAATCATACAATTCTTACTGAGAAATCGTAAGGCAATAATATTACCAACGAGTAGTAGTGGGAATTTTGGACGATACCTGTCACTACATTGTCCGCTTCCTCAGCAGCTGCGTCGGTCATAGCGTGGACCCTGGCGTTGGCACGCTGACACTGTCGTTTTTGGGGCTGTGGCGGGGTTCCTTTCTCAGGACACTCTCTGGCCAGGTGTCCTGCTTTCCCGCATCTAAAACAGGTGACTCCTTTGTTCGGACAGTCTTTTTGGATGTGTCCCGTCTGGCCACATCCAAAACATTTACCAGCTTGAACATAACATTCTCCTATGTGGAACTTACCACAATGGGCACACTTTGGAATGGCAAGTTGTTGTCCTTGATTCTGCGATTGGTTCCTCTGGGTACGACGTTGGAACCGGTTCTTCCCCTATCGTCCGGGCCCCTTAGCATTTTGCTTGGCGGTCTTTCGGGGCCCTCTGCTTCCAGTTGTCTCTCTTCCTCTCTTTTGATTGAACTCGTCCCTACGGATAATATCCCGCTCAATCCGATAACAAGCATCCAGGAGGGTGCCAAAGTTGGTTGGATTAGCATTAACCAACCACGTTCGGATTCTGGGGTTCAGTCCCCTCTCGAATTTCAGCATCTTTGTTTCCTCATCATTCATGGTGGATGGTTGGAATCTCCCTAAAGCTATGAATTTGTTGGCGTAATCAGCTACCGTCATTCCAGATTCTTGCATCAATGACTCAAATTCATGTCTTTTCTGTAGCTTGACTGAAGGGGGTATGTAAAACTTGTTAAATTCCTGCAAAAACCTTTCCCAGGGAATTGGTCTTGGCAAGGCCTGGAGATTGGCCTTCCACCATTGGTTGGCCTCTCCTAACAGGAACGGTCGGACTGCTTGAGTCTTCATCTCCTCTGGTGCTCTAATCAGTTCGAAACAGTTTTCTACCTCGTCAAGCCACTTTTCAGCCATATCAGAATCGGATTTCCCTTCGAATGGCGGCACATTAGCTCTTTTCAACTTCTCAAAGTAGTACTGAGCGTCTCTGATTGGCTCGTGAGGTTGAGGGTTGTTTTGCTGTAGCATTACTTGTCCAATTTGTGTAACCGTTTGGCAAAAGTTTTGAAAGGTATTCAGGTCCGGCATCATAGGTGGAAAAGGTCCTTGCGGTGGAGGTACATTCTGCACTGGCGGCGGTTCTTGGCCTTGCGGTGGGGGTGGTGGAGGGACCTGAGCAGGCGGGGGTGGGACAGGCTCTTGTACTTCGGGCCTAGCTCTGGTCGGTCTTCCTCTGGGCCGCACCATCTGCATCACGCAGCGTCGACTTTGTTTAGTATTATATCAAAATATAACTGAATACATCTGAAAAACGCCGGCATATATTCATTACTATCATTCCATACAAATTTTGTCTTCTTCTGAGTCAATCTAGTGAGTGGCATAGCTATCCTAGAAAATCCTTCAACAAACTTGCGGTAGTAACCGGCCAGTCCGAGAAAACGCCTTACCTCAGTGACATTGGTCGGCCTCGACCACTCAGTAATTGCCTCAATCTTTCTGGGATCAACCGAAATCCCATTTTCAGTAATAATATGGCCCAGAAATGACACACTATGCAACCAAAACTCACATTTACTGAATTTTGCATCGATAAACGAAAGAATCATAATATAAACAAATGATAATCGACATGCAATACATTTCATCATTAAATCCATACAAGTCATATGATACAGAGTACTGAAATCTTCTAAAATACATCATGAACCAAAACCTACATTCTCAAGGCTAATCTCGCGGGACATTTCGTCATTACCGGTGGCTACCTGACATGTCCTCAACAAGCCTGTATAATGGTACCTGTTATCTGTAAAGTGACAAAGCAAGTATGAGCGATAGCCATCTTTTAATCGCTCAGCAAATAATCCGACTAGATACGACATGTGTGTCATGCATGGGGAAACGGGGTGACAAATCATAATAACCATAAATATCGAATATAATAAGCACGTCTCCATTTTAAGAAGTAAAATATCATAGCATAACTGTAAACTGAAAGCAGGTAAATAAGTAAAATTTCTCAACATAACATAGCAGCATCTCGTTCTACTTAATACGTAACATCATATAATATCCATACTTAACTTCTAATCCATAACTTATACTATCCTCGCATATCTTACATGTACTACACTTTCATGCGTAAACACTACATTGACCATTATAGTGCCATCATAGACTTAAAGAATTCTTAATCATAACCCTAAGGTGACATGATCATGACATGATGCATAAAACATGGCTTTCATAAACATTTCTTGACATAAGGTATAAAACATGACTTTTCGTAAACATATCATCATTTTCTTCCGAAAACATACATAGCTTGGCGTTTATAAATCATAACATGACTTGCATTTCATAACCCAAAAACATAACATTTCATAATGGCTATAGAACTTCCTAGGAATAATAACGCACGACGAACTGATTGATTCCCATGTAGTATATGTACGACATAAAAGATCATAAACATATGCACATGTGCTAACACTGACGCGCTATGATGGAGATCTCGTGTCATAGACCTGGTTTTACACTCGGCCATAAATGTAATCATATGCCCCTGACACCTATCACCCCGGTACCAATGTCACACTAGCGAACATAACATAATCATAATCATAATCATAACATTGTAGGACCTGTGTAGCACCACTAGAAAGGGGGTTGAATAGTAGGTGCGGAAAATTTGGTTTTTAAAATATTTTGAACCAAAAACCTAACTTCTGAAAACAGTTTCTGTTTTCAGACCTTGATTTGAAACATTTGAAAGACCAGGTTACAAGCTTTTCTGAACTGAAGGCAAGGTTGACGTCTGCACCAGTTTTGGCTCAACCCATTTCAGGAGAACAGTTTGTGATCTACAGTGATGCTTCCAAGAATGGATTGGGTCGTGTTCTTATGCAGTGGGCGTGTAATCGCGTATGCGTCTCGCCAGCTTAAGCCGTTTGAGCAGAATTATCCAATACATGACCTTGAGCTTGCAGCAGTTGTATTTGCTCTGAAGATTTGGCGTCATTATCTGTATGGAGAAAAGTGTGAGCTCTTCACAGATCATAAGAGTTTGAAATACCTCTTCACTCAAAAGGAGCTAAATATGCGCCAAAGGCGATGGCTTGAGTTGATCAAGGATTATGACATCTCTATTCAGTATCATCCAGGTAAAGCTAATAAAGTTTCTGATGCTTTGAGTCGTAAGACGAGTCATCCCCGTCAACCACCTGTACAGCGTGATATGGAAGAGTTTGGTCTGGAAGAAGTGAATTCGATTTCCGACGTGCTTGCAAAGTTAGTAATGGTTCCTTCTTTGATCGATAGGATTAAGGAGACTTAAGTTAATGATGATGCATTGATGAAAGTTAAGAGCAAGCTGAAGGAGAATCCATCTGACGATTTTGAAGTCCGTAGTTGTTGTACCCCAACAATCAGGTACGTAAAAAAACTATGAATATGAGATGGAGTGAAAGCGACAATTTCTTTTAGAGCGTGTTACTTAAGTCCACGTAACTCTTTTTACTTAAATGCTCTTGAGGTAGTCCATGAAATATAGAATGATATAAACCACACCAAGATATATATATGTATGTGCGTATATATGATATATGTAGGGAAGGTATAAACACATGGTACACATAGGCGTGTACGTATTTGTATACATACATATGCTAATCTTGGAATACAATAAAATATAGGCAACAATATGGTATATGAATCAAAATTACAAGGAATATCAAGATGCCTAAGAGGCCCAAAATTTCGGCCTATACATGGAGATGTTCTAGAAATCTCTAGCCAATTTTATTAGTTAAAATAATAAGACAAGAAGTTATTATGCAAAGAATAAATAGAAAATAAAATAGACATGCATTTAAGGAACAAGTTAAGACAACACATTAAAGAAGGAAGTAGTATGGTTGAGGTCATAAAGACCCCAACCAAAACCGCCCCCCCTTAGTGTCTAGACATGGAGGATTTTTAAATCCTACCATGGTTACTTTTCTCTAAACCAAGGTTAATGTAACCATGATTTAATAAAGTAACTTGGGTTAGCACAAAAGTAACTATAATTTGAATAAAGTAACCAAGGTTATACTAACTTAACCTTGATTAACATTCAAGAAAGCCCTAACCCTCACAAAAAAATCCCTCCAAAACCGTCCCCCCTCTCCTAAGTCCCTAACTTATTTTAAATCAAACCATTCTAGAAACCTCT
This sequence comes from Eustoma russellianum, assembly GCA_036186865.1. Classification (NCBI taxonomy): domain Eukaryota; kingdom Viridiplantae; phylum Streptophyta; class Magnoliopsida; order Gentianales; family Gentianaceae; genus Eustoma; species Eustoma russellianum. The sequence goes on from AP025052.1 coordinate 9,989,864, forward strand.
ATCCTCTCATCATGCAAGAACAAAACACTTAGACAATTTCCATTCCCCTCACCAAAATTTCGCCCCCAACATCTTGAAGGAGGGGAGTTTAACTTCAACTTCAAGACTCAAGAAGACATCTAGGTAAGTCTTATTCCAAGTTCCCTTAAGAGAATTCTCATTTTGGTAAAGAATGAAGCTCACATGAACTCTCCTTCTCCATGCCAAAACCGTGGGTTTCATGGTGGAAATAGGGGAAAGCCTTCAACTTTTCTAGGTGGTGTTATATTGAGGTGCTTGAACCTCCATTCCAAGCTCATTTTGGTAAGATGCTCTAGCCTTAAAGATAACCTAGTTCATCTATTGAATAAAGAACTAATCTTTTCATTTCACTCCTTTAAAACCGTATGCTTAAGGTGAAGAAGGTGAAGGATCTCATCACATCTCACTTCATAACCAAGCAAAGGCAAGAGCTTTAGCTTGAAGAGGCAAGTATACTTTAACCCCTTACAATATATGTGATTATGTGCGTACTTGAATGTCTAGAAGCTTAAGACATGATTTTAGTGAAAATATGCCTAAGTTGTTACCTTTTCTTATGTTTTGAAAGGTTGGATGATAGACCTCTCTTATGTTGCAATATAAAGCATGTTTAAACTTGAAATAAGAGTTAAAAGTGATGGATTATGGACTGCCCTATGTTGGATATTGAATGAGACATGATTGGTATGAAACCTAGCATTTTTAGTAATTTTAAAATGTGAAATTGTTGGACTAGAGGACTGTTTTCTTTAGAAGGAATGAACAGCCCATATGAACGACTTTTGCATGCTAAAAAGGACTTGAATTAGTATAGGGAAGCCTTATTAGGTCCATTGAATGACCATTAACTTGGATTATAGGCTAAGGAACGAAAATGAGGAAGGAAAGGATACTCCTATGCATGTCGGTTGAAAACAGAATCCTGGACAGATTTTATGCTAAATTGATGAACTTAGTTAAGGACCTTCTAAATGTTGGATTGAGCTTATTTTTGGTGTGGTCGTAGCTTATCATGTCTATTTTATTGTGGAGTTTGAATTTCTGGAAAATCATTTGTGGATTGGTCAGAAATGAATTTTTAGTATCAAGGGGTCAAAACAGTTTCTGGTTGTACTACCTTAGGGAGAAAAATTATTTAAGTACCTTAAACATCTTGGATTGACATGAAATTTTTACAGAAAGTACTTAAGAAATAGAGCTAAGTATCCATGTAAAGAAATTGATTTTACCTATTGATCTTGATGGTAAACCATTGAAGGAAAGTTGGGGTAACATTCTGGAAAACAGGACAGATTGACCCTTTGTGCTTGTATGAATTGTATCGTATTTATTTTGACTTGTTTTGGTGAATGGGCATTTGAATATTGTTCGTAAAGGGAATAGGAAAGATTTGCAGGAGCTAAGTGAGCCCCATAATGAGTTTATGGGTGGAGACAAGGTAAGGAATGGAGTTGAGAGTGCAGCAGAATTTCTGTTGTACCCTTGTTGGGAATTATTTTTATTGAGGTACCTACGCTTGTCGAAATCGCATGGAATTTGTACAAAATATAGTTAAGATCATGTGGTACATGTCCATATTTTTAGTTTCTGGAAAATAGGCTCAAAAGGTTGATTTTAAGGCCGGGCAATACAGGACATGCTGCTGGTTCGTTTTCCAGCCCATGAAGAAAGTTGTTTACGATGTTATAAGTGCATTTTACCATGTTGCATCCCATGCACTTGCATTGACATGCTCATATGTTCCATGCTCTTGATTTTATCGATGTTTTATATAAATTTCTGTTTTGAAAGAATTCCGTCCCTTCTGGCCAGCTTAACCCGCTACAGATCTGGGGTTAATTGATCTGAAGAAGTATAAGAACCGATCCATGCCCGGTAGAATAGGTCTGATGAAATGTAAGAACCGATCCAGGCCCGGTATAATAGGTCTGAAGAGTATAAGAACCGAGCCAGGTCCGGTATAATAGACCTGAAGGTGATCATGTTATAAGAACCGAGTCATGCCCGGTATAATAGGCTGACACACTCTCTTATTTTATGATGAGCATGATGTAACAGAAAGAAAGAAAGTTCAAGTATTTTTATGAGCACGTCTAAATGAAAGAAAGAATGTTTCCCGTTGCATTTGCATCGCATTCACATTTTCATACACATTATGCATGATATCTTTACATAGAAGTAAGGTTTGGCTATGGCACGTAGAATCTAACTAAGTGATGACACATAGATCTTAGCTAAGCATTGATATGACTTTAAGTATGATGCTTCAGAGAGGTAATGGCAGGTATGTGTTAACTTAAGGAATTGGGGTTTGATTCTTGTATGCCGTTTTCTCTTTATTGTACGGTGTTATTGTATACTTGCTGGCGACTCTGTCGCTCACCCATTTATTTTTCCCCCCAGAGCCAGGTAATGAAGTCGAGTGGATTGATGATAAGCCAAGGGTGCCATACCCATAGGTTATTGAAGTCGCTGTTAAGAGAATGATGATGGAAGCTTTTGATGAACCTTTGGGACATTTTGGGACTTAGCTATTTTCGGACTCTTTTCGGATAATGTTTGTATAAATTCGTGGTGTAGTTTGCTATCGGTTCAGTTTGTATAATTTTGCTATGTATTCGCGATTTGACGCTTTCGGATTAAGGTTCAAATTCTGCCGTATTTTTATCTACCTGTTAAGATCGTGACTTTGTAATCCATGTTTATTCATGGGTTTTGCGAGTTAAGTATCGATGCTTTGTACTTTTCCGAAAGGGAAGGTACGGCGGGTGCACCGTACGAGGGGTAGCCGAGTACGGGGCGCTACAGGTGGTATCAGAGCCGAGGCTCTAGATTCGGGCAGAACGTAGAAGCTAAGTTATGATTTTAGAAAACTAAGAATTGATCTTAGAATTAAGTCATGATCTTAGAAGAGAGATGGCCTTAGCTTAGACAACTTAGATTGGAAATAGGGTCCCCTTGGTTGATCTGCTAGCCTGATATGTCGCATATTGACTCTTTTTCCTGCTTTAAATTCCTTTTCCAAGCATGTCTAAATTCAGTCAGTCACTTCGATCCATATATACATATATATATCTTTCTGCTCCGTATACAGATGGTTCGGACTCGTGGTAGACCTCGCAGAGATGCTGCCCATGCACCCGAACCCAACCCTCCACAACCTCAAGATCAAGTCCCTCCACCTCCTCCTCAGAATCAGAATCCACCGCCTCCTCCTCCACCGCAGAATGAAAATCCCCCACCAGCTCAAGGAAACCCTCTTCCGCAAGTGCCACTTGTTATTCCGGATTTCCAAGCATTCTGTCAGACCATAACTCAGATTGGCCAGGGAATGATTCAGCAAGTTGCCCCTCCTCCTCCTTATGAACCGATAAGAGATGCGCAGTACTACTTTGAGAAGCTTAAGCGAGCGAATGTGCCGCCTTTTGAAGGCAAGTCTGACCCCGATATGGCTGAAAAATGGCTAGATGAAGTGGAGAACTGTTTTGAACTGAATGGAGCCCGTGACAATATGAAAACCCAAGCTGTGAGGCCTTTCCTCCTTGGTGAGGCGAACCAGTGGTGGAAGGCTAAGCTACAACCTTTGCCCCGACCTATTCCATGGGAGAGATTCATCCAAGAGTTCAACAAGTTATTTTCCCCCGTGAGTAAAGATGCAGAAGAGGCATGATTTTGAAATGTTGAAGCAAGAACCTGGTATGACTGTGTCTGAATATGTGAGCAAGTTTCTGTCCTTGGGTAGATTTTCTCCGGCTACGATGAATGATGAGGAATCTAAGATGGTGAAGTTTGAGAGTGGGCTGAACCCAAGGATTCGCACTTGGTTGGTAAATGTTATCTCTGCTGATTTTGAGGCGCTCGTTGATGCATGTTATCGGATCGAGAAGGATATCATTCGTCGCGATGCGACGGTGGGCCAGAAAAGAGGAAGGGACACTTCCGGTGATAAAGGAGCAAGGAAAATGACTAGACAGAATTTTCACTGGAGACAAGGTAGACAGCAGAATCAGAACCAAAGAGGAAATCAGAATCGGGGACAGCGCCGTGGGCAGAATCAGAATAATCAAAGAAATAATCAAGGAAATCAAGGACAACAGCAGCAGGCCATTCCCATGTGTCCCCATTGTCAGAAGAATCATTTGGGCGAGTGCTATGTACAAGCTGGTAAGTGCTTTGGTTGCGGCAAGACTGGTCATATAATTAGGGATTGACCTGATAAGGGAGCTGCTTGTGTTGGATGTGGAAAGACTGGGCATATTCTGAGAGATTGTCGTGAGCATGGTGGTCAGCAGCAGAGGAACCAACGTCAGCGCCCGAATGCGCGTGTGCATGTGATGACCGATGCTGCAGTTGAGGAAGCTGGAGACGTCGTGGCTGGTATGATTTAAAATTATGCAATACTAAGTTGATAAATATTATATTGCTGCGTAGTTAAAACTTTGTATGATTCAGGCACTATTCTTGTATGTTGTATGCCCGCAAATGTGTTGTTTGATAGTGGCGCCAGCCACTCCTTTATATCTAAGAAATTTGCAAAAGGATTAGACCACAATCCCATCTGGCTTAAATCACCCTATCGAATCCAAGCCGCTGGTGATCAAGTGCTTACGTCTCATTATCTGTATAAGAATTGCATGGTCGAGCTCGATGACCATCGGTTCGCGGCTGACCTGATCCCGATTGCTATGAATGACTTTGACATTATTCTTGGTATGGACTGGTTGTCTAAGAACCATGCCCATATTGACTGCAATCAAAAGAAAGTCACTTTCAGAGCCCTGGAGCAAGAGGAAGTATCATTTCAAGGAGGTCCCAAGTTGAAGAAGTCAAAGAATATTTTTGTGAATACAGCTCGTGCCCGTCGAGCGTTGCAAAAAGGATGTCAAGGCTATCTTGTTTATGCTCTTAGTGTCGAGCAGGCAGCAGTGGATATTTCGTAAGTTCCAGTAGTTCAAGAGTTTCTTGATGTCTTTCCAGAGGAACTACCAGGACTCCCCCCTGATCGAGAAATCTCCTTTGAGATAAATCTCCTCCCCGGAGCTGAGCCCATTTCTAAAGCTCCTTACCGCATGGCACCCGCTGAGCTGAAGGAACTAAAAGAGCAATTGCATGAGTTATTGGAAAAGAAGTTGATACGTCCAAGTGTGTCACCATGGGGTGCCCCAGTTTTATTTGTAAAGAAGAAGGATGGAGGTATGCGGCTGTGTATTGATTATCGGGAACTCAACAAGATCACCGTAAAGAATAAGTATCCGTTGCCTCGGATCGACGATCTGTTCGACCAGCTTCGGGTCAGTAATTACCAAGTCTTATTTCAATATAATAATCATGAATAATATCTAAAGTATCCTAATGCAGGGAGCTCGGGTGTTTAGCAAAGTGGACCTAAGATCTGGATATTTTTAATTGAAGATAAGAGCTGAGGATATTCCTAAGACAGCATTCAGGACGAGATATGGACATTATGAATTTCTCGTAATGCCTTTTGGACTGACCAACGCCCCTGCAGCGTTTATGGATCTTATGAATCGGGTGTTTCGGGACCAATTGGATAAGTATGTGGTAGTCTTTATTGACGATATCCTGATTTATTCACCTGATGAGGAAACTCATACAGCTCAACTGAGGACAATACTTGGTATTCTAAGGAAGCATCAGCTCTATGCGAAATTCAGTATATGTGAGTTTTGGTTGCATAGTGTGTCATTTCTGGGCCATATTATTACTGAAAATGGGATTTCGGTTGATCCCCGAAAGATTGAGGCAATTACTGAGTGGCCGAGACCGACCAATGTCACTGAAGTAAGAAGTTTTCTCGGACTGGCCGGTTACTACCGCAAGTTTGTTGAAGGATTTTCAAGGATAGCTATACCACTCACTAGATTAACTCAGAAGAAGACAAAATTTGTATGGAATGAGGATTGTGAAAGTAGCTTTTCTGAGCTGAAGGCAAGGTTGACGTCTGCACCAGTTTTGGCTCAACCCGTTTCAGGAGAACAATTTGTGATCTACAGCGATGCTTCCAAGAATGGATTGGGTTGTGTTCTTATGTAGAATGGGCGGGTGATCGCGTATGCGTCTCGCCAGCTTAAGCCGTTTGAGCAGAATTATCCAGTACATGACCTTGAGCTTGCAGCAATTGTATTTTCTCTGAAGATTTGGCGTCATTATCTGTATAGAGAGAAGTGTGAGATCTTCACGGATCATAAGAGTTTGAAATACCTCTTCACTCAAAAGGAGCTGAATATGCGCCAAAGGCGATGGCTTGAGTTGATCAAGGATTATGACATCTCTATTCAGTATCATCCAGGTAAAGCTAATAGAGTTGCTGATGCTTTGAGTCGTAAGACGAGTCATCCTCATCAACCACCTTTACAGCGTGATATGGAAGAGTTTGGTCTGGAAGAAGTGAATTCGATTTCTGACGTGCTTGCAAAGTTAGTAGTGGTTCATTCTCTGATCGATAAGATTAAGGAGACTCAAGTTAAGGATGATACATTGATGAAAGTTAAGAGCAAGCTGAAGGAGAAGCCATCTGACGATTTTGAAGTCCGTAGTGACGGCAGTTTGTGGTTTAGAGGTCGATTGTGTGTGCCTAATGATGATGCGATAAAGAGTGAAGTGTTTCAGGAAGCCCATAATTCACGCTTGTCTATTCACCCAGGAGCAAATACGATGTATCATGACTTGAAGCAAAAGTTTTGGTGGCCAGGAATGAAAAATCAGATAGCAAAGTTTGTCGAGAAATGTCTTGTATGTCAGAAAGCCAAAGCAGAACATCAGAGGCCAGCTGGATTATTGCAACCACTTGAGGTGCCTGAGTGGAAGTGGGATCACATTGCTATGGATTTTGTGACCGATTTACCTAAGACAAGAAGTGGATATGACACTATTTGGGTTGTTGTGGATCGTCTGACGAAGGTGCTCATTTCATGGCAATGTCGATTAAAGCACCCATGGAAAAGTTGGCTTCTATGTATGTCGATCAGATTGTATGTTTGCATGGAGTTCCTATGAGCATAGTTTGTGACCGAGACCCCCGCTTCACATCAAGGTTTTGGACGGCATTTCAGAAAGCGATGGGTAAGGAAGTTCGCATGAGTTCAGCTTTTCATCCCCAGACTGACGGTCAATCAGAGATAACAATCCAAACATTGGAGGACATGCTGCGTGCTTGTGTGTGGGACTTTGGAGGTAACTGGGATAAGAGTTTGAAGTTGGTTGAGTTTTCATACAATAACAGCTATCACAGATCCATTGGAATGGCTCCTTATGAAGCTCTTTACGGAAGAAAATGTCGATCGCCATTGTATTGGGATGAGATTGGAGATAAGATTTTCACAGGGCCTGATTTAGTGGAGCAAACCAGGGAAAAGGTTATGATTGTAAGACAAAGATTGAAGGCTGCTCAGGATAGAAGCAAGGCGTGGGCCGACGTGAGGCGTCGACCACTTGAGTTTCAAGTAGGAGATAAGGTATTCTTGAAGGTATCCCCATCGAAAGGAGTAAAGCGGTTCGGAATTAAAGGGAAACTTAGTCCTAGATTCATTGGACCATTTGAGATCTTGGGAAGGATTGGAGAAGTTGCTTATAGACTTGCACTACCACCATCGTTGCCTCAATTACACAATGTGTTTCATATATCCCAACTGCGTAAGTATGTGCATGATTCAAGCCATATTATGGATGAGCAACCTTTGAGGATTGAAGCTGATATATCATATGTTGAGGAACCCGAAAGGATAATTGATAGGGAAGTGAAAGCATTGAGGAATAAGTCTATTCCTATGGTCAAGGTGCAATGGAAGAACCGTTCAGTTGATGAAGCTACTTGGGAGTTAGAGGAAGGCATGAAGCAAAAGTACCCATATCTCTTTGACAATTCATAAGTTTCGAGGACGAAACTTTATTGAAGGAGGGAAGGATGTTGTACCCCAACAATCAGGTACGAAAAAAACTATGAATATGAGATGGAGTGAAAGCGACAATTTCTTTTAGAGCGTGTTACTTAAGTCCACGTAACTCTTTTTACTTAAATGCTCTTGAGGTAGTCCATGAAATATAGAATGATATAAACCACACCAAGATATATATATATGTATGTGCGTATATATGATATATGTAGGGAAGGTACAAACACATGGTACACATAGGCGTGTACGTATTTGTATACATACATATGCTAATCTTGGAATACAATAAAATATAGGCAACAATATGGTATATGAATCAAAATTACAAGGAATATCAAGATGCCTAAGAGGCCCAAAATTTCGGCCTATACATGGAGATGTTCTAGAAATCTCTAGCCAATTTTATTAGTTAAAATAATAAGACAAGAAGTTATTATGCAAAGAATAAATAGAAAATAAAATAGACATGCATTTAAGGAACAAGTTAAGACAACACATTAAAGAAGGAAGTAGTATGGTTGAGGTCATAAAGACCCCAACCAAAACCGCCCCCCCCTTAGTGTCTAGACATGGAGGATTTTTAAATCCTACCATGGTTACTTTTCTCTAAACCAAGGTTAATGTAACCATGATTTAATAAAGTAACTTGGGTTAGCACAAAAGTAACTATAATTTGAATAAAGTAACCAAGGTTATACTAACTTAACCTTGATTAACATTCAAGAAAGCCCTAACCCTCACAAAAAAATCCCTCCAAAACCGTCCCCCCTCTCCTAAGTCCCTAACTTATTTTAAATCAAACCATTCTAGAAACCTCTATCCTCTCATCATGCAAGAACAAAACACTTAGACAATTTCCATTCCCCTCGCCAAAATTTCGCCCCCAACATCTTGAAGGAGGGGAGTTTAACTTCAACTTCAAGACTCAAGAAGACATCTAGGTAAGTCTTATTCCAAGTTCCCTTAAGAGAATTCTCATTTTGGTAAAGAATGAAGCTCACATGAACTCTCCTTCTCCATGCCAAAACCGTGGGTTTCATGGTGGAAATAGGGGAAAGCCTTCAACTTTTCTAGGTGGTGTTATATTGGGGTGCTTGAACCTCCATTCCAAGCTCATTTTGGTAAGATGCTCTAGCCTTAAAGATAACCTAATTCATCTATTGAATAAAGAACTAATCTTTTCATTTCACTCCTTTAAAACCGTATGCTTAAGGTGAAGAAGGTGAAGGATCTCATCACATCTCACTTCATAACCAAGCAAAGGCAAGAGCTTTAGCTTGAAGAGGCAAGTATACTTAACCCCTTACAATATATGTGATTATGTGCGTACTTGAATGTCTAGAAGCTTAAGACATGATTTTAGTGAAAATATGCCTAAGTTGTTACCTTTTCTTATGTTTTGAAAGGTTGGATGATAGACCTCTCTTATGTTGCAATATAAAGCATGTTTAAACTTGAAATAAGAGTTAAAAGTGATGGATTATGGACTGCCCTATGTTGGATATTGAATGAGACATGATTGGTATGAAACCTAGCATTTTTAGTAATTTTTAGCCCATATGAACGACTTTTGCATGCTAAAAAGGACTTGAATTAGTATAGGGAAGCCTTATTAGGTCCATTGAATGACCATTAACTTAGATTATAGGCTAAGGAACGAAAATGAGGAAGGAAAGGATACTCCTATGCATGTCGGTTGAAAACAGAATCCTGGACAGATTTTATGCTAAATTGATGAACTTAGTTAAGGACCTTCTAAACGTTGGATTGAGCTTATTTTTGGTGTGGTCGTAGCTTATCATGTCTATTTTATTGTGGAGTTGGAATTTCTGGAAAATCATTTGTGGATTGGTCAGAAATGAATTTTTAGTATCAAGGGGTCAAAACAGTTTCTGGTTGTACTACCTTAGGGAGAAAAATTATTTAAGTACCTTAAACATCTTGGATTGACATGAAATTTTTACAGGAAGTACTTAAGACATAGAGCTAAGTATCCATGTAAAGAAATTGATTTTACCTATTGATCTTGATGGTAAACCATTGAAGGAAAGTTGGGGTAACATTCTGGAAAACAGGACAGATTGACCCTTTGTGCTTGTATGAATTGTATCGTATTTATTTTGACTTGTTTTGGTGAATGGGCATTTGAATATTGTTCGTAAAGGGAATAGGAAAGATTTCCAGGAGCTAAGTGAGCCCCATAATGAGTTTATGGGTGGAGACAAGGTAAGGAATGGAGTTGAGATTGCAGCAGAATTTCTGTTGTACCCTTGTTGGGAATTATTTTTATTGAGGTACCTACGCTTGTCGAAATCGCATGGAATTTGTACAGAATATAGTTAAGATCATGTGGTGCATGTCCATAATAGGCTCAAAAGGTTGTTTTTGAGGCCGGGCAATACAGGACATGCTGCTGGTTCGTTTTCCAGCTCATGAAGAAAGTTGTTTACGATGTTATAAGTGCATTTTACCATGTTGCATCCCATGCACTTGCATTGACATGCTCATATGTTCCATGCTCTTGATTTTATCGATGTTTTATATAAAGTTCTGTTTTGAAAGAATTCCGTCCCTTCTGGCCAGCTTAACCCGCTACAGATCCGGGGTTAATTGATCTGAAGAAGTATAAGAACCGATCCAGGCCCGGTAGAATAGGTCTGATGAAATGTAAGAACCGATCCAGGCCCGGTATAATAGGTCTGAAGAGTATAAGAACCGAGCCAGGTCCGGTATAATAGACCTGAAGGTGATCATGTTATAAGAACCGAGTCATGCCCGGTATAATAGGCTAACACACTCTCTTATTTTATGATGAGCATGATGTAACAGAAAGAAAGAAAGTTCAAGTATTTTTATGAGCACGTCTAAATGAAAGAAAGAATGTTTCCCGTTGCATTTGCATCGCATTCACATTTTCATACACATTATGCATGATATCTTTACATAGAAGTAAGGTTTGGCTATGGCACGTAGAATCTAACTAAGTGATGACACTTAGATCTTAGCTAAGCATTGATATGACTTTAAGTATGATGCTTCGGAGAGGTAATGGCAGGTATGTGTTAACTTAAGGAATTGGGGTTTGATTCTTGTATGCCGTTTTCTCTTTATTGTACGGTGTTATTGTATACTTGCTGGCGACTCTGTCGCTCACCCTTTTTTTTTCCCCCAGAGCCAGGTAATGAAGTCGAGTGGATTGATGATGAGCCAAGGGTGCCATACCCATAGGTTATTGAAGTCGCTGTTAAGAGAATGATGATGGAAGCTTTTGATGAACCTTTGGGACATTTTGGGACTTAGCTATTTTCGGACTCTTTTCGGATAATGTTTGTATAAATTCGCGGTGTAGTTTGCTATCGGTTCAGTTTGTATAATTTTGCTATGTATTCGCGATTTGACGCTTTCGGATTAAGGTTCAAATTCTGCCGTATTTTTATCTACCTGTTAAGATCGTGACTTTGTAATCCATGTTTATTCATGGGTTTTGCGAGTTAAGTATCGACGCTTTGTACTTTTCCGAAAAGGAAGGTACGGCGGGTACACCGTACGAGGGGTAGCCAAGTACGGGGCGCTACAGTAGTGACGGCAGTTTGTGGTTTAGAGGTCGATTGTGTGTGCCTAATGATGGTGTGATAAAGTGTGAAGTGTTTCAGGAAGCCCATAATTCACGCTTGTCTATTCACCCAGGAGCAAATAAGATGTATCATGACTTGAAGCAAAAGTTTTGGTGGCCAGGAATGAAGAATCTGATAGCAGTCTTTGTTGAGAAATGTCTTGTATGTCAGAAAGTCAAAGCAGAACATCAGAGGCCAGCTGGATTATTGCAACCACTTGAGGTGCCTGAGTGGAAGTGGGATCACATCGCTATGGATTTTGTGACCAATTTACCTAAGACAAGAAGTGGATATGACACTATCTGGGTTATTGTGGATCGGCTGACGAAGAGTGCTCATTTCATGGCGATGTCGATTAAAGCACCCATGGAAAAGTTGGCTTCTATGTATGTTGATCAGATTATATGTTTGCATGGAGTTCCTATGAGCATAGTTTGTGACCGAGACCCCCGCTTCACATCAAGGTTTTGGACGGCATTTTAGAAAGCGATGGGTACGGAAGTTCGCATGAGTTCAGCTTTTCATCCCCAGACTGACGGTCAATCAGAGAGAACAATTCAAACCTTGGAGGACATGTTGCGTGCTTGTGTGTTGGACTTTGGAGGTAGCTGGGATAAGAGTTTGAAGTTGGTTGAGTTTTCATATCTATTGGAATGGCTCCTTATGAAGCTCTTTATGGAAGAAAATGTCGATCGCCATTGTATTGGGATGAGATTGGAGATAAGATTTTCACAGGACCTGACTTAGTGGAGCAAACCAAGGAAAAGGTTATGATTGTAAGACAAAGATTGAAGTCTGCTCAGGATAGAAGCAAGGCGTGGGCCGGCGTGAGGCGTCGACCACTTGAGTTTCAAGTAGGAGACAAGGTATTCTTGAAGGTATCTCCATCGAAAGGAGTAAAGCGGTTCGGAATTAAAGGGAAGCTTAGTCCTAGATTCATTGGACCATTTGAGATCTTGGAAAGGATTGGAGAAGTTGCTTATAGACTTGCACTACCACCATCGTTGTCTCAATTGCACAATGTGTTTTATATATCTCAATTGCGTAAGTATGTACATGATTCAAGCCATATTATGGATGAGCAACCTTTGAGGATTGAAGCTGATGTATCATATGTTGAGGAACCCGAAAGGATAATTGATAGGGAAGTGAAAGCATTGAGAAATAAGTCTATTCCTATGGTCAAGGTGCAATGGAAGAACCATTCAGTTGATGAGGCCACTTGGGAGTTAGAGGAAGGCATGAAGCAAAAGTACCCATATCTCTTTGACAGTTCATAAGTTTCGGGGACGAAACTTTATTGAAGGGGGGAAAAATGTTGTAACCCGAACATTCGCCGGTACTCTTATCTCTTGTTGATCTATAAAAGCCTTATCATCCTCCGGTGAAATATTCCGTATTTTATTCCTATCGATTATCTTAATATTGCCAAGATTGGTAATGTCGAGTATTCACATATTTAATTCAAGTATCGTTTATTCGCCGTAAATTATCCGATTCTTAATACGCAACATAACACCTCTTATTTAATTATGTCCCATGTTGTGTGATATGTGAGAAAATAATTTCCTCCCCACACACACACAAAAATTCGGCCATGATAAGTCTCCAAGAGACTAGAAGATTCTTCAACCAACCACCAACACCTTCTTAATTGTGGTGTGCTAACAACCTTCTTAACTCCTTATCAAAAGTTGTAAAAGACAAACAAGTAATTAGTCTACCCTAATAAAGTCTTATTTCCCCTCTCCCAATCCTCCTAGAATCGTCCCCCATAGCCTTCAAGACCCCATTTGATTTTCAAACCCATCTTCTCAAATACTTTACGTTATAAACCCTAAAACATAACTCCAAGCAAGAATGATATCTCAAGTGCTCCTTCCCCAACAAATCATCTAGGCCGAAAACTTTGGGAGTCAAGGGAGGAATAGAAGTCTCATCAACCTAAGCTCATAAGCATCTCAATCAAGTAAGTAATGTCCTATTTTATATCTCCATTGATGGAATTTTAGTATAGTAAGCTTGAATAGTAACCCATGTTAATTTTTCCAAAAGCCGTGGGTTAGGAGGGCTCAAGTGGGAGTTCTAGTTCGTCAATCTCATCTAAGAAGAAGAGTTAGAAGAACCTAGGCTTGATTCTAAGCCTTGAGGTAAGTTTCTAAGCATTTTGTGGTTCGTTAGTATTCTTTTAATGTTGGCCTTGTGTTGACCCAAAATCCGTGTGTTATGGCTCAAGTGGAGGGAACCCCAAGTGATTCAAGCTACCTTGAAGTTAATCTATCTTCTAAAGCTTCATTTCAAGGCAAGTATATTTTAACCTCTTACAATATATGTGATTATGTGCATACTTGAATGTCTAGAAGCTTAAGACATGATTTTAGTGAAAACATGCCTAAGTTGTTATCTTTTCTTATGTATTGAAAGGTTGGATGATAGACCTCTCTTATGTTGCAATATAAAGCATGTTTTAAACTGGAAATAAGAGTTAAAAGTGATGGATTATGGACTTCCCTATGTTGGATATTGAATGAGACATGATTGGTATGAAACCTAGCATTTTTAGTAATTTTAAAATGTGAAATTGTTGGACTAGAGAACTGTTTTATTTAGAAGGAATGAACAGCCCATATGAACGACTTTTGCATGCTAAAAAGGACTTGAATTAGTATAGGGAAGCCTTATTAGGTCCATTGTATGACCATTAACTTGGATTATAGGCTAAGGAACGAAAATGAGGAAGGAAAGGATACTCCTATGCATGTCGGTTGAAAATAGAATCCTGGACAGATTTTATGCTAAATTGATGAACTTAGTTAAGGACCTTCTAAACGTTGGATTGAGCTTATTTTTGGTGTGGTCGTAGCTTATCATGTCTATTTTATTGTGGAGTTGGAATTTCTGGAAAATCGTTTGTGGATTGGTCAGAAATGAATTTTTAGTATCAAGAGGTCAAACCAGTTCCGGGTTGTACCACCTTAGGGAGAAAAATTATTTAAGTGCCTTAAACATCTTGGATTGACCTGAAATTTTTACAAGAAGTACTTAAGACATAGAGCTAAGTATCCATGTAAAGAAATTGATTTTATCTATTGATCTTGGGGGTAAACCATTGAGGTAAAGTTGGTGTAACATTCTGGAAAACAGGGCAGATCGACCCTTTGTGCTTGTATGACTTGTATTGTATTTATTTTGACTTGTTTTGGTGAATGGGCATTTGGATATTGTTCATGAAAGAAATAGAAAAGATTTCCAGGTGCTAAATGAGCCCCATAATGAGTTTATGGATGGAGACAAGGTAAGGAATGGAGTTGAGAGTGCAGCAGAATTCCTGTTGTACCCTTGATGGGAATTATTTGTATTGAGGTACCTACGCTTGTCGGAATGGCATGAAATTTGTACAGAATGTAGTTAAGATCATGTGGTGCATGTTCATACTTTTAGTTTCTGGAAAATAGGCTCAAAAGGTTGATTTTGAGGCCGGGCAATACAGGACATGCTGCTGGGTCGTTTTCCAGCCCATGAAGAAAGTTGTTTATGATGTTATAAGTGCATTTTACCATGTTGCATCCCATGCACTTGCATTGACATGCTCATATGTTCCACGCTCATGATTGTATTGATGTTTTATATAGAGTTTCTGTTTCGAAAGAATTCCGCCCCTTCTGGCCAGCTTAACCCGCTACAGATCCGGGGTGAATTGATCTGAAGAAGTATAAGAACCGATCCAGGCCCGGTATAATAGGTCTGATGAAATATAAGAACCGATCCAGGCCCGGTATAATATGTCTGAAGAGTATAAGAACCGAGCCAGGTCCGGTATAATAGACCTGAAGGTGATCATGTTATAAGAACCGAGTCATGCCCGATATAATAGGCTGACACACTCTATTGTTTTATGATGAGCATGATTTAAAAGGAAGAAAGAAAGTTCAAGTATTTTTATGAGCATGTCTAAATGAAAGAAAGAATGTTTCCCGTTGCATCTGCATTGCATTCACATTTTCATACACATTACGCATGATATCTATTCATAGAAGTAAGGGTTGGCTATAGCACGTAGAATCTAACTAACTGATGACATTTAGATCTTAGCTAAGTGTTGATATGACTTTAAGTATGATGCTTCGGAAAGGTAATGGTAGGTATGTTTTAACTTAAGGAATTGGGGTTTGATTCTTGTATGCCGTTTTCTCTTTATTGTATGGTGTTATTGTATACTTGCTGGTGGCTTTGTCGCTTACCCATCTATTTTTCCCCCCCAGAGCCAGGTAATGAAGTCGAGTGGATTGATGATGAGCCAAGGGTGTCATACCCATAGGTTATTGAAGTCGCTGTTAAGAGAATGATAATGGAAGCTTTTGATGAACCTTTGGGACATTTTAGGACTTAGCTATTTTCGGATTCTTTTCAGATAATGTTTGAATAATTTCGCGGTGTAGTTTGCTATCGGTTCAGTTTGTATAATTTTGCTATGTATTCGCGATTTGACGCTTTCGGATTAAGGTTCAAATTCTGCCGTATTTTTATCTACCTGTTAAGATCGTGACTTTGTAATCCATGTTTATCCATGGGTTTTACGAGTTAAGTATCGACGCTTTGTATTTTTCCGAAAGGGAAAGTACGGCGGGTGCACCGTACGAGGGGTAGCCGAGTACGGGGCGCTACATTTATAGCATTCAATATTTTTGTAATCTTTTGTATTTTTATTTTTCTTGTAATTTGTCTTTCTGTAAGGTTTTTTAGTATACTTATTGTTGTATTTATTTTTATAGAATTCATTAGAGGATTTTTGAAATCTTTTATTATATTTAGTGTTTTTATTATATCTATTGTTATATTGTTATTATATGGTTTTCTAATATTTCTATTATAAGGTTTTCTAGAACAATCTCCTTGACATTATTTATGATAAGGTTTATATGGATCATTATCAAATTGTTTGCAGAAAGTTCCTAATTCAGACTTAGTCTGTCTTAATTCTTTCTTTAAACCACTTTGTAATCTTATGTCTTGGCATAATCTTAATCCTTCTTTTTGTATAAAACTTATTAATTCTCCATATGTATAGTTTGAATAAGATATTATTTGTTGTCCTGAATTTTCTCTAATTTTATTTCTAACCTTTTCTCCTAGTAAATTTGGTAATCCTGCTAGGAATTTTTCTTTCCAGAATGGCTGATTAGAATCTTCTCTAATCATGACTCTTGTTAGAAAAGTATTTTTATACCATTGAAAATCACTAAGTTTTCTACATCTTAAATTTGCTAATAATTCAGCATTTTTATCTTTAATATGTGATGGGTCGCCTATAAAATGTAAGGATATACATAATATAAGTGTAGCAACCGAATCAGATATTGTTCCTTCATCTATAATTATAGGATTATTTTCTTCATCAACTTTTATTGCATTTAATATTTCTTGTCTCTGTATGGGAGTTAAATAATGATCCCACCAACCTTTAAGTTGTCCAGAGAAACCAGAAATAAGATATTCAGCAATTGCTTTATCATCAGGTGCTAGCTGAGTTCTATAAGCATTGGCTGCCATTGTCATTTGTTGTAATACATTTATTATTTGATATTCTGACATACCATCTATATTCCAAGAATATATTGATTGTGCATTAAAACGATATTGGGAAATAGGTTTTATTTTTAGATTGGTAGACATTTGTACTGGTATTATAGATTTATCCCATTCTATTTTTTCCACTTTATTAGAATTGTTATTTTGGAATTGTTCAAATGCTTTGCTTATTTCACTATCTGAACTATCATAATTATCCGAATTATTTGAAGATTCATTTTCTTCTAAATTATTAATTTTAGAAGAAGTAACTTCTTTTTCTTTATTTCTAGTTCTACTAGTTATAGAAGTATTAACATTTGAATCTGCAACTACCTCATTTGTTATAGAATTACTATTTTCTAGACTTTTTTCTATACGACTTAATTGTTGTTTTATAAATTGATTGAAATCATCTTTATTAGATATAGTTTGCATACTAGAAGATGATATTTGAAAAGGTTTGAATAATGGTTGTTTAAATTTTTGGTTAGGTATTTCTTCACTTATAGATTTTATTGGTGTTGTCTGGTAATATTTTTCTAACTTATCTAATTGTTTTCCTATTGTATGTAGATGTGTATTTGTATAATTATTTTGTTGAATAATATGTTTAGTATTTGTAAGAGAATCTTCTGTCATATTTTTGTAAGGAATAGCTTCTATTGGATTCCCTGATACATCTAACTTTATGCCTCCTAAAGGTGGATGATTTGACACTATCTTTTTTGATGCTGTGATGGTTATCCATTCTTTTGGTTTTTCAGTTATTGGGTTTAAAGTTTTAAAAGGAAATTCTATATTATTTTGTGAAGCATATATTTGAAAAAAATCAAAGAAATATATGTGTATTTATGAGTATTTATAAATTCATAATATTCTTTTTGTATTTGTTTTCTAATATTACAATAATGTTTAAAGAACCATTCTCTTTTACTAGTATTTTCCTGGCTATAAAAATCGTTGTGTAATATAGTTTTATTTACCTTAAATTCTTTTTCTATAACATTTAATTCATTTGCAATATTATCTGTTATTGCTGATTGTGTTGGACTATTAGGTTCACTAAAGTCTGATTTATTGTAAATATTTTGTGATGTACTGGGTGCATTAATATCAGATTTAGAATAGTACTCTTTTTTAGAATAAACTGGTCTAGGAATTTCCGTAGAATAATCAGCTTTTCTAAATGAAGAGGTTGCATATTCAAAACATCTGATGTTGAAAATAATCTTTGTTTTTGGTAAGGAACATCTATCACAGATGGTATTTGTGAAAATCTTCCTAAATTTATTGTGCTAGAAATTTCTCTAGCGGAGAAACTTCTAGCAAAACTCAGTTTAACTGATCCATCGTTTGATTGTCGTATTTTGTTGATCTCAGTATTTGGTTCATGTATTTTATTTGTAGCTTTAACTGCTCCTTCCAAGACCCATTCATCTGGAAGATTTACGTCCTTCCATTTTATAGATCTTGAAATTACAGCATTAGATCTGGTCAGATCTATATGTAAAATCATTGTTTCTCCTCTTTTTAAAGAGTGTTTGGGTTTTGGACCAATAAACATGGAACTCATTACCTTGTAATGAATCCGATATATTAAAGTCAATGGAATTGATCCTGGCAACATATCATATCCATGTGTTTTGATTTGAAGTACTAAAGTTTTCAATATTTGTGTATCTTTCAAAGAACATGAAAAATTAGGATAACAATCAAAAGAGATTGGTCTTGTACATAGACTAGACTCTACAGAACTAAGAAGTGATTGTTCAAAATTATTATGTCGTATATCTCGTAAGACTACTAATATTGATGTATCTAAACCTTCTCTTGTTAAAGGTTTGATACCCACTTGTATTAAATCAACATGTAAATATTGATATCCTTTCTTTTTATGTTTTTCAAGTGATTTATAAGATAAAAGTTGTATTGTTTCAAACGGTTTAGAGAGTGGAATATCTCTTTCCTCCGTTTTAATTATATAATCTGATTTTAACATATTGAATATTGAAGACTCATATATTTCATTTTTCTTGATCTTTGGAACGACCCAGTTATTTACTGCTTTGTCAAAATTCTCTATTATTATTTCTTCAGTGTTGACAATTTTATTCTTATTTGCACATGTTACCGAGCTGCACGAAGCAGATCCTTCGAACATATCTTCCATTTTTATATATGCTTTCTTTTATACTTGTTTGGATCTTTGGCTACAAATACTTTGACGCATACAGGATTTATTGCTCTTCAAAACGAGACTGATAACCCAGCGTGTACAAAGCAAACACTCACCAAAGATTTACACAAATATAATTAAAAGATATATAAAACTGAATGAGCTGTCGGTAGATCTGACTCACCGTTTGGCTCTGATACCAAATTTGTCAAGGAAACAACATATAGTTGATCTTTCATATACTCCAGAATTCAGAGAAGAAGATATACCTACAAAAGCAAGACCAATTCAGATGAATGCAGAATTAGAAAAACATTGCAAAAAAGAAATACAAGATCTAAATCAAAAGGATTAATCCAAAAATCAAGGTCTCCTTGGAGTTGTGCTGCTTTTTATGTCAATAAAAATGCAGAAATAGAAAAGAGGAACACCTAGATTGGTAATAAATTATAAACCACTAAATAAAGCGTTAAAATGGATAAGATACCCATTACCTAATAAGAAAGATTTATTAACAAGATTACATTCTATATGGATATATTCGAAATTTGATATGAAATCAGGATTTTGGCAAATACAAATATCAGAAAAAGATAGATACAAAACAGCATTCACAGTTCCATTTGGGCAATATGAATAACCATATAATAACAAATATAACAATAGATATTGTGGCGCCCCGCACCCCGGCTCCGCCGAAGTCGGTGCACCCGCCGTACTTCACTAAGGAGAGTACTAGGCGTCTTCCATATGCGTCGTGATCCATGATAAAGTTTCATGGTTTTTCGTTCTTACGCGCAATAAGTAAGCGAAACCGTGGCAGAATTTAAAACTTCAAATGAAAGCACCATCACAAGCAGTTAAAGTTTACATCTCACATGATTGTAGCAGAAAACGACAAAAGTAAATTGTTTTCCCATCACAATTGCAAAACAACATCATCCTTAATGCTGGTACGCTCGGTCTACTAATCCTGGCCATCCTCCAACGCACTCACGGATAGGGAACCCTAGGCTCGTCATCAATCCATTCAACTTTATCTCCTGCCGCCTCTGGAGAGAAAAATAGGGTGAGTGACAACGTCACCAGCAAGTATACTATAATAATCATGAGTTAAATGGAAAGTGCAAGCAAGAACCGAACCCCAAATAATATTCGGTTATGAACGTACCTGTCCTTCGATCAACATTTGATAAGGATCATCACTTAATAAGATCGTAACTTAATAACATCACTAGGTAGAGTGAAACATACATAAGGAGACTGTAACAGGCATTGATTAATAACACAATATTCATCATTACTTAGGATACACCAAATCGTAACAAACCCATTCCAAGTAACATGTGTCGCTACGTTACGACTCTACGAGTGACATGCATGCATATGCACATGTAATGCGCCATGATTAAATAAGAAAATGCATTTTCATACTTTGCTTTCAAAAACATCATCGTCATAAAACCATAGAGTGTTCAGATCTATCTTCCCGGATCTGAGGCGGTAACTTCTCCCCTTCGAATCTATTATTCCCGGATTCGGATAGGTAACGTCATCCTTCTTTCAGATCTATCTTCCCGGATCTGAGGCGGGTAACTTGTCCCCCTCGATCTATTATTCCCGGATTCGGATCGGTAACGTCATCCTTCTTTCAGATCACTTAACCCGGATCTGCTCAGGTTCATACTGGCCAGTTCATACTCACACACGGTACCGGTGGGGAAGCGTTTTAAGAAAACAAACGAAGTCATCCTTTTGAAAACGCTTTTCATCATTCTTTCACGTAAAATCCATACCATAAAATCATGCATGTGACGATGATGCAATGTATGACATGTAACGTGCAAATTATAACATGACACATGACACAGGGACGGGCATGTCTTGTTAACAATGCTGAAATTTTTCCCAGCTTCGTATCATTCACTTCTTCTAAGGAATTTCTTGCTAAATTGCACGTGTTAGACCCGTTTAATCTCATGTACTCATCCACGACTGTCATAAGCGATTGCCATGCATGCGTTGTGAGCGTACGATGTCATTAAGAGGCCCATTTACTCCTTTTCATGAACCAATGCAATTTAAATTCTGAACGACCATATTTTACTATAAAATTTGTTGTGGCCAATCCTTTGATCTTTTTCTGGAAATTCCAACTCCCTAACTTCATAAACTCATTGGGGTAGCATCCTGCCAATTTTTAGCCCAAGACCAATTCTTTAAGGCCTTTTTCCAGATCACGCAAAGTGGGTCATAGATTCTGTCTATCCAGCCTAATTCGGTTTGACCAGTTTTAGTAGAAAATTAATTAAAAATAAACCACAACTCATTTTGATATAACTCCAACTGCCATTTCTTCTTTATTCATGAGGCTAGTACCATACCGAAAATTAGTGGATTTGCACACCCCTAAGGTCCATTTTTAGGCTACTAAACATGTTGCTTAGATTCTGTCCAGTACAAATTTTCCAGCAAGACCAATTTTAGTGGGAAATTCATTAAAAATAAACCGTAGCTCTTTTTAAGGTGATTCCAACTCTCACTCCTAAAAAACACATAAACATATTAGCATACCAAAAGTAAATGAAATTGAAGGTCCTTAAGGTCCCTTTTCTGGCTTCCCAAATCAGCCTAATTTCTAGTCCAGCTCCAGAATTTCCAGTGGACATAAATTCTTCCTAAATGTTCTTGGCTCACCTTTTCGTCCCCCCCCCTACTTGGTATTAACCCTAAATGAACACACACACACACCACATCAGCCTCATTATTTGATGTTAGTGAGAAAATGACCAAAACCAAAAGTAATTCAAGCCTAACATGCACACGATCAAATCTTGCCCTCTTTCCTTACCATGTTGTCATTTTACATGCAACTTCACCCCACTTCCCCTTATCCCTTCCACCGGTGGCCCTTTCACCATGAAAGAAGAAATCTTAAAACATTCAAGCCTAGATTAGGACATAAACATGCATAAGGTCATCAAAGAACTCATCTTAGAATAAGGTGCTCCTCCTACACACTTACATGCATAGGGCCGAAAGCTTTTGGGCTTGAAACTCACCATTTCACAACTAAGATCAAATCTTAGATCTTTCTAGTCATTCATGCACACACTTTCACATTCAAACCATAAAAAGTATAGTGTACTTGCCTTGGGAGTCCTTGGATTTGATTCGGATTGGTTGGTACGAGAAGCACTCCCTTCCTCTCTTTTCCTATCATGTACGGTTTGGGGTATTTGTTAGCCACCCTTTAGATTACATAATATAACTTAGAGAAGGAATGGAGGGTCTTACCATTTGTACTTCAAATGAAGGTCCTCTTGTTTGATGTTAAAGAAAATCCTCCCCCCCCCCTTAAAGCCGTGATCCCTACAGTTTGGTCAAGGAAGGAAATGTAAGTTCCTCCCCTTTTAGTATGTAACGTCACTCACTACGATTGGAGGGACCTTACCTAAGTGGCCTTGGAATGTTCTTGGTCTCCCTCTTTGGTCCTATTGCCTTCGCCGGTATAGTGAGGAGAGGAAGGAGTATTCTCTCTTTTGAAATGGCCTTTAGGGTTTCTCTCTTTAATTAGGTAGTAGAGAAAGTCATTTCTTGTAACAAGGGAGGAATTTACTCCTCCCTTTGGTTTTTGGCAGCCGACGGCTTGCATGGGGAGAGGGAAAGTCCCTCTGGAATGTCACCCATTATGGTTCCAACCATATTCTTAAAAAAAATCCCCTCCTAATTTATATGCAATGGTCCTTGGTCATTTCAAAGGATGTTCTTCATACACAATTCGTCCCGTGGCACTCTTACGCCCTTAACTAGTGTGCGTACATAAATCCCTCCTGTATTTTCCTTACTCCATATCCCTAAGGTTCATGAAATGGTCTTTTGTTAGACTTGTACAGGTATAAATTTATCCCCTCTACGTCCCTAGGCCGAAATGTGGCATAATCCCTTGTACATGTCTCCCCTGAGTAATGCCTATAAATGGGGGTTATAAATGTTTGCCTCTTATTCTAATTATTTTAATGTCCTTCCATAATCTACTATGCTACCCGTGTATCCATGTGACCGATTCATTTAAGTATATGTTCACATATGCTCTCTTTTAAGGACAAAGTCCGAAGCCTTAGAAGAAATATTCATTATGTCGGCAAACACTAAGTGCACGCTCATGCATACATATAATATATTCCTTTGATAATTTATTCTGTCGGTCGGTTGTATGTCGCGATCATGGATACATACGTCTCCATTACATACTTACGTCCTATCCCTAATTATTTGAATTAGCTAGGCTTAGTTGTAGTGTATTTGTATCTTTAGATGTACACCCTTATTGCTTCATGTGCGGGTTTGTTATAACGTAGCTTCTCATAGTTGTCAACGTATACTTAGGCTCTTTAGTACCTATCTGCTTTTCTCTTTAACGCTTATATTGGTGCGTAACTTTCCTTAGGTTCTTCGTATCCATAGGTGATTTTGGTAATGTGTTTCCTTTGAGGTCTCACTATCTGGTCGTGTTCTGCTTCTAACCCTGGTTTGCCATGCTAATTTTGAGCGGGGTGCAACATTCTCCCCCCCTTAAAATAAGTTTCGTCCTCGAAACTGGAGGATGGGTGCCTAAGTTTTCCAGGTGACCTTCAGCCCTGGGACCTTTCTTATTTATCGCTCTATTTATCTGGAGATAGTTTTCTCTTGTGATTTCAATGGTGCTTATCTTTCCCTAAGAACAATAGACAAGACACAAGTATTATTTCTTCATACCTGTCAGTAATTTTGGGTGCCTCGGTGTCCTCAGAATCTCGCTCTTCGATTTTCACCTCGGGTCACCCTATGCGAGGCTCCACGTGGGTGCCGCAACCGTCTTTCACTTACCCTATTCATTTGTCTCCTCAACCTTCTTCGTACCTTCATCATCCGGATGTCGCGCTCTGCCTCATAACATTCCTTTACCAGATCATCAAACGTACTTGGGTGTGCTCCGTTCAATCCTTCTTTGATTCGGGGGTTCAGTCCCCGCATGAATCTCGTTATCTTCCACTGTTCATCTTCCATAATCAAGGGTACGTACCGCCCTAATATGGTGAATTGACGGACATACTCTGAGACTGGGGTGTCCGATTCTTTCCTACGCAATCAAATTCTTCCATTCTTTCAATCACTAATTCCTTAGAAGATAAGCTCCACAGAATTCTTCCAAACTCTAGCCCAAGCTACAGGTACTGGGGGTAGCGATTGGACCCTTTCCTCCACCATTGACTTGGCTTTGCCGTCTTCAAAAAGGGGCGGATAATCAAGGGCCCTCATTTCATCGGGTACTCTTGCTCGGATAAGCTGGTCCTCTATCTCGTTCAACCAATTTTCGGCCTCCTCTGGTGTCCGTCTCTCCTCCAAACCTTGGGATATGTTCCCTTGTCCTCTTTCGAAAGTATATCCCATACTTCCAGGGGGTGACAACGATGATGTTCCCCCGCGCTCGTTGGTTGGGGTTATCTGCACCATGTAGTGTCCGTTTACTCGAAGTTATACCAATACCAGGAAACTCTACTTAGTTGGTACGTAAAAAAGTCGGGCGTCACATAACAAATTGGGTGCAAGTTGATTTCCCTTTGAATGATCCTCTACTAAGACCCAGTTCTGACTGGTCTCCTTCTAGGTCGTACTTTTGCATTACGCAGTGTCGACTTCGTTTTAGTATAGGAACGTCATATCTATTACAAAAACGTAACTGAACATATCAGAAGACGTAGGCATACATTCATTACTTTAGGATAGGTCATTAGGTGGGACCTATTACTGGATTGCACCTTATCTCGTAGGTCTAGGTCGTTTCCGTACTAAGGTCAACTCTCGTCAAAGATCAGAACTTAGGTCTAAGATCAAACTTAGTTGACTATAATCATAACTAGTTCTACATTCTGCCCGGATCTGGAGCCTTAGCTCTGATACCACCCTGTGGCGCCCCGCACCCCGGCCCCGCCGAAGTCGGTGCACCCGTCGTACTTCACTAAGGAGAGTACTGGGCGTCTTCCATACGCGTCGTTATCCATGATAAAGTTTCATGGTTTTTCGTTCTTACGCGCAATAGTAAGCGAAACCGTGACAGAATTTAAAACTTCAAATGAAAGCACCATCACAAGCAGTTAAAGTTTACATCCCACATGATTGTAGCAGAAAACGACAAAAGTAAATTGTTTTCCCATCACAATTTCAAAACAACATCATCCTTAATGCTGGTACGCTCGGTCTACTAATCCTGGCCATCCTCCAACGCACTCACGGATAGGGAACCCTAGGCTCGTCATCAATCCATTCAACTTTATCTCATGCCGCCTCTGGAGAGAAAAATAGGGTAAGTGACAACGTCACCAGCAAGTATACTATAATAATCATGAGTTAAATGGAAAGTGCAAGCAAGAACCGAACCCCAATAATATTCGATTATGAAACGTACATGTCCTTCGATCAACATTTGATAAGGATCATCACTTAATAAGATCGTAACTTAATAACATCACTAGGTAGAGTGAAACATACATAAGGAGACTGTAACAGGCATTGATTAATAACACAATATCCATCATTACTTAGGATACACCAAATCGTAACAAACCCATTCCAAGTAACCTGTGTCGCTACGTTACGACTCTACGAGTGACATGCATGCATATGCACATGTAATGCGCCATGATTAAAATAAGAAAATGCCTTTTCATACTTTGCTTTCAAAAACATCATCATCATAAAACCATAGAGTGTTAGATCTATCTTCCCGGATCTGAGGCGGGTAACTTCTCCCCTTCGAATCTATTATTCCCGGATTCGGATAGGTAACGTCATCCTTCTTTCAGATCTATCTTCCAGATCTGAGGCGGTAACTTCTTCCCTTCGAATCTATTATTCCCGGATTCGGATCGGTAACGTCATCCTTCTTTCAGATCACTTAACCCGGATCTGCTCAGGTTCATACTGCCAGTTCATACTCACACACGGTACCGGTGGGGAAGCGTTTTAAGAAACAAAACGAAGTCATCCTTTTGAAAACGATTTTCATCATTCTTTCACGTAAAATCCATACCATAAAATCATGCATGTGACGATGATGCAATGTATGACATGTAACGTGCAATTATAACATGACACATGACACATGGACGGGCATGTCTTGTTAACAATGCTGAAATTTTTCCCAGCTTCGTATCATTCACTTCTTCTAAGGAATCTCTTGCTAAATTGCACGTGTTAGACCCGTTTAATCACATGTACTCATCCGTGACTGTCATAAGCGATTGCCATGCATGCGTTGTGAGCGTACGATGTCATTAAGAGAACCCATTTACTCCTTTTCATGAACCAATGCAATTTAAATTCTGAAACGACCATATTTTACTATAAAATTTGTTGTGGCCAATCCTTTGATCTTTTTCTGGAAATTCCAAATCCCTAACTTCATAAACTCATTGGGCTAGCATCCTTGCCAATTTTTAGCCCAGACCAATTCTTTAAGGCCTTTTTCCAGATCACGCAAAGTGGGTCATAAATTCTGTCTATCCAGCCTAATTCGGTTTGACCAGTTTTAGTAGAAAACTAATTAAAAAATAAACCACAACTCATTTTGATATAACTCCAACTGCCATTTCTTATTTATTCATGAGGGTACCATGCCGAAAATTAGTGGATTTGCACACCCCTAAGGGTCCATTTTTAGGCTACTAAACATGTTGCTTAGATTCTGTCCAGTACAATTTTCCAGCAAGACCAATTTTAGTGGGAAAATTCATTAAAAATAAACCGTGGCTCTTTTTAAGGTGATTCCAACTCTCACTCCTAAAAAACACAATAAAACTATTAGCATACCAAAAGTAAATGAAATTGAAAGTCCTTAAGGTCCCTTTTCCGGCTTCCCAAATCAGCCTAATTTCTAGTCCAGCTCCAGAATTTTCCAGTGGACATAAATTCTTCCTAAATGTTCTTGGCTCACCTTTTCGTCCCCCCCCCCTACTTGGTATTAACCCTAAGATGAACACACACACACACACACCACATCAGCCTCATTATTTGATGTTAGTGAGAAAATGACCAAAACCAAAAGTAATTCAAGCCTAACACGCACAAGATCAAATCTTGCCCTCTTTTCCTTACCATGTTGTCATTTACATGCAACTTCACCCCACTTCCCCTTATCCCTTCCACCGTGGCCCTTTCACCATGAAAGAAGAAATCTTTAAACACATTCAAAGCCTAGATTAGGACATAACATGCATAAGGTCATCAAAGAACTCATCTTTAGAATAAGGTGCTCCTCCTACACACTTACATGCATAGGGCCGAAAGCTTTTGGGCTTGAAACTCACCATTTCACAACTAAGATCAAATCATGAATCTTTCTAGTCATTCATGCACACACTTTCACATTCAAACCATAAAAAGTATAGTGTACTTGCCTTGGGAGTCCTTGGATTGATTCGGATTGGTTGGTACGAAGAGCACTCCCTTCTGTCTTTTCCTATCATGTACGGTTTTGGGGTATTTGTTAGCCACCCTTTAGATTACATAATATAACTTAGAGAAGAATGGAGGGTCTTACCATTTGTACTTCAAATGAAGGTCCTCTTGTTTGATGTTAAAGAAAATCCTCCCCCCCCCCTAAAGCCGTGATCCCTACAGTTTGGTCAAGGAAGGAATGTAAGTTTCCTCCCCTTTTAGTAATGTAAATCACACTCACTAAGATTGGAGGGACCTTACCTAAGTGGCCTTGGAATGTTCTTGGTCTCCCTCTTGGTCCTATTGCCTTCGCCGTATTGTGAGGAGAGGAAGGAGTATTCTCTCTTTGAAATGGCCTTTAGGTTTCTCTCTTATTTTTTTTAAAAGTTGTAGAGAAAGTCATTTTCTTGTAACAGGGAGGAATTTACTCCTCCCTTTGTGTTTTTGGCAGCCGACGGCTTGCATGGGGAGAGGGAAAGTCCCTCTTTAATGTCCCCCATTATGGTTCCAACCATATTCTTAAAAAAAATCCCCTCCTAATTTTATATGCAATGGTCTATTCCCTTGGACATGATTTAACCGAAATGCTTACATGTATATTCTAACCATAGTTGTTTCTTCAATATTACATTTATGTATGTATTATAATTATCTTTCTTTTATCTTGGTCATTTCAAGGATGTTCTTCATACACAATTCGTCCCGTGGCACTCTTACGCCCTTAACTAGTGTGCGTACATAAATCCCTCCTGTATTTTCCTTACTCCTTATCCCTAAGGTTCATGCAATGGTCTTTGTTAGACTTGTACAGGTATAAATTTATCTCCTCTAATTCCCTAGGCCGAAATGTGGCATAATCCCTTGTACATGTCTCCCCTGAGTAATGCCTATAAATGGGGTTTATAATGTTTGCCTCTTATTCTAATTATTTTAATGTCCTTCCATAATCTACTATGCTACCCGTGTATCCATGTGACCGATTCATTTGCGTATATGTTCCATATGCTCTCTTTTCAGGACAAGTCCTAAGCCTTAGAAGAATTCATTATGTCGGCAACACTAAGTGCACGCTCATGCATACATATAATATATTCCTTTGATAATTTATTCTGTCGCGGTGTATGTCTCGATTCCATGGATACATACGTCTCCATACATACTTACGTCCTATCCCTAATTATTTGACTTAGCTAGGCTAGTTGTAGTGTATTGTATCTTTAGATGTACACCCTTATTGCTTCATGTGCGGGTTTGTTATAACCTAGCTTCTCATAGTTGTCAACGTAATACTTAGCTCTTTAGTACCTATCTGCTTTTCTCTTTTTACGCTTATACTTGGTGCGTAACTTTCCTTAGGTTCTTCGTATCCATAGGTGATTTGCTAATGTGTTTCCTTTGAGGTCTCACTATCTGGTCGTGTTCTGCTTCTAACCCTGGTTGCCACGCTAATTTTGAGCGGGGTGCAACATTCTCCCCCCCTTAAAATAAGTTTCATCCTCGAAACTGGAGGATGGGTGCCTAAGTTTTCCAGGTGACCTTCAGCCCTGGGACCTTTCTTATTTATCGCTCTATTTTGGAGATAGTTTTCTCTTGTGATTTCAATGGTGCTTATCTTTCCCTTATAACAATAGACAAGACACAAGTATTATTTCTTCATACTTGTCAGTAATTTGGGTGCCTCGTGTCCTCGGAATCTCACTCTTCGATTTTCACCTCGGGTCACCCTATGCGAGGCTCCACGTGGGGCCGCGACCGTCTTTCACTTACCCTATTCATTTGTCTCCTCAACCTTCTTCGTACCTTCATCCTCGGATGTTGCGCTCTGCCTCATAACATTCCTTTACCAGATCATCAAACGTACTTGGGTGTGCTCCGTTCAATCCTTCTTTGATTCGGGGGTTCAGTCCCCATGAATCTCGTTATCTTCCACTGTTCATCTTCCATAATCAAGGGTACGTACCGCCCTAATATGGTGAATTGACGGACATACTCTGAGACTGGGGTGTCCGATTCTTGCCTTAACGCATCAAATTCTTCCATTCTTTCAATCACTAATTCCTTAGAAAGAGAAGCTCCACAGAATTCTTCCAAAACTCTAGCCCAAGCTACGGGTCTGGGTAGCGATTGGACCCTTTCTCTCCATCATTGACTGGGCTTTGCCGTTCAAAAAGGGGCGAATAATCAGGGCCCTCATTTGTAATATTTGTAATAATTTCATATTTGTAATATTTGAATTGATGTAATATTTCAATGATGTAATAGTTGATATAACATGAAAAAAATAATTTTTAAATAATCATTGTGTATATGATTATTTAAAACTTTAAACCCAATAATTGAAAACCAAAAGAATGGATAACCATCACAGCATCAAAAAAGATAGTGTCAAATCATCCACCTTTAAGAGGCCTAAAGTTAGATGTATCAGGGGAATCCAGTAGAAGCTATTCATTACAAAAATATGACAGAAGATTCTCTTACAAATATTATTCAACAAAATAATTATACAAATACACATCTACATACAATAGGAAAACAATTAGATAAGTTAGAAAATATTACCAGACAACACCAATAAAATCTATAAGTGAAGAAATACTAACCAAAAATTTAAACAACCATTATTCAAACCTTTTCAAATATCATCTTCTAGTAATGCAAACTATATCTAATAAAGATGATTTCAATCAATTTATAAAAACAACAATTAAGTCGTATAGAAAAAAGTCTAGAAATAGTAATTCTATAACAAATGAGGTAGTTGCAGATTCAAATGTTAATACTTCTATAGCTCGTAGAACTAGAAATAAACGAAAAAGAAGTTACTTCGTTCTAAAAATTAATAATTTAGAAGAAATGAATCTGTCAAATAATTCGGATAATTCTGATAGTTCAGATGGCATTTGAACAATTCAAATAACAATTCTAATAAAGTGGAAAAATAGAATGGGATAAATCTATAATACCAGTACAAATGTCTACCAATCTAAAATATAAACCTATTCCCAATATAGTTTTAATGCACAATCAATATATTCTTGGAACTATAGATGGTATGTCAGAATATCAAATAATAAATGTATTACAACAAATGACAATGGCAGCCAATGCTTATAGAACTCAGCTAACACCTGATGATAAAGCAATTGCTGAATATCTTATTTCTGGTTTCTCTGGACAACTTAAAGGTTGGTGGGATCATTATTTAACTCCCATACAGAGACAAGAATATTAAATGCAATAAAAGTTGATGAAGAAAATAATCCTATAATTATAGATGAAGGAACAATATCTGATTCGGTTGCTACACTTATATTATGTATATCCGTACATTTTATAGGCGACCCATCACATATTAAAGATAAAAATGCTGAATTATTAGCAAATTTAAGATGTAGAAAAACTTAGTGATTTTCAATGGTATAAAATAATTTTTCTAATCAGATTCATGATTAGAGAAGATTCTAATCAGCCATTCTGGAAGAAAAAATTCCTAGCAGATTACCAAATTTACTAGGAGAAAAGGTTAGAAATAAAATTAGAGAAAATTCAGGACAACAAATAATATCTTATTCAAACTATACATATGGAGAATTAAATAAGTTTTATACAAAAAAGAAGGATTAACATTATGCCAAGACATAAGATTACAAAGTGGGTTTAAAGAAAGAATTAAGACAGACTAAGTCTGAATTAGGAACTTTCTGCAAACAATTTGATAATGATCCATATAAACCTTATCATAAGAAATGTCAAGGAGATTGTTCTAGAAAACCTTATAATAGAAATATTAGAAAACCATATAATAACAAATATAACAATAGATATAATAAAACACTAAATATAATAAAAGATTTCAAAATCCTCTAATGAATTCTATAAAAATAAATACAACAATAAGTATATACTAAAAAACCTTACAGAAAGATATATTACAAGAAAAATAAAAATACAAAAGATTACAAAAATAATTGAATGCTATAGAAATGTCATAGAAAGGTCATACTGCAAATTATTGTAGATTAAAAACAAAAATTACAAGAATTGAATCTAGAAGAAATCTATACTAGAAAAAATTTCAAATCTACTTGTTGAATCTTCTTCGGAGACAGAAGAAACATCTTTCGAGTCTGCTGAAGATCTTCAAGTTGATGAAATCTTACACATCTTCTTCAGAAACCTCTGATGAAGAAAACATCTTTATGTTCTAACAAAAGAACAAGAAACAATATTAGAAATGTTAAAGCATATAGAAAATCCCCAATTACAAAAGAATATTTAGAATAGAATAATAGATATAATTCAAAACAAAAAGAAACAAATAAACCAGCTATATTACCAATGTTTCACTAGTTATTATGATTTAACTAGTATATTAAATAAAAACAAAGATACAAAGAATAAAAATGCAACAATCCCAGATCTACAAAAAGAATAAAAGAAATAAAAATAGAATTAAAAGAGTTAAAAAATAAACAAAAGCAAGATTGAGAAGTTATGAAATTAATACTTACAAAATTACAGACTGTAGAAGAGTCTGATCAATCTTTAGAAACAGAACCAGTAAATATAGATAACAATATCATAGAAAATATTTCTAATGTGCCAGAAGATTTTTTATTTGTTTTAAGAGAAATAACATCAAGAAAATATTTAATAAGAATAACAATAAAATTCTCAGAACAATATCATTTATATACAATTGCTCTATTTGATACAGGAGCAGATCTTAATTGTATTAAACTAATCTGGTCCCAAAATCATATAGAGAATCTACAACTACTAGACTCTCTACAGCAAATAATACCAAATTGCAAGTCAAAAGTAAAACTGAAGCTTATATTATAAAATCCAATACATCAATTAAAACAATGTTCTTAGTTGTAGATGATATTCATCATGCAGTTATACTATGAACACCTTTTATGAATCTAATTACACCATATAAAGTAGGAATTAATTATATTTCTTTTAAAATAAGAAATAAAAAATTACATTTTGAATTTTTAGAAAAACCTAAAACAAAAAATTTAGATTTAATAAAAGCTTGTTCTATTCATAAAGAACAAATAAATGCAATAATTAAAGTAAAATGTTCCAATTACAATCATTAAAAGATACAGTAAATATTAATAAATAGAACAATATTTAAAGGATCCAAGAGATAATTACTAAAATACAAAATCTTAAATTATCATTTGAAAATGAACTTTGTTCAGATCTTCCAAATGCTTTCTGGTCAAGGAAACAACATATAGTTGATCTTCCATATACTCCAGAATTCAGAGAAGAAGATATACCTACAAAAGCAAGACCAATTCAGATGAATGCAGAATTAGAAAAACATTGCAAAAAAGAAATACAAGATCTAGAATCAAAAGGATTAATCCAAAAATCAAGGTCTCCTTGGAGTTGTGCTGCTTTTTATGTCAATAAAAATGCAGAAATAGAAAGAAGAACACCTAGATTGGTAATAAATTATAACCACTAAATAAAGCGTTAAAATGGATAAGATACCCATTACCTAATAAGAAAGATTTATTAACAAGATTACATTCTGTATGGATATATTCAAAATTTGATATGAAATCAGGATTTTGGCAAAATACAAATATCAGAAAAAGATAGATACAAAACAGCCTTCACAGTTCCATTTGGGCAATATGAATGGAAGTAATGCCATTTGGATTAAAAAATGCACCTTCTGAATATCAAAGAATTATGAATAATATATTTATGGATTATTCTAATTTTTGCATTGTCTATATAGATGATGTATTAATATTTTCCAAATCAATAGAAGAACATTTTAAATATTTAAAAACCTTCTTTATATAGCAAAGAAAAATGGTTTAGTATTATCTAAATCTAAAATGTCTTTATTTCAGACTAAAATAAGATTCTTGGGTCATCATCTGACTCAAGGAACAATTTTTACCAATAGAAAGATCTTTAGAATTTGCATCCAAATTTCCAGATAAAATATTGGACAAAAATCAATTACAAAGATTTCTTGGATCTTTAAATTATGTTGTTGATTTTATTCCAAATATAATAATAATTGCCAAAACCATTACATAATAGACTAAAGAAAAATCCACCAATATGGACTGAAGAACATACTTCAGTGGTTAAGAAAATAAAAAGTCTAGTATCTGATATACCTTGCTTATATATAGCAGATCCAGATTTATTTAAAATAGTTGAAACAGATGCTTCTGATATAGGATATGGTGGAATATTAAAACAATTACAAAATGGGAAAGAGTCTATAGTTCAATATACTTCTGGTCATTGGAATGATACCAAAAATCATATTCTACTATTAAAAAAGAAATTTTGAGTATCGTATTATGTATTAATAAATTTCAAAGTGATTTATTAAATAAAAAATTTCTTTTACGTATTGATTGCAAATCTGCGAAAGAAATTTGCAAAAGATGTTAAAAATTTAGCTTCAAAACAAATATTTGCTAGATGGCAAGCTTTATTAAGTATTTATGATTTTGATATTGAATATATAAAAGGAGATACAAATTTTGTTCCAGACTTTCTGACCAGAGAATTCCTCCAAAACAGACATAATGCCGAGGAAGTCCAAAGACAAAGGAAAGCTACCGGCGGATAATGACAATAATATCCACGGAAAACGTGGGCAGATAAGTTGAAGAAGAGGAAGAACTTCTTCAAAAAACCCCGATAGCCGCAGTTCTAATATCCCAAATATCTCCAAATAAAACACCAATATCCATTATTGAAAGCCTATCCAATAGTTCTGAATTTCAAGCATTGCTTGAAAAATTCAATATTCCAAAATCTACAGAAATAGCAGAGACTTCATCAGCAATATCAAAACATCAGTCAACTACTTCAATAACCCAAAAAAACCAATAAAGTTTTCAAACCCCAATCCACAGAAATTACCAGCAAATGCCCACATATAAAAAGGCCGTGCAGACAACCCAGTTTGTGGAAAAGTCTTTTTATCAATATATTACTACTATAGAAAAATCATATTATGAAAAATCCATTAATTTCTTTACAAAATTATTTTGGAAAAGATTTTTTCTATAAATCATGGAATATTGCAAAAACTACAGAATATTATCAACATCTGTTGATAATGACAAATTCTGTAGAAATAAAACATCATTTTAATAAAGATAATATAGAGTATGCCTTCTCCAACTTTAAAGTAGTGTCTATAATGACACCGGAGCAATGGAAAAAACAATTCGGATCTTTATCCGAGGAAATTGATTTTACTGCAGGATATAATTCAAATTTATTTTCAAATGTCTCCTTTAATTGTTGGGATTACCAACAAGCTTGGTATAATTCCCTATATTTTCAAAACTCCAGGGGTTCACACACCTGGTTAATATTTTTGATACCAGAAGAATAACGACGAAGAATGTTCCATATTGGTTCGCAGCATGGTGGGATCATTTTGGCTCCTGTGCAGAATATTTGAATGATGTAGTGAGACCATCACTACAAGTATTTACGAAGATGTATTCTCCCACAGATGAAGAGAAGATATTTTCGGAAATGATGATATTTCATATGAAATTCTATTTACCATGGGTATTCCAATGGAGAGCAGAATATACTCCAAATATAAAAGTACCCTTGATAAAAAGAAAATTTTATATCAAATGGTGGACAGCATTCAATATTCCAGAATCCATTTTACCCTCACAAAGTAATGGAACAAATAAAATATGGAATGCACAAAAACAAATTGCAGATAGCAGAAAAACAATAACAGCACCGGTGAAGCCCGGACATGAACAATTTTTATTACACAAATCAAGGATGCAATCTCAGCTGGCAATGGCGAAAGACCCTGAAGAAATGCAAAATATTTTGATGAAATTTGCTCCTTTATTGCAAGAAGCAAAACCTTCATCATCTTCTGTTCGTCGACGAATGCAGTGGATGAAGACGTTGATTTGATAGAATAAGTTGATCATTTGTAATATTTGTAATAATTTCATATATATATATATACACATATATATATATACATATATATATATATACATATATATAT
>AP025052.1:10025702-10110114 GCA_036186865.1 Eustoma russellianum
TACTCATAGAGGTGGGGGAAGGTTTCAAGTTCTCAAAATTGAACTTTTTAATCATGTCATTCACATATTTAACTTGACTTATGTGTATATCTTTACTCATTTGTTTAATTTTCAAGCCAAGAAAGCAATTCAATTCACCAACCATAGACATTTCAAACTCGGAGTTCATGCAAGTTTCAAATTCTTCAACAAGTTTATGAGATGTAGATCCAAAAATGATGTCATCAACATAAATTTGAATGATTAATAAATCCGATTTATCTTGTTTCAAGAACAAGTTGCTAACTATGGTGCCTCTTTTAAATCCATTTTCTAAAAGAAAGGTGGTGAAACGATCATACCAAGCCCTAGGTGCTTGTTTTAAGCCATATAGTGTCTTCTTTAATTTGTACACGTGATTGGGGCGTTTCAAATCTTTAAAACCGGATGGTTGCATCATGTATACTTATTGTTGTATAAAACCATTTAAAAATGCTGTTTTTACGTCCATTTGATAGAGTTTAAAACCTTTAATGCAATCAATAGCAAGTAAAAGTCGTATGGCTTCTAAACGTGCTACGGGTGCAAATGTTTCGTCATAGTCTATTCCTTCTTCTTGATTATATCCTTGTGCTACAAGTCTCGCCTGGTTTCTAACAACTTTACCTTCTTCATTCATTTTATTTCTAAACACCCACTTTGTGCCTATTATTGTCTTATCTTGTGGTCGTGGCACTAAATCTCATATATCATTTCTTGCGAATTGATTTAATTCATCATGCATAGCATCAATCCAAGAAGAATCACTCAAAGCATCAAATACGTTTTTAGGTTCAATTTCGGATATCATAGCATGAAATTGGTTTATTTATCCGGATTTATTCTTCTACGTGGTCGAGCACCATGAGTAATATCGTCTATAATGAGATCGTGTGGGTGATCCTCATGCTATCTTGGTTGATTATTCTCTAAGTTCTCATGTATTTCTAGTGTGTTCAATTCATCATGCAAGCTATCATCCTCTACATCATCTGACACGGGCTTTAGTTCAAAACCATCGTCATATTCTTTATCTTTTCAACCTCACCAAATTCATTAAACATCACATGAATGGATTCTAAAATTTTTCTAGTGATGGGATCATAACATCTATATGCTTTAGAATTCATAGAATATCCAACAAAAATGCATTCAATTGATTTAGATTCAAATTTATCTAAATTATCTTTTGTATTCAAAACAAAGCATTTGCAACCAAACACACGAAAGTGATCAATTTTAGGCATGCGATCATTTACTATCTCATAAGGAGTTTTATTTATTTTCTTTCTAATGGTCAAACGATTAACTATATAGCATGCACAATTTACGGCTTTCGCCCACAAAAATCTAGGCAATTTATTTTCACACAACATGGTTCTAGCTATTTCTTGTAGTGTCCTATTCTTTCTTTTTACTACTCCAATTAATTGTGGAGTTCTAGGTGGCGAAAACTCGTGTTTGATTCCTTTTTCTTTGCAAAATGCAATCATGTCCTTTTTTTAAATTCACCGCCTCTATCGCTTCTAATCTTTTTCACATTTAAATCATATTTATTTTCAAGTTATTTTATTAGTTTCGCAATCTCAATGGCACTATCATCTTTATTTGCAAGAAACAAAGTCCATGTATAGCGAGAAAAATCATCAACAATAACACATGCATAATGGCATCCACCGAGACTCTTAGTAGGACTAGGACCAAACAAAACAATGTGTAGTAATTCTAAGACCCTAGACGTGCTAATTTCATTTTTAGGTTTAAGTGACTCACGTGTTTGTTTGCCTTTAATACAAGATTCACACAACTAAAAGTTGTCTAAATCAAGTTTAGGCAATCCTCGTATTAGGTTCTTTCGTTGAAGTTTTTCATGTGTAGAAATGACATTGTGTCCTAATCATCTATGCCACAAATTTACATAAGGCTCATTTGATATAAAGCACTTACCCTTAGCGTCTAACATGTCATCCATAGAAAGCGTAAAATATTTCCTTCCCTTTTTTCTTTTAATACTGTTTCTCCATTTTATTTATTATGTTGTAATACGGACGAGTGAAACACACATCAAAACCGTTGTCAATAAATTATGAGATGCTAAGTAGATTATAGGACAGATTACTTACCAAGAAGATGTTGGAGATTTGAAGGGTACTTGGGCTTGCGATTGTACCTTTTCCAATGAATCTTCCTTCATTGTTGTCTCCGAAGGTCACAAATCCACCTTTTATAACCTTCTTCAACTTTGAGAATAAGCTCGGTTCACCAGTCATGTACCTTGAGCAACCACTGTCAAAGAACCACTTGATAGATGTGTCTTTTGATGTATGGGTTCCCTACAATGTACAACAATGATTTAGGTACCCTTTTAATTTGGGTCCTTACGAGTTAGTTATTCACCTCTTTGTAAAAGTATCTTTCGGTACCCATACTTGGGTGCTCTTTCTCGTCTAACAAATGGTAAAAATGTAGATGAAGGAGCAACATAGTAGACATGGGGTGAGAATACATTTGGCCTTTGGCCGAGTATTCCTTTATGCGTGTTGTATGGTTTTCGTTGATATGCTCTTGTGTTTGTGTGCATAGTGCGTGATCTAGATGTATGGAATGAATATCGTGTATGCATTAATGGTTTCTTCTCATATCTATACGGCACATAATTATATCTTGTATGATAAGAAGAAGAAGCATGATAAGATGAAGGGAGAGGGGGCCTAGGCGTCTTCTTAGGTGCCATATGTGTCTTAGGTGTTTCTATTTTCTTAAACAAAATGAATTTGGTTGGTTTAATTGATGTTTCGTTTTTCTCAATGTATCCTAATCCGGTTTTATCACTATCATGCTTTTGTGACAAAATGATGCGATCTAGCATGTTAGTTCCCATGTCAAATTGTTTCATCATTTTCTCTAAATCCGTATTCCTTGATTTTAAGCTTGAAATCTCGGATTTCATTTCATTATTATGTGCAGTTAATGATGAAATCTCTGATTTTAATGCATTGATGATGTGAGACGACTCTTTGTTTGAATCGTTTAATTGAGACACAAGATTTTTGTTAGAAGATTCTAACAACTTCTTGTCTTTAATTAATCGTTTCTTTTCTTTTGCGAGAGTCTTGGTGAATTTGTGCAACTCTAAATATTGACTAAAAAGATCATTATATGAAGGTTCAGAATCAGAGTCAGAATCAAAAGATACCTCGTTTGATGCTTTGGATACAAAGCATACTTGGGTCGTCTCTTCTTCGGTATCGGTCTCACAGTCGGATGTGTCACTCCAAGTAGAGGCCTTGAGAGCTCTTCTCCTTTGTTTAGGTTCTGAGACGAGTCTAGTTTTGGTCTGATCCTTGTCAAGGTGCTTGTTTGTTTGTTTGTCCTTGTTAGGGCAGTCATAAGATAAATGTCCAAGTTTCCTGCATTCATAGCACTTCACATCCTTGTCATTTGTTTTATTTTTATTTCTTTTAGTGGAAGTAGCCTTAGGTATGTTTTTAATGAATTTCTCATGAATTTTCTCAAACCTTTAGCCAATAGTATTAAGTCATCATTGTCTGATTCGGAATCACTATCATCTACGTGACAAGAAGAAATAGCGACGTATTCATTTGATTTAAAAGCAATAGTCTTACCTTGTTTTGACGCTGATTCCGATTTCCTTAATGTAAGTTTGTTTTCGTATACCTTTAGCTATCCGATTAGTTCCTCCATTTTTATTGATTTGGTTTCTTTACTTTCCTCTATTGCTGTGACTTTAGGGTCCCATTCGGATGGAAGACTTCGTAGTACCTTTTGGACCTTTTCCTGCATAGAGAAAGCTTTGCCAAGAGACACAAGAGAATTATAGATGTTAGTCAATCGTAGATCCATATCAACAATAGACTCATTTTGTAATAATTTGAAAGACTCAAGTGTGGACATAAGCATATTAATCTTGGACTCCTTTACTTGGCTAGTCCCTTAATGTTTCATCTCAAGAATTCTCCACATCTCTTGAGCACTAGAGCAATTTGATACGTAAATAGGTTCACTTTTACATAGCCCGTTTAAGAGTAATTGCATGCTCTAGCATTCATACTTAGTCTTTTTGTGTCATCACTAGCGTATTCTTGTTTTGGTTTTACAACCTCTAGTGTGACACCATCTACAGTAGATAATTTAGAAGGAATGAATGGACCGTCTTCTATAATAGTCCATAGATCAATATCAATAGCCATAAGAAAAAGTTTTATTCTAAGTTTTCATTGAATAAAGGGCTTACCATCAAAAAGAGGAGGCCTTTGACTTGACATACCTTCTTGTTTGGTTTTGAAGCTAGTGGTTGCCATCTCACTTAGATCGTTGGATCTTCTTGTTGTGAGTGTGCCTGCTCTCTGATACCACTTGTAGGACCTGTAAGGCACCACTAGAAGGGGGGAGATGTTGAATAGTTGGTGCGGAAAATTTGGGTTTTAAAATGTTTTGACCCAAAAACCCAACTTCGGAAAAAAATTTCTTTTTTCAGGTCCTGTTTTGCAACATTTGAAAAACTAGGTTACAAGACTACAAAAATTCTGAATTTTGGAGAGATTGTAGTATCAGATGTTTTGAGTATCTCCTAAAAATTTCAGATCAAAATTCAACTTTTAACCCCTTGAAAAATTGTTTGCGGTCAAATTGCGCAAATCTGCCAATAACAGTAGTCTGATTTAAAAAATTTATTCCGATTAATCCGTGGCTCCAAATGGTCTGAAACTTTAATGAAAAACCCCTTAATATATGTATTTAAATTGCTTGAAATAAATTCCTTTGGGGAGCATGTCAAATACGTTCAAGTTCTCAACCTTTGCAAATCTGAAAATCAGATTGCACTAGTCTCATAACTATTAACGTTTGAATGACTTATACTTCTCCAAATGGGTTAAAACTTGCGCCAAATGGAACGTAAGAGGTGTGGCTATGTTTCTGAAAATTTTTATAATTTTTGAAATTCGTTTACTATTTTTAAGATTGCGACGAAATGGATGCAAAGTGCTGGAATCTGAAAATACTGTGCAGTAAAGTAAAGAACACAAGGAATTTTATACTGCTTCCAGTCTTCGAGGACACCTTCCTCGGTTATCACTAAACAAAATAACACCTTACCACAAGGGTTTCTGGAGTTACACACCAACTCCAGCCCTTTACAATTGAAACAAGCAATCACAATGATCACGAACACCACCACCGAGCGGATGAAGGTTTGATCGCACCTTGATCAACCTTTTAAACAATGAGGCATGTATGATGGTATGAATAAAGCGTATACAATATGTTTAAATGTAGATACAATAGGCTTGAGAGAGAAGGAGAAGAAAGAAATGTAGAAGAAGAGAGTAGAGAGTCTTTTTGCACTTTTAAAATTGTGAGACTTGTCTTGCATTTTGTTTGCTCTTCTTCTCCTTTTTATTTGAAGTTGGCCACCCCAGTTAGGGCATCATCCCATCTTGAGAATTATTTTTTAATTCCTTGGAAAAATTCCTTGTATAGATGTGACATCAACTTGCTTACTTGGCACAACTTGATTGGATGATCGTCTTAGCCTTGCTTACTTGACACTCCTTGATTGGATGAGATTTGTCATCACTTGATGACCGTAAAAATCTACAAATATCACTCAAAACATGTGCCAAAATAGTAGTAAACATCTTACCAAATATCGTACAATTAATCCCAACTAATTTGGGAAGAAAATTGGTCTCCATTATGACCAAAAAATCGGCCATTCATTTGTCTCACATGCTGAAATTTTCAGCATGTGCTAAATAATTTCGAGACTTTAAAATATTGCCATATTACTACACATTAAATCCCT
Organism: Eustoma russellianum; assembly: GCA_036186865.1. Taxonomy (NCBI): domain Eukaryota; kingdom Viridiplantae; phylum Streptophyta; class Magnoliopsida; order Gentianales; family Gentianaceae; genus Eustoma; species Eustoma russellianum. Next base: position 10,031,548 of record AP025052.1, read on the forward strand.
TGAATATTGATAAGCAAATTATTCAAAATTAAGAGACAAGAATTCGGCCACTTAATGTCTCACATGCTGAATTTTCAGCATGTGTTACATTTGTAACATATTTTGAAATATTACCTTGTGTAGCTCCCTCCATTGAGTCACTAACCTTGTGTAGTCCATTCTTCAACAATCAAGATGTCAACTGAGCTCCACACAGGCTCGGCATTAGGCGTGAAAAGTAAGCTTGAACATGTGCTGAATTTATTTTTTGTAAACTTTGTAAAATAGTGCACAATAATTATACACATATGGTACATTCCAATCAGCCCTAATTTGAATATTATAGAACACTTTAGTATGTATTGAATATGTAAAAATTGTCTAGATACATGTTACATTTCATGCCAAAAACGTTCCATATGTTGTGTTCGTAGAAAACCGAATTTTTTACTTTTGTCAATTACGCGATTTTTCTTCAATTATATTCCAACCTTGTGCACATGTTATTTATATTATGTCACATATAATATATATAAAATAACTTTAATATTCAGCTCTAATGGCTGATTAAAGTGGCGCCTACATGTGCTTGAAATGTGATTTTAGAATCTCCACAATTTGGCCTTAATTGGGGGTGATTTCTGTGTGCCAACATGGAATGATTTTATGGCTGAGTGTATCATGTAAGCCAGAAATGTGTGGCCATTTTTGAAGTGTAGGCGCTGGCCATCTATATATTGCAAGTACGTGACACGTTGGCGAAGTTTTGGTAGTCACCCGATACGACAATTTTTGGTTTACAACCTTATAACGTGTCGTAATAATTTTGTCATCACCATGACTTAAATAATATGATATAAGACCTGAATATACTCATAAATATGAGGTAAGTATAGTGGTGTGACGATGACGTACGTTCGTAATATATATAACATGTCGGTAGTACATTGGAATATATGTGTATAGTGCCTTTTAAAAAATTATGAACATATATATAAATATACATAAGGCGTGTGATTTAAAAAGGATAGGAGGCTTTCCATTTCCATGTTTGTTGCCTTTATGCCTTCTCAATATTTGTCCATTTAGTGAACTACTTAGTTCATTTAACTACGTACTTCACTTAATGAACTAGTTTAGTTCATTAATGGTGGCACCTGAAAATAGTTCAAACACAATAAATGTTTTCCATTTGATCTAACCTTTAAAGCTTCATGGCTTGTTAGTACGGAAACATTATATATAAAGTATATAAGGCAAGTTTGTCACAAAAACGTGTCAAGTCATAAAATGTGTCATGCATTTCTTTAGCACACGTTATTTAAATCATGCATTTTTGTGAATCACTCAAACCCTTTCTCTCAACACTTTTGCGGTGGACTTCTTTCAAACACTCTTCACTAATGAGCATGTGGTTGATGTAGATTCTTTTCTTGATCATATCCCCTCCTTGGTTACAACATCTGACAATGACAAGCTTATCGCCATTCCTGATATGGAGGAGATTAAACGAGCAGTATGGAATTTAAGTCCAAATAGCATAGATGGACCTGATGGGTTTAATGGTCATTTCTTTAGGACATGCTGGGATATATTGCAAGTTGATTCACATGCACTGTCCAAGAGTTCTTTTTGGGTGTACCTCCCCCTCAAGTTATGATTTCATCTCTAATCACTTTAATGCCAAAAAAGACCATCCTTGTACTTATACATTTCTTAGGCCCATATGTCTATCTAACTTCATAAGTAAAGTCACCTCAGAATACTTGCTTCTCGTTTGTCGACCCTTCTACCGCAGTTGATATTTGCTGAGCAGATTGGATTTCTCAAAGGACATGATGTCAGTGTGCACGTTCTAATGGCAAACGAGATGGTGCATTTGATTGACACGAAATCTTGTGGAGCCAATGTGATGATTAAGCTGGATATGGAAAAAGCTTTTGATCGAGTGAATTGGAATTATCTTGAGGCAATAATTCAAAAATTTCGCTTTCATGCATGCTTCATTAGAATTATAATGAACAACATAAGGTACTCGAAGCTTTCGGTAGCCATTAACGGGTCAACCTATGGTTTTTTCATGCCTACACGCGGAGTGAAGCAAGGCGACCCTCTTTCTCTGTTATTGTTTATCCTTAGCTCAGAAGGATTTAGCCGCAGCCTAAATCACCTGTTCTGCATTGGATCCTTACGTGGCTTTGCATTTGGAAGAGTACCGGTTATTTCTCATTTAGCTTATGCAGATGACATGCTCTTATTCCTAAACGACTCAATTAACAATCTAAATATCTTTCAGTCATTTCTTCAATCTTATCAACAAGCATCGGGTCAATTAGTGACCTATAGCAGAAGTAAGTTTGTTACAAGCACATATGTCATCAATCAAACTCTTCGAGATATTGGGCAAGTTCTGCTTATGCGGCCATCAACTTTACCCATCAAATATTTGGGATCTTATTTATATCGTGGGATTAATCGTGCTAGTTATTGCACTTCGTTGCTGCAACATTTTGATGCGAAGTTAACTGGTTGGGCCCGTCACCTCCTCACTCCAGGGAGACGATTGGTTTTACTCAAATCAGTCCTCACGACCATGCCTCTCCAAGAGTGTAGTGCATTCTATCAACAAGAAGATATCTCAGTTCATTTAGGGCAACCGATATCATTGGGCTTCTTTATCTACCTTATGCTTTCCTGAAAGGGAAGGAGGTTTTAGAATCAGAAGTTTGATGCATATTCAGCAGGCATGTGACAGTAAATTTTGGTTGAATTATCATACAAAAACATCTCTTTGGTCTGTATATATGCACCAGCGATATGGGACGAGATCATATTATCTTCCTTGCATATATGACTCCCTCGATTGGAAGAGAGTTTGTTCTACACATTCACTATGCATGCAACTTTCAACCAGTATACCAGCACCTTTATGGTGTTCAAATTCATCGGGTATGTTATCTATCCGGCATGCATATGATGACATTCATTACGCTCGCCCACAACTATATTCTCATAAGTTCATTTGGTGGCATGGTCTGCCGAAGTCGGCAAGTTTATTCATCTGGCGCCTCTTCCATCAAGCATTGCCTTTAGAGGATAACTTGACTCGTTTCACTACCATTTGTCCCACTATATGCCCGTCCTGCAAAATGCATTCGGCTAATATCAATCATGTTTTTCTTCGCTGCACTTATGTAAAGGATGCTTGGATGCGCTTTTCCTTGATATTGGATGGTCCTTTACATCAGGATACACAACATCGGACATATTTGCTTCAATGGTGGCTAACATCCACATCTCAGACTCTCAAGGGTTACTTTCGTGTAATTGGCCCAATTATGCTTTGTTGGCAGTCTGGAAGGTTTATACAAGCCGAGTTTATGGTGAAGCTGATATATCGCCTGCTAGTATATATAATATGGCACATCAATCTTGTTATAATTGGTCTTCATCAATATCTGGCACATCCTTAGCGGAAAACATTCCATCTCTAGTTTCTGTGGGTTTCTCCCCACATCTACGTCTTAATCCAATACACAAATTGAAATGGGAGTTACCACCATCTGGAAAATTAAAGTTGAATGTGGACGCTTCCGCTGAAAAAAAATCAGCCTCGGCAGGAGCCATACTTCGTAATTTGGAGGGGCATCTAGTCGCTGCAATCTCATTTGCTCTTCCTTGCCTTTCGCCATTGCGGGAAGAAATTCAGGCGTTATTATACAGCATCATGTTTTTTGGGACGTTATATCACAACATATTAATAGAGACAGATTGTTACCTGAATACTCTCGTCTACATCTGTTTCTCAATCTCACTAGAAGTAGCATTCGTTTCATACCTAGGGAGATCAAGATGGTTGCACACCAGCTTGCGTAGTATGCATGTATGTTTCCTGCCACAACACTTTTTTCATCAGATGTACAGCTTCCTCCTACGGCACGTGGTTTCTATTATACTGACTGCACAACCCATGCTCTAAGGTCATAACCTTTCGTGGCATCTTTACGACATGGTTTTTTTGGGTGTTGCTTGTATCAATTTGATGCAGGCAACTTGGAGGAATTATTCTATGGATGCACGCAGTGGTGACTATCTTCCTGTGCTGTTACGTTGTCGAATACTGGTTGCTTTGGTCAAACATGACTGAAGCAAAGGCGGCACGTGTCTACTACATGTTTCCTTCCAATTTTGCATGCATTTCTTTTCTTTTTCCGATTATAGGGTTATCTCATCATGTTTGCGACAATGAGGACATTTCCACCAACGAAGGTACACAAGGGCATCAAGACATCACGAATGCACCCCAGCCATCCATGTGAGAAAGTTGGTTTATGGCACAACAGTATAGGGTCTCTTTATTCATTGCTAAATTTGCTGCTTTCTTATACATTTCGCTTTCTATATGTATTTCTTACATTGCATTGTTTAGTTTGGGAGAGTCTCCCATCATAGTATCAACATCTAATGTAACCACGGTATTCCTCCGCCACAAGTGAGAGCTTATGCATTAATAAAATGACTGGACGGTGCCGCCGCCCTTCACCTAAAAAATATCATATCTATTATTGGGCCTCACTTATGGCGGAGGAATACCATATTACATGATTCAATGTATATCATCATATGAATAAAGATAGTAAAGGTACAGAATGGATGTCATTGTCTAACGACATATGATATGCCACATTAAAACCTTGCCAAGTAAAACCACCCTTGTGGATAAAACCTTGGCGAAGAAAAAAGCGTACATATTTATGTGATTGGACAAATGACAATATACAATGCAATCCAAAATAATGGGGAAAACTAGCAGCAGGAGAATAGATGGGCCAGCAACAAAACTGGCCTCCAAAACCGAGAGACCAGAATGAGGGAAGAAGCTAGCTTTGTGGAACGCCATGTGAGGGTGTATATGAAGCAGCGCGACGATGGGAGGGTTGAGTCTGTCACAACAATGCCACAAATATGTGAGAGTAGGTATGATACCATGGGATAGTACGTAGCCATAGAAGTCACCATAGCCTCCTGAGCCAGATAGTGCGTAGCCTGATTAATCTCTCGAGGAGCATAGTGTACTGGAATGGAAAAAGCTTGGAGAAGGGCTCGAAGACAAAGCAAGTCAGGTGCTAGAGGTATAGCAGTATGGTCGATTGTTGAAACAAACTCCTGGCAATCAGTTTCAATAGCGATGTGCCCCAATTTCAGCATATAATAAAGAAGAGCAATTAGCACAGCTTTAGCCTCCACCCATAGAGGATAGAGTCATGCCGTAAAATGCAAATGATAGTTCACCATTAGAGTTGCAGACAATAGCTCCACTGTCTGCTGTATATCAGCCAACTGTAGCATATGTATTACGTTTCAATTGGCCTGATGGTGGCGGCCCCCAGCAGATAATCCGAATCCGATGAAGACGTAGTGGTGGAGAGAGGCCTAGCTGAATAAGTATGGGGATAGATGCTGCAAGGTTAGACACGTTCCTGGATTTTTCCTAAAGAAATATATGACGTCTTACTATACGAATTAATGCCATAGAAGTGTACGATTTCCAAATGCTCCAGAACAAGACGCCAAGATAAACCCGTTGCATTTCGCTAAAAATTTTGGTGGAGCCCAAATCCAAAAGGCTAAGAAATAAGTCTGCCAGCTTCTTGCATGTGTAGTATCTATATCCAATAGAACATCAAAATATGCCCTAACCACCCGAATCTCCGAACAATGAAAAAATAAATGGCTGGTTGAAGCTGACACCATTCGACAGAATGGACATATGGTGGGCATAATCTGTATAAAACGTACAACAACATCTGGCAAAGGTAGTGAGCCATGGAAAAGTTTCCAAAGAAAAACCTGAATAGCAGGCTGCTGTGACTTCATCCAAATGATTGAGTAAGACAGTAGTGTGGAGGCAAATGGACAGACACAACCATATGCATTCTGTAGCGTAAACTGTCCAATAGGAGATATCCAGATTTGTGAGCCATCAACCCATTGAATCAATGAAGAATAAACCGAATTAATCAAACATATGCGGCGCCAAATGGGAGAGTCATATAAACGAAGTGTAAAATCCGGACGCAGCCCATAGCAAAGTCACATATAATGACCCCATAAAGTGTTGCTTGTATGATATAACCACCACAATTTGCATGAGTATACGTCCTGGACCACACTTAGCCCTCGAATCGCCCAGCCTCCCTCAGATTGTGGATAGCATATATTGCCCCATGAGACCTAATGTCACCTTTCTGGCCCCTATAAAAATCGTGCAAAGCGTTCTTCGAGTGCCTTAATGATACTGCATGGTAACTGTGTAGCAGCCATAACATGATTTGGAATATACAACAATACTGATCTTATGAGCACTATCCTGCCCGCAGCACCCAAGAGTTTGTTCTGCCAGTGCCCCCAAACGGGTGTCTACATGCTGTAATAAATCCTGACAGTGACAAACTCGTATAATGCCTTTATGAAAATAAGAACCCAAATATTTCATTGGTAGTGTAGACTGCCGCATCCCAAGCAAACACATAAAGGAACGTCGGTTTGGAACACTCACCCGATTAGAAAAGACCACTGTACTTTTATGCCAATTGACTGCTTGACCTAAAACACATTCATATAAAGAAAGAAACTGTTTAAATCGTGATAAGTTTCTGCGATTAGCAGCTAAGAAAATCAACAGATCATCAGCATAGGATAAATGTGAGATAACCATTGGCATACGGCCCAAAGAAAATGACATAATATGAGACTGTTCCACGAACCTTTTTATGCCCCTACTAAAGCCCTCAGCAGCCAAGATAAAGAGGAGAGGTGATAATGGGTCTCCCTGCTTAACCCCACGGGTGGGACGAAAGAAACCATGAGGAACTCCATTAATCAAAATAGATATATGCATACCTTCCAAATGATTGAGCACGAGGGTGATGAAAAAGGCAGAGAATCGAAATCTCTAAAGAATGGCCTTAAGGAATTGCCAACTAACGCAATCAAACGCTTTTGCCATATCCAACTTGATTATTGCATTATTTTGCCGCGCACCTTTATCAAACTAGTGTATTAATTCATTAGCCAGCAAAATCTGCTCTGATATACCTCTGCCCTTTTGAAAGCCTGCTTGTTTCGGAGATATGATCCTGGGGAGAATAGTATTCAAACGACTAGCAAGAATACGCGTTTGAATCTTACTCATAAAAGTGGATAAAAGCAATCGGGCGAAAATCACTGAAGCTATGCTGAGCCGTGCCTTTTGGCAACAAAATAAGCATCGAATGCGCCATTGCATATAGGATCGGGAATCCAAGGAAGAATTCTTGCACCGCTTTATATACATCCAAATAAATAACATCCCAACAACTACGAAAAACCAGCAATTATACCCATCAGGGCCTGCTGCACTGTGTGGATCTAAACTCCATACCGCTTGTTGACTTCCTTAATGGTTGGCATGTGTGTTAACATAAAGTTGTCGTCATCCGATATAAGATGTGGAAAGTATCCAAAAATTCATTCGAATCCTCTACAGGCTGCGATATGAACATGCGAGTAAAATGATCGACGGCTGCTGCTTCGACACTTTCTGAGGTGTCACATAATTCTCCTGTTTCCTTATGTATGCGATGTAGCTGCTGATGCCGGTGTTTATCTTTAACAATAGAATGATAATAGTTAATTACATTCGCCCTCCCAGAGCCATTTAACGCGGGCCTTCTGCTTCCAATGCTCCATCTCTCGGATTGAAGCTTGCTGCAACTCGGCTTGTGACTCAAAGTAGGCCGCTCGATTCTCATTGGTGGGATTAAGATATATGTTATCTATATTGTTCTAGCTCGCTGCTCCGTATACTCTAAACGATGAAAATATTGCCAAAAACCTATTTGTTCCACCGAGATACATCCTTTTTGAAACATCGCAGTTTGGCACATAATCCCTGCATGCCCCTTACCGTGGGATATGAGGCCCATGTGGCTCGCATGAAATTATGAAAATCGGAGTGTGTGGTCCAAGATGTGATAACGCGAAACTATTTATGGCCATTAAATGGATTTTGACCACATTGAATCAACAAAGGACAGTGTTCAGATGTAGTCCGGCTGAGATGTGTCAAACAGACCTCAGGAAATAAATCATAGAGGCCATCATTACAGAAAACCCAGTCAAGACGACGCCAGACGCGTCCTAACCCTCGGTCTCCTTGCCAGGTATAATGCGTTCCAACATGAGCACTGTGTGCCAAGCACCATAATGGACTATATCCGCAAAATCTGTCAAAGTTGATAAGGAGGGGCGAGATGCACCTTTATGATCAGAAAGAGACAAAAAGGTATTAAAGTCACCCGATATAAGCCACGGCTCCGAATGTGCATCCACATGATGTTGAAAGGATTGCCAAAGTCGATCGACCACTGTGTGTCAACCATAAACACAGGAAATCCAAAAAGTATGTTGAGTAGTAGTCATTTGAAAGCGAAAATGAACTACCTGATCAGAAAGACCGACATCCAACAATTCCATAATAGATGAGTGCCAAAAACACCAAGCTCTACCATCACACACACACACTGCAATGAAGTAATTTCAAGCTGAATTTTTGCCGGTTCAAGATGCAACACTGGTTGTTGGGGTTCAATAACAAATAAAAATTGGACCGAGTAAGTATTAATCAACATGCGCAACCGAGAGAAGAAGGTGCACAAACCACTTAAATTCCAGGTGAGGGTATTCATTGAGATAGTGTATGTGAGAGCTAGAGGACCGAGTAACACTACGAGTAACAACCTAACAAGGCGGGTGTGGAATCTGACAGTGAAGTCTTCTGTTGCATTTTCGAATGCATGGAATGAACCCATCGTCATCAGCGTCCATAGGTGGATGAGCAATAAGCTGCAGTAATTCTGCATCAGAAGTTCCTTCCTTGATAGGAGGAATGCGGTGTGACAATGATTTAGATAATTGGCGATATTCATGTTGTATGTCTGTCAGTGTAATGTTATCTGCAGATTTAGCAGGCATCACAAGTAGTTCTAATCCAAAACCGTATGTACCATCGGGGTGTCTAATACATAGGTCTGTTGCTCCGTTATAGAATCCTCCGATGATCGGCCTAGCACAGACACATTTTGAGAATCAGAGGGCTGAACTTCGATTACCTCTGCAGGTTGATCTGACTCCTTCATTGGCGATGGAGAGAGTGGCACAGGAGCGTCAACGTGTGTGGGCTGATCGGGTAATTCCTCTGGTGCAAAATCCTGCATTTTCGAATGCCATTTTTGGACCACATGAGCTGGATCGGAGTCGACCATGGCGGCTTTACCACACTGATCGTGCTTATGTCCATAGATACATCATTTATCACAAAAATCTGGAACATGCTCATAAATTACAGATTGAAAATGGTTGTGATCGTTGCTTTGAATAAGAAGCTTGGATGGTAATTCCTTCGAAACATCATCCACAGATACTCTAGCAACTGATGGCCGAAGAAACTTCTATGTGGCTGCATCCATACGAATCGGAGACCCTACCATTGACGCGATAGCAAACAGAGCAGACTGATTATGGAGAAAAACCGGCAGTCCCGGTATCACGATACAAATAGGGACAATTGGAGCATCATATCGAGGGTCAAAATCATGTGTATATTTGGCAACCCGCATATGAAATCCCAAAATATTCTGTGAGCGACGACAGAAACAATGATTGTAATCTTCCTCCTTTTCAAACTGCAACAAAACGTGGGCTTTATCCAGTAATACGGCATGCACATCGCCAAGAAATCTGATGCAATCCAGCAATTTTTGCAAAGCAGCCATTGATGGTCTTCCATTCCAAAAGGATCCAACCAAGGTGAATTTGAATGGAGCCAACATTGTCGAGACGTCAGCGGCATCAAACATTATTAAAGGGCAACCTTTATACCGCTGAATGTGTTTTGTGGAGAGTGAGGGTGTCGGTGGTAGGCCACTGGTGAGGACGGAAGCGAAGGTCTGGGCAGCCGGAACGGTCTGCCCCGGCGGCTGCATGGTTGAAGGGTTCGATATCATAGGGTTCAGTGTGAAGGCGGCAGAGAGAGTTTTTTCACACTCTACATTTTTTTAATCAAAGAGTATTTTATTATGATGCAGCCTCACTTTTGGCAGAGGAATATCATATTACAAAAAAAAGTGTCATCAAACGAAAATAAGTAATGTAATGAGCTAATAAGTGCCAACCTCCAATTGTATATGATATGCCGCATTAAAACCTTATAAGTAAAACCACCCTTGTGGATAAAACCTTGGCGAAGGAAAAAGCATACAGATTTATACAATTGAAGCGTTGTGCCAACACAGTATGAATGCTCGCATAGTCCAGCCTAAAATGATATGGCACTGTCGGTCCAATCGCGTAGGCTCCCGTGATAGAATAGTGAAAAGAAAGCAAGCGAAGAAAGCTGAGTGTGGCACCGTGCTATCGCCGTGCCTTGAGATCCATCGCTCCTCACAGCAAGTCACATGAAATTAAGATGTAAGTATCATGAAAATAACGTATGCGAAAGTATAGGGTAGGAGATAGCACATACCTATGCCGCCTTGATTCAGTAAGAACTAATGCGACACATGCAGTATAAGCCGTCCCCTTGTATAAAGTAAGTCCTTCAAACTACGTGTCTTTAGTCGGATAGATCGGTTCTCAGCCACGTACCTCAACAAAGTATTACAAAGTGTAGATACCTCACATAAAGCATTGCAGCCAACAATATTGCAAATCCAAGCAAAAGAAAAATATGTAAGTATAAACATAATCTCATATTATGTGAATCCAGCAAAAGACACCAATGAGAGGAAAGAAATCGCACCAGTGTTACTTGTTCCCTTTGGCGACACAGGCAACCAATAGAGTTTTTCGCCAACACTATATGAGACATTTGATCAATGACGTAAAGCAGGCAGCTGCACATCCATAATTATTGCTCCACGAACTTCACAGGGAAGGCCTAGGAGAGTATTATAACGTCAGAGACCTGCGGTTCTGTAGCCATGTCAAGCTAGCATGTGAGAAGCCATGTTGGCCTCTCGCAGACAATATTGAATGGTGGCTTGGTTAAGTGATAAAAATAGAGCTGCTCATGCGAGATCAGCAGCCAAGAAACCCGTCAATGGTTGGGCAGTGGATAACATAGAAATAATGGAGTAGTAATCCGTCTCAACGATAATATTATCCCGCTCTCGCGCATAATGAAGCAGTGCCAGCATCAATGTTAAGAACTCTGCGCGTAGCAGACTAACCCGAGGTAGAGCAAAACATACTTCACCTTTTGCTCCAATACTTGGAGCAAAAGCAATACCCTGGTCCTGAGAACCCCCACCGCTCCGGCCACAAGGAGCATTGTGGAGGATGCAAATCAGTAGCCCAGTGGCCTCCTGGTCATTTCTTAATACTGTTCCCCCTACTGCTTGGCATCTTCCCGATGGAGGCAACTCCCATCTAATGATCTGCAATCGCTTTGTCCTCAGTGGAGGAGAGAAGGCCAAGGCAACTAAATACGACATATTCGTTGCGAACTTATTTCCATTCATTGCAGAACACCACGTATGATGAGCGTACCTTGTCAAATAACCGCCTATAGACAACATTTTCTGCTCCAAAGCGGATTGTCGTATGCTCTTTCCATACATTTCACGTGACAATCGATGGGACTAACACCCGCAGCTGGCCTATCATAGATGTTTTATTTGACAAGCGCCACCAGCGATTTAAGCGTGCCTTAATGGTGCGGCTGTAAGGCATAGACCCAAAAAATGATGGAGATTTCTGTCCATATTGGTTATATCCGCGGGCAGTGAAGAAATATGTGATCCTGAGTATCCGAGTTCTGGCAACAAAAAGCGCATTGCGAAGGGAACACCGTTTTCCAGCACTGCAAATTATCTATCATTGGCAAGGATCTTGTCCAAAGCCTCCATAAAAATAGGCGCAGTCCAGGATGTGAATGTGACCACTACACATATCGGGACTCAGCAAAGCGACTCTCTGATGCAGCTATGATGTTATGGGCCGATTTTATCGGGAACTATCCATTAGCATCCGATAACCATTACATGACATTCTGCGTGCATTCCACCTTTGATTCCATAAAATCATTTATGCTACATAATCGCTTCCATACTGGGGAATCATAAATATGCGAGGATATTGAAGGCCGATGACCATACTTCGGATTACTAAATTTTGCCCATAGCATGTTAGAGTGAAAATACTTCCACCAAAGCTGACAATCATAAGCCTTCTGAATATCCACTAGATAACGTATTCACAAACCACCCTCCTCCGTTGCAAGGCATATGGAAGGCCATGAACTCCAATGATACCTACCTTTCCATAGGAAATCAGCCATTCTACGATGCAAAACATCAATGACGCTCTTTGGCAATCGTGAACTAGCAATAATATGTGTGGGCATCGAGCTTAAGTCATGCTTTATTAACACCACCTGGCCAGCCATTGACAACAGCTTAGTTGACCAAGATGTTAGCTTAGCATCAAAATGAGTAATGAGAGATGTGCAATACTTGGATCTATTTATGCCTTTATAGAGAAACAAGCCAAGATATTTAATCGGTAAGGAGGATAACTGCATACCCAAGGAATTCGATGCTGAGACACCGGAGACCCCCCTGCCCACCACTATTTGGCTTTTATGATAATTAACAAGTTGCTTGGATGCATTCTGATAAGAAGTCAAAAAAGAACGAAAGCTTTCCAAATTTTGACTTGATCCATTTAAGAATATCAATAAATCATCCGCAAAGTCCAGATGCGAAACACGTGGCACTCGACTAGCAGCAAACCCTTTTATTGTACCCACCTCCATCATGGCATTCAAGCCACAGAAGAAACCTTCTAAGAAAGAATAAATAGTAAGGGTGATAAAGGATCGCCCTGCTTTACACCTCATCCTACAAAAAATAAGCCTGCTTGCTTGCCATTTATAAGTATCGAACATCGGGTAGTGCGCAAGTTATTTATCAAAATACGGACCAGTCTGGAGTTGAAACCCAATTTCTACAGAAGAAGATCAAGATATCACCAATTGACACGACCAAAAGCTTTAGCTATATCCAGTTTTACCATAACATGGCCCTCTATAGCCCGACTATCCAATACATGCACCATCTCTTGGGCTAGAAGGATTTGTTCTGTAATGCCTCGTCCTTTCATAAATCCTGCTTGTTCTGGCAAAATAAGTTTTGGCAGCAATCGGCCTAGCCGAGTAGAGATCAACCTCGTAATTACTTTAGATACAAAATTTGTCAAACAAATAGGCCTGAAATTTGCGAATGTTTGAGGAATCTGTACCTTAAGAATCAAGATTATAGTAGCCGCGGCCACCTACTTTGGCATCAACACACCTAAATAAAATTCATGAACCGCCTGAAGGACATCATGGTGTATGACTTGCTAAAAGCACCTGTAAAAAGAGCCCAGATATCCATCTAGACCTGCCGCACTGATGGGCTAAGATCCCACACTACCTGCTTGACCTCTTGCAATGTCGGCATGGCTTGCAACATACTGTTATCATCCGATGTCAACAAAGTCGGAATATGCCAAAGAATAGCCTCACAATCCTCTACCGGCTCCACTGCAAAAAGATTTGAATAATATCGCACGGCATCCGCTTTGATATCTAGACCGAGCACACATTTTGTACCACCTGGACGTAAGATTTTACGAATAGATTGTCTTGTCCTCTTATCCTTGACCGTTTGATGATAAAATGAAGTATTAGAATTTCCTTCCTTAAGCCATTTAACATTCGCCTTTTGTTTCCAATAAAGAAATGCTCATGTCTGCGCAAGCTTTGACTGCGCAACACTATGGTCATACCTTTCGCGCGTAGATTCAGTGGGATCGGATCAAATGCCCATTCTCAAGCAGCTACTTCCTCTTCGGCCTGCGCCACCGCATCGAAGATGTTGCCAAATATCTCCTTACTCCATTGCTTTAAATGATTCCATAAACGACGAAGCTTATCAAAAAAAATCCCACATTCCTCGCACCGACGGAAAAAACCGCCAATGATGCTGAACCAACACATCAAAGTCTGGAAGTGTAGCCCAAACATCAAGATATCTGAAGGATGTAGGCCTCCTTGCATTGTCGATATCACATGTCAAGTAAAGTGGAGCATGATTAGAGGAAAGCCTAGCAAGATGTTGTACCTGCGTAATCGAAAACATATCCAAAAAAGATGGAGAGCACAAGAAGCGATCAAGACGTCTCCAAACACGGCCCAAACCACGGCCATCACACCATGTGTATAAAGACCCTTGAAATGACATCTCTTGTAAACCACATGCATATATACAGTCATTAAAGTCTTGTAATGAAAGCAATGTTGGCGCCGATCGTTCCCGATGCTCATCCGAAGGGCGAAATGTGTTGAAGTCCCCACCAACCAACCAAGGAATAGTCAGTGAAGTATGGAACAATTGTAAATCAGCCCAAAATGGTCGTCTAGCAGAGATGGAGTGCAATCCATAAATTGCAGTAAGCCAAAATCTCTCACCAGATGCTAACCAATTAAACTTTATGGAGTAATTTTGTTGACCGGACTGCTCCTCCTCCAGCGATAGTATAGAGTCCTTCCAAAAAAACCAAATATGATCATCATAGGCAGACAAAGCTTTCGAGAAACCGAAATGCAATCTATACGACAACAACAATGAAGCCCTAGACTTAAGTTCTGCGACTACTAATATATGGAGGTGATGACGACGAACAAGCGATAACAAGCGATTCATTGAGGTACGTATACCTCTAACATTCTATATTATTATCTTCATTATGATAAAGCATCAAAAGAGTTAGAGACGTGAGCAGCCCGTAACCTTGTTATCCTTGGCGTTGTGGGGGCCGTATAGTGGCTACGACGCAATAACGCAGGGCAACAGAAGACTGGGGATCAACGGATGGCTCCTGTGATACCACAGATCAACTTGTATCTAAATATATGGCTTTAAAAAGATTAGCCATGGCGTCATAAATATCACGATCTTGCTCATCCAGCTGGTTAACATTTAGCGGGAGTACCAACTCACTATCTGAGAGGACAGAGTCTGCTACATGCACTAGGGGCTCACCCAAGGTACAATCATCGATTCCCTTTAAGCGCAAAACATCTTGCACATTCGAAACCGTAGGTGGAGCATTCATGTCTGGTGATGGTGGCGATGGTTTCACACTCTACATATATATATATATATATATATATATATATATATATATATATATATACCGTCTGAGTATTTTATTGATATTTAACACTCACTTATAGCGGAGGAATACATGGTTACATGAATGCGTATATCTATGGAGGGAGACTCTCCAAAACTAAACAAAATAGAGAAGCAAAAATGTATATAAACCATAAAATACAAGATAACAACAAACTATAGCGTGAAAAAAATATTACAAAACCCACAACTCCTGATCGAATGTAGTGAAGGCAGCTTTTGTCGGTGAAGTAGCTCGGCCCTTGTTGCGGTGGAGGATGATAATATCTCTGACATACGATGTAACTTGAAAAAACAGATATGGAACTTATGACATAGGCATGGCAATTGATGAATCCGAAAGCAATGGAATAGATAAAGGAGAGATGGGTACCCAGGTTGCCCCTTACTATGATAGTTACGGGCAACAATAAATAGGCGATAGCCCCATAGGTATCCATCCTCAAGCAGCGTATAGTTGTCCCCACATACCGGCGTGTGAATCTCAGCACAAAAGATATATGCGACATCAAAAATATGAGAAACAATGAACTGCATAAGAAAGAAAATATAATGTAAAACACACCCGGCCGCTTGCATTTGATGGATGAACAGGTGAGATTTGTAATATGTTGTCTCCGTGAGGATACTAAGTGCAACTATATGGGGTATGAAAATCTGCACGTAAGCTACCACGTGACAGTGGCAGAAGATCCTCAAATATATGAAAGATACATGTCTGTAACCACATCAATCCATATTGTTCTAAATAGTGTGCTACCAAATTACCCTCGCGAGGGACATATGATACGGTGGCGTGCATAAGGTTCAAGAAAAGCTTCAGTTGAATGTAGTATATGCCTAGCCGGTTTGACAGAACCGGTGTCTCATCAATCAAGTGCAGGAGGGATAGGCCGTCTATCTCAATATGTATATCAAAGTACCCTACTGTCACAAAAAAGAGAATGGAGAAAAGCATAGCCTGGATTTCTGCATGCAGTGGCTGCATTGTGGGAAGCAGGAAACAGATGGCCTGAATCATTTGACCTGCATCATTACGTAGTATAGCTCCCCCAGCTGCCCCCTTCTTCCTGCCGCAACATCTATATTAAGCTTTAACTTACCTGTGGGGGGCAATCTCCATCAAACAATTTGGATACGCCTGGGGCGTAGTGGTGGCGAATAATGAGCATCCAATAAAGGCAGTAGGGAGGATGCAAACTTACTTTCAGAGATAGATGAGTACCATGAGTATATGACCCGAAGCCGTCCCCTAAGCCGAGGGAGTGAAAAAATGTCTGAACCAAACTCTATTAATGCATACTCCTTCCAGATGTTCCAGGTAGCAAGCAAAGGCACAATCACCGAAAGTTGTCCTATCATTGTTGTTTTACATGCCGACGCCACCAGTCGTACAAGTAGCTCTTGAAATTTGAAACAGTAGGTAATGGACCCCCAACGACTAGGGCTAAATGAACCCATAATGTCTGAATTATTGGACAAGCGTAAAAGATATGGTTCTGGCCTGTCGACGCATTACAACAGGACACACAACGAGTAGGAAAGGAAACTGTAGGACCTGTATGGCACTACTAGAAGGGGGAGTTGAATAGTGGGTACGGAAAATTTGGTTTTTAAAAACTTTTTAACCAAAAACCTCTCTTCTGAAAACAGTTTCTGTTTTCAAATCCTGATTTGAAATAATTAATGACCTAGTTACAGACGTTCAAAAATTATGAAATTTGGTGTGAATGAATTCTCAGATGTTATAAGTATCTCATAAATATTTCAGAATGAAACTCCACTCCTAACCCCTTGAAAATGCGTTGTTGGTCAAATTGCGCGAATCTGCCAGAAACTGTGTTTCGACTTGAAAAGTTTATTCCGATTAATAGGAACAGTTTTTAAAAATTCTTTTGGAAAGTAAGTCAACTACGTTGATATTCTCTACCTTTGCAAATCTGAAAAACAGATTCTACTAGTCTCAAAACTTTTTACGTTTGACTGATTTATATTTATCCAAATAAGTTGAAACTTGTGCCACATAAAAGCTAGGATGTGTGGCTACGTTTCTGCAAAGTATTATGATTTTTGAAAATTGTTTGCTATTTTTACCGTTGTAATGAAAACGATACAGAAAACAGGAAACTAAAAGTAAAGTGTTGGAAAGTAAGAACACCGAGAATTTTATACTGGTTTGGTAAAAACAACATACTCCAGTCTTCGAGGACACCTTTCTCGGTTATCAATAAACACCAAAAACACCTTATCACAAGGGTTACTGGAGTTATACACCAACTCCACCGTTTTGCAACCAATACAACCAAAACAACCAAACAAACTGATCACGAACAACACCACCAATCGAATAAAGGTTTGATGACACCTTGATCAACCCTTTACAACAATGAATGAGTGTGGATGGTATATGTAGGACATGTATAGAACTACTAGAAAGGGGGGATGAATAGTAAGTGCGGAAAATTTGGTTTTTAAAAAGTTTTGAACCAAAAAACCTAACTTCTGTAAACAGTTCCCGCTTTCAGATCCTGATTTGAAATAATTAAATGACCTAGTTAGAGGTCTCCAAAAATTATAAAATTTTGTGAGATTTTACTCTCAGATGTTCTGAGTATCTCCTAAAACTTTCAAATTAAAATTCAACTCCTAACCCTTTGAAAATACGCTTTTGGTCAGATTACACAAATATACTAGAAACAATACTCTGATTTGAAAATTTTATTCCAATTGATTGGAGACTGCAAATGGTCTGAAAATTTAAATACAAGACCCTCAATATATGTATTTAAATGGGTTAAAACATTTTTGAAAAGTTTCTTTGGGAAGTATGTCAAATACGTTATTATTCTCAACCTTTGCAAGTCTGAAAATCAGATTGCACTAGTCTCAGAACTATTCAAGTTGGATTGACTTATACTTGTCCAATGGGTTGCAACTTGCGCCAAATGAAATTTAAGAGGTATGGTTATGTTTCTGAAAAATTTTACGATTTTTGAAATTCGTTTGCTATTTTTACGATTGCAACGAAATCAATGCAGAAACTGAAAACTAAAAGTAAAGTACTGAAAGTAAAGACACGGAGGATTTTATACTGCTTCGGTTAAATCAACATACTCCAGTCTTCAAGGACACCTTCCTCGGTTATCACTAAACACCAAAAACACCTTATCACAATGGTTGCTGGAGTTACACACCAGATCCACCCTTTCACAAACGATATAATCAATCACACAAATCACAAACACCACCACCAAACGGATGAAGGTTTGATCACACCTTGATCAACCTTTTACAACAAATGAAACATGTATGGTGGTATAATCAAAGCCTATTCAATATATTGAATATAAGAACAATAGGCTTGAGAGAAGAAGAAGAAGAAAGAAATGTAGAAGAAGAGAGTAGAGGCTTCTTTTGCACTTGATAGAATATGAGAGTTGTCTTGACTTAGTTTGCTCTCTTCTCTTCATATTATTTAATCTTGGATGCCCCCCTAGGGTCTTTCATCACCTTGAGAATTCTCTTTAATTCCCTTGGAAGATTACCTTGTGTAGAGATGACACCATCTTGCTTACTTGGCACAACATAATTGGATGAATGTCTTGGCCTTGCTTACTTGACACTCTATGATTGGATGAATCTTGTCACCATTTAGTAGCTGTAAAATCTGAGATTAAAATGTAAAAACATGTGCCAAATAAATTTTAAATGTTGCCAAATAATTAACAATTAATCCTTTCAATTTGGGAAGCAAATTAGTCACATATTCTAGGCACAAATCGGCCAGCTCAATGTACATGTGCTGAATAAATTTCAGCATGTGTAGTAGTTTGAAATGTTTGAATTGTTATCTTCTGTAGCTCCTTCTTTTGTGTCACTAACCTTGTGTGGCTTATTCTCCACCAATTGAGATGCCAACTAAGCTCCACATAAGCTCCACCAAGCTGAGAATGGCGTGTAATACATCTTGAACATGTGCTGAATTTTACTTTTGCAAACTTTGTCAAATATTGCACAATAATTATACATATATGGCATATTCCAATTCAACCCTAATTTGAATATTCTATTACACTTTAACATTGTCTTGAATATGTAAAAAGTGTCTAGATACATGTTACATATCATGCCAAAAACGTTCCATGTGTTGTGTTTGTAGAAAACTGAGTTTCGACTTTCGTCGATTACGCGATTTTTCTCCGATTAAATTCAAACTTTTTGCACATGTTATATAGATTATATCACACATAATATGCATAAAATAAATTAAATATTCAACTCATAAGGCTGTTTAAAATTGGCGCCAACATGTGCTTAAAAAGATGAATTTGGAATCTCCACAATTTGGCCTTAATTTGGGGTGATTTGTGTTTGCCAATATGGATTTATTTCGTGGCTGAACATATCATGTAAGCCACAAATTGTTTGGCTCTTTTCAATGTATATGGGCTGGCCATCTATATATGGCAAGTACGTGGCACGTTGGCAAAGTTTTGGTAGTCACCCGATACAACAATTTTCGGTTTATGACCATGTAAGGTGTCGTAATAATTTTGTCATCACCATGACTTATATCATATGATATAAGACATGAATGTACTCATAAATATGAGGTAAGTATAGTGGTGTGACGTTGAAGTACGTTTGTCATATATGTAACGTGTCGGTAGTACGTCGGAATATATGTTTATTGTGCCTTTTTATAAAAAATCTGAATTTATATAATATATTTTTTTAGGTGAAGGATGGGCGGTACCGTCTGGATGTTTTATTAATATGTATAACTCTCACCTGTGGCGGAGGAATACCGTGGTTACAACGAATGTCCTATCTAAGGAGGGAGACTCTCCCACACCAAATGAAATAACCGAATGATAATATACAATAAGCGCAGGATAATAGCTAATAATAGTATAAAAACAGATAGAAAATAAGAAAGCCTAATATAAACAGTAAAATGCATGGCTGGTCTTGCATGCGGAAGTCTCGAATGCCAATGCCCCTCTAGGAGAATGAAGATGCTTTCGTTGGTGAAGTAACATCCATTGATGAAATTGAATATGAAATGTCAGTCACTCCATAGAACCCCATGTATGAGATCAAAAGACTTGAGTCAGTAAATGTAGGTCCAAGCATAACTGATAAAAGATGTGATAAATACAATACATATCATTGTTGCCTGCATTCAAGTTGAAACAGCATACGACACACCAATGCAGCAAGAAGATTTCCTCTAAAAACGTGCGGGCAAGCGGTGCAGGTTGTCCTGAACGTCATCAGAGAAAAAGAAAAAATGATCCACATAATACAACAAAGCAAATAAGTCCGCGGAAACAAGCAAAGTGAAAAGTAAAACATACCCACGTTGCCTATACCAATCATAAATAATATTTTTTTTTATTAAAAGAGTCATTTTATTAAGAAAAAACCTCACTTATGGAGGAGAAAAACCATATTACAGAAATAAGTCATCGCACGAGAACAAATGAAATAAAGAACTAATAATGTCATATCTCCAGTTGTATATGATACATAAATAATATATATATATATATATATATATATATATATATATATATATATATATATATATATATATATACAAACCACATCATTGTATTCAATATTATACACATTTGATATCAATGACAGTCGTATAAATATGTACGTTTTTTCCTTCGCCGAGGTTTTATCCACAAGGGTGGTTTTACTTGGCAAGGTTTTAATGCGGCATATCATATACGACTGGAGATATATCATCCTTAGCTTTTTAATTCAATTATTTGCATATTCTGACACTTGTAATATGGTTTTCCTCCGCCAAAAGTGAGGCCTTATCATAATAAAATCACTCTTTTCATAAAAAAAATATATATATATATATACATGTGACCAAGTGATTCATTTACACTAATCTTTCGGCCACTTCAATTTTCTTTTGTGATATCTGTGGTTTATGGCAAGCATACGATTTTACAACGCCGAGCCTTATGGCATGCTTTATGTACATTCTCAGAAACATCTACATTGCCTTGGATAGTTGGGGGATTTTAATACATTTCGATCCTTGACTGATCATAAAGGCCGTTCGAATCCATCTCTCTCTGCTTTACAGGATTTTAATGACTGTATTGAGTCATGCAGTTTGATGTCACTGTAGTTTCATGGGTCAAAATTTACTTGGACAGATGGCAGGGGACTTGGAAGAGTACGTCAGAGATTAGACTGGTTATTTATTAACTCTGCTTTACATGATCAATTTGCGGATTTACAACTCACTCATCTACCTCGCACTACTTCTGATCATACACCTTTGTTGTTTCTATGTCGTATATGCCAGTCCGAACTCCGTCGCTCATTTCGATTTCTAGACTCATGGTTATTACACCCAGATTTTCATACTTATACACAACATGCTTGGGCATCTTATTCTACCACTGGCGGCATGTATGGCTTCTACTCCAAGTTGTTCCGTTTAAAGAAAGACATACAGTGGTGGAACAAGGAAATCTTTGGTAATATATTTTCTAATGTCAAACATGCAGAATCCAATCTATCACGAGCTGAAAGCGTCTGGGAAACATCTCCTACTGAGGTGAACAGGATTGACTATTATAAGGCAAAAGCTGAATATCTTCAAGCATCCTCCTATGAACTGCATTTTTGGAAACAAAAGTCTCGCGTCCGATGGCTAAACGAGGGTGACGCAAATACACGATATTTCCATTCTATTGTCAAAGGGAAACGGCTACAGTTACGTATTCAACAAATACACACGCCGACAGGCAACTTATGTTCTACGCCTAATGAAATTATGTCTGAAGCGGTATCCTTTTATACATCTTTATTTGCTCGTGAGCAAACTCTAAATTATGATGATATTCTTTGTTATATTCCACGGGTGATTTCTTCGGATGATAACACTTTATTAACGCAAATACCCATGGCGTGGGAAATTAAAGCTACAGTTTGGCATCTAGATCCTGCTAGTGCAGCAGGACCCGATGGTTTTAATGGTAACTTTTATCGATCCTGTTGGTCAATCATTCATACTGACGTGGTAAAAGCGGTGCAGGAATTTTTCATTGGCATTCCTCAGCCTACTGTGATGGCTAGTGCACTGATTACATTAATTCCTAAGAAGCACTCTCCTGCTACCTTCAGTGATTTTCGTCCAATATGTCTATCTAATTTTCTGATCAAAGTCTGCACAAGAATTATTGCTAGTTGTTTGAGTACATTGCTCCTGCGCTTAATATCTCCAGAACAAACGGGTTTCCTGCCAGGCTCAGATATTTCATCCCAAGTACTTATGGCTCGAGAGATGATACATATGATGGATAAGGGTGGATCACAGGTATGTTTGAAGCTAGACATGATGAAAGCATTTGATCGTGTCAGTTAGGAATATTTGGAACTATTACTGCGCACTTTTGGTTTCTCTGACTTTTTCATTCGCATTATACTAAATCACCTGCGGGCTACCACATTAGCAGTCTTAATTAATGGTCAACCTTCATCAACTTTTCGGCCATTTAGAGGGGTGAAGCAGGGAGATCCTTTATCTCCATTACTATTCATTCTATCTTCTGAGGGATTTAGCAGAGGTTTGAAAGCATTAATAGCTGCTGGAAGATTGCAACCTTTTCGCCTAGGGCGGATTCCATTTATTGGCTTATGCAGATGACTTGTTGATATTTTTACGGGGGGACGCAACAAAACCTACGACATTTTCACACCTTCCTCACACACTATGAAACTGCTTCTGGACAAAAGGTTAATTATCAAAAAAGCAGTATGATTCCTTCTACTAATATATCTACACGGTAGCGATGCAATTTTGAGAATATAATCAACATGCGATGTTCTACCTTACCTTTCAAATACCACGGCTCCTACTTGCACAAAGGCATTTTCCGTGCCAGATACTGTGTTCCTCTATTGCAGCATAATGATGATAGACTTCACGGATGGCACTCTCGATTACTTTCCTCTGCTGGTCGCTTAGTTTTGTTACGCTCTGTCATAGCGTCATTACCTCTACACATCCTCGCATCGGGTGGGTTACCCAAAATAGTTATCAAGGTCATTAATAGAAAGATGGCATCCTTTTATTGGGGCAGTAGACATCACTGGGTATCATGGAATACTATATGCACACCTCAAGAAGAAGGAGGTTTGGGGATTCGAGACCTAAACATGTTACAGTAAGCTTATCACTGCCGTATTTGGTGGCCCTATCAACAATATTGTACGCTTTGGATTAAATATATGCACGCCAAATATGGTCACCGTGGAGATTATTTGCCTCGTTTACCAGATTCTCATATCTAGAAAATTATTTGCAGGATACATCCCTTCTGTCATTCTCAAACTACTGGCCAAGGTACATATCTCACATGGTTACACACGCCAACAGGAGATTTTTCTTTGCGCAGTGCTTATGATAGCAGCCGCACGCCTCACCCGCATCTACTTTCAGCAAAGTTCATTTGGTTTAAACATCATTCCCCAGTTATTCAAATATTCTTATGGCGACTCTTCCATTCTGCGGTGCCATTAGAGGATTATATTGGCAGGTACTCTACATTTTGCCCTACACAATGTCCATTCTGTAAAACAGCGTCAGCTACAGTAGATCATGTTTTCTTACATTGTTCACATGTGCGGCCTTTATGGCTTTACTATGTTGGGGAGTTACACTGTCCTACACCATCGTCGTTGCAGCTGTGTCAGTATATACTCGCTTGGTGGTATCGTTCATCTTTTTCGTCTCTTCTTGGGGTATTTAAAATTATAATTCCGGCGATTATAGTGTACAACATATGGCGTTGCTATGCCTCCTTAATCTACGGGGAGCAAACTAGCATTACATTCACATCACTTCGGGCCTCAATACACTATGACATTACCATTTGGTGCAAAAAGATAGTAGGAACTAAACTTGCAGCAGACTCTAGACGTTATTTCTCATGGCTGTCGTTGATGCCGGCCCCACGGCCTTACCTGATTCGTTGGAAAACACCACTGCCAGGCTCGCTAAAATTAAACATAGATGCGGAAGTAGGCTGACAGTATGCAGCAGGGGGTGGTATATTGCGCGATCATAAGGGATCTTGTGTGGGAGCAATTTCGTTTAGACTACCTCCAAGTACACCGCTAAACGCGAAGATTCAGGCCGCATTATTTGGAGTTTTGTATTTTCTTCCACTACATCGCGGCATCATATTAGAATCTGACTGTGCCCAGATGATATCTCGTTTGGCCCACCCGCAACTAGTCCATGGCAACTATTATCTTCGATTACTTCACACGCTCGTTCATCTCCAACGTCTCGATTATCATCATATCTATCGTGAGGCAAATATGGCAGCACATTATTTAGCTCAACAGGCCATGTTGAACCCCATCACACAATATTATGCATCTCGTACTCTTCCTTCAATAGTGCGCGCTTCTGTCTCATTGGATCTTTCCTCCGTTCAATTGCGTGTCCCTTGATACTCTCAAGTCTTCCACATGGATTGGCGTTTTCTCTATTTCTCTGCCTGTATCCTAAGGGATCCAGGCAGTCTTGGTATGTGTTGCTATCTTTTGGCCTGGCTTTTACTCTGCTTCATAATCATTTATGTCTTGTTCTTTTTGCTTGCCTGGACATGGTTTGGACTGCATACTCTAATGGCGAGGCTTTTCCTGGCAATGCAACGCTCCTATCATGCATTGGTGGACTCTGCGGCTGTGACTCCATTGGCGCATCATATCACAACATCGTCGCCTTGGCATAAATTTAGCCAAGGCGACTCCGGTATGTGTTTGACTTCTCAGTTTTCTCTTCTATTGATTATCACTATCATCGGTATAACTTCTTTCTGGCAATCTTCCGAGGTACGGCTGTTCCCGCCCAGATAGCGCCTCATTCAGCAGATTCTGGGGAATGATGTTCACCCAAACTTCTGCAACAAACCTAGCTTTGTACTCAATTTTATATTCATTTCATATCAATGACAGCTGTATAAATATGTACGCTTTTTCCTTCGCCAAGGTTTTATCCACAAGGGTGGTTTTACTTGGCAAGGTTTTAATGCGGCATATCATATACGACTGGAGATATGTCATTATTAGTTCGTTATTTCATTTATTCGCATACTCTGATATTTGTCATATGGGTTTCCTCCGCCACAAGTGAGGTTTGTCTTTAATAAAATGTTTCATTTTAAAAAAATTGTATAACCAAGTGGAGAGGAGACTTTCCATGTTTCAATTTGTTGCCATCATGCCTTCTCCAAATATATCTCTATTTAATGAACTAGTTAGTTCATTAACTTAAGTACTTCACTCAATGAACTAGTTTAGTTCATTAATGGTGGCACCTGAAAATAGTTCAAACACCACAAATGTTTTCCATTTGATGAAGATTTAACGCTTCATGGCTTGTTAGTACGGCAAAAATGTATATAAAGCATATAAGGCATGTATATAAAAAAAAACGTGTCCAGTAATAAATTTATCATGCATTTCGTAAACTTGTACTATTTAAATCATGCGTTTGTCGATCACTCACTCTTTTTCTCAACAATCTCCCTCTTTTGATGACTTACAAAATAACCTTAGTTCATGATTTAAATATAATCGCTCCCCCTCCAATGGAGCACAAATTCGAATTTTGAATTTTTAATTGTCTCTCCCTAGAATTTTGCAATCATGCTCTTTCTCCCCCTTAAATCACACTCTCTCTCTCTCCCTTAAATCATGCACTTTCTCTCCCCCTTTGTTTTGTAAATAATATCAAAAGTACATGTAAGAATGAAATAGTAGTTTATAGTATATCAACAAAACTCATGCATTTCAAGTGCACTCTTAAGGGTTATTTATTCAACCCTTTGCAAATGTCTCTTTTGGTACCCAAATTTGGGTGACCTTCCTAGGTCTTCGAAAGGTGAGAAAAGAGATGAAGATGCAATATAATAGACATTAGGTGGGAGTGCAATTGGCTTTGGGCCGAGAATTCTATTGTAACCATTGTATGTTTGTCGTCTTTGATAAGTTCTTGTGTTGGTGTGCATGGTGCGTGATCAAGATGCATTTTTGTTGAATGAATGTCGTGTATGCATCAATGGTTTCTTTTCATATCTATATGGCACATAATTATATCTCGTATGATGTGAAGAAGAAGAATGATGAGATGAAGAAAGAGGGGGTCTAGGCGCCTTCTTAGGCGCCACATATATCTTGGGTGCATCTATTTTCTTAGATGGAATGAGTTTGGTTGATTTATTTAATGTCTCGTTTTTCTCAATGTATCCTAGTCCGGTTTTGTTACTGTCATGCTTTTGTGAAGAGATAATGAGATCTAGCATGTTTGTACCTGTGTCAAATTATTTCACCATTTTTTCAAGATCTGCATTCTTTGATTTCAAATTTTAATCTAAAATTTTTATGACATATACATAACATCTGAAAGTACTTTGTCACCAAATTTCAAAATTTTAGAGGTCTATAACCTAATCATCTATTTAATCAAAAACCGGGTCTGAAAACAGAATCTGTTTTCAGAAGTGGGAATTAGTAACAAAGAGTCTTAAAAACCAATTTTTTCCACACTAACTATTCAACCACCCTTCTAGTGATGCCATACAGGTCCTACAAGTGGTATCAGAGCACACACACACACACACTACAAGAAGATCCAACGATCTTTGTGAGGTGGCATGCACTAGTTATATAACCGAGCAAGAAGGAATGTCAAGCTTAAGGCCTCCTCTTTTCGACGGTGAGTCTTTTATACAATGGAAACTTAGAATGAAACTTTTCTTTATGGCTATTAATATAGACTTATGATCCATCATAGAAGACGGTCCTTTTATTCCGTATAAAATAACTACGATTGATGGTGTTACATTAGAAGTCGTAAAACCTAAGCAAGAGTCTTCCATAGAAGATAAAAAGAGATTGAGTATGAATGCTAAGTAATGAGCTAGATGAGAAAAGAGCAAGTGGTTTAACTGAATCTACTAAATCAACATTAAGATACGTAGGTTTAAGGCTATGCAACTTCTTCTAAAGCCCATCAAATACCCCCAATGCTAGGGCCCGTAACACATTTTCAGCACTACTCCTAGATACCACCACTTGTTTCATACTTCTCTAAATAACAAGGTTACCCAAAAGATAATTAGTATATCTAGAAGTGGACCTTATGTCTGGTTTAGAGCCTCCCAGTCAACATCAGTAAAAGCCTAAATGCTTCTGTCCTGATTTTTGAATAAATAAAGCCCTTGTCCAGGTGCTTCCTTTAAGTACCTGAGTATTCTCGTGACAGCCTTAAGATGCATGTTAGTAGGTGGATCATATATTGACTCACATATGTAACTACAAATCATATATCATGCCTTGTATGAGATAAATAGATAAGCTACCTACTAGTTTTTGGTAACCAGGAATATCAGTGAGTACTTGATCAGAAGCCATACTCGTTGGAAGTTCAGCTGAATTAATGTGTTTGGAAGCCTTTGATGCCTCCAATTGAGTGGCTGCTGGTTTACAATCCAGCATACCGGTTTCTTGCAGTAAGTCCAAGACATATTTCCTTTGTAAAATACTCATCCGTTGGTTAATTTTTGCCACTTCCATACCTAAAAATTATTTCAACTAACCTAAATCCTTCACCTCAATTTCAGAAGCTAACTGTGTTTTATCAGGTTAATATTCTGATCACAATTTCCAGTCAGGATTATATCATCAAAATATACTATAAGATTAATAGTACTGTTACCATTACCATATATAAACAGTGTATGATCACTGTGAGCCTGTATAAACCCATACTTCCGAACAGCCTTAGTGAACCTGGTAAACCAGGCCCTAGAAAATTGCTTTAAACAATAGATAGACTTCTTAAGTCTACACACATGGTGTTTATTTTTAGCTGTTACATGCCCAGGAGGAATGTGCATGAAGACTTACTCTTGTAACTCCTCATTAAGAAAGGCATTCTTAATGTCAATTTGAAACAACTTCCAATCAAGATTCACAGCAACAGAGAAAATAATCGTGACAGTATTCAACTTTGCAACAAAGGCAAAGTCTCAATATAATCGATACCATACATTTACTAAACCCGTTAGCAACTAATCTAGCTTTATACTTGTTTAAGGTTCCATCTAAGTTATATTTTATTGAGAAAACCCATTTGCAGCCTACAATTTTGATAGCCTTAGACTGAGGTACAAGTGTCTAAGTGTTGTTAGTAATAAGAGCCAACATTTCATCAACAGCCTCTTTCCACTCTGGTATACTTAATGCCTCATATATATCTGTAGGAATAGTATGAGAGTCAACACAAGTAGTAAAAGGTTTAAATACAAGACATAATTTTTCATAAGAAACAAACTTACCAATAGGGGACTTAGTAGAGCACTCTCTTGCCCCTAAGAAATCATGAAGAGGGAACTTGGCACACTCTCTTGTATCTTTCCTGAAAGCAGTGGGCAAACTGACATCTCTGTCTTGCATATAATGGTCTTCATGACTGGTTTCAACAGTTTGTTCAGGTTGGATATCATGACCCCTAGCATCACCTTCCCGCCTCACATGTCTTCTTCTGGAGTATACCCTGGTAATATGTATAGTTGCTCTCTGAGGGTGCATATGCTCCCGTATCAGACTTCATACTTGTGATAGAAGGGGGAACCAGAATCCTGAGTGGAATCACCCGTAGTTGTAGGAATACCTCAGTGAACCACATCAATGATACTCCAATATTGATCCTGCTCATTTGGGCTAGATAGTTCTGGAGACACCGCAGGATAATAGGACTGAGATTCATCAAATTTAAGATCAAGACTAACAAAAACCTTCCTAGATATAGGACAATAGCATTTATAACCCATCTGAGACCCTGAACATCCTCATAAAATACATTTGTCTGAATTCTTATCAAGTTTACTTCTAACATGAGATTGAAGATAAGCCAAATATTTTAAAAGGCAATTCAGAAAGTAAGTGAGTGTGAGGAAGATATCTAACAATGCATGTCTAAGAGTCTTATATGTTAAGACCCTTGATGGCAGCCTGTTAATAAGATAGGTGGAAGTAAGAACTGCCTCCCCCATAAAAACTTGGAAACACTCATTGAAACATAATTGACCTAGCCATTTCTAAAACGTGTCTATATTTTCTTTCTGCCACCCTATTTTTTTATGGTGTATACACATTAGAGGTTTGATGATAAATACCATTAGCAGCCATAAAAGACTTCACATTAGAGTCGAAAAATTCACTACCATTGTCAGACCTGATTGTCTTAATGGTCTCCCTAAACTGAGTTTGAATCAATGTAACAAACGTTTTAAAATTTTGAGAGGATTCAGACTTTTACTTCATTAAATAAATCCAAGCAACTCAAGTAAGAGCATCAACAAATATTACAAACCTTTTACTTCCATTCATGTTTAATACTCTAGATGCCCCCCAAATATCAGAATGAATTAAGTTAACTGACTTTGTTTGTTTGTATAACTTAGACCGATAACGAGATCTTAAGATCTTAGTAAAGCTACATGTTTCACAAGATAATAAGTCCATTCTTATACCTCTGAACAAGGCATGCTTTAGTTTTTTCAAATACACAAAAGTTAGGATGATCTAACCTTCTATACCATAACAAAATAAGACTTAATGTGATATCAACATTGAGATCAACAGTTGTATCTATTCTAGGAACATGATGACTATTGTCATCAACAGTGTTCATACAAGAATATATTATGGATGAGTCTTTAAAAACACCTCGTTCACTGGTCTTCAAAAGGTACAACCCTTTGCTGCTTTTTAGTACTTCCAATCCTCTCATTCATAATTTTCTCATTCATAGCTTTCTCCTGAAAGCAACAAGAAGGCAGAAAGTAACAATGAGAGGGAGAAAAAACAGTGAGGTAGTGATTGTCCCACATAATCTTTCCCATAGAAATAAGATTACAATCTAACTCTGAAACATACAAAGCATCTCTTAATGTCAAAGTATTGGTTAAGGTTATATTTACTCTACCCAAAATTTTAAGCTTTTCAACAATAGCTATGGTAACATATTTAGGAATAACAAATCATTCAAATTGATCGAAAAGAAATTTATCATAAGTCATATAGTGTGTTGCACCAGAGTCAACAATCCAAGTTTTAGATGTATCATTAGTACCTGCACTTGCCATTTTTGCTCGGATTTGAGATGAATCTAAAGCAATGTTATGAGTATCAAGCATTTTTATTAGTGTAGTGATTTGATCACGGGAGGATTTGAGCTCAGCAGGCTCCACCTGAACCACACAAGCACCAGCAGCCCTAGGTGCTCCATTCCAATTCCCACTAGAGTCAGATCTCCATGAACTATTGGAATCTGCTCTCGCACCAATATTCTGTCTAAATTTATTTTTCCTGAAGAATGCAGGTTGCTTGACTTTGGAGTAAGGCCTCCTATAGCAATCTTCAATCATATGCTCAGCTCTTTTGCAATACTCACAGAATTTCCTGGCGCATCCTGAAGTATTATTGGACTTTCTAACCATCATACCCTGCCTAATAGTTTTTGTTGATCCATATTGAGTCCAACAGTCAAGTCTGTCGTTTCAGTGGCAAGAATAAGAATAGTGTACCTCATAACTTTCATTCTTCTTTCTTACGGCCGGACTTTTGAGAATGTGGTATTCATAGCGGGCATGGGTTTGGTACCAAGTAGCATACTCTTGACAACATCAAAATCCTTATGAAGCCTAGCCAAAAAACCAAACATTCGTTCAGTTTCTTTGATATTCCTGGACATTTGTTCAATAGTGCATTTCACCTGACATACCTAAAATGAGTCAATTTGGTTAATCTTGTCACCGAATCAATCCCATCGCAACTATGGCTTTGGGATCAACGATCGGGCCACCCATCATTTAGTTAAGTTCTTATTCCAGAACTTATTTGATTCTAAGACAGTTAATTTTACTCGTGAGACTTTCATACGTGCCAAACACCATCAGACCTTGTTTCAACCCAAATAATACTAGAGTGTCTCGTATGTTTGATCTTGTGCACTCTGATGTTTGTGGTCCTGCCCTAATTAATAATGTCCATGGCATGCCGACCCCCTTCTTTTCCCCTAAACCAGCACTAGCTGTGAGCCGACCGGTCTGGTTCACTGGCCGATCTAATCAGGCCGTTTCACACCAATCGGTTGGGTACTGAACCGACCCGAAAACTCAAAATCCAACCCAATAACCCAATTCAATTAGTTTCCCAAATTGATTTCAAAATAAATTTCATTTTCAATTTCAATTTCAATTAAATTGCAATTCTTTCAGTTAAACAACAAATTGGTCAATTTAACATCAAATTGGGCAATTTAACACCAAATTAGGCCACAAAACCCCACACATGCACAGCACACTGCACATGTGCACAGGAGTGGTGCGTGGGCCACACGAATGGGCTTGAGGGCCGCGTGTGGCCTTCATGCGACGCCCCTTTGGTAGCACGTGAGCTACACGTTATGTCGTGGGTGGTGCTGCTCCGACATCTAAACCTTCCAAACCTAATTTCTAGGCTATGGACCCTATACTAAGACCAAAGCTCAATTTTTCTTTGTATTTACCCAATTTTATCACCTTTATATATATATAAAACGTTCTTCAAAATTCCAACCCACCACCACCTCAAATCACAACCCCACCATCTTAGATATACACGTATTTTTGCAACAAGAGACACATCATGTAGTAATTGATAATTTAAACAACTTTAAAAAAACTAAGAATAAATAACAAGTAAAAACATATACGAAATTAATTAAAAATAGAGAGGCCACCTACCTCTTGGTTGTAGGCTAAGATCAGTGGTGGTGATGCAGTGGTGTTGGTGGTGTTAATGGTGGTGTTGGCCTTCTTGTTTACCTTCTCTTCTTTCTTCTTCTTTTCCTTTCTTTTCTTTCTTATTTTTTCCTCTCACATTCTCTCTCCCTTTTCTAAACTTGCTCTCAATTTTCTCTTTCCTTGGGTATATGGCCAATTAGCCTTAGAAAATAAGTGGCGTGGGAGTTTTTTTCATTTGAGTGTTTAAGGGAATTAAGAGGGAATGGACGACGGAAATTAGTGGGGGTAATGGGTGTAATTAGAAGTTATGATGGGAGTTTTTTTATAAAATAAAGGAATTAAGTTTTTTTTTAATACTCACTGGGTTTTTTTAAAGAATTTCACGATTGTCACATTGGCCCTTAGCATACTCAAGCACATTCACTTTGAAGTTTCTTTCCAAATCTTAATTAACTTTATTTCCTTGTTCAATATGAAGACTGACAATGAATTGCTCCAAGGAAATATTACTCGTCTTGTGCTTTAGGTAGCCCCTAAACTCACTCCAACTGGGAGGGAGTTTCTCCATGAAAACACTCACAAAGAATGCCTTGGGCAAAATCATACCCTCAGTCGCAAGATTGTGAAATTATCATTTGATATGCATGGATTTGGCTCTCTAATGTTTTGGAATCAACCATCTTGAAAGCCACGAACTTGCCGATTACAAATTTCTTCGTACCAGCATCATCATATTTGTATTTATGGTCCATGGATTCCCATATGTCCTTTATCGTATCACACTCAACATAAGCCCATAAATAGAATCATTAACAGAATTGAGTGTGTAATTATGGCACATACAATCAGCATGATCCCAAGCTTCAAGATTACGAAGTGAGTCTGGATCAAACTCATCTTCAGGTAATTTTGGGCGTTCCTCTTTCAGAAGCCTCGCAAGATTCAGAGTTTTCAAGAGAAATAGCATCTTTTGGGATCTACATCATAGATTTTGAGGGCCCTACTGTTTGGAGCCCGTGTACAAAGAAGGATTAGAATAAAGAGGGCCATCCAGATTTCATTCATTTCTTCATTGATGCTCTCTGTTTTCTCTACCATGCTGTCCAATCTACGCCGATACAACACTTCTTCTTCTTCCATCATGACACAACTATCACTTCTCCCTTACTTTGCTGTTGCAAGACGCTATCATCTAGGAAAAAGTCGTTGTGGCTTCGGACCGTTTTAAATTACTTGGGAAAATTGTTTTCCCACCTTTTCTGTATGTATATATTGTAGGACATTGCTGATTGTAGGAAGATATGAATTTCTCTTAGGAGAACAACATGTTTTTTCTTCTTGAGTGTGCAGAATCTGATATGCGAAAGAGTATTGTGAAGCGAGTTGTTGTGATCTTTGCATCCTTGAGCAATTCTTGTGATTCGTTCAAGTGAATAAAGTGTTTAATCTGTGTTTTTCATTGCGAATCAAAGTACACAATTGTTCTTATTTTGAGGTTATTAGTGAATAATATTTTCTTCTTCACATTCTATTCAATCCGGCTATCTTGAGCATGTGATTGTCATTCTGAAGTGTTGGTGTGTTTATTGAAGCAACTGATTTCTGATTATTTGTTGGAAAAATTGCAGAGAATAATGACAACTTAGAAGTATAGAATAGCTGAGACGTGATGGAATGTCACTGTGCTTAAAGCAATTTTGCTTGTACCGTAGAGCAAGATATACTTCTTAGCAAATGCTTTCCAGGATATAACAACTTACTTTCTTTCTATTGCTCTTGGAGAGAAAGTATTGAACTTGTTTCGTAGAAGAGAAAGATAGCAAAAGCAAGAGTTACTGCAGAATTTTCACAAAGTTTGCAATAGATCTTAAGTCTATGTTTGGGGTAGCAAAGCCTTGTATTTATGATACGATCTTTGATCATATGAAATTAACGATCGCTTCTTTCAACTCCAAAAAGACGCCTTTGATCAATCCTTGCGTGGGACAATGGTGCAAACACCACCTTCTTAGACAAGAGAAATCAACAACGTCTACATCGAGCAATTCGAATCTCCCAATCCAAACCGTCGTTCCGTATCCTTGAATTGTGATTCACCAACTAGGTTTGCTCAAACCTTGATTGGATCTAGCCTTGATTTTTAATTTGTGAAAACCAAAGGAAAAACACACCAAAAGAAGGCAACACACGGATGCACAAAATGCTGGAATTCTGAATTGAAATTCTGAGAAAAACTGTCTTCTCTTGCTACATTTCCTACCTTATATAAAGCTATATTTTTGCTATTCCTAATAGATAAATGATAAACCAAAGTCTTCACATTACTCCCTATCAATCTAAATTAAATCTACATGAAAGATAAGTCAAAGCTAATCAAGGAAGATTACATAATCCAAATCCCTAAAATCTAGTCCTGGAATACATCCTTTCAGTTGTTGACTTATACCTGCTTTTAGACGCCGAATTAGAATTTGTACTATTCATAAAAGTTGTAGCTCATGCAATTCTCTTGAATTTGGGCTTTTGAATTACCTCATTTGGACTCTTCTTCACAGAGATACGGGCTTCCAAAGACTAGGTATCCAATGAGTGACTTCAGTACTTTCCATTCTGGACCCCCAACTTTCATCTGATTTTAGTCCATCTTCTAGCCCAAATTAAGAAAAGTGCAAAACATCAAAATCGTCCCAAATGGAGTTATATAAGACCTCCAAGTGGTTTGAACCAAATTGGATCAGTACTCTGACTTGGGCATCCAAAATACCGACTGGTGTCCGGCTGCCTTCCTAAAAGATAGGGACTCTTCAAGCCACCTTCCTTATTTAGCCTTCTCACCTTAGAAAATACTCAAATACAGTCATTAGCACTAGAAACACATATTAAAAGATGCTATAAAATATACTAGACCCAAAACAAAGACAACGAAAACAACTAGACTCGATATTACGGCGACAACGCATGAAATGACCATCCTGCCTTCCCACCAACCCTTACATCTTATAATATGCATTGAAACACTTGGACAATCAGATCATAACTTCAATAAACATAGAAAGATCATGCATCTACATTCCTTGGCTCATCTTGTACATGTTTGAACAAGAAGCTCTTTAGTTTACATCTTCTATTTGTGCAAAAGCTTCTTGTTTGTGGAGTTTGTATGTTCAAGGCCCTTGTTTGTGAAGTTTGTATGTTTAGGGCTCCTTGAATCGCATCATTCCCTCCCTCCTCAAAAGGATTCGACCTCGAATCTAAACACACAAATGGATAAGAGGGATACTCCACAAATGACTCATAAACTATGTAAGATACAAGTTCAAGCAAACCAAGTTCAATTGTCGTACATAATTTAAGTCTAACATGCTTAGGATGAGCAACCAATTGAATGAAGACATATGCAAATAACAACACATCATAACACATATCTACATGAACACTTAGCAACAAGCACCTCTTTCTAATGCGTTTAGGATGCACTAGCAAGATAGGTAGAAAGCTCCTCACATAAGATTTATCATGCATGAATGAGAAAGTATGTAAAACATGAAGAATAAACAACGTACCGTGTACGCTCCTTAAAACTTTCGGATCAGATGTATTTGAACTATCATGCTCAACAAAGCACAAATCAGCAATAACATTCAGATTATCATCCTCAAAATTAGTTTGCAACGTGACATCAAGTTGAATTTCAGATTCATATGAACGCAAATTAAAAGTCTCTGCACTATCATATGGAAGGTGCTATCAAGACACTCAAACAAAGGATTATTATAGACAACCCATTCATGCTTCTTAATGTTATCATGTTTATGACCTAAGACATCACTATTCTCACTTGACATGTCACTTAAATTATCTTGTAAATCAGCATGTAAAACAAGCAAATCTTATGAATTATGTGTAGCACAAACAACTTTAGATTTAAGCTCATCACTTTCTACACGCAAGTTAGTCTCATGCATTTGAACATGATAAACATCAGCAAGTCTACTAAGACCTAGTAATTTATCAAGGAGGTCTAATCTGTGCACCTTTTGTTCTTCTACTTCTGTAGGATCTCAATATTACGTTCTTTTTGTGCTAGAAGTTTCTTACGAATGTCAGAATTACGTTTTAAGAACACACAGTCATGTTCAACTTCAATATGATCATGGAAACCAACATGCATTTTCTTATCAGGTTCACACACTTTAGAGCGTAAAACTACATCGTTACTGGAATCAGATTCAGACAAACCGCATTTAAACAACTTAGGATCATGCAATTCAAGACACTTATCATGCAAGTCATGTTCATTCGGCACATCAACATTATCATCATGAACAACATGTGTATCAACTGAAATTTCAGCATCATCATCATAAGAATCATGCTCAATATCAACACTAAAATCATCACTAAAATCATTCAAATCATAAGCAGTTCCATAATAAGCTTGATTGAAGCCTTCTATCGTTGCACGATAGAGGTCTCTAATGTCATCCTCCATGGGATCCATGAGTAACCTGAAATTAATCAAGAAAACAAAGAAAGGAAAAAATAACACAAAGACAAAAGAAAGATTGTTACATTAGTGAAATCAAAATTAATGTGTATGTTCCTTTCACTCTCTTGTATAGTCACTCACAATTTGCGTTTTCCTCGGCCAATCTTGAGCTAGATACAACCAAAGCAAGCTTTTCAAATGGCTAACACAATCCAATGATCAAATGTACCCTTTTTCTCCAATGTATCAACCAATTTTCAGCATCCAATAAGCAAAGGTACCAAGCCAAGTAACAAGACAATTTAACACACTTAACCTTCTAAGAATCAAAGAAAACGAAACCAAAAGATATGTCAAAGGCCGAGCCAAAGAAAACTAAGGGTTGCCCTGGGAAATCTTTAGTTAACCTTAGCCTTATGCAAATCAATTACAAGTTGTTGATGTAATTATAATAACCAAGTATCCAAGTGTAAAGATAATGAAGGATGTGGTGTTTTTGTGGATTCAAATGGCACGGTTCTGGGACTTGAATGGAACTTGATATGCACAAAATATTATCAACAAACTTGATGTCCTCCTCACACAATTTGTATCACTCTTGTGTTCTTCTTTCTTTTCCTTTTTTAGGTCTTTTTTTCCTCCCGGATCTTTGATATTTTGGCCTACTATTTTTTTATGCTTGACTCATATATTGCTATAGTATATATCCAACACTTATATAACACAAATTCCCAAACAAGCCCTTAAGACTTGCATCAGATCTTCAAGTTAGTAAAACTTCAAAAGAAATAATAGTCCATGTGAAGAATCTGGAAGAAAAAGCTGCTAACGATTAACAAGAGGGGAGATACATTAGACTTGCAGATGCCTTGTGGTCTGAGAAGGTCAAACACGACGCCGAAAACAATCCTTGTCCAACAAATAGTACGCTAAGATAGCTAGCTATATACAAAGCCGATTTGACAAAGATACCTAATTTTGTGATACTTTGACGAGACATAATATTTCTTGGCAAAAACAAAACAGTACCACGGCTGTCTTGGGCAGATTTCGGCCAAACAATTTTTTTGCCTCTAAGATTAGGCCTTTGTGGCTAGGTTTGGTTTGAAGATGATGCCTTGGATACAAGGAAATTGCAACGCAAACCAAGCAACAATGCAATCAACTCACACAAGTCTAAGATCAACTAAAAGCTTCGTTAGCAATAAGATTTACGTGTGACTAGGTAGCACTTTTAAACAATGGACTGAATTTATATGTTATGGCTGAATTTAAACCCAAATACAATGAACCTATTGTCAAGTGTGTGTAAAGATTTGATCTTGAAGGATTAATAGTGAAATAGTTGCAAAAGGACCAAACTTGGTGCCTGGGGTACGTTCTATCCAACGATAATTAACAAACCATGACCTTTTCCTATGTTGCTTTGGAGTGCGGCGTGCTTCTTTGAATGAAAGGACATAGCTTTTTTTGTTTTTTATCAAGGTGAATGTAAAGTGAGTCAATTAAGAAGAATGAGGTTCCAAGAAAAAGTTCAAATAACGTAGGTGTAGCGCCCCGCACCCGGCCTCGTCCGGATACGGTGCACCCGCCGTACTTCACTAAGGAGAGTACAAAGCGTCATGTATAACATACGAAAATCCATAATATAAGTCATGGATTCCCATGCTGACATTTAACATGACAGTAAAATTTAGGCAGAATTAAAACTTTCCAAGTTAAACATGCATAACAAAATAACTACGTCCCCAAAAGTAGCAGTCACACAAAACATCAAAGTCACACCCCACAGAGTACCAACATAGTCATAATACAACCATCTGAGTAGCACAAAAGTCCTTAAGTTCCTCTCCCTGAATGTCTTCACGCCTACGGATACGGGACCCTCGGCTCATCCTCAATCCACTCTATCTTGGCATTATCTGGGGGGAAAAATAAAGTGTGAGTGATAAAAATCACCCAGCAAGGATACAATAAACGACCATGACATACATAAAGAATTAGGGCGTGAACGTAACAACATAAACCTTAGAATAGCAAGTCATACCTGTCTTAAGTCCTGAAATCAACTGAAGGTACGGACTAGGCGTAATTCTAGACAGCGTTAACCACTATCGACTTATTAAGTCCTTAGCTGTATCATACCACGTATTAACGTAATCATGAGTTATGCAATATGCGGTGCAATGCATGATGTCATGCCATGTCGTGTCAAAAACATCAGTATGGTCCCATAAAAGTCATGTCATAAAACAGAGTGTCAGATCAAATAACCCCGGATCTGAGCGGGTCCAGAACAGATATCAGATCAAATAACCCCGGATCTGAGCGGGTCCAGAACAGATATCAGATCAAATAACCCCGGATCTGAGCGGGTCCAGAACAGATATCAGATCAAATAATCCCGGATCTGAGCGGGTCCAGAACAGATATCAGATCAAATAATCCCGGATCTGAGCGGGTCCAGAACAGATATCATGTCATCAGACCAATTAACCCCGGGTCTGGAGTCGGGTTAGTCGCATGCTTAGCCGGCAAGGAATTCATGAAGCTTTCTTTAAAATATGGGACCGTAAAAACTTTTCATGCATACGAAAAGATAATCACTTGTAAAACTTGCTTGCATCATAAAATCCATGAAAATCAGGTTCATGATCATGCATGATACATGCCGTGATATGAAATGCAAGCCATGACATAAATGATCATATGCATTCCTTATAACATGTCAACGTACATGGGTTTGGATGAATATTTCCACATTTTGTACTTCATTTATTTAGGACGGTTAGGCTAACCATTTTGGTCACTAGTACGTTAGGTGAAGTCATAGATACCAGTCGCAGAAATGGAAATTAACTCAAATAACCATAAAGGCTTACTTACTTACTTTACGATATTTTATAAGTGCTGAGACTGGGCTGACCAACTTTACTAAAAATTTAATTGTGGCAATTCCGTGATTCCGTTTCCAGAAATTCCAACTCGTATATGTCATAAACATGTGGGACTAGTGTCCTACCGAAATTCAGCTCATTTGAATGTCTCTAAGTCCCTTTCCTAAGCATGGAAAGTCGTTGCAAATTTAAAGGTGTTTCCAGTAATTCCTGTTGAGCAGTTTTACCAATTAATTCATTAAAAATAATCTAGAACTTGTTTTACTGAAATTCCAACTAGCATGTCTTCTAGACTCCTAGAGGTACTATCCTGCCAAAAACCAGCTTTATTGGTTATTCACAAGGTCCTTTTTCGGATAGAACAAAAATGATGTTCTGTTCTGCCAGTCTCAGACTTTCCAGTCTGAGCAGCTTTAGTGGATATTTTATTAAAAATTCTACACAACTCCTTTTTCAAAAATTCCAACTTGTACATTTCCTATACACATAATGAAGTCATCACACCGAAATTTAGCCCTTTTGAATATTTACAAGGTTTCTTTTCAGGCCATGCAAAACGTTACATCATTCTGTCCTGTTCCAGGATTTACAGTCTGAGCAGTCTTACTAATTATTTTATTAAAAATTAACCATAACATATTTTTCCATAATTCCAACTGGCATTTCTTCTACACACATGGGGCTAGTCCTGTGAAGGAGACCAGATTTATTGAAGCTTCAAAAGGCCCTTTTTAAATTCGTTCAACTCAGGAACCAATTCTGTCCTGCTCCAGAATTTCCTGCTGGAGCAGTTTTACCACATGATTTATTAAAAATAATCCTTAGCTTATTTTAACGAAATTCCAACTCTCAATCGTGCTACACTCATAGGACTAACTTTGTGCCAAAAATTAGATTCATTGAAGGTCTGGAAGTCCAGTTCCAAAGTCGTTGAAGATGTCACTCATTCTGCCCAGTTCCAGTACTTTGATATTTTGTCATGGTTAAAGTCACATACACCCATTCATGTTGTCCTTTTGCACTAGGTCATTGATTAACACTTATAACCCATTGTGACATAAATTTCCAGGTTGCATGCTTGTTATAAAATCACCTTTGCATCACAATAAACAGTTTGTAGACATCTAACCAAACTATCATCATATCCCTCACATGCATGCACTCCTAGAACCTTCAAAATTGCATCCAAGAGTTAATCTTGTCTAGGCCTACTTAGACTATCCTTGTATTACTCTAAATCAGCCTCAAACCATATTGCATGTAGGAATTAACATCATCCTAGACACAATAACCCACATGCAAGACATTATTCTTGAGAGATAGCTAAGATACCATCTTAAACTTAAAGGGTACCACTAAAGACCACACCTTTGAATACTTTAACCATTCAAGACACTAATCCTTTAGGTAAATCATGAGAGATTAGTGTATACTTGCCTCTTCAAGCCAAAGTTGTTGCCTTTGCTTGGTTTGGAGTGAGTTGAGTTGGAAATCCTTCTCCTTCTACTCCCATGGACACACGGTTTTGAAGAGGAGAAAGGAAGAGGTTAGTCTCTCTTAAATAGTGAAAATAGAATCTTACTTGAGGCTAGAACATCTTACCAAATTAGTCTTGGGATGGAGATTCAAGTGTAGCTAGTTAGCTTCACCTAAGAGTGTTGAAGATCTTCACCCCTTGAGCATGGAGGCCACGGTTTGGGGAAGAAATAACACCCAAGTGAGCTTCACTATTTGTATAAAGAATTTACTTAAGGACTTGGAAGAGACTTACCTAAATGGTCTTTGAGCTTGGGGATGATGATGGAGCTTGAACTTGAATCTTCTATCCTCAAGGGTGAGGGGCCGAAAGTTGGTGATAGAAGGGGGATGGAGAATTTCCTTAAGTGTTTAGTAGGAGCTTTCTTAGGGAAATGTTCAAGACATGATGGAAATGAGGTTGTCTTGAGAAATAAAAAGAGCTAGGGGTGTAAGGGGAGGGGTATTCGGCTGGTGCATGGGAGAAGGGGAAAAGAATCTAGGCCTTGCTTTTCTTACACACTAGCCTCCCCTTTTCTTATTTAATCATTTCTTTTGCATGCAAATTACTATCCTTTATTTAAATTATTATGTAATTGTTAAATTATAGTTTATTTAGAAGAGTGTGGAGAATTCTAGATCCTCCTATGTCTTGGCCGAAATTCTTGGGTGTTTGGGGGGTATTTTGGTCATTTCACATTTATCCTACCCCACATCTATATAATTTACAATGTTATTTATTTCATTTAATTTTGATTTAAATCTTTTGCTTTGTGAGGATTGTTTATGTTTGTATAAGAACTCGTTTACTTCAAGGGTGATCAATGGCCCTTGGCCGGATTCACAAGGGGTATTACACACCTCGTGATGTTCGCTTGTATAACTATTTAGTGTCCGTCCTAAATGAACTTAAAATATTTGAATAAGAAAGCGACAAATGTGACTTAAGTAACAGGCTTGAGAAGGAATCGTCGCTTTTACTTAATCATAGTCTCAAGTACATGATCGTTGGGGTACAACATCCTCCCCCCCTTATTATAAGTTTCGTCCTCGAAACTTCTGAACTAATCAAAAAGACGCGGGTATTTATTCCTCATGTCTTCCTCCGTTTCCCATGTTGCTTCTGCTTCTGAGTGATGCTTCCACTGTACCTTTACCATGGGTATGGTTCTCTTCCTTAGCACCTTCTCTTTCTGATCAATTATCCTTATGGGCTCTTCTTCATAAGATACATCTTTATCAACCTTCAACTGTTGATCTTCAAGGATGTGGCCGGAGTCATATACATATCGCCGAAGTTGTGAAACATGGAATACGTCGTGCAGCTGAGAAAGTGATGGTGGTAGCGCCAAGCGGTATGCAACTTCGCCCACTCTCTCAAGTATTTCATACGGCCCAATGAATCTTGGGCTTAGCTTTCCTTTAATGCCAAACCTTTTGACACCTTTAGTCGGAGAAACCTTTAGAAAAACTTTCTCTCCCTCTTGGAACTCCAAAGGTCTCCTTCTTTCGTCTGCCCATATCTTCATCCTATCTTGTGCAGCTCTTAGTCTTTGCTGGACAAGCTTCACTTTCTCTCGTGTTTGCTCAACTATGTCGGGTCCCGTGTAGTTCTTATCTCCAATTTCATCCCAATAGAGTGGGGACCGACATTTTCGTCCATACAGTGCTTCGTATGGTGCCATCCCGATGGACCTATGGAAGCTATTGTTATAAGAGAACTCGACGAGTTTGAGACTTCTATCCCAGCTTCCTCCGAAATCAAGGATGCAAGCGCGGAGCATATCCTCAAGAGTTTGGATTGTTCTTTCCGACTGTCCATCTGTTTGAGGATGAAAGGCGGAACTCATTCTAATTTCTGTGCCCATTGCCTTTTGAAAGGCGGTCCAAAATCTGGAAGTGAAACGGGGGTCACGGTCGCATACGATACTTATGGGAACCCCGTGCAAGCAAACGATGTGGTCGACGTACATTGAGGCTAACTTCTCCATAGATGCCTTAATCGTCATGGGCAGAAAGTGTGCGGTCTTAGTCAAACGATCCACAACAACCCATATAGCATCATTCCCATACTTGGTCTTGGGTAGATCGGTCACAAAGTCCATGGTGATGTGATCCCATTTCCATTCCGGCACTTCTAAGGGTTGCAATAATCCAGCAGGTCTCTGGTGCTCAGCTTTCACTCTTTGACAAATTAGACAGCGCTCAACAAATTCTGCTATTTGGTTCTTCATACCGGGCCACCAAAATTTTTGTTTGAGATCTTGGTACATCTTATTAGTTCCGGGATGTATAGACAGTCGTGAATTATGAGCTTCTTTCAAAACCTCCTCCTTGAGTTCTTTATCTTCAGGAATACACAGCCGTCCTTGATACCATAAACTGTCGTCATTACAGACCTCAAAGTCGTCTCGTGGCTTATCCTTCATTCTTTCTTTGATTTTTCTCAGCGTTTCGTCTCTCCCTTGAGCTTCTTTGATCTTATCAATTAATGAAGGGATAAGGACTAACTTGGCAAGAACCTCTTCGACTGAGTCCACTTCTTCTAGACCAAACTCTTCCATGTCTCGCTGAAGAGGTGGTTGTCGTGGGTGACTTGTCTTCCGGCTTAAAGCATCAGCAACCTTATTAGCCTTTCCCGGATGATATTGAATGGAGAGATCGTAGTCCTTTATTAATTCCAACCATCTGCGCTGCCGCATATTAAGCTCCTTCTGGGTGAATAGGTACTTCAGGCTTTTGTGGTCTGTATAAATTTCGCATCTTTCGCCATACAAGTAATGCCTCCATATTTTCAATGCGAAAACCACTGCAGCAAGCTCCAAGTCATGGACAGGATAGTTTTGTTCAAATGGTTTCAACTGTCGGGATGCATACGCTATCACTTTGTCATTCTGCATAAGGACACATCCGAGACCATTCTTCGAAGCATCACTGTAAACTACATACTTCTCACCAGGAGTGGGTTGAGCTAGGATAGGTGCGGATGTCAGCTTTGCTTTTAGCTTGGAGAAACTCTTTTCACAGTCAGCGCTCCACTCGAATTTGGTTTTCTTCTGGGTTAGTCTGGTGAGAGGGATGGCTATCCTCGAGAATCCTTCCACAAACTTTCTATAATATCCGGCCAGCCCGAGAAAACTTCTT
This sequence comes from Eustoma russellianum, assembly GCA_036186865.1. Classification (NCBI taxonomy): domain Eukaryota; kingdom Viridiplantae; phylum Streptophyta; class Magnoliopsida; order Gentianales; family Gentianaceae; genus Eustoma; species Eustoma russellianum. The sequence continues at coordinate 10,075,700 of AP025052.1, forward strand.
ACTTCAGTGACATTTGTGGGCCGTGGCCATTCTGTGATAGCTTCAATCTTCTTGGGGTCTACTGAAATCCCCTCTTCTGATATCACATGACCAAGAAACGATACGCTTCGCAGCCAAAACTCGCATTTACTGAACTTAGCGTATAGCTGTCTCGCTCTTAGAATATTTAAGACTGTCCTCAAATGAGCTGCGTGGGTCTCTTCATCGGGTGAATATATCAAGATATCATCAATAAAGACTACCACGAATTTATCCAACTGCTCTTGGAAGATTCGATTCATGAGATCCATGAAGGCGGCAGGGGCATTGGTCAACCCAAAAGGCATGACTAGGAACTCATAATGTCCGTATCGGGTTCTGAAAGCAGTCTTAGGAACATCTTCCGCCTTAATCTTCAACTGGAAGTATCCCGACCGTAGGTCAATCTTACTAAAAATTCGTGATCCCTGCATTAAGATACTTTAGGTAGGGTTTAGGAAAAATATTCAAATCTTACACAAGTTAAACTTATGATTTACTTACCCTGAGCTGGTCGAATAAGTCGTCGATCCGGGGCAACGGATACTTGTTCTTTATGGTAATTTTGTTGAGCTCTCGGTAATCGATGCATAAGCGCATACTTCCATCTTTCTTTTTCACGAATAGCACCGGAGCACCCCATGGTGAAACACTGGGGCGAATGAGTTTCTTCTCTAACAGTTCGTGTAACTGTTCCTTTAATTCCTTTAGTTCAGCCGGTGCCATGCGATAAGGGGCTTTCGATATGGGTTCCGCTCCTGGGACAAGGTTTATTTCGAAAGCGATCTCCCGATCGGGAGGTAATCCGGGCAAATCATCAGGAAATACATCAGGGTATTCTTGGACAATTGGGACCTGTGCAAGGGTAGGGCCTTCTTGCTCAGCACTTAGAACGTAAACCAGGAATCCTTCATGACCTTTCCTTAGTGCTTGGCTGGCACGAGCTGCGTTAATAAAGACTTTCTTAGACGATTTCTTTAATTTGGCTCCTCCTTGAAATGTTATCTCATCTCGCACTGGGTTCCTAATGCTGACTTGCCTGTTTCGGCAATCGATGTGAGCATGATTCTTTGAGAGCCAGTCCATTCCGAGAATCACATCAAAATCACTCATTGATATAGGGATCAAATTGGCCTCGAATAACTGACCATTAAACTCAAGTGTACAGTTCCTGAGTAGGTGATGGGAAACAAGCACCTGGTCGCCAGCTGCTTGTACTCTATAGGGTGTCTCTAGTCGAAGTGCATCATGGGCGATATTCTTAGCAAACTTCTTTGAGATAAAGGAGTGGCTAGCACCACTGTCAAACAACACATTTGCCGGTATGCTACATACTAATATGGTTCCTGGACCATGCACAATTACTAAGCAGTATGATAGACACGCAATAGTGAAATGTATTAAAGGCATAAAACTTAAAATCTTACCAGTCACTACATCAGCAGTCTCCTCGACATCAGCGTCGGTCATAGCGTGCACTCTTGCATTAGTACGGGCCCGCTGGTTCCTTTGTTGTTGCTGCGGCTGTGCATCTTTTTCTGGGCAGTCTTTAATCATGTGTCCATCCTTGCCGCATCTAAAACATTTTCCTGTTTTCCACCTGCACTCCCCCACATGCCTCTTCTGGCAGTGAGAGCATACCGGAATTGCTGGCTGCTGTGATGAGGTTTGATTCTTCTGATGATTATCTTGATTTTGCTTGCGGTACTGATTCTGTCCCTGACGAGCCGATCCTCTGAAGTTCTTCTTTGCCACCTTTTTGTATCTCTCATTCCCAGTCCCTTGTCTTTCTCGTTTCTGGCCCACGTCATCCCTTCGGATAATATCTCTCTCGATGCGGTAGCATGCATCTAGAAGTGCTCCAAAATTGGTAGGGTTTGCATTTACCAGCCATGTCCTAATCCTCGGATTCAGACCTCTTTCAAACTTCAGCATTTTCGTCTCCTCATCATTCATTGTAACTGGCTGGAACCTCCCAAGGGCTATGAACTTGTTAGCGTACTCCGCCACTGTCATGCCTGATTCTTGTTTCAAAGATTCGAATTCATGCCTCTTTTGCAATTTGACAGATGGGGGAATATAGAACTTATGGAACTCTTGTAGGAATCTTTCCCAAGAAATCGGTCTAGGTAAGGGCTGCAGATTTGTCTTCCACCATTGATTGGCTTCGCTGATCAAGAAGGGTCGGATGGCCTGAGCTTTCATCTCTTCTGGGGCTTGGATCAGCTCAAAGCAGTTTTCAACTTCGTCTAGCCATTTTTCTGCAATGTCATGGTCTGGCTTTCCTTCAAACGGGGGTACGTTAGCCCTCTTAAGCTTCTCAAAGTAGTATTGAGCATCCCTTACTGGCTGATGTGGCTGAGGTGGAGCATTCTGGTGAATCAGGCCTTGCCCTATCTGAGTAACAATCTGACAAAAGTTCTGGAAGGTATTCATGTCTGGAATGACCGGAGGGACTGGTGCTTGTGGAGCTGGTGGTGGAGGATTCAGGTCCGGCTGAGGTGGCAGTGGGACCTGTGCTGGGGGCGGTGGAACGGGCTCCTGAGCAACTGGTCGTGCTCTCGGAGGTCTGCCACGTGGTTGCACCATCTGCACTTAAAAGTTTAGCATCTATTTAGATCATCGGAATTAGAATCAATTTAATTAGACTAATGGCCAAAAATCGAGAATCCTGAGGTAAAGAAAATAAAAGACACGTCTTATGTCGTAGACCTAGCTTCCATAGTTTAGGATTAGTTATCATGTAATATCCTAACCCGTCTAAGTGATCCTATTCTAAGGTCGCCACTCATCTAAGATCAAGACTTAGGTCTACAATCAAACTTAGATTGCTAAGATCGTAACTTAGTTCTATGTTCTGCCCGCAATCTAGAGCCTGGGCTCTGATACCACCTGTAGCGCCCCGCACCCGGCCTCGTCCGGATACGGTGCACCCGCCGTACTTCACTAAGGAGAGTACAAAGCGTCATGTATAACATACGAAAATCCATAATATAAGTCATGGATTCCCATGCTGACATTTAACATGACAGTAAAATTTAGGCAGAATTAAAACTTTCCAAGTTAAACATGCATAACAAAATAACTACGTCCCCAAAAGTAGCAGTCACACAAAACATCAAAGTCACACCCCACAGAGTACCAACATAGTCATAATACAACCATCTGAGTAGCACAAAAGTCCTTAAGTTCCTCTCCCTGAATGTCTTCACGCCTACGGATACGGGACCCTCGGCTCATCCTCAATCCACTCTATCTTGGCATTATCTGGGGGGAAAAATAAAGTGTGAGTGATAAAAATCACCCAGCAAGGATACAATAAACGACCATGACATACATAAAGAATTAGGGCGTGAACGTAACAACATAAACCTTAGAATAGCAAGTCATACCTGTCTTAAGTCCTGAAATCAACTGAAGGTACGGACTAGGCGTAATTCTAGACAGCGTTAACCACTATCGACTTATTAAGTCCTTAGCTGTATCATACCACGTATTAACGTAATCATGAGTTATGCAATATGCGGTGCAATGCATGATGTCATGCCATGTCGTGTCAAAAACATCAGTATGGTCCCATAAAAGTCATGTCATAAAACAGAGTGTCAGATCAAATAACCCCGGATCTGAGCGGGTCCAGAACAGATATCAGATCAAATAACCCCGGATCTGAGCGGGTCCAGAACAGATATCAGATCAAATAACCCCGGATCTGAGCGGGTCCAGAACAGATATCAGATCAAATAATCCCGGATCTGAGCGGGTCCAGAACAGATATCAGATCAAATAATCCCGGATCTGAGCGGGTCCAGAACAGATATCATGTCATCAGACCAATTAACCCCGGGTCTGGAATCGGGTTAGTCGCATGCTTAGCCGGCAAGGAATTCATGAAGCTTTCTTTAAAATATGGGACCGTAAAAACTTTTCATGCATACGAAAAGATAATCACTTGTAAAACTTGCTTGCATCATAAAATCCATGAAAATCAGGTTCATGATCATGCATGATACATGCCGTGATATGAAATGCAAGCCATGACATAAATGATCATATGCATTCCTTATAACATGTCAACGTACATGGGTTTGGATGAATATTTCCACATTTTGTACTTCATTTATTTAGGACGGTTAGGCTAACCATTTTGGTCACTAGTACGTTAGGTGAAGTCATAGATACCAGTCGCAGAAATGGAAATTAACTCAAATAACCATAAAGGCTTACTTACTTACTTTACGATATTTTATAAGTGCTGAGACTGGGCTGACCAACTTTACTAAAAATTTAATTGTGGCAATTCCGTGATTCCGTTTCCAGAAATTCCAACTCGTATATGTCATAAACATGTGGGACTAGTGTCCTACCGAAATTCAGCTCATTTGAATGTCTCTAAGTCCCTTTCCTAAGCATGGAAAGTCGTTGCAAATTTAAAGGTGTTTCCAGTAATTCCTGTTGAGCAGTTTTACCAATTAATTCATTAAAAATAATCTAGAACTTGTTTTACTGAAATTCCAACTAGCATGTCTTCTAGACTCCTAGAGGTACTATCCTGCCAAAAACCAGCTTTATTGGTTATTCACAAGGTCCTTTTTCGGATAGAACAAAAATGATGTTCTGTTCTGCCAGTCTCAGACTTTCCAGTCTGAGCAGCTTTAGTGGATATTTTATTAAAAATTCTACACAACTCCTTTTTCAAAAATTCCAACTTGTACATTTCCTATACACATAATGAAGTCATCACACCGAAATTTAGCCCTTTTGAATATTTACAAGGTTTCTTTTCAGGCCATGCAAAACGTTACATCATTCTGTCCTGTTCCAGGATTTACAGTCTGAGCAGTCTTACTAATTATTTTATTAAAAATTAACCATAACATATTTTTCCATAATTCCAACTGGCATTTCTTCTACACACATGGGGCTAGTCCTGTGAAGGAGACCAGATTTATTGAAGCTTCAAAAGGCCCTTTTTAAATTCGTTCAACTCAGGAACCAATTCTGTCCTGCTCCAGAATTTCCTGCTGGAGCAGTTTTACCACATGATTTATTAAAAATAATCCTTAGCTTATTTTAACGAAATTCCAACTCTCAATCGTGCTACACTCATAGGACTAACTTTGTGCCAAAAATTAGATTCATTGAAGGTCTGGAAGTCCAGTTCCAAAGTCGTTGAAGATGTCACTCATTCTGCCCAGTTCCAGTACTTTGATATTTTGTCATGGTTAAAGTCACATACACCCATTCATGTTGTCCTTTTGCACTAGGTCATTGATTAACACTTATAACCCATTGTGACATAAATTTCCAGGTTGCATGCTTGTTATAAAATCACCTTTGCATCACAATAAACAGTTTGTAGACATCTAACCAAACTATCATCATATCCCTCACATGCATGCACTCCTAGAACCTTCAAAATTGCATCCAAGAGTTAATCTTGTCTAGGCCTACTTAGACTATCCTTGTATTACTCTAAATCAGCCTCAAACCATATTGCATGTAGGAATTAACATCATCCTAGACACAATAACCCACATGCAAGACATTATTCTTGAGAGATAGCTAAGATACCATCTTAAACTTAAAGGGTACCACTAAAGACCACACCTTTGAATACTTTAACCATTCAAGACACTAATCCTTTAGGTAAATCATGAGAGATTAGTGTATACTTGCCTCTTCAAGCCAAAGTTGTTGCCTTTGCTTGGTTTGGAGTGAGTTGAGTTGGAAATCCTTCTCCTTCTACTCCCATGGACACACGGTTTTGAAGAGGAGAAAGGAAGAGGTTAGTCTCTCTTAAATAGTGAAAATAGAATCTTACTTGAGGCTAGAACATCTTACCAAATTAGTCTTGGGATGGAGATTCAAGTGTAGCTAGTTAGCTTCACCTAAGAGTGTTGAAGATCTTCACCCCTTGAGCATGGAGGCCACGGTTTGGGGAAGAAATAACACCCAAGTGAGCTTCACTATTTGTATAAAGAATTTACTTAAGGACTTGGAAGAGACTTACCTAAATGGTCTTTGAGCTTGGGGATGATGATGGAGCTTGAACTTGAATCTTCTATCCTCAAGGGTGAGGGGCCGAAAGTTGGTGATAGAAGGGGGATGGAGAATTTCCTTAAGTGTTTAGTAGGAGCTTTCTTAGGGAAATGTTCAAGACATGATGGAAATGAGGTTGTCTTGAGAAATAAAAAGAGCTAGGGGTGTAAGGGGAGGGGTATTCGGCTGGTGCATGGGAGAAGGGGAAAAGAATCTAGGCCTTGCTTTTCTTACACACTAGCCTCCCCTTTTCTTATTTAATCATTTCTTTTGCATGCAAATTACTATCCTTTATTTAAATTATTATGTAATTGTTAAATTATAGTTTATTTAGAAGAGTGTGGAGAATTCTAGATCCTCCTATGTCTTGGCCGAAATTCTTGGGTGTTTGGGGGGTATTTTGGTCATTTCACATTTATCCTACCCCACATCTATATAATTTACAATGTTATTTATTTCATTTAATTTTGATTTAAATCTTTTGCTTTGTGAGGATTGTTTATGTTTGTATAAGAACTCGTTTACTTCAAGGGTGATCAATGGCCCTTGGCCGGATTCACAAGGGGTATTACACACCTCGTGATGTTCGCTTGTATAACTATTTAGTGTCCGTCCTAAATGAACTTAAAATATTTGAATAAGAAAGCGACAAATGTGACTTAAGTAACAGGCTTGAGAAGGAATCGTCGCTTTTACTTAATCATAGTCTCAAGTACATGATCGTTGGGGTACAACAGTAGGCGTGCATGGGGAATGTAGGGTGGACAGCTACGTGATTCTAACCACAAAAAAAAAGTATGAACGTTGTTGTCTTGTCTTCGTATGTGTTGAGAATTAAAAGGGAACACAGCCTTTTTTTAATATAACTGAATAGGTGCAGTGTGAATGAAGCAGAAGGAAAGTAAAGGTTCTAGGCAGTACCTTCAGTGTGCTTGGTAACAGTGGTTTGAAAGAAAAGAAAATTCAAAGATGTGATCTTTCTTTTAGTTTTTTTTGTTTTGTTGAACAAAGCATATTTTTTTTCCTGTAAGGATATGCTTCTTTTTTGGACAATGTAACTGCAATTGAGGCAAAAGAAGAACGGAGATGGGAACAAACGTTTGGGTAGGAAGAAGAAAACAACGACAAAACACAAGAACGTAAAAGATATGCGAGTTGTAAAGAAGAAACATTCGCTCTGATACCACTTTGATACGATCTTGGATCGTACGAAATTAACGATCGCTTCTTTAAATTCCAAAAAGATACCTTTGATCAATCCTTGCGTGGGACAATGGAGCAAACACCACCATTTTAGACAAGAGAAATCAACAACGTCTACATCGAGCAATTCGAATCTTCCAATCCAACACGTGGTTCCGTATCCTTGGATTGTGATTCACCAACTAGGTTTGTCCAAACCTTGATTGGATCTTGTAGGATCTGCAAGGCACCACTAGAAGGGCGGAGGTTGAATAGGTGGTGCGAAAAGTGTGGTTTTTAAAATTTGTTTAAAACTAAACAACTCAACTTCTGAAAACAGATTCTGTTTTCAGGACCAGTTTTAAAACGTTTCTAAAACCAGGTTATAGGTCTCCAAAAAATTCTGAAATTTTGAGAGAACTTAGCCTCAGATGTTATGAGGGTCTCCTAAAAATTTCAAATTTAAATTCAACCTTTAACCCCTTCAAAAATCATTGGTGGTCAGATTGCGCGAATCTGCCAGAAACGGTACACTGTTTTACAAAATTGATTCCTATTTGTACACAACTCCATATGCTCTGAAAATTTAACCACTAACCCCTTATATATTGTATTTAAATGGGTTGAAATAATTTTGAAAAATTCCTTCGGAAAATTAGTCAAATACACTCAAAGTCTCAACCTTTGCAAGCCTGAAAATCAGACTGCACTAGTCTCAGATCTTTGGACGTTTGAATGACTTATACTTATCCAAAAGGGTTTAAACTTGTGCCAAATTAACCCTAAGACATGTGTATTTTTTTCTGGAAATTTTCGTAATTTTTGAAAGTCGTTTACTATTTTTACGAACGTAAACAAAAAGAGTAAACAGTGCAGAAACAGAATACAAGTGCTGAAAGTAAATGACACCGAGATTTTTATACTGGTTCGGTTATAAAAAACCTACTCCAGTCTTCAAGGAACACCTTCCTTGGTTCACACTAGTTACACACACGCAGTACACCTTACCACAGGGTTGATGGAGTTACACACCAACTCCAACCCTTTACAAACCTTGTACAATGAATACAATTCGTACGAACACCACTACCTAGCAAGATTAAAGATTGATCACACCTTGATCAATCCTTTACAAAGATAAAGAGTATGTTGTGGTTTAAGATAAGCCTATTCAAGAATAAGAATATAAGTACAATAGGCTTACAAGAAGAAGAAAGAAAGAGAGTGTAGAAGAAGAGAGGCTAGGCGTTTTTTATCTCAAGATTGTAATGCTTGTTCTTGTCTCTTGTTTTTGCTCATTTCTTTCCTTTTAAGCACATTGCAGCCGTCCCCTATGGTGCTATCCCCCTCTTTAAAATTATCTTCTAAATCCTTGGGAGAATGTAAGAGATCATTGTGACATGATCTTGCTTACTTGGCACCTTCGCATTGGATGATCATTTAACCTTTGCCTACTTGGCACTTCATGATTGGGTGAATGTTGTCATCATTTGATGACTTGGACAATCTGAATATTTCACTAAAAACATGTGCCAAAATCAACATAAATTAGTTTCCATAACATCCAAGATTACCACATAAATTTAGCAAGACAAAATTTCTCCACACCATGGTAATAAAATCGGCCATGATGAGACTTAACATGCTGAAATTTCAGCATGTGATACATACACATTTTGTTCAAAATATTTCCTATTTTGGCATTGTTTTAATTCAAGAAATCCATCTCCATTTAGTACAAGACATCTTCCTCAATTTTGGAATAAAACTTTCTCATATACAAGCCATAAAAATCGGCCAAGACATATTGTACACATGCTGAAATTTTCAGCATGTGTGATATTCAAGAATATCACAATTTTAATTCCATAAGTCATTCAAAATACTTCCAAATTATCTTCCAATCAATCCAACTTAATCAAGAAGTAAAATATGTCTCATAATGACATAGAAATCGGCCAGCTATTTTGTACACATGCTGAATTTTCAGCATGTGTCATAATTGTGACAAAATTTGAATTGTTACCTTTTGTAGCTTCTTTCTTTAAGTCACCAACTTTGTATGATTGATTCTTGACCAATCAATATGCCAACAAGGCTCCACATATGCTCCATCTCAGCTTTAGGTGGCGTGTACAAGTGTATATGCATGTGCTGAATTTTATTTTTGCTAACTTTGTAAAATAGTGCACATTTAATAATACACACATGTTATATTCCAATCATCCCTTAATTTAATTTTCTAGAACACTTTAAGATGTATGACATATGTAAAAAGTGTCTAGATACGTGTCATATGATGTGCCAAAAATGTTCCATGTGTTGTGTACGTAGAAAACCGAATTTTCGATATTTATCGATTACCCGATTTTTCTCTAATTAAATTCCAACTTTTTGCACATGTTATATATATTATGTTACACATAATATATATAATATAAACTTTAATTCTCAGCACTTGGCTGGTCTAAAGTGGCGCCATTAACATGTGACAAAATTAAAATTGGAATCTCCACAATTTGGCCTTAATGTGGGGTGATTTGCGTGTGCCAACATGGAATGATTTTATGGCTGAAAATATCACCATTAGCACGAAAATTATAGATATTTTTGAAGTGTAGGGGCTGGCCATCTATTTATGGCAAGTACATGACACGTTGGCGAAGTTTTGGTATTCGCCCGATACGACAATTTTTGGGTTTAGAACCTTTTAACGTGTCGTATTTAATTTGTCATCACCATGACTTATATCATATGATATAATTCCTGAATATACTCATAAGTATGAGTTAAGTATGATGGTGTGACATTAACGTACGTACGTAAAATATATAACGTGTCGGTAGTACGTTGGAATACATGTGTATGTGCCTTTTTCAAAAAATCTGAAAATATATATATTTAAGTACATATATGCGTGTATATATGTGTGGTGGGAGGAGGAGCAGACTTTCCTTTCTTAGTCTTGTTGCCTTTGTGCCTTGTCCAAATGTTGCTTCCTTTAATGAACTACTTAGTTTAATTAACTAAGTACTTCACTTAATGAACTAGTTTAGTTCATTAATGGTGGCACCTGAAAATAGTATAAACACAACAAATGTTTGCCATTTGATGTAAGCTTTAAAGCTTCATGGCTCGTTAGTACGGCAACAATATGTATAAACTATTTAAGTCAAGTTATACATAATATGTCATGCATATTTATCTCATGCATGTTTTTAAGCACATTTAAATCATGTATTTGAAAATCACTCAAACCCCTTTTTCTCTACAATCTCCCCCTTTTGATGATTTTCAAAATAACTTATGCACATGATTTAAATCCTATCGCTCCCCCTTCAATCATGCATAAATTAAAAATTTGAATTTTAAATTTCAAAAACCGCTCCCCCTTGATTTATGCAATCAGTATCTCTCTCCCCCTTAAATCATGCTATCTCTCCCCCTTTATTTTGAAAAGTAAATCAAAAGATGCCTGTAAATATGATATAGAAAAAATCATGCATTTCATATAACGTGCGTTCGTAAGGGTTATTTATTCAACCCTTTGAAAATGTCCCTTTTGGTACCCAAATTTGGGTGACCATTCTAGGTCTTCCAAAATGTAAGAAAGGTGATGAAAGCACAACATAATATACTTTAGGTGCAACTGTATCTGGCCTTTGGCCAAGAACTCCTTTATACGCATTATATGTAGGACGTTTTTGATATGTCCTTGTGTTTGTGTGCATAGTGCATGGATGGAATGAATGCCGTGTATGCATCACTCTTTTCTTTTCATATCTATATGGTACAAAATTGTATTTCGCATGATATGACGAACAAGTGGAGCGTGACGAGGGAAGAGGTCTTTGCGTCATCTTAGACGCCGTTTTTGGCTTTGGGGTGTCTACTTTCTTAGACAAAACGAACTTAGTTGGTTTAGTGGATGCTTCATTTGTCTCAACGTATCCCAAACCTGTTTTGTCACTATCATGCTTTTGTGATAAGATAATACGATGTAGCATGTTAGATCCCGTGTCAAATTGTTTCACCTTTTTCTCTACATCCGCATTCCTTGATTTCAAGTTTGAAATCTCAGATTTCAATTCAATGTTCTCGGATGTCAATGATGAAATTTCAGACTTTAATGAATTTTTAATGCATGACGACTCTTCTTTTGAATCGTTTAATTGAGACACAAGATCTTTGTTAGAAGATTCTAACAATTTCTTGTCTTCAATTAATCGCTTCTTTTCTTTTGCAAGAGTCTTTGAAAACTTATGTAATTCTAAATATTGACTAAATAAATCATCATAAGAACATTCAGAATCAGAATCAGAGTCGGAAGATACCTCATTTGATGCTATAGATGTAAAGCATACTTGTGCCTTGTGTTCTTCCGTATCATCAGTCTCAGAGTCGTATGTGTCACTCCAAGTGGAGGCTTTGACGGCTCTTCTCCTTTGCTTAGGTTCTGAGGCGAGTCTATTCTTGTTCCGATCCTTGTCAGGGTATTTGTTTGTTTGCTTTTCTTTATTAGGGCAGTCATATGATAGATGCCCAAGTTTGCCGCATTCGTAGCACTTTATTTCCTTATTTTTATTTTTATCATCCTTAGATGAGGTAGACTTATGTTTAATCGATTTTCTCAATATTTTTCTTAATCTTTTAGCCATCGTGATTAAGTCCTCATCATCGGAATCTATGTCACTATCATCTACGACGTATTCATTTGATTTAAATGCTATGGCCCTATCATTATTAGAAATGGACTCAGAATGTCTTAAAGCAAGTTTGTTTTCATATACCTTAAGTGATACAATTAGTTCTTCCATCTTAATCGATTTAATCTCTTTGCTTTCTTCTATGGCCGTTACTTTAGAGTCCCACTCGGATGGAAGGCTTCGCAAGACTTTCTGTACTTTTTCCTGCATGGTAAAAGCTTTACCAAGAGACTCAAGAGAATTGTAGATGTTAGTCAAACGAAGATTCATATCAACAATAGATTCATTAGGCAATAGTTTAAACGACTCAAGTGTGGACATAAGCATGTTTATCTTTGACTATTTTACTTGACTCGTGCCTTCGTGTTTCATTTCGAGTATCCTCCACATTTCTTGTGCACTAGAACAGTTTGAGACATAACTAGACTCACTCTTACTTAATCCATTTAGGAGAAATTGCATAGCCCTAGCATTCATGCTAAGTTTCTTTTTATCATCACTTGTATATTCTTGTCTAGGTTTAACAACTTCTAGTGTGACTCCGTCTACAGTGGATAACTTAGATGGAACAAAAGGACCATCTTCTATAATCGACCAAAGATCAATATCTATTGCCATAAAGAAAAGTTTCATTCCTACCTTCCATTGAACGAAAGACTCACCATCACAGAGAGGATGCCTTATGGTTGACATTCCTTCTTGCACGGTGTTATAGCTAGTGGATGCCATCTCACATAGATCGTTGGATCCTTTAGTTGTGAGTGTTCCTGCGCTCTGATACCTGAAAGGCACCACTAGAAGGGGGGTTGAATAGGTGGTGCGAAAAGTGTGGTTTTTAAAATTTGTTTAAAACTAAACAACTCAACTTCTGAAAACAGATTCTTTTTTCAGGACCAGTTTTAAAACGTTTCTAAAACCAGGTTATAGGTCTCCAAAAAATTCTGAAATTTTGAGAGAACTTAGCCTCAGATGTTATGAGGCTCTCCTAAAAATTTCAAATTTAAATTCAACCTTTAACCCCTTCAAAAATCATTGGTGGTCAGATTGCGCGAATCTGCCAGAAACGGTACACTGTTTTACAAAATTGATTCCTATTTGTACACAACTCCATATGCTCTGAAAATTTAACCACTAACCCCTTATATATTGTATTTAAATGGGTTGAAATAATTTTGAAAAATTCCTTCGGAAAATTAGTCAAATACACTCAAAGTCCCAACCTTTGCAAGCCTGAAAATCAGACTGCACTAGTCTCAGATCTTTGGACGTTTGAATGACTTATACTTATCCAAAAGGGTTTAAACTTGTGCCAAATTAACCCTAAGACATGTGTATTTCTTTCTGGAAATTTTCGTAATTTTTGAAAGTCGTTTACTATTTTTACGAACGTAAACAAAAAGAGTAAACAGTGCAGAAACAGAATACAAGTGCTGAAAGTAAATGACACCGAGATTTTTATACTGGTTCGGTTATAAAAAACCTACTCCAATCTTCAAGGAACACCTTCCTTGGTTCACACTAGTTACTCACATGCAGTACACCTTACCACAGGGTTGATGGAGTTACACACCAACTCCAACCCTTTACAAACCTTGTACAATGAATACAATTCGCACGAACACAACTACCTAGCAAGATTGAAGATTGATCACACCTTGATCAATCCTTTACAAAGATAAAGAGTATGTGGTGGTTTAAGATAAGCCTATTCAAGAATAAGAATATAAGTACAATAGGCTTTCAAGAAGAAGAAAGAAAGAGAGTGTAGAAGAAGAGAGGCTAGGCGTTTTTGATCTCAAGATTGTAATGCTTGTTCTTGTCTCTTGTTTTTGCTCATTTCTTTCCTTTTAAGCACGTTGCAGCCGTCCCCTATGGTGCTATCCCCCTCTTTAAAATTATCTTCTAAATCCTTGGGAGAATGTAAGAGATCATTGTGACATGATCTTGCTTACTTGGCACCTTCGCATTGGATGATCATTTAACCTTTGCCTACTTGGCACTTCATGATTGGGTGAATGTTGTCATCATTTGATGACTTGGACAATCTGAATATTTAACTAAAAACATGTGCCAAAATCAACATAAATTAGTTGCCATAACATCCAAGATTACCACATAAATTTAGCAAGACGAAATTTCTCCACACTATGGTAATAAAATCAGCCATGATGAGACTTAGCATGCTGACATTTCAGCATGTGATACATACACATTTTGTTCAAAATATTTCCTATTTTGGTATTGTTTTAATTCAAGAAATCCATCTCCATTTAGTACAAGACATCTTCCTCAATTTTGGAATAAAACTTTCTCATATACAAGCCCTAAAAATCGGCCAAGACATATTGTACACATGCTGAAATTTTCAGCATGTGTGATATTCAAGAATATCACAATTTTAATTCCATAAGTCATTCAAAATACTTCCAAATCATCTTCCAATCAATCCACCTTAATCAAGAAGTAAAATATGTCTCATAATGACATAGAAATCGGCCAGCTATTTTGTACACATGCTGAATTTTCAGCATGTGTCACAATTGTGACAAAATTTGAATTGTTACCTTTTGTAGCTTCTTTCTTTAAGTCACCAACTTTGTATGATTGATTCTTGACCAATCAATATGCCAACAAGGCTCCACATATGGTCCATCTCAGCTGTAGGTGGTGTGTACAAGTGTATATGCATGTGCTAAATTTTATTTTTGCTAACTTTGTAAAATAGTGCACATTTAATAATACACACATGTTATATTCCAATCAGCCATTAATTTAATTTTCTAGAACACTTTAAGATATATGACATATGTAAAAAGTGTCTAGATACGTGTCATATGATGTGCCAAAAATGTTCCATGTGTTGTGTACGTAGAAAACCGAATTTTCGATATTTATCGATTACTCGATTTTTCTCTAATTAAATTCCAACTTTTTGCACATGTTATATATATTATGTTACACATAATATATATAATATAAACTTTAATTCTCATCACTTAGCTGGTCTAAAGTGGCGCCATTAACATGTGACAAAATTAAAATTAGAATCTCCACAATTTGGCCTTAATGTGGGGTGATTTGTGTGTGCCAACATGGAATGATTTTACGGCTGAAATTAGCATCATAGGCACGAAATTTATAAGTATTTTTGAAGTGTAGGGGCTGGACATCTATTTATGGCAAGTACGTGACACGTTGGCGAAGTTTCGGTATTCGCCCGATACGACAATTTTTGGTTTAGAACCTTTTAACGTGTCGTATTTAATTTGTCATCACCATGACTTATATTATATGATATAAGACCTGAATATACTCATAAATATGAGTTAAGTATGATGGTGTGACGTTAACGTACGTACGTAAGATATATAACGTGTCGGTAGTACGTTGGAATACATGTGTATGTGCCTTTAAAAAAACTGAAAATATATTTATATATATGTGTATGGCGTGTAAAATAAATGAGGAGAGGAGGTGGAGACTTTCCTTTCTTAGCCTTGTTGCTTTTGTGCCTTTTACAAATGTAGCTTCCTTTAATGAACTACTTAGTTTAATTAACTAAGTACTTCACTTAATGAACTAGTTTAGTTCATTAATGGTGGCACCTGAAAATAGTATAAACACAACAAATGTTTGCCACTTGATGTAAGCTTTAAATCTTCATGGCTCGTTAGTACGGCAACAATATGTATACACTATTTAAGGTGAGTTATACGCAATATGTCATGCACATTTATCTCATGCACGTTTTTAAGCACATTTAAATCATGTATTTGAAAATCACTCAGACCCCTTTTTTTCTACAGATCTAGCCTTGAATTTCTATTTGTGAAAACCAAAGGAAAAACACACCAAAAGAAGGCAACACACGGCTGCACAAAATGCTGGAATTCTGAATTAAAATTCTGAGAAAAACTGTCTTCTCTCGCTACATTTCCTACCTTATATAAAGCTATATTTTGGCTATTCCTAAAATATGAATGATAAATCAAAGTCTTCACATTACTACATATCAATCTAAATCAAATTTACATGAAAGATAAGTCAAAGTTAATCAAGGAAGATTACATAATCCAAATCCCTAAAATCTAGTCCTGGAATACATCCTGTCGGTTGTTGACTTATATCCGATTCTAGACACCAAATTAGGGTTTGTAATCTTCATTAAAGCTGTAGCTCATGAAATTATCTTGAATTTGAGCTTTTGAATCACCTCATTTGGACTCTTCTTGACAGAGATACGGGCTTCCAAAGACTAGTTATTTATCTAGTGAACTTCAGTACTTTCTATTCTGGACCCCCAACTTGCATCTGATTTTAGTCCATATTATATCCCGAATAAAGAAAAGTGCAAAACATCAAAATTGTCCCAAATTGGTTTATCTAAGATCTCCAAGTAGTTTTAACCCAATTGGATCAGTACTCCGACCTGGGCATCTAAAATACGGACTGGTGTCCGGCTGCCTTCTTGAAAGATAGGGACTCTTCAAGCCACCTTCCTTATTTAGCCTTGTCACCTTAGAAAACACTCAAACACAGCCATTAGCACTAGAAACACATATTAAAAGATTCTATAAAATATACTAGACCCAAAACAAAGATAACTCAAACAACTAGACTCGATATTACGGCGACAACGCATGAAATGACCATCCTGCCTTCCCACCAATCCTTACATCTTATAATATGCATTGAAACACTTGGACAATCAGATCATAACCTCAATAAACATAGAAACATCATGCATCTACATTCCTTGGCTCGTCTTGTACATGTTTGAACAAGAAGCTCTTTAGTTTACATCTTCTATTTGTGCGAAAGCTTCATGTTTGTGGAGTTTGTATGTTCAAGGCCCTTGTTTGTGAAGTTTGTATGTTTAGGGCTCCTTGAATCGCATCAATTTATAGGCTTAAGGTTCACAAAAAAACAGTTAAAGAGACCTTTTTCTGCAAACAAACACCTCTTGGGTTGAGATATGAACGTTCAAATTAAAAAGAGAGATTTATTGGTGAAGAGTTGCAACTTTACAGACTCCAGTAGACTTCAAACATATGGTTTAAGCGCTTTAAGTCACATAATGCGCTTAAACTAGCACTTCAACTGATGTCCAGATTCTCTAGAATGGGATTGGACACTGCAATAAAGCGCTTCAACTGCTGTCTAGATTCTCTGGAATGAGATTGAACACTGATATAAAGCGCTTCAACTCTTAGAAAATCTGTTTTCCAAGACTTCGCACTCTAACATCATCATTCCATGCTCGTGCAATACTCCAAACCTCAACCTAACCTCCGTCTAGCCTTATACAAGGTTGGAGCACATAGTTAAAAGTACTTTTATGTACTTTTTCCAACAATCCCCCATATGATCCAATCCTTGTATAATCCCATATGCACGAACATAAAACAAAACTTTTACTATCGATCGAAGATAATGACACATAGTGGAGCAGTGACAAATGTCTTGAACTATCTGGTAGTACAATTTGCAGTTGTATAGACAGAGATAGGGTGACAATTATCTTGAACCACATATCTCTCTATTGTCTATATGAACACACAAAGGACATACCTTTATCTAGCTTCTTACAAGTTTGCAGTGCGGTGCATTAAAGACCCTGCTCCTAATCCCAGGATTCATAAGCACTATAAAGAGTGTTCCAAGCTCTCATAGGAAGTGGCCCCACTTCCACGCTTATATAGGTGATATTCATCAAATATGTACTGCAACACACCACCATCTTTGGCGGCTATGAATTGTCCATTAAGAGATTTATATCTCACCCTCAAATATGCAGTAAATACTATCCCCAAACATCAACATAGTAAGGGACTCGTATGATAGTACTTAACAAAACTCTTCTACATGTTTTTACCATATTGAACTGCGTTCATTGGATCTCTATTAATAGCGAGTTGGGCTCTTGTCATAGAGAGTTCACATCAGATGAAATTAGTCCAATTTCTCTCGATGTTTTCTGAACCATCTTACGGTTCAGACCTTTAGTTAAGGGGTCTTCTAGGTTCAGCTCAGTCTTCACATATTCCAAGTTTACCACCCCAGAACTAATCAGATCACGCATAATGTTGTGCCTCAAGTGGATGTACCGGCTCTTCCCGTTGTATATTTTATTCCTCGTCGAGCGATCACTGCTTGTGAATCACAATGAATAAACACAGAAGGCATAGTTTTAGACCACAAAGGAATGTCAGCGAGTAAATTCCTAAGCTACTCCGCTTCTGAACATGCAAGCTCTAAAGCAACAAACTCCAAGTCCATTGTTGATTTAGCCTTGCATGCCTGTTTAGAAGATTTCCATGGAATAGCACCACCCCCCAAAGTAAACACATACCCACTGGTGGAGTTTATTTCATCATTATCTGTTGCCCAATTAGCATCACAGTAACATTCTAAAACATAGAGCATCTAGTAAAAGTAAGTTCCAGATCCATAATTCCTCTTAGATATCTCAATAATCGTTTCAAAGCATCCCAATGCTCTTTACTAGGATTATGAGTATATCTTGTCATCCTATTTATAGGATATGCAATATCTGGTCTTGCATATTCACATTGAGAAACACTATGACTTTTATTCTTACCTAGACTCATAGAAGGATCATATGGTGTACTTACGGGTTTCGCATCAATGTAACTGAACTTTTTCAGGATCTTCTCAACGTAATGAGACTGAGAGAGTACATACCCCCCATATTTTTCCACCAATTTTAGACCAAGTATTAAATCTGCCTTACCCATGTCTTTTATTTCAAAAACAAAGGACAAGAAAGATTTAGTACCATTCACAACATCGATATTTGTTCCAAAAATCAACGAATCATCCACATAAAGACAAATGATCACACAATCAAGATTATTAAACTTGTTGTAAATTCACCTATTGTAGGATCTGCAAGGCACCACTAGAAGGGGGGGGTTGAATAGATGGTGCGGAAAGTGTGCTTTTTAAAATTTCTTTAAACCTAACCAATTCAAGTTCTGAAAACAGATTCTGTTTTCAGGACCAGTTTTAAAACGTTTTTTAAACTAGGTTAGAGGTCTCCAAAAATTATGAAATTTTGAGAGAACTTAGCCTCAGATGTTATGAGGGTCCCCTAAAAATTTCAAATCAAAATTCAACCTTTAACCCCTTCAAAAACCGTTGGCACTCAGATTGTGCAAATCTGCCAGAACCGGTAGATGGTTTTGAAAAATTAATTCCTATTTGTGTGAATGTCCAAATGATCTGAAAATTTGACCAATAACTCTTCACACACTATAATTAAATGGGTTGAAACAGTTTTTTGAAAATTCTTTTGGGAAGTAGGTCAAATACACCCAAAGTCTCAACCTTTGCAAGTCTGAGAATCAGACTGCACTAGTCTCAGAACTTTTGATGTTTGATTGACTTATACTAGTCCAAAAGGGTTGAAACTTGTGCCAAATTAACCCTAGAACGTTTATGTATGTTTCTGGAAATTTTTACAATTTTTGAAAATTGTTTACTATTTTTACGAACGTGAAAAATATGAGTAAACAGTGCAGAAACTGAAAAGTAAATGCTGAAAGTAAATTGCACCAAGAATTTTATACTGGTTCGGTTATAAACAACCTACTCCAGTCTTCAAGGAACACCTTCCTTGGTTCACACTAATCACACACACGCAGTACACCTTACCGCAGGGTTGATAGAGTTACACCTAACTCCAACCCTTTACAAACCTTGTATGTCGAGTACAATTCACACGAACACCACCACCTCGCTAGGATGAAGATTGATCACACCTTGATCAATCTTTTACAAAGATGTATGAATGGTGGTTTCTATGAAGCCTATTCAAGAATGAAAGAAGTAAAATACAACAGGCTTTTTACAAGAGAAGAAAGAAAGAAAGTGTAGGAGAAGAAAGCTTTGGCACTTTGATCACTTTTGAATGCAAATCTTGGTGTTGTTTTTGTTTGTTCTTCTCTTCTCCTTATAGCATGTCTTTGGCCGTCCCCTATACAGCCTTCTCCCCTCTTGAAAATTTCCTTTTAAGTGCTTGAGAGGGTGTGAGACATCATGGTGACAATGTTTTGCTTACTTGGCATCACTCCATTGGACCATCATTTAGTCATTGCTTACTTGGCACCTTTTGATTGGCTCAATGTTGTCATCATTTGATGACATGGAAAATCTGAAATAAACACTAAATATTTGCCAAATAATCAATTATCAAATCATGCCATAATTCTCAAATTTTGTCATAAATTGCAAGACACAAAAATCCTTCCTTCCTTCCTCACCAAAATCGGCCAGCACTTGTAATTTCAATGCTGAAATTTTCAGCATTTACCACATGGAATAAATCTAGATTTCTTCCATTTTTCTTTGAATTTCTTCCACAAAAATACATCCATTATTTAAGGTAAGTCTTGCTACAAGATGAAGAATGAACTTGGACACCAAAAGAGAGTCACATTCGGCCACAACATCTTCACACATGCTGAAAAATTTCAGCATGTGTGATATGAAGAATATCACACTTAATAACCTTACATATAATTCCAATCATTTCCATAACTCATTTGATTTATTCCTTAATGCAAAATTAACAAAATATCTTCCTTAAAGTTGAAGAAATCGTCCACTAGGTATGTGACATGCTGAAATTTTCAGCATGTGACATAAGAGAGGTATATGTTGAAAACTTACCTTTTGTAGCTTCTCTCTTTGATTCATCAACATTGTATGATTGATCCTTGACCAATCAACATGCCAACAAGGCTCCACATGTGCTCCAATTCAGCTGTAGGTGGCGTTGAGTATGTATATACATGTGCTGAAATTTATTTTTGCTAACTTTGAAAAATAGTGCACATTTAATAATACACACATGTAATATTCCAATCAGCCCTTAATTTAATTTTCTAGAACACTTTAAGATGTATATTATATGTAAAAAGTGTCTAGATACGTGTCACATGATGTTCAAGAAAAACGTTCCATGTCATGTGCGTAGAAAACCGAATTTTCGATATTTATCGATTACCCGATTTTTCTCTAATTTAAATTCCAACTTTTGCACATGCTATATATATTATGTTATACATAATATATATAATATATACTTTAAATTTCAGCACTTGGCTGATTTAAAGTGGTACCATAAACATGTGACAAAAATAAAATTGGAATCTTCACATTTTGGCCTAAATGTGGGGTGAATTGTGTGTGCCAACATGGAAAATATTTTTGTCTCAATATACAGTCATGTGCACGAAAATATCATCAATTTTTGATGTATATGGGCTGGCCATTTATTTATGGCAAGTACGTGACACGTTGGCGAAGTTTCGGCATCGCCCGATACGACAAATTTCGGTTTAGAACCTTTTCTCGTGTCGTATTTAATTTGTCATCACCATATCTTATATCATATGATATAAGACATGGATACACTCATAAATATGAGTTAAGTATAGTGGTGTGACGTTAACGTACGTACGTAAGATATATAACGTGTCGGTAGTACGTTGGAATACATGTGTATGTGCCTTTTATAAAAAATCTGAAAATATAGTATATATATATGTATAAAACGTGTGAAATTGATGTGGGGAGGAGGAGAGGACTTTCCTTCCATAGCCATGTTGCCTTTATGCCTTTTCCAAATGCATTTTCCTTTAATGAACTACTTAGTTTATTAAACTAAGTACTTCACTTAATGAACTACTTTAGTTCATTAATTGTGGCACCTGAAAATAGTATAAACTCAACAAATGTTCGCCATATGATGTAAGCTTTAAAGCTTCATGGCTCGTTAGTACGGCAACATAATATATAAGCTAAATAAGGCAAGTTATCATGCATACATGTACACTTGTGTATATATATATATATATACTCAACGTTTATATATATATATATATATTCAAATTTCTTTATTTTGAAATCACTCAAACCCTCATATTTCTACAATCTCCCCCTTTTGATGATTTTCAAAATAACTAGTGTACATGATTTAAGTGTTATCTCTCCCCCTTGAATTATGCACAGATTTGAAATTTGAATTTCGAATTTCAAATCCGGCTCCCCCTTGATTCATGCAATTAGGATCAATCAGTGATCTCTCTCCCCCTTAAATCTCTCTCTCCCCCTTAAATCATGCTTCTCTCTCCCCCTTTATTTTGGAAAGTTAATCAAAAGATTCCTGTCAAAAAGGAAAGCGAATCAAATGATATTGCATTAAATCACATCAACAGGAAGCATGCCCAGTTTAGAACGAAGAGATTCAAATGTGGCTTGATTTAAGGCCTTTGTAAATATATCCGCTACTTGTGATTCTGTGCGTACGTGATCTATGACAATATTACCATTGTTAACGTGATCACGAAGAAAATGATAGCGAACTTCTATATGCTTAGCCTTAGAGTGTAATACGGGGTTCTTAGACAAATTTATTGCACTCATACTATCACAATATATAGAAATTTTATTTACGGTAATTCCAAAGTCCGAAAGTTGTTGTTTTATCCACAACAACTGTGTGCAATAAAGGCTAAGAGCCATATACTCAGCCTCAGTAGTGGACAAAGCAACACTTGCTTGCTTTTTGGAAAACCATGAAATAAGGGAATTTCCTATAAATTGGCAAGTTCCGCTCGTGCTTTTTCTATCTATCTTGCAGCCACCATAATCTGCATCAGTGTAAGCATGTAAGTCGAATGTAGAGTCCTTATCATACCAAATACCTAAGGTTGGCGTGTGCTTAATAGAGCGGAATATTCTTTTTACCGCATTTAAGTGTGACACCTTAGGTTGACTTTGAAAACGAGCACACATGCATACGCTAAACATAATGTCAGGCCTACTAGCAGTTAAATATAGTAAAGAGCCTATCATAGATCGATATAATCCATTATCAACGTCTTTACCATGTTCATCTTTGTCTAATTTAGTAGTAACACTCATAGGCGTGGGGGATGGTTTCAAATTTTCAAAATTGAACTTCTTGATCATGTCATTTACGTACTTAGCTTGGCTTATATGAATTCCTTTACTCGTTTGCTTAATCTGCAAGCCAAGAAAATAATTAAGTTCACCAACCATAGACATTTCAAATTCAGCTTTCATACAATTTTCAAAATCTTTAACAAGTCTATGTGAGGTAGAACCGAAAATAATGTCATCTACGTAAATTTGAATAATAAGTAAATCTGATTTTTCTTGTTTCAAAAATAGTGTACTATCTATAGTACCACGTTTAAAATTATTTTCTAAAAGAAAAGTGGCAAAACGATCATACCATGCTCTCGGCGCTTGCTTTAGGCCATATAGTGCCTTCTTTAGTTTGTACACGTGATCTGGATGTTTCAAATCTTCAAAACCGGGTGGTTGCTTCACGTATACTTCTTCTTGTATAAATCCGTTTAGAAAAGCACTTTTGACGTCCATTTGATATAATTTAAAATCTTTCAAGCAAGCAATAGCAAGTAAGAGTCGTATAGCTTCTAAACGTGCTACGGGTGCAAATGTTTCATCGTAGTCTATTCCTTCTTCTTGATTATATCCTTGAGCTACGAGTCTTGCTTTATTTCTAACGACCTTTCCTTCCTCATTCATTTTGTTCCTAAATACCCACTTTGTGCCTATTATTGTCTTATCTTGTGGTCGTGGCACTAAGTCCCATACATCATTTCTAACGAATTGATTAAGTTCGTCATGCATAGCATCAATCCAAGATGAATCACTCAAAGCATCATGCACATTTTTGGGCTCAATTTCAGAAATCATAGCATGAAATTCATTTATTTCATTCGAAGTGATTCTTCTACGTGGTCGCACGCCGTGAGTGATGTCGCCTATGATGAGATCATGTGGGTGATCTCTATGCCATCTTAGTTGATTATTTTCTAAGTTATCATGCATTTCTATATGATCATGCATTTCTAGTGTCTCATTCATCTCATGCATATCAAAAGAATCATTATCTTCATCCAAAACGGGTTTCAATTCAAAATCATCATCATATTCCTTTTCTTTATCAATCTCTCCAAATTCATTGAATTTAACATGAATAGATTCTATGATTTGTCTAGTGAGAGGATCATAACATCTATATGCTTTTGAGTTTATGGAATACCCAATAAAAATGCACTCAATTGATTTGGATTCAAATTTATCTAAGTTATCTTTTGTATTCAAGACAAAGCATTTGCATCCAAACACACGAAAATAATCAATCTTAGGCATGCGATCATTCAAAATTTCGTAAGGCGTCTTGTTTATTTTCTTTCTTATAGATAGGCGATTTACAATATAGCATGCACAGTTTACGGCTTCCGCCCACAGAAATCTAGGCAATTTATTTTCGCAAAGCATAGTTCTAGCGATTTCTTGTAGTGTGCGATTCTTTCTTTCTACTACTCCATTTAATTGTGGAGTTCTAGGTGGCGAAAACTCATGTTTAATTCCTTTTTCTTCACAAAATGAAATCATCTCTTTATTTTTAAACTCACCGCCTCTATCGCTTCTTATTCTTTTCACATTTACGCCGTATTGATTTTCAAGTTGTTTAATTAATTTAGCGATTTCTACGGCGCTATCATCCTTATGTGCAAGAAATAAAGTCCAAGTATAGCGAGAGAAGTCATCAACAATCACGCATGCATAGTGACGCCCACCAAGGCTTGTAGTGCGACTAGGACCAAACAAATCGATATGCAATAGTTCTAGTATTCTAGTCGTGCTTATCTCATTTTTAGGTTTAAGTGACTCACGTGTTTGTTTTCCTTTTATGCAAGATTCACACAACTGAAAGTTGTCTAAATCAAGCGTAGGCAATCCCCGTACTAGGTTCTTTCGTTGCAATTTTTCTAGTGTAGAGATACCTATGTGTCCTAAACGTCTATGCCACAAATTCACATTGGGTTCATTTGACATAAAACATTTAACTTTGGCGTCTACTACATCATCCATAGATAGTGTGAATATATTCCCTTCACGTTTTCCTTTTAAAACGGTTTCTCCATTTTTATTTATTATATTGCAATAAGGGTGAGTAAAACACACATTGAAACCATTGTCAACAAATTGAGAAATACTAAGAAGATTATAAGATAAGTTGCTTACCAAAAATACGTTGGAGATTTGAAGTGTATTCGGATTGCCAATCGTACCTTTTCCAATGATCTTCCCTTCATTGTTGTCTCCAAAGGTCACGGATCCGCCTTTTGTGACCTTCTTTAATTTGGAGAACAGGCTCGGGTCACCCGTCCTGTGCCTCGAGCACCCACTGTCAAGGAACCACTTTATTGATGTGTCTTTTGATGAGTGGTCTCCCTGCAATGTGAAAAGGTGATTTAGGTACCCTTTTAATTTTGGGTCCTTTCGAGTTAGTTAATCACCTTTTGGTAAAGGTACCTTTCGGTACCCATACTTGGGTGATCCTTCTCGGTCTATCAAATGGCAAGAATGTAGATGAAGGTGCGAGATAGTATACATGTGATGCATGTATTTTGGGTCTTTGCCCAAGGACTCCTCTATACTCATTATATGAGGGACGTTTGTGATATGTCCTTGTGTGCGTGTGCGTAGTGCGTGGATGATATGTATTTCGTGTATGCATTGTTCTTTTCTTCTCATATCTATATGGTACAACGTTATATTTCACATGATATGAGGGAGTGGGGCGTGTGGAAGGGGGTGCTTTTTGCGTCATCTTAGACGCCACTTGATGCTTAGAGGTGTCTACTTTCTTAAACACAACAAACTTGGTTGGTTTGGTTGATACTTCGTTAGCATCAACGTATCCCAATCCAGTTTTGTCACTGTCATGCTTTTGTGATAATATGATGCGATGCAACATGTTTGACCCTGTATCGAATTGTTTCATCATTTTCTCTAAGTCTGTATTCCTTGATTTCAAATTTGAAATCTCGGATTTCATTTCATTATTTTGAGAAGTCAATGATGAGATCTCTGTTTTTAATGCAGTGATGACACATGAAGACTCTTTCTTTGAATCGCTTAATTGAGCGACAAGATTCTCGTTAGAAGATTCTAATAGTTTCTTGTCTTCAATTAAACGTTTCTTTTCTTTTGCGAGAGTCTTAGTAAATTTATGTAATTCAAGATACTGACTAAAAAGATCATCATAAGAAGGTTCAGAGTCAGAGTCAGAATCGGATGATACCTCATTAGACGCCTTTGAAGCGAAGCAAACTTGAGCGGTCTCCTCTTCGGTCTCAGTTTCAGAGTCTGATGAGTCACTCCATGTGGAGGCCTTTAGTGCACGTTTCCTTTGTTTAGGATCTGAGACGAGTCTATTTTTGTTCCGCTCCTTGTCAGGGTATTTATTAGTTTGCTTTTCTTTGTTTGGGCAGTCATATGATAAGTGTCCGAGTTTTCCGCATTCATAACATTTAATGTCCTTATCATTTGACTTGTTTTTATTTCTCTCAGATGTAGTGCCCTTGTTTTTATTTCTAAATGACTTTCTCATGAATCTTCTTAGTCCTTTAGCCAATAGAATCAAATCATCATTATCTGATTCGGAATCACTATTATCTACGTGATCGGAGGGAGGGGAGACGTATTCATTTGATTTAAAAGCAATTGTCTTACCTTGTTTGGTTGATTCCGATTTCCGAATAATAAGTTTGTTTTCATAAACTTTGAGTGAACCAATGAGTTCTTCCATTTTTATTGACTTAGTCTCCTTGCTTTCTTCTATAGCAGTCACTTTAGGATCCCATTCCGAAGGAAGGCTCCGTAGGACTTTCTGTACCTTTTCCTGCGTAGTAAAAGCATTACCAAGAGACTCAAGAGAGTTATAGATGTTAGTCAAACGAAGATCCATATCTACAATTGACTCATTAGGCAACAACTTAAAAGACTCAAGAGTAGACATGAGCATATTAATTTTAGACTCTTTTACTTGACTTGTGCCTTCGTGTTTCATTTCTAAGATTCTCCACATTTCTTGTGCACTCGAACAATTCGACACATAACTAGACTCACTCTTACTTAAACCATTTAAGAGTAACTGCATGGCCTTATACTCAGTTTCTTTTTATCTTCACTAGTATATTCTTGTCTAGTTTTAATAACTTCTAAGGTAACTCCGTCTACAGTGGATACATTAGATGGGACATATGGACCATCTTCAATTATTGACCAAAGATCTATATCTATAGCCATAAGAAAAAGTTTCATCCTAAGTTTCCATTGAATAAAAGACTCACCGTCAAAAAGTGGAGGCCTTTGGCTCGACATACCTTCTTGTTCGGTTTTGAAATTTGTGGATGCCATCTCACTGAATCGTTGGATTCCTTGTAGTGAGTATTCCTGCGCTCTGATACCACTTGTAGGATCTGCAAGGCACCACTAGAAGGGGGGGGGTTGAATAGATGGTGCGGAAAGTGTGCTTTTTAAAATTTCTTTAAACCTAACCAATTCAAGTTCTGAAAACAGATTCTGTTTTCAGGACCAGTTTTAAAACGTTTTTTAAACTAGGTTAGAGGTCTCCAAAAATTATGAAATTTTGAGAGAACTTAGCCTCAGATGTTATGAGGGTCCCCTAAAAATTTCAAATCAAAATTCAACCTTTAACCCCTTCAAAAACCGTTGGCACTCAGATTGTGCAAATCTGCCAGAACCGGTAGATGGTTTTGAAAAATTAATTCCTATTTGTGTGAATGTCCAAATGATCTGAAAATTTGACCAATAACTCTTCACACAATATAATTAAATGGGTTGAAACAGTTTTTTTGAAAATTCTTTTGGGAAGTAGGTCAAATACACCCAAAGTCTCAACCTTTGCAAGTCTAAGAATCAGACTGCACTAGTCCTCAGAACTTTTGATGTTTGATTGACTTATACTAGTCCAAAAGGGTTGAAACTTGTGCCAAATTAACCCTAGAACGTTTATGTATGTTTCTGGAAATTTTTACAATTTTTGAAAATTGTTTACTATTTTTACGAACGTGAAAAATATGAGTAAACAGTGCAGAAACTGAAAAGTAAATGCTGAAAGTAAATTGCACCAAGAATTTTATACTGGTTCGGTTATAAACAACCTACTCCAGTCTTCAAGGAACACCTTCCTTGGTTCACACTAATCACACACACGCAGTACATCTTACCGCAAGGTTGATAGAGTTACACCTAACTCCAACCCTTTACAAACCTTGTATGTCGAGTACAATTCACACGAACACCACCACCTCGCTAGGATGAAGATTGATCACACCTTGATCAATCTTTTACAAAGATGTATGAATGGTGGTTTCTATGAAGCCTATTCAAGAATGAAAGAAGTAAAATACAACAGGCTTTTTACAAGAGAAGAAAGAAAGAAAGTGTAGGAGAAGAAAGCTTTGTCACTTTGATCACTTTTGAATGCAAATCTTGGTGTTGTTTTTGTTTGTTCTTCTCTTCTCCTTATAGCATGTCTTTGGCCGTCCCCTATACAGCCTTCTCCCCTCTTGAAAATTTCCTTTTAAGTGCTTGAGAGGGTGTGAGACATCATGGTGACAATGTTTTGCTTACTTGGCATCACTCCATTGGACCATCATTTAGTCATTGCTTACTTGGCACCTTTTGATTGGCTCAATGTTGTCATCATTTGATGACATGGAAAATCTGAAATAAACACTAAATATTTGCCAAATAATCAATTATCAAATCATGCCATAATTCTCAAATTTTGTCATAAATTGCAAGACACAAAAATCCTTCCTTCCTTCCTCACCAAAATCGGCCAGCACTTGTAATTTCAATGCTGAAATTTTCAGCATTTACCACATGGAATAAATCTAGATTTCTTCCATTTTTCTTTGAATTTCTTCCATAAAAATACATCCATTATTTAAGGTAAGTCTTGCTACAAGATGAAGAATGAACTTGGACACCAAAAGAGAGTCACATTCGGCCACAACATCTTCACACATGCTGAAAAATTTCAGCATGTGTGATATGAAGAATATCACACTTAATAACCTTACATACAATTCCAATCATTTCCATAACTCATTTGATTTATTCCTTAATGCAAAATTAACAAAATATCTTCCTTAAAGTTGAAGAAATCGTCCACTAGGTATGTGACATGCTGAAATTTTCAGCATGTGACATAAGAGAGGTATATGTTGAAAACTTACCTTTTGTAGCTTCTCTCTTTGATTCATCAACATTGTATGATTGATCCTTGACCAATCAACATGCCAACAAGGCTCCACATGTGCTCCAATTCAGCTGTAGGTGGCGTTGAGTATGTATATACATGTGCTGAAATTTATTTTTGCTAACTTTGAAAAATAGTGCACATTTAATAATACACACATGTAATATTCCAATCAGCCCTTAATTTAATTTTTTAGAACACTTTAAGATGTATATTATATGTAAAAAGTGTCTAGATACGTGTCACATGATGTTCAAGAAAAACGTTCCATGTCATGTGCGTAGAAAACCGAATTTTCGATATTTATCGATTACCCCGATTTTTCTCTAATTTAAATTCCAACTTTTGCACATGCTATATATATTATGTTATACATAATATATATAATATATACTTTAAATTTCAGCACTTGGCTGATTTAAAGTGGTACCATAAACATGTGACAAAAATAAAATTGGAATCTTCACATTTTGGTCTAAATGTGGGGTGAATTGTGTGTGCCAACATGGAAAATATTTTTGTCTCAATATACAGTCATGTGCACGAAAATATCATCAATTTTTGATGTATATGGGCTGGCCATTTATTTATGGCAAGTACGTGACACGTTGGCGAAGTTTCGGTATCGCCCGATACGACAAATTTCGGTTTAGAACCTTTTATCGTGTCGTATTTAATTTGTCATCACCATATCTTATATCATATGATATAAGACCTGGATACACTCATAAATATGAGTTAAGTATAGTGGTGTGACGTTAACGTACGTACGTAAGATATATAACGTGTCGGTAGTATGTTGGAATACATGTGTATGTGCCTTTTATAAAAAATCTGAAAATATAGTATATATATATGTATAAAACGTGTGAAATTGATGTGGGGAGGAGGAGAGGACTTTCCTTCCATAGCCATGTTGCCTTTATGCCTTTTCCAAATGCATCTTCCTTTAATGAACTACTTAGTTTATTAAACTAAGTACTTCACTTAATGAACTACTTTAGTTCATTAATTGTGGCACCTGAAAATAGTATAAACTCAACAAATGTTCGCCATATGATGTAAGCTTTAAAGCTTCATGGCTCGTTAGTACGGCAACATAATATATAAGCTAAATAAGGCAAGTTATCATGCATACATGTACACTTGTGTATATATATATATACTCAACGTTTATATATATATATATATTCAAATTTCTTTATTTTGAAATCACTCAAACCCTCATATTTCTACACCTATCACTTTAATTGACAACATAGCCATTAGCCAACATGGCATTGTCAAACTTCTCATGCTATTGGTTCGGAGCTTATTTCAAACCATATAAAGACTTCTTTCATCTACACACTTTGTGTTCCTGACCCTTGGCAATCATGCCTTCATGTTGTTTCATGCAGATATCCTCTTCTAAATATCCATTTAGAAATGTTGTTTTAACATCCATTTGATGTACAACTAATTTATAAATGGAGGCTAGTGCTACCAACACTTTAATGGATGTGATCCTAGCCACAGGCGAGTAGGTGTCAAAGTAATCCATCCCTTCATGTTGGTGAAACCCTTAGCAACAAGCCTAGCCTTAAACTTATCAATTGTTTCATCGACCTTTAGTTTCTTTCTAAAGATCCATTTGCAATTGATAGGTTTACAACCCTTAGGCAAATCCACAAGTTCTCAAGTATTGTTGCTAAGGATGGATTCTAATTTTGATTGCCTCAATCCAGAACTTAGAATATATGGATTTTATTGCTTCTTGATAAGTCTTCGGATCGTCTTCCAGAATGAAGACAGTAGTAAAATCATCTCCAAATGATTTTTCTACTCTTTTCCATTTACTTCTCCTAGGTGAGTTATTATCACTTTGTACAACTTTACTAGACTCACCCTTTTCATATCCTGAGTTCATTGTTACTTGTTCCTTCATATGGAAAATATACTCAAAGAATTCTGCATTCTTGGACTCAATAATGGAACCATTATCTAAAGATAAGAATCTGTAAGCATCACTATTTTGAGCATAACCTATGAAAGCACAATCATTGGTTTTCGAGCCTATTTTACTCCTTTTAAAATCTGGAATTCCAACCTTGGCTAAACACCCCACACTTTGAAGTAATCTAAGTTAAGTGCATAGCCTTTCCATAGTTCATATGGAGTCGTATTGCTTTTCTTATGTGGGATCCTGTTCAGGATATGACATGCTGATAAGATTGCTTCCCCCCACAAATCTTAGGCAAGCCAGAACTTACAAGCATGACATTCATCATATCCGTAAGAGTTCTGTTTTTTCTTTCAGCAACTCCATTGGATTGAGGGGTGTAAGGCGGCGTGAATTCATGAAAAATACCATTGTCTTCACAGAACTTCTGTAAAGACAAGATACTATACTCACCACCTCTATCTGTTCTCAACCTTTTGATTTTCTTGTCTAACTGATTTTCAACTTCAATTTTATATTTGATGAACATCTTTTCAGCCTCATATTTGTGAACCAACAGATAGACTCTGGTGTATCTAGAAAAATCATCTATGAACGCGATGTAATAATTCTTACCACCTTTACTTGTATAGTTTCTAAAGTCACCAAGATCACTGTGTATGAGTTCCAACTTATCAGTTGTTCTTTCAACAGATTTAAAATACTTCTTATGATGTTTTGCTTCTACACAAAATTTACACTTTCCAAAGTCATCTTCACATGCATAGGATATCAAGTTAGTAAACTTTAATCTTTTTAGGGCGTCTTTATTAATGTGACCTAATCTTGCATGCCAAATACTAAAAGATTCAACAATGTAAGCCGAACTAGATGGATTCTTATTCATCAAACAAACAGCATCTAAGACAAGTAGACCCCCAAAATACAAACCCTTCCCAATGAATTCAACATTTTTGGACAGCACAAGTTTATCTGACTCAACTTGTTCAACAGTACTCTAGAGATCAAGTTCCTACGCATTGCAGGAACATGCATCACGTCACTTATCTCCAGACTTTTGCCTGAAGTTAACTTGAGGAGCACCTTTTCCTTTCCAAGAATTTGGATTCCATGTGCATCACCCAAGAAAACTTGCTCAGCATCACCTATTTCTTGATATTCAAAGAATAGGTCCTTACTGGTAGCAATGTGCTTTGTAGCCCCTATGTCTACCACCCATTCTAAAGCACTGCTGACAAGGTTTACCTCAGATTAGACGACCGCAGCAATGGCTTCTTCATCCTCTATTGTCTTTTTCCACACGATGCACTTGACCGCTGGTCTGGTCTTTTCGCTGGTTGTATCTGGCCGCTCGATGACCATGTTTTCCGCACACCCAGCAGGCTCCTTTGAGTTTCTTTTGTGCTTGTCCCTGCACGATATTCTTGCCTTTTCCATTACTCTGGTCTTCTCTCTTTTGGGTTTGTGCTCCACCTTGGCTGCCCAACCTTTAAAGAACTTGCCATCGAATGGCTCCATAAAGCACTTTAAGTCACATAAAGCGCTTAAACTAGCACTTCAACTGCTGTCCAAATTCTCTAAAATAGGATTGAACGCTGATATAAAGCGCTTCAACTATTGTCCATATTCTCTGGAATGAGATTGAACACTGATATAAATCGTTTCAACTCTTAGAAAATCTGTTTTCCAAGACTTCGCACTCTAACATCATCATTCCATGCTTATGTAATACTCTAAACCTCAACCTAACCTCCGTCTAGCCATATACAAGGTTGGAGCACATAGTTAAAAGTACTTTTATGTACTTTTTCCAACAATAATCAGTTGCATGTTGATGTTGGATTGAAACTCCAGTATCAAAGCCTTTGATTTCGAAAAGTGCCATGTCTGAAAAATCTGTGATACCGATTCCAATTTCTGTTCGAAATCGAGTTTTGCACTCAAGTTTGTTGAATGCATGTTGATTCTACTCACTATCAAGCTGTGTGTTCAAAATATGAGCTTACATGTGTTTCTCTGCTTTGAAGTTGATTAATCTATGTTGCAAAGCATTCTGTTGTCTGACTTATTTTGGAACTGAAGTTTCCAATTTCGTTGACTGTTTTTCAATCTCTTAGAGTTATCATAAGTCTGGTTTAATAATATTTTATAATCTCTGTTTTCTTCAGCTATCATTTGGCTAAGGGGTGTCGATTTGTAGCCAAAGGTTGCATCTTTGGTGTATGCTCATGAAGTGTTTGACAGAAGTTCCCAGAGAAACTTTGCTTTGTATGAGTGTGACTTGAAAGATGTGGCCCTGGCATATGTTCAAGTGCAAAATCGGATCTATGGTGCTGCTCTGTAGATTTAAGCATCTCCGTTCCCGTTGTTGAAATCCTCTGTGCTTGGAAAGGTTTTTAAAGCTCAACGGGCCTGGAGGCTGTGGAAATTGGAGCAGTAATCTCTTTCATTTCTTCTATTATGACTCAGTATGGTACACATCTCCAAGTGTCATCTCTTCCTCTTAAATGTATCTTATTAATTATGACAGTGTTATTTCAGATGGCGCTAAAATTTATGTGTATATTTTGGTCATTTTTGGATGGTGAATAATTGTACATATGTCAGTTTCAAGCATGAGTGTCAGTTAAATTCATAATTATGTTCAAACATTAGTCTTAAGGATACTCTTTTTTGTCAAGATTATTTGATCATGTGATCTCCTGCCATTCCTTGTTGATATCATGGATATGGTGGTGGTTGTTGTGAAACCTGTGAATAAGTGTCTTCTGACTGGTTTGTTCAAAACATGTGTGTGCATTCCATTGTTTTTAGGATCTAATGTCTAGGAATGTTAACTTCTCTGATTAATCACTTAATAAAGTTAAATAAAAGTGTTCTGATTCAATAACCTATATGGTATCTTCCTCTCAGATGGTGTTTCACTATCCCATGCTCCCAGATGTGTGAAGTTTGAAATCTGTTGTCTCCTTTTGCTGTTGTTTGGATCAGGAGGAGTTTTATGGCAATTCATTTATGGGTTAAGCATGATATCTGATATTGCTGTCATTCATATTTGTTGAAAGTTTGTTTCTCAAACTCTTGATCTTGTTTAAAATTTAGTTATTTTTAAAATCTTGAATTATCTGTGGTCCAAGTGTTTGTAAGTGAACTGGCCCTTCAATCTATGAAAAACAATGATGGAACTGCTTTCTCTTGCCTTTGCTCTTGTGTCTTCAGCTTGTTGAGTATATTATTCACTATTGTTGAGGTCTGTTGTTAATTGGATGTTGCAATCTAGGGTCTTAAATTTTTTCACAAAAGTGGTCTTGGTCATTAAAAAAGTTGAACTAAGTATTGAATGTGGAGCTGAATGTTT